>JARDYH010000006.1:42802500-43402500 GCA_029215795.1 Anniella stebbinsi
ATAGGTCATGGGGAGGACTACATTTTAAGAGTAGGCACAGAACAAAAGCTAATTTTGGATTCATCCTATCTCCATGTTGTCAGGTTTTCTTAAGAACAGGAAATACTCAGTACTATGCCATATGCACAGCCGTTACCATGCTGAGCAGTTTGCAGCAGTATAGAAACGGTAGCATCCAATGTTTATGAGGGTGAGAGGTTAGTCTGGAAGCTGTTGCCTGTTAATTGGAACCTCATGACAACAGCTAACCAATGTTTATTTCTGCCAAGGGCTGCCGTGAAGGAGTTGATTCAAGGGCAAGTGGGGTTTGGGGTGATGTGGCAATGGCAACGGAAATGGGGATCATTTGAACACATGCTGTTGTACCAAGGCAGCACTTCTAATGTTGTGCAAGTACAACCATGTTTACATTGACTGTGTACTTTGAACTGATTTTGCACTGTTGGTGTCACTAGGCTTCTCAGGATACTTTCACATAGAGGTGTCCTGTTCTAGCAAAGCATTGGCCCCAGATTGAGGTTTTAGGGACCTTAAAACATTAAAACTTAAATACAGGACATGATTGATTGATTGATTATTGATTGATTGATTGATTGATTGATTGATGGGGTTTTCAGGTTGCCTTCTAGGACAACATCCTCTCTAGGTGGCTTGCAAACATGTAACAAATACAAGCATGTGTTCTAAGAATATGATATACTCTAAAACAGAAATTACAAGCAATAAAATGTATGACTGTGCACTGCTTCAGACCGAATCCCCAAAACTGAGGTGAGGCGGGCTGATTTGACCTGCCTCGCCTCAGTTCCAAGTCAGTTCTGGGTTGGCCGAGGAGCCCTGAGGCCAAAGAAGATCAGTACCGAAGCTTTGGGGCACCTTGGGACACTTCGGAGCAGTGCTGGGCCCTCTCTCTCGCTGTCCCTGGAAAGCCAGTGCAAGACTGGCCGTGAGTCCATCGGACTTACCTCCCTCCCTCCCTCCCTCCCTCCCTCTCCCTCCTCTCTCTCCCCTTCCTGCTCTCCCCTCTCACCTGCTGCCATCACCTCCATTGTCGCCCCATTACTGCCGCTGCTGCATTGCCGCCACAATCAGGAAACATGGCGTCCTCCTGAGAGCTGGGCTGCAATTTCAAGATATCGTGAGGTCTCTGTATTTTGTATATCCATGGCTGCAAACTTCAGCAGCTGTAAAGGGAAAATGGCCCTTTGTGGCTGCCATAGTTTGCAGCCATAGATACACTAAAACAGAGCCCCCACGATATCTTGAAATCACGGCCTGGCTCTCAGGAGGACACTACATTTCCTGGTCATGGTGGCGATGCGCCGATGGGGTGATGTGATGGCGGCAATATGGTGGCAGTGATGTGACAGCAGCGGGAGTGAGTAGGTCAGTCCCAGCAGCAGCAGCAGCTGTGGGTTGGGGGAGTGACGGAGCAGTGAGGGAGGGAGCAGGAAGTCAGGGGTCCAATGGACTCCTGTCCAGCCCTGCTCCTGGCTTTCCTGGGTGCTGGCTATGTAGCCGGCACCCAGAGACCTGCAAGACTGAGTCACCTTGAGGGGGGGCATATCTTGCCTCAGCTTTGGCACCAAGGCAAGGCAGGCAACCCCTAAAACACCCCAAGTTGAATTGAGGCCATTTTGGGGGCCTCGAAATGGCCTCCGAGGTGATTAAGGGGGATCGTGTACAGCCCTATTAAAAAGCTAAAATGTCAGTAAGCAGAAATACAAACCAACCCATTCAGCCCAGAATAAAAATAATCACAATATCCAGTAAACAGCAGTCTAAAACCAATACCCCTAAACCAGCCACAACCTAAATAAAGTCATATTAGTTAAAATGGGTCTTCAAATCCTTTTTGAATGCCACCACTGACAGGAACAGGAACACATTTCTTGGGAGAGAGTTCAATAGGCTACAGGCCACCACTGAAAAGACCCCATCTCTAGTGCCCACCAATCTAATTGATCTTAATGGTAGGCCAGGGAGCAGGGCTGCTAAAGCTGATCTATGGACATGGGCAGATTCATATGGGTGAAGGCAGTCCTTCAAATACCCTGGCCCTAAGCCATTCAGGGATTTAAAAGTCTCTTTGAATTTAAAAGTCTCTTGGAAAAGTCTCTAGAGAATGCACTGGCAAACAATTCAGCTGGTACAATATAAGTGTAATATGTACTGACCATCTGCACTCCAGTGAGTGGCCACATTCTATATCAGTTGACGTTTCCAAGTTGCCTTCAAAGGAAGCCCTGTGAAGAATGCATTACAGTATTCTAGACTTGATGTAACTCATGCATACTTGACTTAGGCAAAGTCCCATTTCTCTAGATAGAAGTGCAGCTGACATGCCAGCCTAAACTAGTAAAATATACTCCTACCAACCACTACCACTACTACCTGTCTTCCATAGACAGCGCCATGGCAGGAGGATTCTCCAAAGCTAGATTTCCCTTCAGGGAAAGCACAAACCCATTCAGAACCATTGCAATGCTCTGTCTGGATCAATCAACTTCCCTACCAACATCTTGTCTTGATTAAGCTTCAGCTTGTTCAGTCGCATTCATCCCAAAACTACCTCTAGGCATTTGTTCAAGAGTTCAACAGCCTCCCTGGGAATTGTAGGTGGAAACAAGAGGTAGAGTGAAGTATCATCCACCCATTGGCAACACTGCAGCCTAAACCTCCAGATGACTTCCTCAGAGGTTTCATGTAGCATAAGGTACAGAAAACAACTGTGAGGCACCTCATAAACCAAAGGCCATAGGGCAGAATAGAAGTCCGCCAGCACGACCTTCTGGGATTGTCCCTCCAGGAAGTACCCGAGACCACTCCTAAACCCTTCTTCAGATGGCCCAGAAGGATAACATGGATAACAGGGTTGCATCCCCCCTAAGGATGACTAAGGCTGTTTCCATTAGGAAATTTACATATCTGTGTGTTTGGCTGTCTTTTGCATTTTTAACAATGGGTAAAGAAAAACAAACTATGAAGCAGCCCTTAGGAACAATATATTATCATTTCACGTTGCCAGACAGTTGTTGTTCTATTCTGATTTTTCATACACAACAACAAAAACAACAATTAAGTTTCCATATTAAACCTGCTCATTCATTTAATCATTTATGATTTAATAATTGTTTGATTAATTGTAATTTAGGATTAAATGAAATAAATATTACTATTGTGTAGCTTTTTATTTGTTTGTTTTATTTTCTTACAGTCAAACCACAAAAATCTGCTGTTAATTCTCTTAACATGGACCTTGAGTGGGCAGCCTTTCTTCCCTCAAAAGCTGGCAATCTGTGGCACCACAGCCACCCAACTCTCTCTCTTCCTTTCTCTTCCCCTTTTACTGAAGATCATCACCGTCAAATGCTGTTTCTCTCTCTTTCTCTTAAGAAACTTATGAGAGAGACAGAGACAGAGACAGAGACTGGGGTGGCGATGATCTTGAGAGAGAGAAACAGTGTGGGGTGGTGATGACCTTACCTCCCTCCCTCCCTCCCTCTCTCTCTCTCTCTCTCTCTCTCACTCTCTGGGTTCAGATGAAAGGATAATCAATGGGGGGGTGTAAAGAGGCAATCCTCCATTGTGTTGATTATTGTGTCGTCTGGAGGGCAACACACAACTCACAGTATGTTATTTTCTGGAATTAAACAACAGTGGAAAACAATGGGCTGCTCCTCTTCTTATCCGGAGACCATTGATTAACATGTTGTGTGGTGGGCTCCATTGCGTAATCTCCCCCATTGAGTGCACTATTCTGGAAGGTCTTAGAGTTCTCTGGCATGAGCGGCTGAAAGCACCCTGGCCACTCCTGTACAGCTGGCAGAATTTGAGGGAGGAGGAGCACCAGCCGCCCAGAAGGACATGTGACAGGGGGAGGGGCAACATGTCATGTGGGGAGTACCTCTGAAATAAGGTACTGTGCATTGCCTATTCCCTCCTCTGTTGCCTAAAGTATTGTCCGAACATGGCCCTTCTCCCTTTTTCATACATTCCACGTATCTATCTATCTATCTGTCTGTCTGTCTGTCTGTCTGTCTGTCTATCATTTCACACATATACCCACACCTATTCCCAACATTCACTCACAACATCCCATCTGCTCTCTCAAAACTCGTTAGGCCTGTGTACATGCATGGGCACACCTGGAGTAGGCTTTACACGTGGCAGAAAGCACTTTCTAAAGTCTCTTCCTTCCCTCCTAGGCTGGGAGGGCTTTGGAAAATGTGGCTCCAGTGTGATTCATTTACTCAAAGTCTGTTTTTTCCTTGATTGGGCAGAGAGTGACTCCCTTCTGCCTACTCAGGCAGGGAAGGTACCAGCAGGATCCATGCTTTTCAAAGTATTCTTTTCCCAATGCTCAGATGGGGACGAGGTTCCCTCCTCCCCACCTAGGCAAGGATTCACGCGAGGGGCACCGAGGTCTTTATGCAGCCCATGGACCACAGGTTGCCCACGCCTATCATAGACCAATGTGGGTTGTAGGAATAATACCATCTGAGGTCCGTGCCTATTTTTAAAATAGGGAGCTCAGTGTATTAGCAAAAAACAAGGCATTCCATGTTCAGAGGCGGTGTACCTCTGAGCAGGGCCATGCAGAGCTGGTAATATGCCCAGGCGAGATGGGAAGTGTGTTCCCCCCATTTCAAAAAAGGAGGACAACATGGCTGCCCCAAGGGGGCGTGCCCACCAACATGTCTGTTGTTCATAACACCTTCATATTAAACCTGTTCCACAACACCTCAAGGCACATATATCCCCGCCCCACATGTGGCATGGCCCTCTGGAGCTTGTAGTCTGACCATGGTATTCATGACAGACAGCTTCTGCACTGTTTCCACAAGGCGGGCTCCTTGCTTCTCGATGGGCTGCTTTATGCTACGGAAGCAGTAGCATAAGCTAGGGGGGACTTCCTCGTCTGAGTGCCCCCTCAAAATCGTGGACCCCAGGCCAACTGGCCCCACTGCCCCCCCTCTGCCCGGCCCTGCCTCTGAGTATCAGATATTGGGTACGACAACAAGGGAGGGCCTGTTGTGTTCTGTCTCTTTAAGAGGCAGCCCAGAAGGCCCAGCACAATCAAGCCATTTGAAGAAACTGAAAAAAACGGCCTCACTTTTGAAGCAGATGCCTGTATGAATGTTTGGGCCAGCGTGGGTTCTTTGGGACAGACATAACCCAGGATAATTCCCAGTTCTTAAGAAGAAGTTGCACTTTTTCTTTTGATTTCTAATCTGAGGTTTTTCTTAAATTTCCCCAATAAATTGTAATAATAAATAATTGAGTGTTTGGAAGATGTCTGGTACATGCTGCTCTTCTCACATATGCAACAAGACTGTTGCCTTCATTTCCTGCCTCTGAGCTTCCTGAAGATAAAAAATGTATCCAGTTGGGCGCTGAGCACTGTATATTGACATGGCGGTAGAACAACAAACGTATTTATTTTAGGCTCACGTAATGTATTTACCATCCGTAAAGATTTCTGTATACTGATTAAGGGTCAAAAGGTTAACCTAAAGTATTCTTTAGCAAGATTGCTCTTTATTATAATGAACATGGAAAATGTGCATCAATAAAGTAGTGGTGTTTATTTTGCGTTGTTTTTAATCCTTTCTAGTGCTGTGAGGACAAATACAGTTTTGAAAGCTGAAAATGTCTCCTGGTTCGTTGAGAAGTGGGTTATTAACAACGAACATATCATTTTCTTTCAGCTATTTGATTTCTCATTAATTGATTTAATGTAATAAATTAATTAGCATTGCCATTTTATTTGTTTTCACAGCTGCTTAGCTACAATGAATATTATTTTCTTAAACCGAGCCGTCATAAAGTGTTAATTATAAGTGTCTCTTTTAATAATAATTGTTCCTATGCTAGCAATAAAAACCCTTGGGGAAAAAGTCATTGGAAGAAATGCAAGAATATGAGGTTATTTCCACACAAAGATAAAATGGGGCTCCCCATTAACTTGAAGCAATAATGTATTTTTGAGACTAATCTACATATTTTATATGTTTGCATACATACATAATAAAGCTCTCCTCTTCTTTTTTGTTTTGCATTTGGATCATATTTCATATTTTCTTTAATGCGTGGAAATGTGACCCTATATTGCTTCCATAAAGATCATCTGAATGTAATAGCTGGAGCCTGCCATTTTACATTTAATAATAATAATAATTTATTTCTTATCCGCCTCTCCGTTTATGTCAGCTTCTTTATTTATTTATTTATTTATTTATTACATTTGTATACCGCCTCATAGCCGAAGCTCTCTGGGCGGTTTACATAGGATTAAAAACAATTAAAAACAATATACAAAAATTAAAACAGCAAAAACATACAACATACACACAATCTGTACATTTAAAAACCACTTGAACACTACAAAAACAAAACAAAACAACCCCAGGCTCCTCAGATATTGCCAAATGCCTGAGAGAAGAGGAAAGTCTTGACCTGGCGCCGAAAAGATAACAATGTTGGCGCCAGGCGGGCCTCGTCAGGGAGATCGTTCCACAATTGGGGAGCCACCACAGAGAAGGCCCTCTCTCTTGTTGCTGACCTCTGAGCTTCCCTTTTGGTTTTATAAAACCAAAAATCCCAGGGCCATAGGACAGACTGGATTTCCCTTGTCACCTGCAGAAAGGGCAGTCTGTGGGTGGAGAAAGAGGTTCATCCTTGCAAGCACTGCTCCCACATCAGTTATCCAAGGATCCATAATGGCAAAAAGGGGTCTTTCCAGAAGCAGATCCCAGGATCCAAAGGCTTCCTGTTTCCCTGACATACCTCCATAATGGGGGAGGGGCAGGTTACACCAGCTCTAGAGCTTGCATGTTAATTTTCTCTTCCATTAGGACCAATGAGAGGGGGGAATTCTACATCAAAAAGAAGACAAAAGAACAAACACTCATTCCTCTGGATTGGGTTCTCCCTCTCCCAATCACATAGGGTGTCTTGTAAGGTACAAAATATGAACCATGCTTCTCACTACAATAGCCCCAGTTCTAAGCTTGCTACCTCCTGACTGTTACCAGACATGTTCAGGGCACATATCTAAACATGCCTGCAGACCACATCTCCATGTTCAGGGAATAAGCTGTTACAGAACACATATGACTTTGCGGGAGAGGGAGATTTAGCTCAAATGTGCTAGACATCCTTTTAGCAGTTGATAGGCAGCGCTGTGTGTTGGAATGAAAAGCAGAAGAGAAATGAAAGGGGTTCTTTTTCTTCTTTTTTTCCTACCCTTCTTCCTTCTCGGATGGCTCAGTGCACTCATTAGCAGTGTGCTAATTAGCAGAGCCCAGTGGCTCATGAAGGATGTAGTTCTTCTAAAGGCCACTGCAAGCGCTTATTATTATTATTATTATTATTATTATTACTATTATTATTATTTTCATTTATATACCGCCCCATAGCCAAAGCACCCTGGGCGGTTTACAAAAATTAAACATTGAACATTAAAAAACGATATATGAGATTTAAAAAGCAGAAAAAGCAGAAAAACAGATTATAAATACAATATCAATTTAAAACAACTATTCTGGGTCAAACAACAATAATAAAAACCTCTCAACATACGCTGTTAAATGCCTGGGAGAAGAGGAAAGTCTTGACCTGGTGCTGAAAAGATAACAATGTTGGCGCCAAGCAAGCCTCGTCGGGGAGATCATTCCATAATTGAAGGGCCACTACAGAGAAGGCCCTCTCCCTTGTTGCCATCCTCCAAGCTTCCCTCAGAGTAGGCAATTGGAGGAGGACCTTAGATGTTGAGCGTAGTGTATGGGTAGTTTTGTGCCAGGAGAGGCGTTCCGTCAGGTGTTGTGGTTCCAAGCCATGTAAGACTTTATAGGTTAAAACCAGCACCTTGAATCTGGCTCAGATATGTACAGGCAGCCGATGCAAGTATTCCAGAGTCGGTCTTACGTATATTTTCCCCCTCTCTGCTGCTGCTACTGCTCACACCACCACTCCATCACAACCTATCAGCTGATAAAAGAGATCTGATCCTGCTTTCATATCCTGATTGGTAAGCACAGATTAGATCACTGTTTCCTGATTGGGATGGCACAGGAAACTGATGTATAAAGAAGCCAGGATATCAGCGGCGAAGCCAGGCCCACAAAGAGAAGGAGCAGGAAGGGATGTGTTGGTGCTGAGCTCATTTTCAGGCTGACGAGCCAGGTTTAAAATTGTTATACACCATCTTGATGGCTTTTTAGCAAATATGGTGGTATATCAATGTCAACAAATAAATAAATCACTAAAACATGTCTCATATGACTGAACTGGGCCATTGTGTCAGGTATTTCGGTTTGTTGGGGTCCCAGTATTTACGGCACTGACCGCTAGGAGGTTTGACAGATGCACCTCTTTCAAGCAGCATCCTCCAGTTTAGACACCAATCTCACTCTCTCCAATTTGTAATTTTGAGTGATCTGCTGACATGATAGCTGAGCACTCTTCCAGTCCCTGCAGGCTTGACACTAAGACATTTTCCAAGTTAAAAAAAAAGAAGACCCTCTGCATATAAACCACTGCATCTGTTAAAATGCAGCAACCATTAACTTTAACAACATTAAGAAGATGGCGGGTGGATGTGAAATGACAACAATGGCTGTTACTGAGCAGCAGCAGGCATATGGGAATGTGAGAAGGTTGTCTTGGGTCTGGACAGACTCTGATGAGATATTTTCATTCACTTCTTTTTGTTTAAGAACTGCTCAAAAGAAAAGTACACAAATGTCTTCATACTTGGGATCGAAAGAATATGAGAGCTTTGAGTGCTTAGTTCTTAAAAGTCCAGGTTTCAATCCCTGTGTTTTCAACCATGTTGATGGTTAATTAGGGCTGCCACCTTTTTTCCCCCTAATGGGCTCCTCATCTTTAACAGCAACATGGCAAGCAGGCACATCATGGTACTCTCCATGCTGGGAATAGCTGCATCTTGGGCAGATTGTTTCGGTTAGTGACTAAGAATTCCATCACACCTAATTCCTCCCCCCCCCCCCCCGGGTTTGCCTCCACATTTTTTTGACCTCGAGGCAGAAGCGCGTCAAGTTTATGATTCCTTTCACCTGAATAGCTGCTCTTTCGCAATTTCACTCCTTTGCTTGTTAGCTCTTCCGCTCCACTCCACTCCACCCCTCCCCTCCCCTTCTCTTTCTCCCTCCAGTCAGGTCCTCTCAGATGAGTACTTCAACCAGACCACCTTTCTGATGAGCAAAAATGGAAGGACCCTTTAGTCTGGCTCTTTGGGGGCATCGAGGGAGTACAATCCTGTCTCTGCAGAAATTCAGGCATTGTATGATTTTTTTTTCAAAAGGCTTTGGAGCCTGGGATGCAAGGTTTGGGTTTTATATTGAGGCTTGGAGCCAGCTGCTGGGAGAGATCATTTTTCCCTGCCAGGATCTGATGCAATCCATTCAAGCCCCCAGTTCCTTTAAAACTACACGGAGGCTTCGGGCGCATTAAATGCACTTAGGGAAAATAATTCAGTCTTTTAGAGTTCTAGGAAAAGATGGAAAAGGCTGGGGAAGAGGCGGGGTGTCAGCAGGACAGGCACAGCACCATGTAAGTACCATGCTGCAAATCCGCGTACCAGGCAAGGCGAGAGTGCACTAAATTGCTGCTGTGATGAAGCTCTAAGTGATCAGAGAGGCACCAGGTATGCATAGCAGGACTCATGCTGCTATGCATACCTGGTGAGAATTCCTCCTAGTGACAAACTGAATTGAAGGCCAGTAAAGAGCAGCTTCTGCATGCTGGTTGATCCTAAGCCTTCACTTAGTCAACATTCTTGAACAAAATAGAGATCACAAGACTAAGGATGTTGGAGAAAAATCCACAGCGGATTGAAACGAATTCGAATTTCTTTGAATCCAAACCACGGATTCAGCAGCGTTATCCAAGTCACGGGGATTCCACGGACTTACAGACCGAGTTTTAACTGCTAATGCACCATAATTAATGTGGATTAGCGCATTTGCACATTAGCGCTGGTGTAAATTAGCGCTAATGCAGATTAGTGCTATGACAAAAAACTGGGTAAAAAAAATCCGATTCAGTCAATGAGCAGTGAAAAAACACCTGACAATCCATGAAACATAGATGGGATGGACTTAACAAAATCCATACATCCCTACTAGAGACAAGATGCTAGGGAGATACTTAAAAGACAGTGACAATGAGCTCCTCAGTAACATGTGACTCACCTTATGTTTCATAAATTCCCATACAGGTTATTAGGTCGTTCTGCAATCCCATGACATCAAACCTGGGTTTAGGTTTTTGCTTCCAGTGCAAGTCGTAGACAACCCCTCTATTGCTGTAGTGCTGAGACCTGGTCCTGTTCCATGTTTCACAGCAGCACCTACTGCTGCACCAGTGTAGGCTACAAAAAGCTAATGGTGAACCAATAGCTTTGCACAAGACGTTTGCTGGAATATGGGACTGGTAGAGAAGGGACGACTCATGATACCGAGTGCTTCATCCTAAGGTCCAGAATCCAAAAAGCCATGTGGAGAGTTTCATATGTTGAGCCCACGCACACACACACAGATCAAAGTCACGCATGCAGCCTGATAATACCTGTGTGATTGGAGGGCACACAGTAGCTCAAACCAGGGAGTTCACCAAGGGCTTGAGATACTCCAGCTGAGGCAACCCATGGTGCCTTTCGACCAGAGGTAGGTAAGTTGTGGTCTGCCAGATCTTTTGGCTACAACCCTCATCAGTCCTAGCCAGCCTAGCCACTGATGAAGGATGTTGAAAGCTGTAGGACAAAACCTCTGGATGGCCACAAATGGCCTATCTCTGCCTTACACCTGAGTGATCTTAGGGTTGCTAAAGGACCAGGCCACTGCTGGCAATAAAGTTTTAATTTGCCATTTTTAACTGTGTTTTTAGATAGCATGATTTTAAATATTGGTTTGTCACGTACATCTTCAAGAGCTGTGAAGCTTTTTAGGAGCCCTTTGGGTAGAATGTTTGGTAGCACGAATAAAAACAAGCAACATAAATAATGACAATACCTGCCCCCCCCCATTGCTTCTCTGCAAGAAATCACTCCCCTCCACCCCAAAGCATTTTTTCTCTCTGACACAAGCAGATGTCTAGTTTGGATCCATGTGTTTATGTGTTAACACTGGCCTGAGTTCCAATGTTATTGCAAATATAAATATCAACAAATTTCAGGCAGACTGTTGATTCCAGCTTAATGCTTAGTTAGCAGTATATCTGCAGACATCTGGAGAATAGGTACGAATGACAGGGACCATTCTACAGCAAGCAGGATACAACACTTTTAAAACGTTTTGAAAACTGTATATGGAGTGTGTCCTGGGCCCCAACAGTTGTCACTACTGTTATAAACCATTTTAAACCATTTTAAAGCAGTAGTGTAGATCCTGCCCAGGAAATGAGTACTCTGTCTATACTGTCAGAGCTTCATAAAGGATCTGGGAATGGCCAGACCATTATAGAAGTATGATACTGGATTTACATGGACATTTTTGGTCTGACCCCTCCCCCCATCCCAATACAACTTATGGACTATTGATGAATCGATGTGGGACCGTTGACTTCCACTGCATATATTTAGCAGGCCTTTCACTCTCAGATGTGTGGGAGGTCAGTTGTGTGGCTCTGACTGAACATAGATTCACAGGTCAGAGACTGCATGACCACTCTACTTACACACATCATTGAGGTTACTCTTGCCAGTGCAATATAAGCAGGAAATTGTGCATCAAGCCTATGACTTCAGAAATATTATTATGTAAACATGTATTTTAGAATATTTTCTTCCACAAGCCAGCCACAATGGTCTTAGGGATGAGACAAGTGCGTTACATTGCCTTTATTGAATTTATTTTGAATGTACACCATGTTCACTATATCTCTCCGTGGCAATAAAAAATCCCATTAAAAATAAACAACCACCCCACCAAATACAATTACTTGAGACACAGATACTGGGCCCCATGCACACCTTTATTGAATAAGCTGGCAGCTAAGAGCCAGGAGGGAACACGGTGTGGTGATTCAAACTTTTATCCTGCTCTCAGCCTGGGAAACTCTGGAGAGCCCATAAGCAGTGAAATTCACATAATCATTTCCGGAAAGATAATGTGCTGTTTGGGGACTCATGAATAGACCTTATGCACTCTGTGTGTGTGTGTGTGATCCAGTTAAAACATGAGAGTTGAGCTCCTTGCACATGCATGAGCCCTGGCAATTAAAGAAATTAATCAAACATTGTGTGTGTGTGTGTGTGTGTGTGTGTGTGTGTGTGTGTGTGTGTGTTTGGAGGGGGGTGTTCTTGCTTTCTTCTGTTCCAGTCATAAATACATTTTGTAGAGGTAAAGGATATAAACTATGGTTCCTATGTACACTGTGATATGTCACCAGCCCAGTTTGTATATATGTGGGATAAATTGCTTTGGTTCACATTTTCATGCAAGATTATCAAATTTTGCTCTTTCCAACCAATATACGACCTGAAACTCAGCTATCTTTTGAAAGTTGCACTGCTCTGAACATTGCAATGGAGTTCTCCAATTCAAAAATGTGTATAAAAATGCATATATTAAATGAAATTACACACACAAATGAACACATCAGTGAAAATAACATATAAAATGTGTCGTATGAGGAATATCATTTGCGAACATGTGTATATTAGGCAAAACTGCATACAAAAATGTACATAATAGTCTAAGTTGCATACAAAAAAGGCTGCATTAGAAGAAATGTGCAGAAACATGCAAAATAATTTCCACATGAGGAATATTTTTGTAAAAAAATAACTCAGTGTTTGGGATGAACTGAATGTAAGACTGGAAAAATGAGGGCCTGAGGAGCACCAAAACTGAAAGAACTGTTCATCCCTATTTGTATGTTCCAAGTGCAGTGTGTCAAGGCCATTTTCCTGCAGCTAGATCACACACTGCACCAATAATATCTCAAAAACAAACACAAGACCATGGGAACACCACCCATGCTACTGTTTTCTGTCAGCTGATATGAAACTGAACAGAGAACCAGTGTGGTGTAGTGGTTAGAGTGTTGGACTGAGAGTTGGGAGATCAGGGTTCGTCCCCACTCAGCTGTGGAAACCCACTGGGTGACTTTGGGCCAGTCACAAACTCTCAGCCCAACCTACCTCACAGGGTTGATGTTGTGAGGATAATATGGAGAGGAGGAGGATTATGTATGCCGTCTTAGGTTTCTTGGAGGAAAAAAGCGGGATATAAATGCAATAATAATTTTTTAAAACTTCACGTGCCGCCTAAGGTATTTTGTATATAGGCAGGTTATAAATTTAATTGATGATGATGATGATGATGAATTCAATCTGATGCTAGCACTGTAAGGTGGGATCCAGACACAAGAAAATAATCAACTGAAAACAGTGTATTGTGCCTCATTTTTCTTGTTCTGATCAGCATCATCTAGTTGGGGTGAAAGACTGGGGGTGGGGGAAAGCTACCGATTTAGCACTCATAATGGTGGTTTACGCTTACAGGCAACACACCTTGCTGCCATGAAACTGAAGGATAGGTCCCAAATTAAGCATACCAGGTAGCTATAATTAGCTCTATTTACAGCTGATTGCCTCTCTTGATGGAGGCAGAGATAAAACTGCCTATGGGTGATCTTGTGCCTTTTCTTTCCCTCTTACAGAGGTGGAAGTGAACCACAACAAAGGTCAAACTCAAGGTCAAGATGGAGGTCATTGGTCAAGCTGTGACTCAGCCAGGTCCCTTTCCAACACCACTTAATCTTGCTAGCCTGTGGATAAATAGAGTTCCTCCATTTCTACCCTTAACCATCCTCTTCCCTTCACAATCAACAGACAAGCACAAACAATTTACTGCTGCGATCACTTCAGAGATAGGTTCCAAAAAGGCTTGATGCAAGTATGGTGTTTGAACTGGGCAGGGGGTGGGGAATAAAATTTGCATACTGAAATCTTGAAGTACCTTCGTAATAAAAGAGTTGGATCAAATCAGCAGTTACCTATTATATAATTTATTTAAGAGGCAAACAGGCTGGCTACCTGCTGGTTTTACAACCTGGGGTTGTTTTTGTGTTTTGGAGGTAAACAAAAAAAAAATCCTTCACACCTTAAACAATAGGTAGTCAAGGCATTTAATTTGGTTTAGGATTTGATGTGATAAGCAAAGGAGTAACTAATAAGTAACTAATAATCTTCTCTATTAGCCAGCATTGTGTTCAAGCACTCCACCTTCCATGAAGGAGGGACCAATTATTTTTCTTTTCCTTCTTCTTCTTCCTTCCTTACTTAGATTGATGGAAAAACCTCCTGCCAACTTCTGTAAACACAGGTTTTGTTCCTAAACACAAATGGAAATGTATCGGTTGTCTTCAACTCACAATAAAAATACAAATCATACAACTACTGCCATAAAAATCATCCGCTGTGTCGGTTATGTAAGTATATAATCAAAGTTGAGAGTTTTGAGCAATAAAACCTTCAAGCTGTTTTCCTTAAATGGAATGGGAGGAGGAAAAAAAGTAGCAAAATAACTTATGTTGGAAATAATAACATGATCCCAAATAAGTCCGCTTCCCAGTGCCTTTCTTAACTGTTAGAAATTAAAAGCAGTGACAATTAATGCCTGTTAGATGTAAACAAATCTCTTAACCACACCAGTCATGATGATGGTATTGTTCAATGCTGAATCAGAGTTGCTTTTGCAAAGTTTACTTTAGGTGGATTTAATCATTATAATACTGCCCAGCACTGCCCTACAATTCAGGTGCTCTTGACTTTTGGACCTTTAGAAGACGGCTGCTGTAAAACCATATTAGGATGAAGCTGTGACAAATATGTTAAACTTTCATTCATACTTTCTTTGTTCATCCTCCAAACCCCTTCGGTTTATGATCCATGCTGACACAGGACTCCACCTCATTGTGCCTACATGTTGAAATGCACATCTGCTATGTGCATACATCCATTCAAGCGCCCGTGTGTAGGCAGGGCTCCATGTGGTCAGGAACCCAGAAAAAGAAGCATTTAGAGAGGGGCCGTAGCTCCGTGGTAGAGCACATGCTTGGCATGCAGAAGATCCCCAGTTCAATCCCTGGCATCGTGCCTGAACCCCTGCAATGCTTCTGCCAGATAGATGGACCAATGGTTTAACACATTTCCCTACATTCCAATCACATGCAGCCTTTCCTATCTGCGTAAATTTGTACATGCCTATGGATGCTGAAAATAGGGATTTCAATGTGTGGACAGTGGAATGCACAGTCCACTGCGGTCCACAGTCCAAGTGTTCATTGGCATGAAATTGAGGTGGGGAACTAAGGAATTCACTGTGCATGCCCAACTCCTTGGAGATACCAGTTCCTTCAATCATAGTCCTTATTCTTTTTGATCGGTATTTGGGCTCTCAACTGGTTTTATGTTATGTTTACATTCTTTGTTGTAAGTAGGGCTGTTCAGGGACCCCTCCAATCCACTTCAGGCCAGGGCCAAACCACTTCTGATCCAGATCTAAAGTCAGATCCGGACACCCGAAGCGGGTTGGATGGTGCGGATTCCCAGGCATGAGGCTGACCGAGAGTCCATCGCTGCCCCTACCAATCCATGGGACTTACCTGACCTGTTCAGCAGCCACCCATCCTCAATGAAATCTGTCTTTTTTTTAGGAAGATGGTAGCTCTGCCATTTCCTAAATCTAATATTGAAATGGCCACCATAGTTTGAACATTAGATCTAGAAAGTGACAGAACTGCCAGCTTCCTTAAATATGGCAGCTCTCTTTGAGGACAGGTGACTGCTGGACAGGTCAGGTAAGTGCCATGAGTGGGTGGAGGCAGTGGCTCACTTTTGCCCCAGATTGGTCTGAAACACCTCAAGGTGCTTCAGCCAAGTCCAATCCAGTCTGGACCACTTCAGACCAATCTAGATTCAGACCAAAGCAGGTTGAAGCAGCCCACTTTGGTTCCAGATTCAGACCCAAGGCACAGCCCTAGTTGTAAGTCACTTTGGGGTGTCATGGGGGGGCAAACTCAATCAATAAGTGAATAATTACATTTTCAACATCCACCTGCAGAGCAATCCTAAAGTTGGCTAATCTATCAGAGGTGCCATTGAATGCCGAAAAATGCCACATCACAAGATGGCACTTCTGTTCCATAGCCACCGCCACCGCCCCTCCCAGTACACTGGCAGAAAGATTCATGAGATAGAATTATGTCACACAGACAGCCTCATCTCACTTGCTATGAGGGTTGTGACCTGGCTTTTTTAAAACTAAAAAGCAGTGCTGGCCTTAGGTTTTGGAGGATGCTTGGGCAAGACACCCTCAGTGGGGGCCCTTCCCTCCATACTCCCATGAAAGTAGCAGAATTTTACCGCTTTCATATGGGTAGGGCTGGTTCTGCTGGAACAACAGCCACCTTTTGGAAATTTCAGAGGTGCCATTGAATGCCGAAAAATGCCACATCACAAGATGGCACTTCTGTTCCATAGCCACCGCCACCGCCCCTCCCAGTACACTGGCAGAAAGATTCATGAATGTAGACGTGCTCAGCAGGATTAGTGCCCATAATAAAACTGGCTCTGGCTCTGTCTTGGGCCTTCTTCTGGCCCAGCCTACAAGAACCATGGTGGAGATAGAATTATGTCACACAGACAGCCTCATCTCACTTGCTATGAGGGTTGTGACCTGGCTTTTTTAAAACTAAAAAGCAGTGCTGGCCTTAGGTTTTGGAGGATGCTTGGGCAAGACACCCTCAGTGGGGGCCCTTCCCTCAGTGAGTCTACCTTCTTACCAGATTGTTGCCAGTTGTCCTCCTCTTCATTATCCTTGCTACCTGTTTGCTTGCCAGGCAGAGAACCAATGGGCAAATAGGCAATGGTATCTACTGAGCCTCCCTCCCACCTCCACTCTTGTTTTGGCCAGACAAAGAGGAAAGAGGACAAGCAGGTTGCAATGGTGAAGAGGAAGAGCAGGTCCTGGGTGCTCTTCTCAGAAAGTGTGGGCCCTCAAAACAGCAGGAGCCCAATCATGCCAACCCTGCTGAAAGGAGGGGGAATGAAGCCTGGTCTGTTTTAAGGCACACCAACACCCAATTCCCACGAAAGTCTAACTCCATACTCCCATGAAAGTAGCAGAATTTTACCGCTTTCATATGGGTAGGGCTGGTTCTGCTGGAACAACAGCCACCTTTTGGAAATTTAGCCTCTCACCTCAGAGTAGAGATGGACAAATCTCGCAGTTTCTCTTTCTCCCACATTCATTTTTTTTTAAAAAAAAAAAAATCAAATACTTTCTATCCCATTTATGGAGAAATATGTGGATGTTGGTGAAGTCTTATCAAACATGAACTGAAAATTCTCACCTAATTGAGGTACAGCTATTCCCAGTAACAACACATCATCCTCAGATGAGGTTATGAAAATCCACCCAGACTTGCACAAAGTATGACTGTTGCAGCCAAAGTGGAAGACTCGCTCAGCTTAGAGTGGTGAAGGCCTAGAGAAAAACACAGTGAAGAATGGGGGGAAACTCGAGAAAAAAGCATCATTAAAAAAACCACAAAATGTTGCCAAATTTGGCAACAAATCCATAGGAGAAAATACGGGGGAGCGAGGGGATTAAATTATTCATGATTCCTTTTTGTTTTTTGTTTTTCTCCCCCAGGCCTTCATACCTCTAGTGTGGTCTAGGGTCATTTCTACACCAGCCTTGTGTCGTAGGATTGCCTCTGGGTGGTCCGTGTGAATCCAAATGATGCACAGGGACTCCCGTGGGCAGGGAGGGATGGGCATGGGTTTTCCCCAAGGATAAGGGATCCCTAAGGAAACCCAATTCTTCTCACAGTCCTGGGAACGTCCCAAGACCATGGGAGGTGTGGGCGGCCATCCTGCCTGGTGCCTGCTTGCTCACAAGTAAGCAAGCACCAGAAATGGGCACAGAGCCGTGTGGCACAGCTCCATGCCCATCAAGGGAGGGGGAAAGCAAGTCCACCATCCCCAGGATGGTGGAGGGGGTGGGGGCAATTTGGGGGTAATTTTTTAAAAAAACACCATTTCCTGCTTTGTTGGAGCGCAAGTGCTCTCTTCGCAGATCACCCAGGGGAAAAAAATAACAGACGCCACAGCCCGGGAGAAAGTCGGGTTGTCACATTTCCCATGTGCATTGCAGCGACAATCCCAGAGCAGGTACTTCCAGGATCGTCCCCCCCCCTTCCCTCTACACCCATATGGTGTAGAAAGGCCCTAGGTCTCCTATTCAATTCTGCACAAGACACATAGCAAGAGGACATAGGAACATCGATCGTAGATTTTTTATTTTACACATCACCGCCATATTACAGAACAGATGTAACCTAGCCCCCCTATCTTCTTTAATCCAAGAAAATTCCTCAGGGAACCAAACTTTTTTTAAAAAAAATCTTCCTCTGGAACTCACTTATTTCCACCAGTTTTCCTTCCCTGTATCCCTGGGTGTCTGTTTGCTTCCTTAGCACCCTTTAACCTCCTTTCTCTCTCCGCCTCCTCCCATCTTTACACTGTGGTCCCCTCTACAAGGATTCGCTTTTGTGCCCGGTTAGGCGATTATGCGCATAATCACTGAAGCGCATTTACACCTAATACCTCTGCACGAGAGGCGGTGAAGCGCATTAACGGATGACCAAAATGCGCTTTACAAGTAGTTAATGCGGAGAATTGCTTGTTCACATAGTCAAAATGCGCTTTAATGGCCGGAGCAAAATAAAACTCGCTATTTAACGCGCATTCGATAATGCGCATAATCGGAGAGATAATGCGCCTCTACGCCTGATTTGCGCTCCGTTCTTGTAGAGGTAAATTTTTTAAAGCGCCTTGAAAGAGCTTTAAACCTCTCTTGTAGAGGCAGCCTGTGTTTCATTTGAGCGACCAGGACAAGTCGAGTACTGCTTATCTAACCCATACTTTCCTCCTGTACCAAAGCAATTATGAATCATTGTTTCTCCCATTCGTAATTGTGCTACACTTTCAATTTACATTTTGTTGGTAATTTCCATCTGATATAGATGTATAATGAAAACTCCCCAGGGCACACTATGATTCTGGGTTCAAGATTCAAAATACATGTGTCAGTTGAGTACATATGTATGTGTGCTTTGCTCACACCCTTTGCTCTATAGCTCAGTATTGTCTACCGTGAGTGCCGGCAGCTCTCCAGGGGCTTACCATATCCTACTACCCAATTCTGGTATTAACATTCAAAGTGCTGGTATTAACATTCAAAACCCTAAATGGCTTGGAGCCAGGTTATCTGAAGGAATGCCTCTTCCCATATGTACCTGCCTGGACCCTAAGATCATACTCAGGGTTCCTTCTCTGTGAGCCCCAGCCAAAGGAAGTGAGGCAGGTGGCTACCAGGAGGAGGGCCTTCTCTGCTGTGGCACCCTGGCTGTGGAATGAGCTCCCTAGAGAGGTCCACCTGCCATCTACATTATATTCTTTTTGATGCCAGGTGAAGACCTTTTTATTTCCCCAGAATTTTAACAGTTTATCGTCTTAGTTTTTTAACTTTGCTGTTTTAAATCTGTATTTTAAATCTGTATTAATCTGCATTGCTGCTCGGTTTTATCCTGGTTGTGCTTTTAAATTCTACTTTTAAACTGTGTGTTTTTATACTGTTGTTTGTTTTATACTTTGAATTGTCTTCATGGTTTTACTTTTTGTGAATCGCCCAGAGAGCTCCTGCTATTGGGCAGCATATAAATGCAATAAATACATAAATGATTCTATAACTGGAGATTCTAGGGATTGAACCTGGGACTTTTTACATGTGCAGTCTACCAATGAGCCACAGCCCTCCCTCAAACCCAGCCAATGTCCAGGTAAGGATGTGCAATGCTGGGAATCCTGTTCCATTTAAGTCCAATGGTATTCTGCAGCATTTCCATTCCAGTAAGCGGCAGAGGACTGTAGCAGGTTCCCCTCCCACCCCTCCATTTGGAAATATTTTGTGCCTTTTTTTCTGGGTGCTGCCATTTGTACAAATTGTAATTTGTGGGGGGGGGTCTTGAAATTTGCACAATTCATGTTGTAATTTTAAATAATATATATTTTATTGGGGTTCTTGGACAAGTGTGCACGATCACGAGTCCTCCGGTCTCCTCTGTAGCCCCGCAGAGGCATATTTCCCTCTTGTCAATTGCACCCTTCCATTTTGGCACTTCCCAGTGAGGAAAGGGGTAGAATTGACAAGTTCTTTGACAAGTACAGAATATGGCTCTGCTGAGTTAAATGAGGTAGTGTGTGGAGAGGATGAGACTGACAAGGATATTGACAGGACAGGAATATGCCCCTGCGGGGCTACAAAATACACAGGTAGCCTTGCAATCATGTGCGCTTGCACAAAATCACTAATTTGAAACAAAATAACACAACTTGAACAAATTTCAAGATTCTCCCCCTTTAAAATATTATGCAAATTGTTTTCATTAAAAAGGGGAGGGGAAGCAGAATCCACATATTGGTTCGACTCACTATAGATTTAGTCAACACTAGCAGGGGGAAATGGAACAAAATCTACAGGGCCGAACCAGAAAAATATGTTGAGTTTTTTCACCCCCAAATGGAATTCTCATACATCCCTGTGCCCAGTTGTCCCACTAGGTCTGCTCTCTGGTGCTGCAAAAATTGGTCTAGATATAAGATTTAGGGGTTACAATCCTTTGCAATTTTTTCTTGGAGTTACTCCAATTGCACTGGAACTTGCTTCTGTGTAAACAGGCATAGGATCGGGCTGCAAGACTGCTACTTTATTCTGTGATTTTACTCTGCTTCCACCTTTTAGAATTACCTGAAGGAGCAGAGCTATATGTTGGCAGGAAGGCTTCTTGTCACTTGTTGTCAGGGAAAATGTGCTCATTGCTGACTCCTGTGCTGTTTGCCATTAGATAATAGACATACAAACTTCTGGCTATTTGGACTTTGCAATCTTTCATCCCCCAGAGAAAAACCATTGATCTTTTTCATCAGAACATACGTCAAAAGGTAGTAGCAAAATACCCATGATGTCCAGCATTTTATTCCCTTGGGCTCTCCGTGTGAAGAGGGAGATTGATTTTTTTAACTTTTTAGGGTGGAAGTGATCTTAAATTAGCTTCCTTTTTTTGCAGCATTTGATTCTATAAAGTTGTAATAAAAGGGCCAGAACAGAACCTTCGATGCTAAGTAGACAAAAGAATCCAATTCCAACCTCCCACCACCTGGATTTTGAGAGGAGTTTCAGATAAGTAAAACTTCTGAGCTTTCAGTGTAGCATAGGCTGACCATCTGAAAAGGAGGACAGGGCTCATGTAACTTTAACAGTTGTAGAGAAAAGGGAATTTCAGCCGGTGTCATTTGTATGCAATTAGTTCCTGGTGAAATTCCCTCTTCCTCACAACCGTTAAAGTTGCAGGCACTATACTAGAGTGACCATATACAAAAGCAGGCAGGGCTCCTGCAACTTGTGATGAAGAAGGAATTTCACCAGGAACTAATTGCATACAAATGACACTGGCTGAAATCCCCTTTTCTCTACAACTGTTAAAGTTATATGAGCCCTGTCCTCCTTTTCAGATGGTCAGCCTAGTGTAGCATGATGTTGATTTGGAAGCTGTTTTAGAGACCTTCCACACAAAGACTGGGCCATTTCACCTACTTGAAAGCCAAACAAGGGTTTCTCATGAGTAAAAAAAGTAAAAAGTAATTAATTGTACAAACGGCCAGAGGGAGAAATATAGAACTATCAGATATAACCTCTGGATAAGCTGAGGGCACAGACTGAACATACATGCACACCTATTCCCATTAGTAGCTGGGCCACACTCCAAGAAACACAAGCTCTAGCTTATCACAAGTCACAAGAGTACTATTATTCATATGTGTTTATGCAAACAGCACTAAAGGGAAGACATGTGTTTGCATGAGTGTCAAATACACTTGTTGGCTGTCATGCCTTAGTGCTACCATCTCATCATCGAAAGGCAAACTAAGCAACGCCTTCTCCTTTGTGCAGTGGTCTCATTCAAAGTGCTGAATGGACTGACTGCCATTTGTGCAACACCTTATGAGGTGTCCTAGTAAGGCATAAATGCTTATGTTGACCACAATGATATTCCAAATGATGATGATGATGAATGTTTAGGTTGCTTTCATAGTAGAACAGAAATGTCCCTAGATCATTAGTCACACTAGTTCTACTGTTGAGACTGCATCTGGCAACCTGGCAACTGTCACTCATGTCTCTGTAACTTTAAGGCTAAATTACTGTAATGCACTGTATTGTAACATGGCCTTGATGACTCTCCATAAAGCTAGTTAATGCAAAAAGTCAGGGACATTCCACTGTTTGCACTGGCCTCCATTTTCCATCTGGCCACAATTCAAAGTGCTGGCTTGGATCTTCAAGCCCTTAACTAGGTGGAGATGAGGGCGGGTGTGGTTCACAAGTACTTTAGGCAGTGGCAGAAAGTACCTTTCCATTTGGTGATTATTTGGAATCTGTGAAGAAAGTGTACTCCCAACGAGAATGAGAGCAATTACTGACTTCATCAACTGGACTTTTGCATATGTAACCAGGCCAGAGAAACCATTGTACTCACTTTGTATTGTCTTTATCTGCCCTCAATGAAGACATCATATAGTCTGATTGGTTATATAGTGCCATGACTAGGGTGACCAGATAAAATCCAGGTCAGGGCTGGATTTTATCTGGAATTTCAGCCAGTGTCATTTGTATGCAATTAGTTCCTGGTGAAATTCCCTCTTCATCACAACTGTTAAAGTTGCAGTGGCCCTGCCTTCTTTTGCATATGGTCACTCTAGTATAGTGCCTGCACCTTTAATTGTTGTGATGAAGAAGGAATATCACCAGGAACTAATTGCATACAAATGACACTGGCTGAAATTCCCTTTTCTCTACAACTGTTAAAGTTACATGAGCCCTGACCTGGATTTTATCTGGTCAGCCTAGCTATGACACCACAGAGATACACACACATACACCCCTTGATGTGTTAAATGATGTATAGTGAGGATTGTGAGGCACATGGGCTCCATCCACTACCATCACTAGGCTCTGATATCACCTCCTCCAAGCAATATACAGTTGATGATTTGTGGAAGTTCTCCACATGTACAAATTTATTCATGAATAGCTCCCTCATCTAACAAGTGGCCCTGGTTAGCTAAGTCATTCTTCCTTGTGTGTCAGAGTTCTGTATGTGTGGAAAAGCTCTGTTGAATGGAGACTCGTCATGGGAACATGGCGGATATGTGCCGTGATGGCAGAGCCAGTGTGGTGTAGTGGCTAAAATGTTGGACTGGGAGTTGGGAGATCTGGGTTCTAGTCTAGGCTGGCCATCTGAAAAGGAAAACAGGGCTCATGTAATTTTAACAGTTGTAGAGAAAAGGGATTTTTTTTTTTAATAATTTTTATTAATTTCAACATAATAATAACATAAAATACATACATAATCCACGACAATCCCCCCCGTGCACCCCCACACCATGAGACCTTCTCTTAATCTTTTATTCTATCCAGAAATTTATCGACTCTTTTGAAGGTGTTTGTCCCTTCCCCAATCTTAATACATATTCCAATAGGGGACTCCATATTTCCCCAAAATCATTTTTACCGGACATTCCCCTCTTTAATTTCATTTTACAAGTCAGCATATCATTCAAAGCCATATCCCATATTTCTTTATACCATTCTTCTATTGTATAGCTTCCTTGTCCTTTCCAATTTTTTGCAATCATTAGTCTAACAGGTGTCAGGAGATTGTTTATCAATTCTCTCTTATTTTTGTCCTCTTCCCCTCTATCCCATATTGCTAGTAGAGCAAGCTTCGGGTTTAATTCCACTTTACTTCCAATTATTTCACTTATTTCTTCAAATACCCTTTTCCAAAATTTTTGTACATATTCACAGCTCCACCACATATGGTAATAAGTTCCAACCTCCTGGCATCCCCTCCAACAATTTTTAGATATTTTTTTGTCTATCTGGTGAAATCTAACCGGTGTTAGATACCATCTCCACAATACCTTGTAAAAATTCTCCTTAATTCTGATCGATAACAATTTTAACATTCTTGCATTCCACAACCTCTCCCAGTTGTATTCCTTAATTTCTCCATTCACATCCTCTTCCCAAACCTTTTTTATTGCTTTAAGTGAATTTTGAAACTCCTCCTCTATCAATAATTTATATATCTCACTAGTCAATCCTTTCTTAATTTTCTTTTCTTCTTTCCTACCTTTTGACTCTATTAAATCTTCAAATCTTGTATTATTTCTACACTTGTTATTTTTCAGTTTCCATTCCTGAGTCCATTTCCCTAATTGTATACATTTAAACCATGCTGATTTTTGACCTATCAATAGCTCTTTAATTTGCTCATTATCCTTCAGATTTTCCATCCACTTCCTTAACTTAATTATTTCCTTATCTTTCAATCTCGCTTCAATCTCCACTTTTAACACTCTTGGGAAATTCTCCACTACTACCACTGGAGCAAGTGGTGAGTCTCCTGGTATCAACTTCCCCCTAAATTTCTCCCAGATCTCCACTATATTTACCAATAAAGGGTTGTCCAGTCCCTAGAAAAGGGAATTTCAGCCAGTGTCATTTGGATGCAATTAGTTCTTGGTGAAATTCCCTCTTCATCACAACAGTTAAAGTTGCAGGCACTATACTAGAGTGACTATACACAAAAGAAGGCAGGGCCCCTGCAACTTTAACAGTTGTGATGAAGAGGGAATTTCACCAGGAACTAATTGCATACAAATGACACTGGCTGAAATTCCCTTTTCTCTACAACTCTTAAAGTTACATGAGCCCTGTCCTCCTTTTCAGATGGTCAGCCTATTCTAGTCCCCACTTGGCCATGGAAGTCCACTGGTTGACTTTGGGCCAGTCACAGACTCTCAGCCCAACCTACCTCATAAGGTTGTTGTGGGGATAAAATGGAGAGGAGGAGGATTGTGTATGCCACCTTGGGTTCCTTGGAGGAAAAAAGGTGGGATAGAAATGCAATAATGAAATAAAACATAAACAGGGCTAGCCTGTGCAGCCTTGCACCCCCTGCTGCATGCTCATTCAAAATTTGCAAGGAGATGCGTGTGCTCTTCTATCGTCACTGTCACGACACAATCCCTGATTGGCTATGATCATGTCAGAAAGGAGAAAGAAGCCCTAAGCGAAGGGAGAGGCACAAGAAAAGCAGCAGATCTGGGGACATCATAAGATGTCAGCAGACTTGAACTGGTCAGCAGGGCATAGATGCCTTATTCCCTGTACCACCAGGGAAGCTCACAGGCAAGAATGGCATGGATGATATACTTAGCCTGACCCTTGCTTCATTGCACTACCCTGACCATGAATGGAAGGACTATTTCAGCTTGTCAGCCCAGCGATAATAACCTCATAGGGTTGAGATTCAAAAGATCTGCAGAACCAATAGGAGCCCTGCTAGCCCTATATAATGGCTGCCTGTGACCTGAGCAATCTATCAGCCGGAGTGGTTGCTCCTGAACCTTGACCCTCCTCTACTGTCTCTCAACACCGAATCACCTGCTACCCCTATTGTGCTATGGCACCAATGGCGTTTGGAGCTTCCGTTGCTGCCTTTGCAGTCTGAGCTCTTGCTAGGGTGACCATATGGAAAGGAGGACAGAGCTCCTGTATCTTTAACAGTTGTATAGAAAAGGGAATTTCAGCAGGTGTCATTTGTATGCATGCAGCACCTGTTGAAATCCTGTCTTCATCACAACAATTAAAGCTGCAGGAGCCCTGCCCTCTTTTGTATCTTGCCTGCCTTGGATCATGATCATGCCTCTAGCCCCTTTGACTGCCATCTTGGAACTTGAGCAGTGCCTATCCAAGTTTATGCTATTGACCCTTAGTAACTACTAGAAGCGTGACTGTCCCTGACACTTGACTGGATCTGGCCCCTCTGGAACCTGACAAACAAAAATAAAGGGAGGGAGAAATCAAAGATCTTGGAGAACATTTTAGGAAACATTTCAAGGCCTTAAAAACTGGGCAAAAGTTCTGTACAGCCCTAATGTGGCAGCCCCCGCACTTCAAAGAACAACTTTTCTCTCTCCCACCCCCATCACAACTTTTAAAATCAACCTAAATAAGTGCCTACCTATGTATGCCACCCATGTGCCTAAATACCAAAACCACATAGACATGCTTAGTGGCTTTCCCTAAAGATCCACAAAGGTCCAATGGGAGAGAGTCCCCGTTTATGACTGGAACGTTTGCTCCTCCCTTGTTCTGCATATTAATAGAGCAAGTGCAATTTATTTCCACATGGCTGAGGTGGCAGAAAAGAGTATTAGATCTGTAGCTGTTTTAGTAAATCTGTAATCCTCTCCTTGCTTACCTGGGAGTCATTCCCATGAAATTCAGTGGGGTTTACATCTGAGTAGGGTGACCAGATAAAATCCAGGTCAGGGCTCATGTAACTTTAACTGTTGTAGAGAAAAGGGAATTTCAGCCAGTGTCATTTGTATGCAATTAGTTCCTGGTGAAATTCCCTCTTCATCACAACAGTTAAAGGTGAGGGGGCCCTGTCTTCTTTTGTATATGGACACTCTAGTATAGTGCCTGCACCTTTAACTGTTGTGATGAAGAAGGAATTTCACCAGGAACTAATTGCATACAAATGACACTGGCTGAAATTCCCTTTTCTCTACAACTCTTAAAGTTACATAAGCCCTGTCCTCCTTTTCAGATGGTCAGCCTATTCTAGTCCCCACTTGGCCATGGAAGTCCACTGGTTGACTTTGGGCCAGTCACAGACTCTCAGCCCAACCTACCTCATAATGTTGTTGTGGGGATAAAATGGAGAGGAGGAGGATTGTGTATGCCGTCTTAGGTTCCTTGGAGGAAAAAAAGTGGGATAGAAATGCAATAATAAAATAAAACATAAACAGGGCTAGCCTGTGCAGCCTTGCACCCCCTGCTGCATGCTCATTCAAAATTTGCAAGGAGATGCGTGTGCTCTTCTGTCATCTATATTAAAGTTACATGAGCCCTGACCTGGATTTTATCTGGTCAGCCTACATCTGAGTGGACCTGCAAAGGATTGCAATGTAAAAGAATCTGGATTCTAGAAATACTGAGAAATTATTTGGATTAGTCTTTCTGATCTAAAATATTTTATCCAGACACTATTGCCTTTTATATTGACAACAGAATTATTGAGTTTATTTTTTTAATCTCCCATAACACTCATTGATTTTGTGTTACACACTTTGTATATCAAGCTTTTGGCATTGAGCCATAACAACTTCACCACAATTTTGATTGCAATATTTCCTGGAAAGCTATCGAAAATATGGTCTATCCATACCAGTATTAGAAGGCCTCTTTTGGGGGGAGGGGATATGAGGTAGTATATCATGGTGCTGCAGGAATGATGACTCTAAATACTTTTGTCCACTTCAGACTTGCCTTGTACGTAAGAAAGGTGTTTAGACCCAAATTAAATTCCAAGGACTAATGATATAACTGGGGAGAAGTTATAATCTGTCTCTTTATAATACACAACTAAGAAAGCAATCTTGAAAGGTAGCTATGGTGGTTTGGTGGAGTCAGAACTCACAGGTACACAATGCTGGCACTTTTTGATTATGGGGATACTACATCATCTGCCACAATTCCCTGTTCTTTCTGAGTTTAGCTGCAATCCTCACAGCAGCTTGAATAAATGTTTCCCAGCAAAGTATTTTGGGATGGCTTGGCTTTGAATGGGCAATGAAGGCTCATGAGCTTTACAAGAGACCTGCTCTCGGTGGAGATGAAAACTGCTAGAACGTGTTTGTTGATATGGATCAACACAACTGCCTGAATTTTTGGACTCCCCTATTGGGATTATCATGGGGAGCGCCTATACTTCAGAGTTTACCACTGGGCAGCTAATAAATGCATTAAATAAATACATTCATTACTGTATTCCCCCCCACATTTATAGCCATATATAACCAGGGCCGGAGCTACACCTTGGGTGCCTCTACAAGAGTGATTTAAAGCTCTTTCAAGTCGCATTAAAAAAAATTACCTCTACAAGAGCGGAGCGCAAATCGGGGGTTGAGACGCTTTATCTGTCCGATTATGCGCATTATCGAATGTGAGTTAAATAGCGAGTTTTAATTCTCCGCAGCCGTTAAAGCGCATTTTGACCATATAAACAAGCGATTCTCCACATTTTAGCCACTTTAAAGCGCGTTTCATACTGCCGGTTATGCGCTTCACCGCATGTCGTTTACAGAATTTAGGCGTAAATGCAATTGTGAGAAGATGCGCATAATCGGACAACCAAGCGCTAAACCGAATTCTTTTAGAGGGGACCCTTGTGTCAAATCATTACGAATGTGGATTAAAAAGCAGGAAATAACACTATGGCTGGGTTCGGATGACATGATAAGCAACTGGGGGGATTAAAGAGTCAACCATCCATTGCATTGCTTATTGTGTCATGTTTGGGGGGGGACAAACAACTCACAGCGTGCTAAATTCTGGAATTAAGCAATGGAGAAAAACAACAGACTTTTCTGTTGCTTAACTGGAGACCTAATTGGTTATTATGTTGTGTGGAGGGCTCCGTTGCTGATTTTCCTATGTTGCGTGCATTATTTCAGAAGAACATAGAGCCCTCTGGCAGGAGCTGCTGAAAGCACCCCACCTGCTCCTCTACAGCCGACAGAACTCATACTGGCTGATGGGGTAGCCCTGGGAGGAGGGAGGGAGGAACAACAGACTGCCGGAAGGACAATGGGAATTTCAGTCACGCGACAGGGGCCAGGGCAGCATGTTGTGTGGGGAGTATGAGTGAAAAAACGTACGGTGAGTTGCCTATTCCCCCCTCCATTGCCTAAAGTGTCGTCCGAACTCAGCCTATGAAAGCGGCATATGGAATGTGGATTGTGCCCAACGCTTATCAGTCAGGATTTTTCTGGTTTCTCTTAAACCAGAAAAATCCCCAACCCCCCCCCCTCCCCCAGACTCCCTGGACTCACAGGGAACAACTGGGGGCTATCCCAGGCATTTTGCCTTGTGTGGAAAGGGTCTTAGAGACTCCCTGTAAGGATTCTGAGATGACCAGTACAATATGCCTATTTTATTGTGAGCCTTGGCAGACCGCACAAAGTGTCCTTTCACCATTTTACCCATCACCAAATTCTGTACAGGATGATGCAGTCCCCTGCACCTTGATATATGAAATATGCATACCCTTGATGATTCCTGCATACATTGAATTGGCTCCATACTTAGTCATACTTAAGAGTAAACCCACTGGAATCAATGGGACTTAAATTAGCCATGCCTAATGTAAATCCCATTGATTCCAACTAATCTGGAAGCAATCCTTTATGTTATGGCATTGTAACAAATGTCTGCATTCTGATGTACTCAGCAGTGTCTTCTGCAACATCTGGCAGGTTGAAACCATGCTAAGAAGCTTGAATATGCTCTCAAGTCCAAGATTCTACTCAAGTAGGTAAAATGTAATTATCTAGGTTAGGCTGACTTTATATCATTTTATTTGCAATTCATATATGTGATTGATGCCTTCCATTGTTCTTTCTGTTTTCCTCTTACAGTTCTTCATGTTCATTTCCAAATTATGGACATATATATGGAATGTTTGGCAGTATTGTTTTCAAAGGGAATTTTTCACTAAAGCCTTCTCCATGTGCAAGATTGCATGGTGACAAAGCTATCCTTTGCTTCAGTGCCAGCTCCATGTTTTGGAAGGCCTTTAGGCAGGTTTCCTTCAATCGACCATCTCCCTCAGTAAGTCTACTTTCTCGCCACCATTTTCACTAGCTGCTATTGCTCCCCATCCTCATCCTGGCTTCCACCTGCTTGCATGACAGGCAGAGAGCAAGGAGGCAGCAGCATTTGCTGTTGGCTCCTTTTCACCACCAACGTTGTCTGGGCCAGAGAGGCAGGGGAGCAAGCAGATTGCAGTGGTGAAGAGGAGGAGTGTTGGAGTGGAGCAACAACGCTTATGATAAGTTATCTGAACCAGTGGGATGGGGGCATAGACCGAAAGGGAACCTGTTCTTCTCGTAACCAGTTGTGTATGTAGATTGCAACTCTTAGGCTTCACTTCCTTCCTCCTTCTTCTCAGTTAGTTAGCTTCCTCTTTGTCTCAAGCATGCAACCATAGTGGCTGCACTCAACTCTCTCTCTGAAAGTACTTTTGTTTTCCCAGGAGCTATAGGCTCTTAACAATGCTATCTCTTAACTAAAAGTACCAATGTGAGTGTGTTTCTTTCTATAGCCTTGCCTTGCACCAATTACACTCTGAGGCTATGCAACTCTAAATTTACCAAACAAAACACAACTCTAACAAGAAGCAACTCCAGGGGGCTCTTCTCAGTGGCACCCTGCTGGGTTATCAACCCATGGTAGGTGCCTGCCCAAGCATGCTTACCCTTGATGTCAGTCTTGCCTTGTGTTGTTGGGACATTTCACAAAGCTTTGAAATTCTGTTTTCTGGACTTTGGGAAAGAAAACCCAAAGTACCTTTCTCTTTCCTAGAGATGGGCTTAAGTGAGGGGTCCTTAGCAGATGGGCTTAGAACTCCCCAGCTGGACAGACTAGGGTGTGTCAGGAGGTTCCACCTGTCTAGTAGCAGCCTTTCAAAATTATTTTGTGCAAACAAAGCTTCTACCAGTAGGGAAAGTCACACACACACACACACACACACACACACAGAGAGAGAGAGAGAGAGAGAGAGAGAGAGAGAGAGAGAGAGAGAGAGAGATCTGTAAGATGTATGATGGACTGCAAAGTTTTCTTCAACTTTATCCTTCATTGCAGTTCTAGGGGGTGGGGTGGAATGGAAGGAGTGAGAGGCAGTTGTCTGTAGCTTTTTCCATTAATTGCAATTGAAATATTTTACCTAAGGTTGGATGAATCTGTCAGTTTCTTTTCTCCTTTGTTTGATTGTTTGTTTATTTAGAATCTCAAGTTCTTTTTCTTCATTTTGTTCTTTAAAAAATGGACTTTTTCTCCCAAAAATGAACTTTGTGAATTTTGGTAAATTCTGATCAAAAACAAATTGAAACTAAATTATCTCCCATCTGCACCGACCAAATTAGATCACTAGAGTTATTACCAGCATGGAGAGGACCATGTTGTAGATGCCTGCCAAATGGCTGTTAAAGATGAAGAGCGAGCCCATCAGAAAAAACAAGAGGTGGCAACCCCAATTCAGCACCATACATATGGTGGAATACACAGGGATTTGAACCACTGCCAGCTCCATGTTTTTGAAGGCCCTTGGGCAAGGCACCCTCAATGCCTCCCACTTCCTCAGGGAATCTACCTTCTCACTACCCTTGTCGCCAGCTGCTATTGCTCCTCATCCTCTTTCTCATCATTGCTACTCCTTGCTTGAGAGGCTGAGAACCAGTGAACTGTGGCGTCTACTGTTTCTACTTCTCCGTACCACCATAGTCTGGGTCAGAGCATGAGGTAGGTGAGCAAGCAGTTTGCAATGGTGACGAGAAGGACCAACTCCAGGGAGCACTGGTTGGTGGGCCCCTGTTGGAGTGTGGGACCACAGCAGTACCCAACCATACATACTCTTGATGCCAAGCCTGATTCAAACCCAGACTTGTAAGAGGAAAGCACTCAAAGCCCTGGACCTGGATGGATGAATCTATTAAATGTTGGTTTCTTTGCTGTTCATTATTTTTTTAAAAAAACTGTAAGTTCTTTTTGTCCTGAATAGGGAGAACTTTGCAAATTTGGATAAATTCTTCTCAAAACCTAACCAAGAAAATGATCAACCCTTCCCTAGTTTCAACACCACCACTTTTGCAGACCATCGTATGCCATGACAGGGGCGTATCAAGGGTGCCACCAGTTTTGTAGGCGTAATATTGCTATGCCATGACAGGGGATGGAAATGTGCCTTGATCAAGCATAGGGTTGTAGCTGCTGTTAGTCCTACTTAGAGTAGACCCATTGAAATTAATTGGACTTAAGTTAGACTAACACTGGCCACAACTGTTAGAGTAGACCCATTAAGTTCAATGGTTCTGCTCTATGTAGGACTAACATTGGATACAACCCTTAATATTTATGGCAGATTTCTCCCCCTGCCCCCAAGCTATGGGGGGAATGATCATACAAATAGGCCCTAGTACATGGCTGGGTTGGGATTTGAACTCATGAACCACAGTTGTACTCTCTCCACTTTACAAGACTACCACCCTAAATTTTGTGTGTAGAAAATCTAGGAACTAGGACACAATCAATCAAAGCTGGCAAGGTAAACATGTTGGTTTGTTTGGTGGCTGTCGACCAACTCTGTGTGTGTGTGTGTTTCAAGGGGCCCCCCTCCATCCAGAAGGTAGTAGGATGGAGGGTGAGAGCAACACCATTTGTATTTCAGTTATTTGCAATCTAATTTACCAGGCCAAGGGATAGTTTCAGTGATCTAATTCCCAATATACTACAGGACTCAGGTGAAGTACAAATCATCTTAGAGGATCCAATAATTTTGTTTCCATTGATCAGTTTCGTAGATGGTATCCTTCGGTGAAGACTTTGCAGATAAGTGAAGTAAATTAGGTTTCAAGGAAAAGGCTTCTCTCTTGAACATGGGCTTTTGCCATGGCTTCTCAGTCCTCCAGGAGCTCCGTAGCCTTTACTCATTCTGCTTGGGGCCCACTGAGTTGCCTTTTACTGTACTCTATCAAAGCCCAGCTCTTTGCAGTTCAGTGAGTAAAACACTGCAGTTTCTTCCATTGACTGACTGAAATAAAATAATCTATGATGCATGAACAAGTCTAAATGAAATAATAATATCCTTAGCAGTGAAAAACGGATTGGTAATACAGTAATTGAGCAGATTTATTGCCATCTCCTTGAGCTAGCCTGCTGAAACAGCCTGCTATTTTATTTAATCTCATATCAGAGGAATTACTGGCTGGTAATCCATTGTTAAACATCATTTAGAATGATGGATGAAAATGTCAGCTTTTCCAACATAATCAATTCATATCTCATTAGCACATATTATTTATGATTCTCATAATGGGACCTGCAGGGGCCTCCAGGGGGAAATGGAGACCTCAGCTGTTGTTGAAATGAGATGAGATATACTGTAGCTTATGAGTTAATAACTGCATATAAAAATACTTCCCCAACATATTGATTGTCCTTACCATTTTACAAATGAATTGAGTGCCTCGGCTTCTTGCTGTGTGTATGTATGGCAGATCTTCCTCCTACACATTTCAGAGGCAATCATTCAGTGTGTGTATATATATATATATATATATATTAGAAAGACTGAATAACTTTTAAGATGTTAGGAGTTGTGAAGGGAGAAGAATGCTTTTGAATGTGAAGTAATAAGAAACAGTTTACTGCTCTGTTGCTGTTTGTTAAGAACTTCGGGCCCTTCCCCCCCCCCCCAGTACCTATGAAGACAAATCAACATATTTCTTCAGCTTCAGCAGAGTTGCATTTTAAGGATACTTTCCACCGCCCGCCTCCGCAAAGCCCAATGAAAAGCAAACCTTAATGTAGTTGATGGTGCGGCTGTAATCATGGTCACAGTGTCAACTGCTGCCTCAATTAAACTACATTTGAGAATCATTTTATGCTTCAGCTCATAAACATCAATAAAGGAAAATGAGTAATAAATGACTGTCTAGAGTACAAAGGACCAGCTCATATTTCAGATGAAAATGAAGACAAAATGTAGCTTTTATTTGCCTGTGGAATTCCCATTAACTGCATCACTGACAGGAGGGAGCTGGATCAATAGTTGCCCGGCCGCAGAAAACAGTTTCTGGCTGTTCAGCAGCCAATGCAAAAGGAAAAGTGTCATATTGTGATCTTTATCAGGTAATCTTCATTACACCAGACCAATGATATATGTATATACTGGTCAGCTAGGGGCACTTCTAATTCTTGGGTCTATTTGTGTCCTGAAGTGCAGAGGGCTCACAAATTATTTGTTTACAACCATGAAAAACCTTCAATGTTCATCTCTTTTCTTCTTTTATAGGTAATCCATAACTGGAAAGTTTCTCTCAAGACTACTTTATTCACTCAGAATTTTCAGGGCAGCATTGCTTTAAAACTTTTCTTAAAGGACAAAAAATAATAATAATAATTGCTCCTGCTATTTTTATGTGTCGCCGCCCCCACCACAACCACCACACACACACACCACCGCCTGCTTTTGGTATTGTTTGGGTGAAGGATTTACAAGCTGTCCTTCTGAAAGTATTTCTGCCCTTTTTTGTATGAGATCGCCTCCTCGGTTTATTTGAACAAAGAAAACGCTTGGCTTGTGATGAGGGTGGGGGAAACCCTCCTGATTGACATAGTGCAACTCTTTCAACCCACAGCTTATATACAGTGGAAAGAAAAAAAGAATAAAACATCCAAATTATGGACGTGTGGAAAATTCATTTCAATTAGTTTTTGATCAGGGTTTTGACCAGTTCGGACCTTCCATACCAAACACAGACTCAGATGCCATCTGTGGTCAGAGTCTGTACATTTCTGAGCTTGCAATGTGATTCGTGGACTCCCCAAAAACTGTTTGACTGCATGTGTACATTTGAAAAATGTGCACAAATGTAATCAATGGGAGAAGAATGTGTATATTTCCCCCAAAAAAGTGCACAATTGATACATATGCGGGAAAATGCGCACAGATTCAGAGATGGACTTGAGTCAGAACAAACTTTGAGATGGAATTCGTACCTCCTTAAATTGCATTTCAGTTTTTACTTTATATGAATGTCATTGTCAGAACCCAGATAGTCAAACAGCACCATAATAAATACGATTTGGCCATTGTGTAGCAGCTCATAAATTGAAAGAGACAGGGCTAGATTAACAGATCGGGGAGGTGGGGGTCTATGCTGAAATCTGTCCCACACACCTCTTCTCTGCCAATACTTGAAACCACATTCAAAAAATTTGCTCCAACCCAGCTACATTCTCCACATCTTTATCATGCCTGCCCTTGATGCTGGCCTTGCTCTCACCAGCACCAGACATTCTAATCAGGTAAAGCCTGTGTGTGTGTGTGTGTGTGTGTGTGTGTTTTGGGTGATGCTGGCTGGAGGTGCTCAGGAGATCTGCATCATCCAAGCAACCAGTCATGTGTGTGCGTTGTTGTTGATGTTGGTCGGACATATTTGGGGCTCCTCAAAGAAGGGTCACCCAACCTGGCATGATCCCCCACCCTTCCATTGGGAAAGGCCATGGGATTGGAGCTTGCCCAGATGAGGTGGAGCTGGTGATGAGAATTTGTGGTTTGGTCAACAAGAACATCCCAAAATTGTAGGCCCTTGCTGAGAAATGTTTGCTAATCATTCTCAAAGCTATGTCAAGCACCACAAAGATTACATCTTCCCCTCATCCTAACTGTATACTACAGAGATGACAGAGAGGAGACATGATGTGATTGATAAAAAGAACAAAGAGAAAGACACCAACTTCTGTCTCACCTGAATGGATGCATTTAACAGGAAGGGCCTATTTAGTCATTTTTCTTTCAGATTGAATTTCCCAACAATATAGTCCACATCTTTAATCTGCAATGTCATGAATATGACAACTGTTCTCAATATTGCCTACATCCACTTTCTGGAGCTTGATGGAGTGAGTTTTCCATATAATGCAGGAGTGGGGAACCTGTGGCCCTCCAGATGTTGTTGGATAACAAGTCTTATTATTCTTGACCACTGGCCATGCTTTTTGGGGCTGATGGGAGTTGGAGTACAATATCTTCCCACTCCTGGTCCAATAGTTAGTACAATAGTTAGTTCCATGTGCCCATATAGCCTAATTTCCCTCTGTTTTGGTATGGGGAAGAATGTTGTGAATTGGGCCTACACATTATGGACATCCTTGTATTAGACAATATCTTAGATATGATATGCAAGGGGGGGTGCACTTATTCTTCTACCAATTGAAGAGAATTCAATGGCCACATTAATGTACGGACTGGATTTTTCAGTATTATTCTCTTCCATCTCAAAAAAAGAAACACCTACTAGGGTATAAACCAGTTCATGCAATCAAGGAAAAGATGCTACACTCTGCGCTATAGCGAACCTAAGAGAAACCAGGAGGCAGGATGCACGTGCGGTGCTAACCCTCCACCCTGAGAGAGGCTTTCAGAAGGATCCCCCTCTATTTGAAGGAGTGTCCTGTCCAATTCCTTGTAATGACAAAGTAGCATAAGAATTCTTGCCCTTCAACGGTTAGCCCCTGGGCACACAGGTCACCTGGTCACAGTCTTTTACATTATGGTGAGATGTACTATATTTCTAATAGTAATAATTATTTCAAAATTTGCATCTGTTTATACGAGTTAGCAGGTGCAAATTAGCAGGTGCAAATTGGTGTCCTCTTTTATCCTCTTTTGGGGTGGTACATTTCCTGTTTTTTAGCAATTCGTAAGTGGCCACCCTGCTCCTGAGTCATGATGGAAGAAATATGATCACTGAGAAATGTAGAGTCAAAACTGCAGAGGCTGGGAGGCAGTTCAGATGCCGGACATGGTGTAATGTGCTCCCTGCCTTATAGGAAGGGGTCCTCTAACATATGGACAGTGACCACTGGCCAAATCATTCCTATATAGAGCAAACTGTAGCATTCTAGTCTTTCAGTTCCAAGCATATAAAAAATAGCTGTCAGGTCCTAAATCAAAGACACACCCCAACAAAATGTTGTAGAGGTCTGTTGTACATGGGCAGAAAGCTTTCCTGCAACAAGTCAATACATTGGTCTGTCTATCTCAGATGTCTATATTGACTGGCAGTAGCTCTCAAGAGTTTCAAAGAGTTTTCCCCAGATACCTGGGTGTAACAAAGATTGGGATCTTCTGCATGCAAATTATCTGCTCTACTAGAAGGCTACAACCCATCCTCCAACAGGATAGCACTGAAGAAAGGCACAACTGGTAACTATCACTACAAGGCTGTCCAGTTGCGTTAAGACTCAAGTGGATGACACCATCTATTAAGGCTGTCTCTATTATACAACCCTTTCATCATAACACCTGCTGACCATGCTCACTTCTGTATCTCTTAGCTCAATTTCAATCGTCTCACCCATATTCATCCCACCCACCCACCCAACTAGGCAGACATTGAGGAAATGTGTCAGCCTCCCGAAAAGGAGTGTGCGATCTGCAAAACGAATGGTAAATTTCTTTGCAGGGGCATGGGGTTTCCCACTCTTCAGAATCTTATATTTACTAAGTCCTCACCATCCAGAATAGCTTCACAGTACAGCAGCATTTGCGATCAAATCAGCAAGGTGCAGGGAAAAGTTTCTCTATTCACCCGATTCTCTTTCTGTAAAGTGCCACAGTAACTCAGAGACCTGAACATATAAAATTGCACCTTGATAAGATTTTAACTCCTATTTTAGTCTTTTAATTGTAATGTTTTATAGTTGTATAAGCAAAGTTGTGTTTAATTTTATTATTTTAAAATGTTTTATGTGCCAATTTTAAATTTGTGATCTTTGTCCAAAATATGTAAGCCTTCAGCTGTTTTAAATGATTGAAATTTAGTTTTTGTCTTGCAATGATCACTGACCTCAACCAATAAAGCATATATATATATATATATATATATATATATATATATGTTGATGTTTTGCGGATATGTTGACAGCTGAAAAGATTCTTCCCCAAAATGGCACTATTTATTATTTATTTTTATCCTGCCTTTCCACCAAAAACTGGTGCTCGAGACAGCTGATGATAAAATACAGATTAAAACAAAATCGTTATGAAAGCTTAACATAAAAACAAATCCATTAAAAATACAATAAGACAAGAATAAAAGAAGTAAACAACATCCAACCAATTAAAACCTCCTTTAGTAACAAATCAGCTTATATGCCTGCCCCGAATAAAAACGCCTTTGCATGCTACTGCCACTTGCATGACAGTGGTATCAAATGGAGATTTTAAAACAACAACCAAGCCAAGCACATGTACAGCCCAGAATTATGCATGGTCACTCAGAAATAATTCCAATTGTGGTCAATGGGGCTTGATCTTCAGCTGGTTCAAAGAGCTGTGGCCAGATTGTTGACCCGGCTGGCTACAGGAAGCATACAACTCCCCTTTTAAAACAGCTCTACTGGCTTCCAGTCTGTTTCCGGACACAATTCAAAGTTCTGGTTATGACCTATAAAGCCCTAGGTCCAGGTCTTCAGGGGAGGCCCTTCTCTCTGTCCCACCAGCATCAGAGGCACACCTGGTGGGAGCGAGGGAGAGGGCCTTCTCGGTGGCTGTCCCGGGGCTCTGGAACTCCCTTCCCTGGGAGGCTAGACTGGCTCCCTCTTTGGTGTGCTTTTGGAGGCAGGCTAAAACGTTTCTGTTTCAGCAGACCTCTGGGGAGTAGTTTAGACCTCTGTGGATGTGTTGTTTACATTTTGGATTTTTTAAAATTATTTGTATTTAAAATGTTTTTACATGTTAATTATGTTTTTCATTTTTATATATCTCTATTTGTTTTAACCATACATGTTTTAATTTGTAAGCCGCCTTGAGTCCCAGTATTGGGGAAAACGTGGGATATAAATAAATATAATAATAATAATAATTGATGACAGCCATAGAAAAGCAGATCAAGGATACCACATTTTATGGATTAAAAGATGGTTTTGCTTCAATAGAGGCTGGTGGCTCTGATATCCATGGGGCGGTGAATCCGCTCCTGGTTTCAGTCAGGACCAGTCAGAATTCTAAAGGAGCTATCTAAGGTGCTTCCACACCTTCAATAGCTCCTTTAGAGCTCTGCCTGGTTCTATCTGAATCCCGGAGCGAATTCACTGACCCTCTGATATTGGAGCCACCAGCATCCATTGCTTTGCTTCTAAAGGATGCATATCCCAAGTAGACCCATCAATCACTAAAGTGAGGCAGATCTGTCAGGGCCTTGTACTTTTTTCTGACTCAGTCGCAGGCAGCTCGGAAGCGGAGCAGGTGTCTGCTTTCTCATTTACTTCACTCAGAAACAAACATTTCCCCAATGAAAAACATTGAAATACAAATATTTACTACCATTTGGTGGCATATATAAATTAGCCATGCACTGGCTTCCCCCCCCCCCTTTTTGCACTTAGTGGATGTGTATTTTTTTTTAATATTGGATGGAAGTGGAGGTAACGCGGTTCTATGCTAGCAGCTATCAATAACGTGTACTTAATATATTGAATGAAAGACTTTCATAAATCCTAAGTTATACAAGGGATCATACAATGCTTTTAGCAAATTTCCAAAGACTCATAAAAACTATAAATCAATGTATTTTTGATTAAGTGAGACACACTGTCAGGTTTTGGAGCATACCATTTGGCTTTCTCTTCCCACCGGACATACAGTACAGATGACAGAGGGAGGGTTGTGTGAGAAAAGAGCAGGCATGACATCAAAATGGCCACACCCAAAGCATTATGTCTTGAGCCACCATTTGAGGAAAACCGATAACAATGCCTCTTGCAGAATCCACACAGTGGCATTAATTAATTCAATTAACTAATTAACTCATTTTTTATCCTGCCTGCCCTCCAAGGAGTTCAAGGTGGTATCCATAGGCTGTCCTCCCTGCCTCCATTTTATCCTCACCAGAACCCTGTGAAGTAGATTTAGCTGGAAGATAGTCATGAGCCAAAGGTCACCCAGCTGAACGTTGTGACTGAGTGGAGACTTGAACCTTGATGTCCCTGGTCCCAACGTAGTAATCTCACAATCACAATCATAGTAATATCACAGTCACATAGCAATATCACAAGTAATCTTCTATCTAGGTCAAGGATAGGAAACCTAAGGCCAACAAACTGTATCTGGTCTACCACATTTTCTTATCTGGGAAACTGGGGGAAATCAGCCAATTCCGGCATGATAGCAGCATAGGAACGATTGTGCAGGAGGAAAGCTCTGAGAGGCTGGATTCAACTATTAATCATACATTACCCAATCTGGTGTAGTTGCTTAAGCTTGTACATGGAAGCATTTCCCACTAAAATGTGTCATAATGGACCGTTCTGTTGACTGTGCTCCTACCTCACCCTCCCTCTTTTCCTTTTCTGTTGTGTCATTTAGATTCTGCTCGTGAGGGCAGGGAGTATCGTGTGTGTGTGTGTGTGTGTGTGATTAATTGATCTTATATAGGCTACTATGGGAGCCATTTTGCCTGAAAGTGGGGGGGGGGGGGGACCTGACAAATAGATAAATAGATCTCAGGTGCATGATATTGTGGAAGAAAAAAAATAGTTTTAAACACATTACCTGATTGTAGAATGTACCAAGCAGTCCTAAAAGAAATCTGTTGCTTTAGACCAATTGGTTGTAATGACTGGGATCTAATCAACAATAAAGAACAACACTCCAAAGTATTCCATCTCTCCTTGGAATCTTTAGAACAAAAAGTACTGGTGACAGATTTTGCAAATGAAAATTTTCTCGTACAGAATATTCCCACACAACTTGGAAAAAATATCTGACATTAATATTTTATAGTTATCCTACAGTCGCCACAAAGAAAGGGATGGGATAATTTTCAGCACTGATTAGCATTCAGCTGACCCAGTGCCAGCTATTCACAAACATGCACAATTACAAATTCATTTACGAGGTTATGATATTTGTTCAGGGGACTGGTATTGCGATCAGCACATATCCTGGGCTTTCTTCATTGTAACCTAGAAACATCGTATGATTCAAATTCATTTTAAACCCCTCAACCTGTTCTTTAGATTCATGCTATTCTTCTTTGGAATGCAAAAACATGAAGATATATTCTGGTATTTAGCATCTGGTGCAAATCCTATAATTGGTTCCTCCCCCTCTCCTGCCTCCAAATACTGTCCTGAAATATGTCTCTAATTGTGTGGAATACCAATGCATGGGGAGGCAGATTCTGGCATGCAAAATGAATTTGGAACTCATAAGGGAATATGACACTTTTGAGTCCTAGCTCCAAAACCACAGCTCCAAGTGCAGTCTGAGAAGGAGCCAGTGTACAAGTAAATGTCCTCATTCACCTCAATGGAACTGTGGCTTTCTTTGCATGCACAATTCACCGGGCATATAATCCTGCTACCATTGCACCAAGAGCTCCCTCATTTAATTCAGTGGGTGATGCCTGAATAATTGGGGGGGGGGGGAATTTGGTGGTGCAGTCCCATTCCATTAAAATAAATGGCCATTTCCTATTGGTTTTAGTGGGATGCAGGTTGCATCTTTGGACACAGACAATGTTGTTTCCACCTTCCCCCTTCCCCTCCCCCTTAGCCTATCTAAAACCAAAACCATTGGCACTCTTTCGTCAGCCTGGCAGGTTGCAAAGTACTGGCTCCATGGTGGCCATAAATCCATGACAGAAAAACAACTGATTGTTTCACTCACTTTGCACTTCAGAGGCCACAAATACAGTAATCCTATATAGTGATATGTGGAAGCTAGAGCTTCAGCTAATAGGAGGTATAGTAATGTAATTAATGAATTAAGAAAGAAAGAGAGTCTAAAGACATCATTTTAATCATCTGCAGAGTGTCCTCTTTCCTCTGAGAATCCATTTATTTTCCTTTTTCTTGAAAAAGCTATATACAGTTTACATTGACATGCGCCTAGTAGTGGCAAACAGTTCTACCAACAGCAAACATGACCAAGAATGTAGCAAATATAAAATACGCAAAAGATCTGGAGTCGCATTGAAATTGCAGAACACTTACGAACAGAAACCACTAAAACATTGCCTGCTAACAACCCTTTCCTTGGAACTACACATTGGTTTTATAGCCACAAATAATTGCATTGCAATTTCCTAAATGCCTCTCTGCTATCAGATCACAAATCGTGTGTGTGTGTGTGTGTGTGTTTGTATTTGTGTTTAACCCAAGCAAAAGCTATGCTACCCATTCTAAAACAGAAGTGTTTTACACAACCAACATTCTTTCTTGGCACCATATTAAAATGCTCAAGATGAGTGTCTTCTGCCTTATAGAATCCCTTCCACCCACACATTAAAATATGGAGGGTTCCATGCCTTCCAACCACTAGGTAATGCTACACAATTTGGCATCACTTGAGGGGGGTTTTACCTAGCGCACCACCTAAATTTAATCTCCAGCTTTGCTAATATTACTACTCTCTGCCTGCTCAGATCTGTCTTGGCCAAGGCAAGAGACAGATCTGAGTTACAGCTGGCCTTTATGTTTTCAGAAGTGCAAAGGGGGAGGTCAGCCATCACTTCATTGTTCCAAAATATGAGGGGTCATCTGGTACCTGCAACATTTATCAGTGACTCATCCAGTCTGCAATCATTATTTTATCACCATTTTGGAAGTAAGTCTATGCTGCAGTTGCAAGATTTAGCCTAAGTTTTGAAAATTCCTGTTTCTTCCCTCATCTAGCCTGGTGAAGAGTTCTGGAGAAACCAAAAGCTTGAACAATCTTTTGTGGCATTTTTATTGTTGCTCCCAATGGAGTTATTACCTAACTCTAGATTTTGGATATTTTTACTCATGCACCACTACGTCTGTTCATGGGATGGAGTGGGGTGGAGTGGAGTGGAGTGGGGTGGAGTGGGGTGGGGTGAGTGTTGCATCAAAATATGTATGTGAAAAACTTTTATGCACAAATAGTAGGTCAAATCATGAAAGTAGTGCGCACAAGCTGAAGTAATGTCATCATCCCCTGAAAACATATTGCCCCGATTATTTAGCATAAAAGTTCATTCCCTTCACGCCTGCACAGACTTAAGTCTTAGTTCAGTGAAGCTGACTCCTAGGTAAATGGGTACAGGAAGAATGGAAACATCTTTTCTTCACTGAAATCATCCCAGCCACAACACACACTGGGCTGCAGAATGCGCTTGCTAGCGCAGACCCATAAACTCCTCACCTCTTTGTTTGAAGCTCAAGCAAAGCGAGGACACGAATGAAGACAAGGCTCTGGTGATGTGTGAAAATGGACAAGCCCTTTCTGCGAGTCTGAATTTACTGGCTTTTCCTGAGCTCAAACACCAGCGAGATCTTCTCCCTGATCTATCAAGTCACCTCCGTGGTTCTGTGGTAGAACCTGCAATACACAAACGTCTCTGTGATAGCCCATCCCTCCTGGGGCAGCACTGAAATGAGGAGCAAGTCTGAGGCAGGAATATATTTTTTTCAGCCTAGTGTGCAAAAATGATCCTTTCCCAACAATCACATGCATTCACAGTCCTTTTTTTTTTCCAAGCTAGAAAATGATCCAGATGTTTGTTCAGCCCAGTTGTCAGTTCATTCATAGCAAAATAGGTGTAGGTTTGATTTAATTTCTACGCCTCCCCTTTTAAAAAGACTCAAGGTAGTTTTCAACAACATCACAATAATGATTTAACGCTTATATGATGACATTGCAAATGTTCAAAATACATGGCACATGCATTTGTCTCAGAAATCCTAATAATGACCCTGTAAGGTAGATCAGTCATTGGCTGCATTTGGGCAACACATTAAGAAACTGAGGTGGGGGAGACAATCGTCAGCTGTGTTGCTTATTGTGTTGTGTGGAGGGTAACACACCGCTCACAAACTACTGATGGTATGCTATTCCGCACAAATAAGCAACTGAGAGAAACAACTGGCTTGCAAGTTGTTTAGCTCAAAGCCAGTTGTTTAAAGTGTTGTGAGGAGGGGTAAGTGTGTTAATGGCGTGTGGTGAGTGAGTTAAAACACAAGCCCATAGAGGCAGGCGGCAAGAGCGACCAAAGCGGTGGCTGCCACTCTGCTACAACTGGTGCCACTTGCAGAGGCTGCTGGAATAGAACTGGGAGGACTGAGGGAGGAGGGAGGGTGGGGAGAGTGGCGGGGGCTGTGTCAGTCAAATGCTGGGTTGACTATTAGTCCACTCAACACCAGCCCCAACCACCCACAGTTGTGTAGGAATATGTTGTGTGTGGAGTACCCACAAAATAACCAACTGTGAGTTGGCTACTCAACCCACCATTGACTAATGTGTTGTCCAAATGCAGCTACAGTTATCCCCGTATTGCTGATTGGAATGGGGCTAAACCTAAGAGGATAAGATGTGGTCTGTTCACATTAATGCCACCTAGCAAGATTGCAGCTGAGGTGAGCTTTGACTTTGATAGGGACTTTGCAGTGTACTGCACCACCACTCACAAAATCAGCATTATCAGTGTGGCATAGTGGCTAGAGTGTTGGACTGGGAGTCTGGAGATCTGGGTTCTAGTCTCTACTCAGCCATGGAAACCCACTGGGTGGCTTTGGGCCAGTCACAGACTCTCAGCCCAACCTACCTCACAGGGTTGTTGTTGTGAGGATAAAATAGAGAAGATGAGGATAATGTACACTTCCTTGGGTTCCTTGGAGGAAAAATGGTGGGATATAAATGTAATCAATCAATCAATCAATCAATCACAATAGTAGACAGAACTACTTTGGGCACAAATCTATGCACGTTTAATCAGAAGAAAGTCCTACAACTCCCAGCATTCCCCAGTTAGCATGTCTGGGGTGCGTAAAAATTTGATTGGGGCTTTTCATGAGAACATACCAAAATTTGCAAATTTCTTCATAAATGGGATGGAAATATATAGCAAACTGGATTTACATTGGATTTATCTAACTTTTTATATTAATCTGTATTTTTTTAAAGCTGTCATTGAAGTAAACACCAGAATTTAAAAACACAAACAAACCTGTCCTATCAAGCAAAAAATTAAAGAAACGTAGAGGAGTCATCTTTAGAATTAAGAGAGCATCAGAAATGTTTATCTGGAGTGATCCGACATCAGCTGTTCTGGTTTCATTCTTTCAGCTGTCTCTGTACATTAACATTTAGCATCCTTGAAGATGGAGGGGAAAATACAACTGAAAAGACTTTTTTGTAGGCAAATAGCATTCCATAAAATGATGACCATGAAAAGCAAGACAAACCACAGATTCAGAAGAAGACAAATAAAGAAAAATGCTGCTGAAAAGGTACGATTTGGGCCCATTTTACCATTTTATTGCAGTTTCTAGCAAACTGTTCATAAAACTTTGTTGCTCCAGCTGACCCCCATAACTGTGTTGTCTTTTAATGCATTGTTCTTGAAACACTGGAAATTGCAAAGCGCAGCTTAGTTATAAAACAAAAGGGTAATATTCCAGCCTGCCAGCTTTGATTTGCCCAATGAAAAGATGATGTAAATCCTTCAAAATCACGAAGCACTTGGAAAGAGGACACAGTATATCACCCATGAGTTGGATTTATATCCCATGATAGCTACATTCCTCAAATCCAGTGGGACTGTCCTGGAGTAGTTTACTCCAGTTCATATCATACCTCAAAGCTCATATCATGTGTATCTCCCCCACCCCACGGCATTCAAGGTAGCTAACAATAAAATCTAGATTAGAAACAAAATCTTAATAGCATAAAAACCAATAAATTAAAAACACAACATTAAAGGAAATCAACAGCACTAATCAATTAAAAAAAACCTTTTGCAATCCAGTATATATGCCAAAGGCTTATCTGCTTAAAAATGTCTTTGCCTGCCAGCACCAACCTAGCCTCCTTCAACCGTGACTTTCAAAGTCTGGGAGCAGCTGCTGAGAAGACCCTTTATATCCCACATTTCTGCCAAAAAGATTTTCTCTCATGGTGGCAAACAGTAAAATCCAGATCAAAAACAAAACCTGAATTAAAACATACCATAAAAATGAATACATTAAAAAAACCAAACTATAACTAGGTTAATATAACCTAGTTCAGACACAATCCTATGCATGTTTAGACAGGGAGAAATGTCCTCCAATTCCCAATAACTCCCAATGCTGGGAGTCGGAGGAGTTCCCCCCCCCCCCGTATAAACATATGTAGGATTGTGCTCTTCTATAAACTAGCTTCAGACCATCCCTGAGACATTCTAACTCAGGGTTGTGAAAGCTTAAGGCATGTGTTAGGACCCAAATGCCTGTAGCATAGCCAGTACAGCTATGAGACCATGTTCCAAGTTGGGCGTAGATCCAGAATGTGCCTCCCACTGATGGAAGGGCTCCTTTGGTCCATGGAAGGCTTCTAATCCACCAGTAGAAAAGCATTTCCACTGGTGGAACAAAGCAAAGATATTTCTCTGCCCATGGCAGTCCCTTAAAAATCTGTTCTGGAAAGATGGAGACGCTTCAGCACAGTGTGAGAGATGGTGCTGGGTGAATCAGACAAAATGGTCTTTCCTCCTTTCTGCCAGCTGGAGTATCCTGAATAGAATTCCACTCTGGAAGTACTCCTACTGCTTCCTACTGCAAACACTAGATTCAACCCAGACCCCCTCTAGATGGATTCTGTTTGATGCCTGGTTAGCCGATTATGCGCATAATCACTGAAGCGCTTTATCGTAAATGCTTGTACGCAAGAGGTAATTGAGCGCACAACTGGTGGCCTTACCGGTTGTTTGAAATGCGCTTTACAAGTAGTTAATATGGAGAATCGCTTGTTCACATAGGCAAAATGCGCTTTAACGGCCGGAGCAAAATAAAACTCACTATTTAACACGCATTTGATAATGCGCATAATCGGAGAGATAAAGCGCCTCAACTCCCGATTTACGCTCCGCTCTTGTAGAGGTAAAAATTTTAATGAGACTTCAAAGAGCTTTAAACGTCTCATGTAGAGGCAGCCCCAATGTCCGCAGCCTTGAGCCCACAAAAAAACCCAGGTTCAGCTAGGGGCAACAATCCCCTAGCTAGTAACCTATTCTCCCCCTCATGGGGTGACATTTTTATTCCAAGTTGGAGAGATTGTCATCTGGGACCATATAGACACAGGATGTAAGAGTATTAGATATGGGGTGAGAAAAAGGAAAATCTCAAAGATGTTCTTGGGGAGGGGGGGCGCACCTTCTCAGAAATTTGGGCTCAGCTCTAGTACAAACAAGATCATTTCTACTCAGGAAGACAGGCAGCAGGTGAGACATTCTCACATGGCATGTGTAAATATGGTTCAAATGATTTAACGTATGCACTTCAAGTGAATATGGAAGCACTTACCAACTCCTGCCACAGAAAATTACTGCATACATCCATGCTACAAAGAGCAATGCTACAAAGAGCAATAGGATGAAAATAAAATGCTAGTTAGTATCAAATAAAATGTAAGAAAAATGGATTTTAAAGATAGGGTGCCTCTACAAGAGCGATTTAAAGCTCTTTCAAGGCGCATTAAAATGTTTACCTCTACAAGAGCAGAGCGCAAATCGGGGGTCAAGGTGCTTTTTCTGTCCGATTATGCGCATTATCGAAAGCGTGTTTCATACTGCCGGTTATGCGCTTCACCGCCTGTCGTTTATAGGAATTAGGCGTAAAAGCGATGGTGAGAAGATGCGCATAATCGGGCAATCAAGCCGAATTCTTGTAGAGGGGACCATAGATAGATAGATAGATAGATAGATAGATAGATAGATAGATAGATAGACAGATGATCAATACAATACATATAGAAAAAAACACTACCAAAATTATTGTAATGTTTTATAAAGTTTATAGGGATTTATCCAAAACATGTTCATATGCTCTACTGCCCATTTGCTGAATATATTTCTTAAATTATTTATACTGCTGCATAAAAGTGAAGCAATCATTTCTTAGTGATGATTTCAGATATTGAGTCTTCTACTGCAAGACAAATTTCCAAATTTGAGCACTTTATTTTAAAAAAACATGCTAGGAGCTTGGTGGTAAACTACTTGATAATCCTACTAAAATTCAATAGCTTAACCATTCTTCTCCCAAACTCTCTGACTCTGCATTGTATTGAATAGTTTCCTTCGGCCAATGGAACGGACACTGCTGGAGATTGAATTCCTCTTTCTCCTGAAGACTCTGCATGTGCCTCAAATCCTACCCAGATGATTGGGGGACCCTCTGGAGCAGATTTGGGGGAACTGCAGGGAGCGGAGGGGAATGGAAATTCCCCTTGTGTGCTCATGTAACACAAACTTTTGGATCTTTTACTCATTTAGGCTGCAATCCTAAATACATTTAACCGGGAGTGCCATTGACCTTTTACTTCCTAGTAGATATGCATGGGATTGCATTGTTAGGTGTACATCTTCAGGGTCAGGCACAGTCACACCCTAACTCTAAAAATATTTGCCTGGAAGTCAGGGTCCCTTCAAAACCAACACTTATTTTCTCCAAGTGATGGTGCATTCCTTCACAACGATATGAACTAGGAACCTAGAAATGATAGGAAGCTGCCCTACTGAATCAGACAACGGGTCCATCTAGCTCAGTATCATTGACACTGATTGGCAGAAGCTTTCCAGGGTTTCAGGCAGGAGGTTTTCCTGCCCTACCTGATGGTGCTGGGGATCAAACCTGGGACCTCCTGCATGCAAAGCAGGTGCTCTATCACACTAAGCTATGACTAGGGTGACCAGATAAAATCCAGGTCAGGGCTCATGTAACTTTAACAGTTGTAGAGAAAAGGGAATTTCAGCTGGTGCCATTTGTATGCAATTAGTTCCTGTTGAAATTCCCTCTTCATCACAACAGTTAAAGTTGCAGGGGCCCTGCCTTCTTTTGTATATGGTCACTCTAATATAGTGCCTGCACCTTTAACTGTTGTGATGAAGAGGGAATATCACCAGGAACTAATTGCATACAAATGACACTGGCTGAAATTCCCTTTTCTCCATGACTGTTAAAGTTACATGAGCCCTGTCCTGGATTTTATCTGGTCACCCTAAACAATGCCCTGCTTAATTTATTGGTCCTGTTGGAGGCAGACTTTTTGTTTGCTTGATTTATTTAGTGCTTTGATATCCTGCTTTCTTTCCACTGAACTCAAGTGGGGTGGAGTGTACATTCCCAGGTGATCTGTCATCCAGAAATTGACCAGAGAACCAGACCTGCTTATTTTCCATGAAGTTGCTGAACCATGTGCCCTCAGAGCCTGCCAGGCTTCAGACCAAACATTGGCTTCAGAAGCCATCACATGATGTCATCATGAAGTCCAATTAGAGTGAAGGCAAAGCTTCCTGGTCTCACGAGTTTTTTTTGTTGTTGTTTTTTAATCCCAGCACCTACCAGCAGCTGTAGTGTAGTTGCTGCCACTGATATATCCACCCCATATTCACCTCTTTTTGTGCCCCCCCATGCCAGCTCCAACACTGAAGCCTGCAAACAGGGTAGTAAAGTAAGGGGGTATTTCAGCTCAGCAGCACTAGTTGTATTTTACCAAGTAGGTAACCAATAGCAAGAGGAACAGGTGGGTTAATATTGTCATTTGGAGAAACCCATTTTGCTATAGTCCTATTCTTTGCTACCCTGGTGGAAACACAGAGCTATGGAGTATGGAGTCATGGCTAGATCTACACTACTGCTTACTAGTGGTATTGAAGTGAACTGGTAACTGTTGGGGCACAATCCACATTCCATATACCACTTTCATAGAGCCTATCTACACTACAATTTATAACCAGTTTAAAACTGTTATAAAATTGTTTTAAAGCAGTAGTGTAGATGTTATATCCTGCTTTTTATTCCACATTCGTAATGATTTGACACAAGGTGTAGATCTGGCCTAGCATAGTGGCAAGAAAGCTTGAAATGAAGACCAAAATGATAAAGACCTTTGCCAAAGAATGGATCATAGAAAATGCCATTGGAAAGGAAATCTCCTACCAGCATCTTCACATCTAGAAACCTTCTAAGTAGGGTTTCAGCACACAATTTGAGATTTATAACCATGGAACACATTGAAATAAATATCATTATTTTAATTATTCTTATTAGTTAATATTTAACATTTATTTGCTATTATTTCTTATGTATTTGCTATTATTTATTTATCTGAAGAAAAAGCACTTAATGATAATAATAAAAAAAACAAGGGGCTCCTCTTGTAGGCTTACAAGCTAAACAGGGCACGCATTTTAGCCAAATTTGGATTGTAAAGTTGTAAACGTAATTTTTGGTATACACCTGGACTATTTGCATCATGCTGCATAGTTTACATTGCCTTCAGTGCCAAAATAGTATCATGTTAGCCAATTTCTACACCTCTTTTCCATAACGTTCAATGGGACATACTCACAAGTAATGTGCATAGAATGGCACTTAACTGGAAGTCCCATTGGAAACCTCTTTCCCATAAAATTCGGTGGGACATACTCACAAGTAAGTATGCATTGAATTTCTGAGTACAGTCATGCATGAGATCAAGCCATTGACATTTTCAGAGCAAGTCATTTCTGTACTCTAGAAGCCGACTGGACAAGTTGGCCTTCAAAACACTTTCTAATACCGGGGACCCCATGTGTAAGATCCAAGCTAGTTTGAATGGTATTCCCCTGGAACTACATCCAAATAGTATTTTATTATCAGCTAGTTAAATAGTTTTTAAAAAAGATATTGCTAGTGGAATAGTGAAAAGGCCATTTGGATCACTTGCTATTTGGATCATTGTTTTTGTTACAGAATAAGTGTGCGGCCTTTAACTAGTGCAACCGGAAGATTATTGTCTATATTTTCCCAATTAATTTGATCATTCAGCTTTAGATCTGCATGTGTATATTTAGTCTTTAAAAAGAAAGCTCTTAAAACACCTTCATTTATTCAACACGCTCCTGGGAAAACCCACTCAGATAAAAGCTGGTGCAACGCTGCCACCAAATGGCAGGCAATAGATAAAACAGCTGAAAGGGGCTTGCCTCAATAATGTTCCAGTCAGTGCTGCTGCAGGCTCAAGATGACCAAAGTGATGTGTGTACAAGTGAAACTGCAGCTTGCGGAAATTCTCCAAATTCCTCCATGAAGGTCTTTTGTCTTGTGTCCAGTGGGAGCTGGTGGCTCCGATGTCAGTGGGGTGATGAATCCACTCCGGGTTTCAGTCAGAACTCTAAAGGAGCTATCCAAGGACTAGTTTTTACTGAAACCTGGAGTGGATTCACTGCCCTACTGACATCGGAGCCAACAGCCTCCACTGCTTGTGACCATATGAGATTGCGAGCTTTGTTTTTTCTTTCCACATGAAACTCTGTGTAGTTTTGTGTATATTTTTCCTAAATGTACACATCAATTGTGCACATCTTCCTCACATTTATTAAAACATGTTTGTGCACATTTTTAAAAAGTACGCATTTTTCACGTGCGTTTTCAAAAGGTAAGCATGCTCTCAAACCTATTCTTTAAAATCTGAAAATCACACTGCAAGCTTGGAAATTTATGGACTTCGACCACAGATTGTACACATGTTTGTGCCCAGTTCCTTAACATGATGGCTTTCCACAGGGCTTTTTGGGGGAGGTCATCGGGAACATTCAGGCAGGCTATTTTTCATCACCTCCCACCACTCTGTAACCCCGGGGTGTCTTCATGGTGCCGGAATGGCATCGCATCCCTTGGAACCCTGCACTTTCCCACCCCCGGGGCCGTGTTGGGTAAACCCAATGACAAGGAGGGAGTGCAGGGTTTCTGGGCAGCCATCCGGGAACCAGAGCCACCCCTGCCCTCTTCCTGGTGGAAGGCAACCAATTACGCTGCCTGGCTACACCTCCGCTGCAACTCTGGAGTGAGGTGAGGGGCCGTCTTGACACTGTCTTGTGTATCCTCACCTCACTCTGGAGAAAAATGTCAGGGTAAGTCCCTGAGTTTCATTCTCCGCAGCTTTGGCAGAAAGCCCCAGGGTGTATGTGTGATTGCAGTGCCATCGTATAACTGACGCCACGCTGCCCGCCGTCCTCCAATGGGGCTTTCCAAGCATTTAGACAGTCCCCCTGTATATATTGACTGAGATGGTTCAGTTCTACAACAAGATTATTCCAACACATTTGAATGTGCACCAGACTTCTTTTCAGAACAATTGCTTACAGACTAATCTTAAGCCTATTTACTCAGAAGTAAGTTCCACCGAGTCAATGGGACTGGTTCTCAAGTAAGTTTACATAAGATTGTAGTCTTAGACGCCAATGATAAGAAATGCTTCGGATTTAGGGAGCAGGGTAAAAAAATATCTATATATCCCCCTCTTGGCGCACATACTTAAGAGGGCATTCACAAGTGAACCCAAGAGGCCATGACATAAGTTACGAAGCATTGACCTATGGAAGGCCCAAGTTGTTTAGCAACTTTCTTGATCAAATGTAGAATCTTGAATTATGCCCAGCAGACTCTAAGAAGCCAGGGCAAACCTAGACCACCCACTGAAGTACTGTAAACTTGGCATTCTACGTGTCAGAAAACAGTCCGCCAGCACCTGGTGAAGCTTCTGCACATTCATTCAAGAGATGTTCCTTTGTTGACCCCCATCACGTCAGTACAAGTACAGAGTTATAAAGGCATGACTGATGGTCCAAATATGAAATAAACGACACAACTTCTTAGATATTGATTTTTAAAAAAACCTTCATACATAAGAATGATCCACTATCCATTCATTCTTATAGGGGATCATAGACGGGGGCAAATCACATTCCCTTACCATTGCTCTTGCTTCCTGCTGCTCTTCCGCTATAGCGACAAGAAGAATCTCACGGGAAAGGAGAAACAAGCTGCAACCATGTGGCCCATTCAGTGTATTGGGACAGTGCCCTCTAGTGGGTGTTTTATAGCAAAACTTCTCTATACACAGCAAGAAATGGCGACCAATTTTGTTATAACTCAGAAGAGTCGCATTTTGTTTGGACTATTTTACAATAGAAAAAATGGCAGGAGTGAGAAACCAGCGGGAGGCACACAGAAGTGGATAGTGTTGTGAGAGGGACCCTCAAAAATTCATGAGTGCCCAGTAATGAGCATGTTATAAAATGCTTGCCTGATGATGCTGATATTCAGCAGTACAGAATTTGTGCTTGGAATGAACATTGTTCTACTAGAAGTATAAACCCTGGAACAGGAGTAGAATAGGAGTTGGCTAGCCTCTCATGTGAGGGGAACAGGCAAGTTGCTGAATTCTTCATCATCTCAGGCATCAAGTGACATCACTACCCAAAAGCACAGCAAAGTATTCTGAAAGGTTATGGGAACAGTTGTCAATGTTGAATCCCAATGAAAACTTTCTGGTTCTATCACCAGATGAAATCCTAGTCCTAATTGGATTGTACCAGTTTTATGTGATAAATTTATACGCTCATCTTAGTTCTGGTGAATTTGCATGACTTCCTGTTATTTAATTAATGTAAAGTGTTCCTTGAATCTTGTACTAAATGTCCTCTATTAAGAAAGTCAGACTAGAATTTGATGAATCAAATGACTTTCTATTTCAGTTGCAAAGTTTTAGGTAATGGAAGGTAAAACCGATATGAATAGTTCCTGGTTTCCACAATTCTTTACTGGTGACATCAATATATTCTTATGTTCCTTACTTAGTTCCCAATGAAATCAATGGGACAAATGAACTATAACTTAAGGTTTGATTTAAATGGGAAGGGAGTTAAACTTGGGCTGCAATCTTATGCACACTTACTTGGAAGTAAATCCTATTGAACTCAATGGGACTTACTTCTGAGTAGACATGTGCTATTAGTCTGTATTCGAACCACCACCAGTGAATGCCTTTTACCACTTTTTTAAAAAGCTTCTAAAATTCATTTTAGAAAGTTATGCCTGTTTATAGGAAGGTGAAAAAAATACCAGTTTCCAAAATGTTCCTGTTCTAAGCCATATGCTCCCATTTCTACCATATTGTCCTCATAATGCTCCTCTGGTCTTTTTCTCAAAGGAGTACTTTAAGCAAGTCATCTAAGCAGAATGCTATCAACTGTGCCTTTCCTGGAACAGCTTAAATGTCGTTGGGTTTGCTTCAGTAGCTGCAGCAAAGTGACACCATTGTTTATAAAACGGCTTTCGGGAAGACTGTGGCTGGTTGCTGAGCACCATGAATGGTTATGACATATGATATACGCACCATCCTGCGTAGGACTCATAGATAAAATCCTACATGTGCTTAATTTTATAATTGTGAAAAGACAAGTCAACATGTTCCTTGCATTTAACTATAAACAAAACTGCATATCCAATTGTCTTTGCACGGACTGTACTTTGTCATCCTTTTAAACAATAATCATTAACTTCTGCTCTTCTCGCATTCTTAAATCTATGCTTGTCACCTAAGAAATGCAAATAACAACAACAATAACAACCTAACGATATAGTTCAGATCATATCCTTAACTATACCCAGGCACTAGCTGTAGCCTCATTAGGAATATCCATTCAGCTTCCATAGTTTGCATTGCAAATATATTATAAGCTGCCTGCCAGTTTGCATATTATTGGGAGGTGATCTGGGAGGTGATCTGGGAAGATATTATGTTTTTACTATCTTGTATTGTGATGTGTGGTTTTTGTGAACTGTCCAGAGAGCTTCCACTCCTGGGCAGTATCAAAATAAATCAATCAATCCCTCCACCAGTTGTCCAATATTTATTTATTTATTTATTTATTTATTTATTTATTTATTTTGCCTTCAGTCAGCCAGCATCTGTGGAATGGAGCATGCTCAGTCCTCATTTGGCTGTTCTTGCACGCACATAAGGGTTTCCCCCTTAAATATTGTTTGTACTTCTGCAAACTTTGAGGTCCCCATGCCTGCTCATAACTCCCTCTTGTGTATGGGTAATGCCATATTGGCCCCATATTGTATTTGTGGGCATGGAGGATGTTCAGTCATCATTAGGCTTTTCTTGGCCAACCTGTAAGGTTTTTATTCCTAAATATTTCTTGCATTTCTGCAAACTTTAGGGTTTCACCAATCAGGCCCGACCCAATGTGGGTTGCTGTCTGACGTGCTCCACACACACCCCTTGGCTGCATCCCCCCTGGCAGCTGGCTGCCCCATGCACCTACCCCTGTGCCACCACCACCTGCCTGGCTAGCCAGCCAGCCAGCTTTTTTCTCTCTGGCATGCTTATGCATGCCCTGCCTCTCCCAGAAGTCTCAAGTCTCACAAGTCTTGTGGGATGAGGTATATGAAGTCTTGCAAGACTTCAGACACCTCTTTCTGGAAGTCTCACAAGACTTCAGACTTCTGGGAGAGGTGGGGAAGCCAGCAAGTGGCCAGCTTCTCCCAGAAGGTATGTGCACCAGCTACCCAGAAGAGCAGTCCAGGTGGGTGGGAGGCATGCAGGTGGGCGGCAGGACCAAGAGGTAGCCACCCACTCAGGCGCCTCCCAGCCAGCCAGGCTGCTTGCTTGGACTGGTTGTGCCTGCTGGATGCACTCACTGCTTTTTGGTCCTGTCAGTGTAGTGCACATGGCCGATGGGACAAGAGGCACTGGGCACAGTCAGTGGGCACAGCCTGTCAGCTGACCAAATAAGCAGTCCAGGTGGGTGTGAGCCGCCCAAGAGGCCTGTGGGAGTGGCTGCTTCTTGGTCCTGCTGGCTGCTTGCAAGTGGCCAACAGGACCAAGAAGTGTTGAGTGCACCCAGTGGTTCCATGCTCCACCACTGTTCCAAAATTTTGCTGCCTGATACACCTGGTGGCCTTATGGAAGGCCGGCCCTCTCCCTCAAGCCTGCTAATGTCTCCATCTTGTGCATGTGTGATGCTGTTTTGGCTAAGAACTGGCACTTGGAGAATTAATTTGCTATTAGGATATATATGATTGAAAAAGTTACTTCAAAACACCCAAAGTCTTTTGATCTTCAATCCGTTTTCCTTGTCATCACTCCCTAAGTCTATATCTGGCTGCCTTTGTTCAAAATAAATATTCCTAGCAGACCCTGCTGTGGTGTGCATCATCCTGATTAATTTATAAGTCAGGGAGGCAAGTTTTTTAATTGATAGTGATTAGTGAACTTTCCAAATCTGTAAAACTTCATTGTGCTTAAGCTTCCAATAAATGCCAGTATCTATTTTTACACTACTGTTTCCATCTAACAGAAAAGCAAATACATCAGCAGGCAGCTGCTGATGCTGCAAACACCCCAAATGTCTATTATTCCACCTACATTCTAGTAGGAGTACTTCTCAACAGCATCATTGAGGATTTTCTGGCATACTTTCGACGCACGTAGACACTTCAAACAAGAGAGGAAGAGATGGGAATCTGAATAAAAGAAGAAAATTCTCATCCCCTCCCCAACACAAACAAACAAGCACACACACCTGACACATCTTCAAACAATTTAGCATAGATCTTAAACTGGAGCCTGACCTTTTAAAACATTTTCACTTTGTGCCCAAGCTAAACCACAGAATGTAAATGATAACGTTAAAAGGCCCCTTTGAAGGTTAATGCAAAAGACAGATCCCTCCATCGCCAATACATATCAGCCATGTCTTTTCCGCAAGGGCATTGCAGTCAGAGCCAACCAATGGATTTGATTAAGACATATCAAATACTACATTACTGAGTTGGGCCTACCAGTTTCATAGCAGTTTGACCAAGGTCAGCCGACATTTTACATTAACTCTGTTCAGACGACACATTAAGCCACGGTGGTTCAGCATTTTCTGCTTAGCGTATCATGTGAACCATGACTTAGTGTGTCACGTGAACCAGAGAGCTTCAGCTATGGGGCGGTATACAAATGTAATTACATTAAATTAAATAAATAAATAAATAAATTCCTAACCATGGTGGCTACATAGCCGGGTTTAAACACGCTCACTAAACATTTACTGCAAAAGGGTTAGTGGCCTAACCATGGCTTAGCATGTCGTCTGAACAGACCCAATGTATTTTACCATGCAGCTGGTAAGGTGGTTTGCAATAGCAATTACCAATGATTAAAGTCAACAAGCACACTATATAAAATATATCACAATATAAAATAACAACAGCAGATTTTAAAAAAGTTCATAAAAGAAACTCTAAGATCATTCAAAAGCTGACTGAATTTTTTAGGAAAAGCCTTCTGGGTTCTCCTAAAAACCAATAGAAAGACTTGTATTTTATGGTTCTTGCTTCCTGGTCATTGCCCCCTTCAGGTCTTATTTTCAAGGATTTCAAACTTTTGGAACACCAGGTTCCATTCTCTTTAATGAAACCTAAGTCCCAGCAACATTCTTGGAAAAGATATTCACCCTCAAAAACTCTCATTAACTGCAGTGAGAATGTTGCCTGAATAACGATTGCTCTGAACAATTGCTGACAGAAGTGATCTTTGCCCACAATATACAGCAAATTCTAGTCTGTTATGTTTTCTTAAATGGCCATAAGTAAGAATGATCTTTCAATAGCAGAGACACAGGTGTCTGACCAAACTCGCAATGAGGCTGACATCCTGATGTATATTTTATGTTCAGCACTCGGTATTGAATAGAACTAATTTACCCAGTTCTGGTGTGGGCTACAATAATAAATTGTTGTTCTAGCGCACAATGTGGCACACAATGAAACATAGTGAAGACAACGTGAGTCTTTCCATTTATTTCAATGAGGGCTGGAGCAGGTCTAATATTGCACAATTGCTGTCCAATAACTGTAGCGAACTTCGTTCTGGAGCATATCGGTTGTGAGAAAAAAGCCTTCAAGGTCAACATTCCCCAAGCTGTCATGAAGTTCTCCCTAATGGAGGAGTGATGATAGCTAGTAAAAGGGCAAGTGGAGAGAGAATTAAAGGGGGAAGGAGGAGGGGGGAAGGACAGGGACACAGAGGGCTGAAGAAGGCAGTGTGGTGTAGTGGTTAAGGTGTTGGACTGGGGAAACCTGGGTTCAAGTCCCCCACTCAGCCATGGTGCTCTTTGGGTGACTTTGGTCCTCTCACTGACTCTCAGTCTAACCTACCTCACAGGATTGTTGCGAGGACAAAATGGAGAGGAGGAAGATCATGAATGCTGCCTTGAGCCCCTGGGAGGAAAATGGGATATAAATGTAGCCAATAAATAAAATAAATAATAAATAAAGGTATGAAAGTAAGAAGAGGATCTAAAAGTCACAGGCACAGCCACTGTTTTCAATTTTGAAGCCCCTTCCTACATACTATTAGGATAGTACTTACCACAGGAGGTGAACAGATAAGGAATTCTGAGCTCTTATTGATATTTTAGGATACTGGGCCACCTCAAGCCTAAGATGCAGATATCAGGTCCTTATATATCTTCCATCCTCACAACAAATATGTGACTTTGTGAAGATTCTTAGGGTGGCAGAGATGAGATGCCTGGAGCCATTCAAGGAATCCATGGCTGAGTTGGGTTTTCAACCCGGGTCTTCCAGATTTAACTTTTTTTGATTTCAGCTTTTCTAAGCTTTGGAGTGGGGGATGGCTGGAGGACCAACAAAAAGCACACACACACAAAAGTAGGTTTTGCAATAAAAAGGCTACTTTCACAATTAGCTGAAAGCGGAATTGAAATGAAGACCCCATGGAAACATACAGTGCTATATTTATACAGCATGGCCCTTTCATATGGCTTAGATCCTCCTTTAATGTTTACGCACAGGAAAGTGCCATTCAGCAAAGTCCGTAGTAATGGTTCATTGTTTGCAGGTTCTGCCCATTTTATTGCTTCCTGTTAAATCCAGGGCAGGATCTACACTACTGCTTTAAAACAGGTTATAACAGTAATGACAACTCTTGGGGCCCAGACACACTCCATATACAGTTTTAAACCGTTTTCAAAGTGTCATATCCTGCTTGGTGTAGATTTGGCCCAGCAAGGGGATTGTTGAACATAAAAGAAACCTTGCTGGAACAGACAAAGAGTCCATATAGTCTAGTACTCTGTTCAAACAGTGGCCAACCAGCTGTCGACCAGGAGCCCACAAGCAGGACAAGGGTGCAAGAGCACCCTGCTGCCCATGTCCCCCAGCAGCTGGTGTATCTAGGCTTATTGCCTCTGATACTGGAGGCAGCACATAGCCATCAGGACTAGTAGCCATTGATATCCTTCTCCTCCAGGAATTTATCCAACCCCCTTTTAAAGCCATCCAAATTGGTCGCCATCACTACATCTTGTGATAGTGAATTCCATAGTTTAACTATGTGCTGTGTGAAGAAATTCTTCCTTTTATCTGTCCTGAATCTCCCACCAGTCAGGCATCTGGCAATATCTGAGGAGCCTGGGTTTGTTTTGTTTTGTTTTTGTAGTTTTTTGAAGTGTTGAAGTGGTTTTTAAATGTACAGATTGTGTGTATGTTGTATGTTTTTGCTGTTTTAATTTTTGTATATTGTTTTTAATTGTTTTTAATCCTATGTAAACCGCCCAGAGAGCTTCGGCTATGGGGCGGTATACAAATGTAATAAATAAATAAATAAACATGTCTCCCCTTAGCCTCCTTTTTTCCAAGCTAAACAATCCCAGCTGTTGTAACCTTTCCTCATAGGGGAGATGCTTCAGCCCCTTGATCATTTTAGTTGCCCTTTTCTGTACCTTTTCCAGCTCGACAATATCCTTTTTTAGGTGTGGTGACCAGACCTGTGGTAAAAACATAGATTTATATAAAGGCAGTATGATACTGGCAGATTTATTCTCAATTCTTTTTCTAATAGAGAAAATAGAGTTAACCATCTTTACAGTGGCCGCACACTGGGTTTTAAACCAAAACGTTCTGATGTTAGGGGCATTTCTGACTTTTTGGTTCTGCCCGCTTTGCCTTTGGCCCACCTTCCTCTGGAACATGGCCCCTAGAGCTTCTCCAAAATGGAATTCACCCATGCCCTAGCCCCAGACTTTTACTCTGGAAAGAAAGGAGTGAATAAATGACACTGTGCCATGTTATCTGAATGTAGGGTCTCTCTAACCCTGCAGTCCCATTTCAATTTGGAGGCACTTCGCAGGGAGATCTCTTCTCGAATAAGACATATTAAAAGAAACCGAGAGCATTGTTATTTTTGGACTAGGGTGGTCATGTGCCGGTCCAGGTCTAGGCCCTATTCAAAGTGCTGATATTAACATTCAAAGCCCTAAATGGCTTGCGGCCAGGTTATCTGAAGGAACGCCTCCCATATGTACCTGCCAGGACCTAAGATCATCCTCGGGGGTAGTTCTCCGTGAGCCCCTGCCAAAGGAAGTGAGGCAGGTGGCTACCAGGATGAGGGCCTTCTCTGCTGTGGCACCCCGGCTGTGGCACTCCCTAGAGAGATTCGCCTGGCACCTACATTATACTCCTTTAGACTGCAGGTGAAGACAGTTATTCTCACAGTATTTTACCAGGTCTTCAGTTTGATTTTTAACCTTCCTGTTTAAATTTGTATTTTAAATCCATATTAATTTCTGCATGGCTGCTCAGTTTTTATCCTGGTTGTGCTTTTATACTGTATTTTAAATTATGTTTTTACACTGGTTTTTATGGTTTTAATTTTTGAAAACCACCCAAAGAGCTCCAGCTATTAGGCAGTATAGAAATGCAGTAAATAAATAAATAAATAAATAAATGTGTCCTATTTTACAGTTCTCTATTTGATTGGCTATCAGAGGGCCATTCTCTGTTGGAAGGCTTTCTCTATTTGAAATCAAAGTTCAGTTTAAAGTTAAAGAACCCATAAGAGGGAACAGGGATCATGAAGCTACCCATGAACAGTTAGCAAATGGACAACAAACTGACCAGGTGACCTGGTCCCAGTCGTTGCCTCTATTTCTATTTAATGTATAACAATTATTTCTTACATTGCACCTATACATATAAATTAGCACATTTAAAATGTATGCAACTCTTTATCCTCTTTTGTCTTTTTTTTTTTTTTTTTGTGATACATAAGTGACCACTCTACTCTGGAATAAGAGGGTGTGGACTTTTACCAGGATGCAGTTCTTTCCTCAAAAAATAGTTCCTCAAGATCTAATTTTAAAAAAGAAAACAGAAGATGCAAACCACCCAAAAGATGCCGCTGCTCAAATACTTCCAAAGCTATTATAAGCAGAGGTATCTAATTGGCAAAATAAGTGTGTTCAAAAGCCGTCTGTCTTCTGCCTTGGAAGGGAATACCTGATTTACAACTGTAGGAAATGGGATACAATTATTATAGAGAAACTGAATTCTAAACATTAGTTTTTCATGATATAAAGGTAGCCCCTATACTTTCCATGAAGCAATTTGTTGGTCGAGTTCTGAAACCTGAAGATCCACAGCAAATGGGGTTTTTTTTTTGTGGGGGTCAATGATCCAAGGGGCTGGATTAAAAGTAATGTCAATAAAAAAGATAAAGAAAGTTGCAGATTCCAAAGGAAGAAATCTGATAAAATTAAAGTGTAATAGACACTTCAAACTGTGTGATCTGACCTAATAAGTTATTAATAGGGAACCATTACTCCTCATACATTTTTTATTAGCAAGGCATTGCCTTTTTGTCAAGATTAGTGGATTATAAAATATTTGTGCTACACAATATAAATGACCCTACCTATTAATAAGTCTCTGGAAAGATATGCTTAAATTGAATTACATTAAGGGGGAAAAGTGCCAGCCGAAAATTAGGCATAATTAATGGGAACACATAAATAAACCAGAGATAGAGGGAAAAGGACATTCTCTCCATTGATCATGTGGAGGATTAATTGCCAATATGCTCTAATGACATCCTGACTATTACTGTTTTTATAAGAGCCATTTCATAGGATGAAATGTTCATAGCTGCATGAATGTCATGAGTGGCGCTTCATTGCTGAAAGGGAACTGAACTGATCACATGACTCTAAAAGTAGTCTGTATACATCTTGAAGCGCTGGAGGCACCGTCCGTTTCCAACAGAGCATGTAAGAAAGACCTGTAAAACTCTTTCGCTAAAACAGAAGAGCAGTTTCACCGTTTACTGTGAGCATGGATTACAACTAAGCAGAGTTATCCCTACTCAAAGAAATATTGAAGGTACACATCACTTTATTCTTTTTCATAGGTTAGAGCCAGAGATCCACTCAGCGCAGTGATACCTCAGAGACACAGGGAATAATTTTTTACATCTCATTCACATCATGGAAAATGTGAATTGAGTTACACAGTGAATGAGCACCCTGGATCTTCTCTGCTTGCTGGTGTATATATAAGGTTTCTCTGGATCTCAGAGCAGTACCTCCAGTGTGCTATTGAGTAACCGAAGAAACGTGGGGTGTTTTTTTTTTTTTGCTTCTCTCTCTCTTTCATCCCATGAAAGAACGCCTGAATTAAAAATACAAATAAAAAAACATGTTCAAGTAACTGCACTTTCTCTGCAGATAGGTTACACTACATAAAACAGGTTATTGTAATGAAATAGTGGTTTTATGCTTTGCACTGATGGGTGAAAACAATTTTTTTGTGAATTAAAAGCAGATCTTTCAACAAGAGTACAACTCCGGAACATAGGGGTTGTTGTTTTTTTTTAAAAAAAGTTAAAATTAAAATCATTTAATATGTGTAAAACTCCACACACTGTTATGATAACTGTATTCATGGACTGTTTGTCTTCCACCAAAACTATCATCAACACATTTTCTTGAAATATGTCTTATAAATACAATATAAGTTACTTTGAGTTTATTGCTACCCAATAGTTTTAATGTGTCCTCCCATCATCCCCACCCAGACTGGCCAATGGCAGGAATGATGGAGGTTGCAATCCAACACATCTGGAGGACACCAGGTTGGGGAAGTCTGTTCTAGCATATTAACACAAAAAGGTGATTTGCTGGAAACATCACAAGTGGGTTTTGATCCGTGGTCATTGGCTACCTTTAAAACCTGAGATGTGGTCCTCTTCTTAATTGTGCTGAAGTCAATGATATACTAGGGTGACCATATTTTGGAAACCAAAAGGGAAGACAACATGGCCGGGCCCCAAGGGGCATCCTCACCAACATGTCCACCCCCAGGGGGCATGTCTAGTACCGGAACATAGCCTTGGTCACATGTCTGATTGTACAGCACACAATTAAGACAAACCTGTTCTACATAACATCTTAATGTTAAAATCACTGAAATAATAAGTGAGACATCCAATGTATCTGAAATTAACTTCACTCACTCCTACTTTTGTAGCTTTTGCTGTACTTTGTTGCTATACTCTGTGTGATACATTCTCCCCTTCCCTCAAATACCTTTTCTGACTGTATCCTTACTCCGCTGCAAGCTGCTGCTTAATAGGGCTTTCTGCTAGCTGGCTGGCTGGCTTTTTAATTTTTTTTTATTTTTAAAGTTCAATTTTGTTTTGAAACTTGCTAAAAGTCAACAGATGAATTTGGTTTTTTATTTTAAAAAAATATGTTTAAAACCTCAATTTTTAAAAAAAAATCCTAAAAATCAACAGATGAACAGATCTGCTTGAAACTTGGCACAGCTAAATCCCTACTTAAAAGCTATCATGATGCCAAGTTTCATCTCTTTATCTTTAAAAATGACGGTTTTAAAAAATAATAATTTTGAAACCTCAAACCTAAAAAAAATCCTAAAAATTAATGGATGAACAGATCTGCTTCAAATTTGGCATCACTCAATGCCTACCAAAGGACTATCATAATGTCACATTTTATCTCCTTATCTTTAAAAATGACGGAGCTGTAAGCATTTTTGTTATTTCCCATTGACTATAAAGTAGAGCTGCCCTTTGGGGGTGGGGGATGGGGAAAACCCAGTTTTTTCTTCAAATTTCATAATTCCCTCCCCCCTTTCCCGGATTTGTTACCAAAAATCCTGACATGTCCTGGTTTTTCCTGACATATGGCCACCCTATTAATATAAGGACTGTTAATTCACTGCTTGCAGGAGAAGGCTGCCGCAACTTAGAATAGTTCTCTGATGTTGTGCACATGAGCCTCTCTTAATAAATTGAGCCTCCCTATCAAACAAAAAATAGATAAATAAATGTTCAACTCACTCATCGATAATGATTCTATCCCACTGCTCCTCTAAGGAACTCAGGATGGTATACACAATTTCCTATGCTCCATTTTATCCTCACGACACTCCTGTGAGGCAGGTTAGGTGGAGAGAAATGTCAATGATCATCATGGCTGAGTAAGGCTTTGAACATGGATCTCCCTGGCTCTATTATAGCACTGTATCCACCAGGGCTGTGCGCTCTGCACCAAAAATAGGGGGGGGGGGGTCCGACAGACCTTCAACAGACCTCCGAACTCGCAGTGCAGTTAGGGTCAGTTTCAAAACCATCAGAAAACTGCGGTGTGGTTAGAAGATCGTTCGGAACTCTGAAGAGATCCATTATCTGTATGCTTTTTTAGGTGACATGAGGTCTTGTTTCATGTTGATTGACAACTAACTGAACCCTTCCATGTTAGGAAGTGGCTGAGGGGCGAGGGGGGGTAGTTTTGAGATTGACGTCTGTGGCTAACCAATAGCCACAGTCTCCTCCCTGTCCCCTCTTCAATCGTGTTGCTTAGGGGGACGGATTGCAAATTATATACGCAGAAAGATCCCATAGCCCTGCTCTTTCACAATGCGGCTGAGGCTGACTGAGCGTCACAGAAATGGGAAAGCTCCATCAGCTTTCCCTAGCACCATCCTATCTGGGGGGCTTTTGAAGCCCCCTTTGCCCTTGCCCCACTGGTCCAGCATTGCCTGCCTCTAGGTGCAGGGCATGGGAGCCATGCCCACTGCACTGCTGCTGCTGCTGCTGCCAGCCTGAGACTGGCCGCTGGCTTGAAGGGGGTGCAGCCTCTTAAAATCTCACACACCAGCATTAATCCACCTTTATGCATTTATGGAGGATAAAAGCTCCCTCCATAAATGCACAGGGGTGGATTAATGCAGAGTCAGAGGGTGTGTGTGTGTGTGTGTGTGCTTATTCGGGTGAATGGTTTGAGAGGGGGAATTAAAACATTCGTAAAAAATCAACAGAGCAAGAGATCTGATTCAAACTTGGCATGCCTAAAGCCCTCCTTAAGAGCTTCCAGTGTACCAAGTTTCATCACTTTATCTTTAAAAATGATGACAATATATGCATCTTTGTTAATTTCCATTGATGATAATAGCCAGTTCTCTGAAAAACGGAACGGTTTTTAGTTGAAAATCTGACAGTGCAGGGCAACGGGGGTGGGTGGGTGCTCTGACATTAGGGAGGATAACACGGTCAGTGGAGATCCACCCTGCAGTTCAGGGTGGAGCAGATTCACGCTGCACCCCCCCTAGTATCCACAACTGTGACAAACCCTGACTTCTTATACAGGTCAACGTGCTCCCTATAGTATCTGATCAGTTGGCATGCTGCCATGCAGCCTGAATAGCCTTATCTTGCTTTTTTTGTCCTAAAAAATGGAACTAAAACTGAACTGAGATCCCCATAAAAGAAGGATTAACTCATTCTTTCTGGAGCATTCCATATGCCATCTAACTCTGTCAGACCGTCCTCTCTGCAAAAAACTCTGCATAAGCTCTGGAACACAAGACTCTACTCAAGTAGGCAAGATGACTAAATATAAGTAAAGACTGATGATGACAATGATGACGATTAAGAATTTTGTGTATTGTTGCCTTCCCTTTGTCCTGCCCACCCTCAAAATAAACTCAGTTTTTATGTTTGGACACTTGGCTCTGTTGTTCTAAAAGAGATTTCTCATTAACTCTTACCCGTAGGAAAGACCACGTGGTTACAAAGCTATCACTTGTATTTTTAGAATTTTTAAAAAGGGGGTTGTTAAGTTCTGTGTTTTTGGGCCTTGGGGAAGAAAAGTTTTCCTGTAATTTCCTCCCTGGGGTGGAGTGCTGGAAAAAAACTTTAAGCTGCTGGACAGACTAAGGTGTCCATCCTGACTTGAGGCAGCGTATCATGAATTCTTTTCCTGGAGAATCCTCATAAAGAAGGGGTCTAGCAGGACGAAAAGTTATCCCCTTTCTTGATCACATAACAGTGACATAATACTAGCTCTACCAGGTAGTCTGCACCTGAAGGCAAAACAACAGTGACCTTGGAGAATCTCTCTGGAAAGTGAGTTCCAAATTTGTGGGACCACCATGAACACGGCCCTGTTCCTCCAACCCAATCTTATAGCAGGAATGAGAGCCTATGTGAAAGAGAGATCTGTGTAAAGAGATAGAAGACATATCTGAAGGAGGAGGAGCCAATGCCAGTTTCCCAGCATAAGTCCCTTACATGTCCCTAGAGAAGGGATGGGGAATAATGGGCTCAAGTTACAGGAAGCCAGATTCCAGCTGGACATCAGGAAAAACTTCCTGACTGTTAAAGCAGTACAACAATGGAACCAATTGCCTAGAGGGGTTGTGGGCTCTCCCACACTAGAGGCATTCAAGAGGCAGCTGGACAACCATCTGTCAAGTATGCTTTAAGGTGGATTCCTGCATTGAGCAGGGGGTTGGACTCAATGGCCTTAAAGCCCCCTTCCAATTCTACTATTCTATGATTCTATGTTTCTAAGTGCTGGGCAGCACAAAACGCAACTGCACTAGAATGTGTGAAGTAGTCCACAGAATCCTGTCTGCTATTAATTTCATTGATACGGAGTAAGAAACAGTTTTCACATGCTTTTATAAGCAATGCTGCTGAGAACCTCCACCACCTGTTTTTTTAAACATCAAATATCAAGGTGATTTTGAGATCCAATTACCTCATTTTGCTAAAAAAAAAAAAAAAACAACCAAGGGCCCATTCATTACAAATAATCCACCTGAAACAAAACACCCAACACTAATCCCCTAAAAACCTTATCTACTCTTTGACACTGTTGTAACAAACACTCCCAAAGTCCCGTGCCAACGTTGCTCGTATGTTCAGTGGATTTTAATTAGAGCTCTGAGAGGTTGGGAAAACCGGCTGACGGTCCACGCTTGCGTATTTCACAAGGTACCAGCCTTTTCATCCAGCTTGTTGCAGCTTGTGGAAAGCAAAGAAAAAAGTAGAGACGACAACAAAATAGATCTCAGAGAGGCCTCTGTAGTCCTCGCAAAGTGCAGGAACAGGCATTTTCTTGATGGCACCTTGGGCTTGTTAATATAGCAGCTTGGCAAGCGATACATTTTCATATCAAGCCTTAGCAGTTCAAAAGCAATTAAGCTGCAAGAAATTTCGGCAAGCTCTCTGAACGTTCCTCTTTCCCACTTTTCCAAAATGAACTTATAGCTTCACCTGGTTTTCAAAGGTTATAAACTTCCTCCCCCTGTAGCAAATTCAAAATTAAAAAAGTCAAGTAAACAGGCTTGTTAGTGCATGTGAAGTGATGACAAGTCTATTTTTCACTCATCCCTCTCTTAGAGGTGAATATAAGCTGCCTGGCTTATATTGTTTGGTTTGCAGAACGCGTGGCGAGTATTCACCCTAACCCTTTACAGACCTCACCACGCAACACCATTTGAACAGAAGGAGTCTGTCTTCCACATTTTGTATAATAATTATGGTGGTACCAGAGTGAACCCAAAACTCCATATTTCTGAAGGGAAAATACAATATTGAAGCAAACATTACCAAAAACAAACAAACCCCAAAACACTCAGTAGCAAAGTTGTCAAAGCATTGTTACGTAAATGTAACTCCAGTCTGCAAATATAAACATACACTTTTAGTATGTTGAAGTTTTAATCATGACTCCCCTCCCCCAATTCTGCTGGTTATTGCTGCTACTTCAATGGTAAGATTCAACAAAGAAGTTTTCTTCATCTGAAATCAACTTTCTCCATCCTCAAAATTTCTGAATGTTCTGAAAATGTAGGGTGACCATATGGAAAGGAGGACTGGGCTCCTATATCTTTAACAGTCGTATTGAAAAGGGAATTTCAGCAGGTGTCATTTGTACACATGTGAAATTCCCTCTTACAGAACAGTTAAAGCTGCAGGAACCCTGCCCTCTTTTGTATCTGGTGTCTCTATTATAGTTCCTGCAGCTTTAACTGTCGTGATGAAGAGGGAAGTTCACCAGCTGCTGCAGGCATACAAATGACACCTGGTGAAATTCCCTTTTCAAAACAACTGTTAAAGATACAGAAGCCCTGTCCTCCTTTTCATATGGTCACCCTAGAAAATGTGCAGCCCTTTATAAAGCCAATACAGCAACTAGCTAAATATTGTTAGAGAAGTCAACAGTGCCATCCATTGAACAATAAGGGAACCACATGGACAAACAGGACTTCATTAAATGACAATTTATTCAAAGAAATAAATTGCCCCTTCCCACACATGAGGCCTACCCAACAGTGTCCTACTGCTGTAAAGTAGACAGTGATTCCATAACTAAAACATGTACAACATATATTGTATCTGTAGGCCCCATATTCCAAGATTTCTAAAAAAACAAACAAAAAAACAACCATTTTGGTTCCTAAAGTCTACGTTTTGTGAGGGGGATAGATTTTTCTCAGTTTAAATCTAGGATATGCTTCATCAAGGGCAAATAAATCCCTAACTTAGGGTGACCAGATAAAATCCAGGTCAGGGCTCATGTAACTTTAACAGTTGTAGAGAAAAGGGAATTTCAAGCAGAGTCATTTGTATGCAATTAGTTCCTGGTGAAATTCCCTCGTCATCACAACAGTTAAAGGTGCATGCACTATACTAGAGTGACCATATACAAAAGAAGACAGGGCCCCTGCAACTTTAACTGTTGTGATGAAGAGGGAATATCACCAGGAACTAATTGCATACAAATGACACTGGCTGAAATTCCCTTTTCTCTACAACTGTTAAAGTTACAGGAGCGCTGACCTGGATTTTATCTGGTCAGCCTAGTAACTGGACTACTGACTAAGTAAACAGAAGTAAGACCACTAGGCTGACCAGATAAAATCCAGGTCAGGGCTCCTGTAACTTTAACAGTTGTAGAGCAAAGGGAATTTCAGCCAGTGTCATTTGTATGCAATTAGTTCCTGGTGAAAATCCCTCTTCATCACAACGGTTAAATTTGCAGGGGCCCTGTCTTCTTTTGTATATGGTCACTCTAGTATAGTGCCTGCAACTTTAACTGTTGTGATGAAGAGGGAATATCACCAGGAACTAATTGCATACAAATGACATTGGCTGAAATTCCCTTTTCTCTACAACTGTTAAAGTTAGGTCCCCTCTACAAGGATTCGCTTTTGCACCCGGTTAGGTGATTATGCGCATAATCGCTGAAGCGCATTTACACCTAATACCTCTGCACGACAGGTGGCGAAGCACATTGGCCCCCTCCACAAGGATGCGCTTTTGCGCCCGGTTCCGCGATTATGCGCATTATCGCGGAGGCGCTTTTACTCCTAATCCCTCTGCACCGGAGGCGGCGAGAGGCGGCGAAGCGCATTAATTGATGTCCAAAAAGCGCTTTACAAGCAGTTAATGCGCGTAATCGCTTGTTCACACCGCGAAAATGCGCTTTAACGGCCGGAGCAAAATAAAAGTCGCTATTTAACGCGCGTTCGAAAATGCGCATTATCGGGGAGATAACGCGCCTGTACGCCTGTTTTGCGCTCCGTGCTTGTGGAGGTAAATTTTTTAATGAGCCTTCAAGGCTCATTAAACGTCTCGTGTGGAGGAGGCCATTAACGGATGACCAAAATGCGCTTTACAAATAGTTAATGTGCATAAGCGCTTGTGCACATAGTCAAAATGCGCTTTAATGGCTGGAGCAAAATAAAACTCGCTGTTTAACGCGCATTCGATAATGCGCATAATCGGAGAGATAACGCGCCTCTACGCCCGATTTGCGCTCCGTTCTTGTAGAGGTAAATTTTTTAAAGCGCCTTGAAAGAGCTTTAAACCTCTCTTGTAGAGGCAGCCTTAGATGAGCCCTGACCTGGATTTTATTTGGTCACCCTAACCTAAATCCCTCAAAATTTCACATCATGCGAATTTGCAAAAACTATCAATATGCTTCAGTCTCCTTATTATAGTTGCATCCCATGCCTCTATGGTGTCACATATTGCTGTTGCCCCAAAACTGAGCCTCGTAACAATGCTTACAATTCTGTAGAAATGACCGGTGCTGAGTTGTACTGAATATGATTCCCTCTCTAATACAAAACGGGTGGCTGAATGCCTATAATCTCAGAAGCGAAGCAGGCTCATCCCAAAATAAGAGAAACATTTATTTAGAGGTCTCCCATGCTATGGAGAAGTATATGAATTTGTAAATTATAAGGTTTTTTTTAAAACACACACACAAACTGGCAAGGACCTGTGAGTTTCCAAGATATATGAAGTGTTGAGGTTATCAGCTGAGAAAGAGAGGAAACTGGAAATGGGGGAGAAAGAGGGAAATGGCCTGTTCCAGCCCCTAACATTCTAAATTAAATATCCTGGATGGGATATTAGAGTTGGGGGGAGGTGATTTAAAAAAAAAAGTCTGGTTTCAAGAAGCAGAAAAGAAAAAATGACAACATTTTCCATTCTCCAGGGTGCTTACATCAAACCTCACCCTTTTGAACCTAAAATGCTCAGGTTCAGGGGTAGCAGCCAGCACCAAATTTGAGCCCTTAAGTCCTATATAGCACAACAGGGGAAAGCTGTTGACAGGTATTACCCAGAGGACCTTCTCTTCTGCCGCTCCCAGACTGTGGAAGGACCTGCCGGAGGAGACTTATCAATTTCACAGTCTTTTAGAATTTAAGAAACCTATAAAGACTAATCTCTTCTGGCAGACAAATCCAGTGGAATTTTAGAATGTTTTTAGGATGTTTTATTGCTATTTTAATAATGTGTACCATGTTTTAATCAGTTTTATGAATTTTATCATATTTTATATTTACTGTTGTTCTCCACCTCGATCCAAATGGAGAGGCAGGTAAGAAATTTATTATTATTATTATTATTATTATTATTATTATTATGAGGATGGATGGGAAATGCAATTCCTTTCCCCACCCCCCCACTGAAGCTTCCCTACCCCCAACTAGAGCAGACCTGAATAGAACCACAAGGCTTCTGTCACAGGGTGACTGAAGTCCTGAACAGAAGAACAAGGGATAGGAATACAGTGCAATTTGGGTTTGCCACTTATGCATCGGGAGTGAAGCCAGGCTTCACAGGCGATGCAGCACCTATTAGCAGGGATGCTCACATTATTTCCCTCCCCCCACTCAGAAATCCCTGTTCTCTCTGAGCTTAGCTGCAATTCTCACAACAGCCTGGGAGGGACGGCAGAGACTAATTTTCCCAACAGCTTTTCCCTATGGTTCATTGTTGTCATGCAAAGCATTTTGCCATGGCTTGATCTCGAATGGGCCATTAAGACTCATTAGTTTTACAAACTACCTGCTCCTGGTGGAGATAAGATGGCTAATACTGCTTTATTGATATGGAACAATACAGGTGCCTCCAGGTTTGGATTCTTCCAGGGCGTGGCTAGGGAGACTGTGATGCTGAGTACTACTACACCACTGGGAGTATGCAGCTTCTTTAGACCTTGGCCTACTTGACCATTAATGGTGCTCTGCTGACACATGCAGCCATTCTCATGTATATCTTACCTATAAGGCTATCACCATGAGATGGGGGAGTGGGTCTGTGCCTCTGGCCCCACCCTCAACAATGTCCACACAACAGTGGAGACTAGGGATGCCATGAGCACCCCACTGGGTTCGGGAGTCTTCTTGCACACACACCCCACATCCAGCCCCCGGACCTAGTTGGGCACCTTCAATATGAGCAAGGACTCCCAGCTGAGCCCTCGCATGGCCCAGTGATCACTCACAAGGCCCGGGCGAACGGCCCAAAGGCCTGGCGAGAGCTCGGCAGCCCCCCACCCATGCACCAAAATCATGTACTTCCCTTTCCTGTGTCAATGGCAGCTGCCATTGGCACAATTGGGGAGAATGGCACAATGTCTGGAGCCTCCGTAAATTGCACATTCCCCCCCCTCATGCCAATGGCAGCCTGAAAGGCCCCACTGACACAAGGATAAAAGTGTGAATAAAGGTGCAAGGATAAAGATGGTCCCCAACCCTCCGGAGCAGATTCTAAGGGTACACGGGGGGACTGCAGGGGGGAGGGGGAATTGGCACAGCCCCTGTTCTGCTGGAGGGAGCAGCTCTGTCAGGGGAAGGATGTAATCAGAGTGTCTGCAAAACACTCCCTCAAGCTTCTGTTTTTGTTGGTGTCAAGGACAGCTTCCCCCCCTCCCAATGCAAAAACGTGGGGTTCAGGGGATGATTTTCATCAGGGTTGCAGCTTGGGAGGCAAGCTGCCACTTGGCAGCTGCTATATATGAGAAACATATAAGCTTGCAGGGCCAAAATGTGTGTTTCATGTGTTCATTTATTTATTTGATTTGTACCCCCAAGCAAATGGTGCTCAAGGCAGCTAAGATGTGCTTTGGCCCTGGGTGCACCATGTATTGCAGCAGCCCCTGCTTTTCAGACATTCAGAGTAAACTGACTCTTCATCTTCACCCCTTTCAAAGCGCCTGCCAATCCTGCTACCATTTCTGGGTATCTTTATGCTTTCACCCTCCTCATACCATCAGCTCGGGGCCTTCGGCTTCTAAAGCACAGTAACCCTAGACGCGGCAACGCTCACGAGAAATAAAGCCGCCACGCTTTAACTGCCGTCTTCCCAAAGAAATGACACAAAGAGGGATGGCTGGTCTAGAATGTGTTGTCCTTTGAAACCACATGATGCATTCGGAGAATTAAATTTTCAACAAGTCATTTACTGATAGCCGCTCTGTGAGTGCTACTCCTCCAGCTTAAGTTTCTGTGGTTCCACAGACATTTATAGGACAGGAGTGTGTTATGGAATAATGCCACACAGGAGAAACTCTGTTTGTCTTTCTCTGCCAATGTTTGTTCCCAGAACACAAGGTCAGGTTTAAATTAAATAAATAATTTCTTAACAGTTTAATATGTCTTCTCTGCCCCCATCCCCACCCCATCTCCCCACCTGCAATTTTATAGCGGTAGCAAATTACACTTTTCCTCTTCCACCAAAAGATTAATCTGATTATCTATGGATCGTTCGCTCATTATTGATGGACAGCTTTTGTAAATGAAGATGCCATTGTTCAGCATTTAATGATCTTGGGACGTGTTTGTTCCTAAGTCTCCCCTCCCCCTCTCATTTTTAAGATCCTTATCATTTATGTAAAGCAAATACACTTCATTGGAACATCCTTTTCAAATGCAATATGTTTACCAAGCCATTTTTAACAAGGTTATAGACATTCCACATGGAGTTCATATCATGTTCATCTTGCTTCCAGGTTGCTGACACGGCTTTTGTTGAAGCACATCCTTTGTCATTTATTTATTTATTTACCTGTTCATTCATAATTTCAAATTAGTAACTCTTTGAATAGGTTTAACAATAAAATAGAGGCTCTTTGTCAGTTGAGAACATCTTCATCATGCTAATCTGGCTACCTATGGAGGGAAACTGTGTTCTCAATCGGTTTTGCTGTCCTTGTGAGATACCTCTTCCTTCTTAGGCCTCAGTTGTCTCTAAACAAGAATCACACTTGGAAAAAAAAATGGGGTTGGATTGTTTTCCACCAGAACAAAACACACCCAGCACCCTCTATGTGGCTATGTGTAAAAATATTTCAGGCGGGTTCTTTTCAGCTCTGATCTTGAGGATTGAAAAAACCAGGCCTGGAGTTTTCCAGCTCCCACATACAGCTGTGTGTCAGCCACTGCCTCATGGTGCTATAATTAGGGCCAGTTTCAGGGTTGGAAAGGTAACCTCTGGTGCCGCCTACTTTCTGCAGTGGTGGATTGGGCCTTCCTAGGGTGCATAGGGAAGCCGGGGAAGCTTACCTTAGTCATGATGGTAGCTCCTGATGGTGGCCGTGTTTTTCCTTCGCAATGTCCTGCAAGTTGAGTTGTCTTCTGGGGTCTGGTATGAAAAAAGCATGGGGCAATATCCAGTGCTGATGCATCTCCACTGAAATGTTGCGCCAGCAGGATGCACAACTGGTGCAACAGAAAGCTAGAGCTTCCTAGAACAATCACAGAAATGAGATGAAATGCTTGTTCCCAGAATGGGACAGTTTGGCTAAACTCCCTTCTCTTAGCTTAGCTGAACTGTTCCATTCTGGAAATGAGCATTTTGGCTCATTTCTAGTTGCTTTCGGAGGTTCTAGCTTCCTGTTGAGCTGGTGGTGGATACTGCCCATGGTCACCACCACAAAACAAGGTGACCACGTTGTGTGGAATGTATGGAGCATTGTATGGAGAGAGAAAAACACACACAACATGGCCACCATCATAGAACATGGTGGTTGATATGTACTCAGTACCCCAGAATTCAACTCCAGTTCCAGAGCATTGTCAAAAATAAACATAGGAGCTGCTTGGAACCTATAAGAGGGCCCAGGGGCAGCATTCATGTTAGGTCCTTGCTGGATTCTGGAGACTTGGCAGCTGCCTGAGGATTATTTATTCATTGAAAACATTTCTCCACAGGCCCATCATGGAAGACTCTAGGGCAGTATATGATATAAATAAGATATCATTTGAAAACATGTATGATACAATAAAATGAACATGCAATGGCCACAATGAAAGAGAGCAGAGAAAATTGTCCATTACAAATTCAAGACAGGCTGAGAAGGATGCCATATGTTGGTCTCAGGTGGCTATCACACAGGGCTGTAGAATTTGAGTGTGAATATTTCAACCACATGGGTATGTCCAATCACATAGGCTTTCCCTATTAGAACCCCTGTGGGAGGGACACATACTAGAATTATGTGGGACAGCACCACAGGGAGGTGTTTGTTTCCCATTCCCATTTCCATCCCATGCAATGTGTGTGTATGTATGTGCAAACACCGGGGTGTGTGTGTGTGTGTGTGTGTGTGTGTGAAAGGTACCTGAGTATTAAAGTTGAAAGCATGCTGAAGCCAAAATTTCAGAGAACTCCAGGTCTTTGTAGAGGTACTGCAATTTCCATTGATGTTTTCCTACTATTATTAAGCACGGATAATTTAGGACACCTTCTAATTACTCCGTGCCATTTACCTTCTTTATCAAACAATAGGTTCTTCTGGCCTGACCTTGACCTATAGCTAGACCTTGGCATTTAGTCATACTGTGGTTTGTGGTAGCGATAACCGCAAAACTGGATCTTCCCAGTGGCTTCCAGCCAGAGCGTTACTCACTAGCTAATGGTTGGAATGGACTGATAAAAGATATGTGTATTGGAGGGGCAGGGCAGAGAGCCACACATCTTGTGTTTGTTGGTGTGAAAAAAGTAAGAATGAGCTGATAAAACTACACATTGGAGCCACTGTTGCTTTGGTTAGACAGAATAGGTGTAATATTTCTCATGCAAAATTGTAGTTCACCGTTTTGACTTCATAATATCTAGAAACTTTTAAAACTACCTAATGTTGAGAACTGAAGCACCACCACAGCACACACACACACACACACCTTTCCATTGGCCATTTCAATTAAAAAGTCCATTTTGTAGATGAATAAATAAGGCAGCACATTTCCCTTCCAAGCACCACTGATTCCAATGTTTGCCTTTACCTGGCACATTAGATACTTCAGAGAAAAAGATTGAGGTGCATGGGTTTTTCATTTTTCTTATTTTAGATTAGACCCTGAGTATAGTTTTATCTGAAGGATTCCAGATGAAATTCAACTTTTTACACATTTGCTATTTAAATCTAGATATAGTCCCCCTGAACTTAAAGCAGGGCCAAAGCATGGTGGTATTGGTGGGGATCCCTTTGGTGCCCAGTGATCCAAGGGGATCCAGACAAGGGGATCCAATCAATACCACAAGAAAAAAAAAGTTGAAGCTAAATCAATTGTAAATGATGCTTTATGTTATTTATGGAAGCTTATTTCTCTGTGAGCCTATCCACACACGCAGGATAAAACACTTTGAAAACAATTTGAAAACTGTATATGGAGTGTGTCCTGGGCCCCAACAGTTCTCAAAACTGTTGTAAACCGTTTAAAACTGTTTTAAACCGTATCAAAGCAGTAGTGTAGATAGGCTCTGTTATCTGTGTATCTCTTGTTCAGATCTTATAAGATTTGCTGGAGCTAATCAAAATCGATGTAATGAGTTACTGGGTTCTTCTGTGGAACAAAGGGTGTGTGCTTGTGCAACTAAGCTAGAACTTGTAGTTTGAGAGGCAGAGAAACTTGTGCTTCCCTTTGTGACATGCTTTCTCAAGAACTACCAATCCCAGAGTTCCTTATACCTAGTTAGAACGGAGGGAAGGACAAAGCATCATAATCAGGGACACTGATCTGACTGACTGTGGGTGACAGTGATGTCGGAAGGATTTATAGGTCCAAAATATATACTACATGAGTAAAAGCCAACTTAATAAATACCATAGGAACATGGGGAGCTGCCTTACACTACCGAGTCAGAACGTTGGTCCATCTAGCCCAGAACTGCTGATACTGATTGGTAGGGTGACCAGATGAAATCCAGGTCAGGGCTCCTGTAACTTTAACAGTTGTAGAGAAAAGGGAATTTCAGCCAGTGTCATTTGTATGCTATTAGTTCCTGGTGAAATTCCCTCTTCCTCACAACTGTTAAAGTTGCAGGGGCCCTGCCTTCTTTTGTATATGGTCACTCTAGTATAGTGCATGCAACTTTAACTGTAGTGAAGAAGAGGGGATTTCACCAGGAACTAATTGCATACAAATGACCCTGGCTGAAATTCCCTTTTCTCTATAACTGTTAAAGTTACATGAGCCCTGACCTGGATTTTATCTGATCAGCCTACTGATTGGCAGCAGCTCCCCAGGATTTCAGGCAGGATTCTTTTCTAGCCCTACCTGTAGATGCTGGGCAGGAACAGAGTTAAGCCACCTTATAGCTATTTTGTCTATCAAGTATGAACTTTCAGCACTGGGAAGATAATTCATGGTTTTGCTCTGAAAAGACCAGAAAAAATAAAGCTTTAAAATGAATTGTTCTACTTATAAAAGGCTAATTGTTCCATTAGATTTTTTTTTTTTATAAGATAGAATAATAGTGGGTGACACACCCACCTGGATGCTTTTTTCTGGTTGGTGAAAACACTTCTATTCTGGCAGGTTTTTGCCTGCTGAGTGTTTGTTTTGTTTAAATGTTTTTTTAAAAAAAAATCTATGGTATCTGCATTCTGTCTTTTTTATTGGCTATGTATTTTATTGAATTTCTATTGAATGTATCATTTTATATTTTATTATGGCTTTAAGTTGTTGCGAGCCACTCTGAGTGGTGGGGTGGACAATAACAGGACCGGATATCGATTTCTATGTAAATAAATAACATGTTGGGACCAGTGAAAAAGTTACCAAAGAGTCAGCATGTTTTGCTGAACTCTTCTTCAAGCTCGATGTTATATTAAACAAAAAGAGTATGGAGGCTGTTGACGATCCTAGAAGTGCCTGCTTCCGGGATTGTCGCGTTAAGCCACATGCATTGTGCGACATCCTGGGCTCCTCCCGGGTTGTCGCATGTCACGGCTGCCATTTTTTTGTTTTTTTTCCTGGGAAGAGCGCAGGAGCGCTCCTCCGCAACAGGTAAGTTTTTTAAAAAAAATCTCTCTTGCGCGCGTGCGGGCCCCCACCCCCTTCCTTCCCTCCCAGGGGTGGTGAAACTGGTGCCACCCCCTCCCCTGATGGGCATGGAGCCACATGGTGTGGCTCCATGCCCATTTGTGCTACCATGCTTACTCGTGAGTAAGCATGGCAGCACCCAGGACAGGCAGCCACATCTTCCGGGGTCCCGGAAAGTTCCTGGGACCACAGAAGTTTTGGTTTTTCCCAGGTTTCCCTTATCCCTGGGAAATCCTGTGGCCTACCCCACCCCCAGAAGTCCCTGAGCCTATCTACACCACTGCTTTAAAACGGTTTATAACAGACTGGTTACCGTTTTAAAACTGTTATAAACCGTTTTAAAGCAATAGTGTAGATAGGCTCCCTGTGCATCATTTGGACTCACAGGGACCAGCTAGGGGGCATCCCAGGCGAAACACCTGGTGTAGAAAGGGCCAAGGTATGTAGAAGCAAGGGAGATCTCTAGTTGGGCCATGGTATGATTTCAGAAATGTAGAAAATATTAGGGATGTGCACTGGATCGGACCCGATCCACGATCCGAGTCCGGTCCAGTGGGAAATCGGATAAATTATCCGATTTCCGATCCCGCAGCTGGATCAGCCGATCCAATCCGAACTGGTCCGAAAAGGCTCCGAACCGGTTCGGCGGATCGGCGGATCGGCGGGCGCCCACTGGCGCCCACCGCCGCTTCCATTGGCGGGCGCCAGCGGGCGCCCACCGATGAAAGTGGACAGCGGGGGGGGGAGGAGGGGGGCGCTTACCTTCTCGGCCCGTCCGCTCCCGTCCGGCACTAGCAGCTACTACCAGCAGGCTCCGCGGCCTGCTCTAGGGTGGCGCGCCGGGTGATGTCATCACCCGGCGCGCTACTCTAGAGCAGGCTGCGGAGCCTGCTGGTGGTAGCCGCCGGCCCCGGACGGGAGCGGACGGGCCGAGAAGGTAAGCAGGGGGTGCGTGGAGGGGAGGAGGGGGCGCGCGGAGGGGGCACGCGGAGGGGGGAGGGGGGCCCTTACCTTCCCGTCCCGGTGGCTCCCGTCCCGGCGCCTACTACTACCAGCAGGCTCCGCGGCCTGCTCTAGGGTGGCGCGCCGGGTGATGTCATCACCCGGCGCGCTACTCTAGAGTAGGCCGCGGAGCCTGCTGGTAGTAGTAGGCGCCGGCGCCGGCCGGGAGCCGCCGAGCCGGGAAGGTAAGCAGGGGGTGCGTGGAGGGGAGGAGGGGGCGCGCGGAGGGGGGAGGGGGGCCCTTACCTTCCCGGCCCGGCGGCTCCCGTCCCGGCGCCGGCGCCCACTACTACCAGCAGGCTCCGCGGCCTGCTCTAGGGTGGCGCGCCGGGTGATGTCATCACCCGGCGCGCTACTCTAGAGTAGGCCGCGGAGCCTGCTGGTAGTAGTAGGCGCCGGCGCCGGACGGGAGCCGCCGGGCCGGGAAGGTAAGCAGGGGGTGCGTGGAGGGGAGGAGGGGGCGCGCGGAGGGGGGAGGGGGGCCCTTACCTTCCCGTCCCGGCGGCTCCCGTCCCGGCGCCGGCGCCTACTACTACCAGCAGGCTCCGCGGCCTACTCCAGGGTGGCGCGCCGGGTGATGTCATCACCCGGCGCGCTACTCGAGAGTAGGCCGCGGAGCCCGCTGGTAGTAGCCGCCGGCGCCGGACGGGAGCGGACGGGCCGAGAAGGTAAGCAGTGGCAGGGAAGGGGGCTTACCCCCCCCGGAGCCGTCCGCTTCTATCCGCTGGCGCCCGCGGGCGCCAGCGGATGGAAGCGGGCGGCCCCAGGGGGGGTAGGGAGCGCGGGGGAGGGGGCTTACCTGCCGGGGCCATCCACAGCGGACGGCCCGGGGGGGGGGAGGGAGTTAGGCCCCCCCTCAGCCACCCGCCGCCATTTTTTCCTCATAGACTTGCATTGCAATGCAAGTCTATGGGGGAAAAAATGGCGGCCGATCCAAAAATTTACGATTTTTGGGTCGGGATCGGACTCGATCCGGTCCGGGGGGCCTCCGATTTTGTCCGAACCGGTCCGGGACAAAATTGGAGGTCCCGATCCGGGTCCCGATCCGATCCGGGGGGTCCGTGCACACCCCTAGAAAATATAGTTCCAGATTTAAAATAGAAACCGTTCTTTCATGATTCATGACATTGTACACATGAGATGGAATCATGGGATGCATGTGGAAGGGGTCCCATGTTACAAATTTGAACTGGGCCAGAAAAAATGTGCTTGCGGCCTGCCCTAAAGTATACACATTTGACATAACATAGCCATTTGATAACATTGTAACATATCTGTGTCTGAGGAGATAAAATCCTGCACCCCAATAAGCTATTACTAAAACCCATGAAACAAGAGCATATGAAAAAAGGATTCAAAGAATCACAAAATTTATTCTGCCCGAGAGAGCTTTGGACTTGTGTTCCTTGAACATCTACTACCCTTGCTGATATTGCAGGCTTTCTCAATGCTAGCCACGCTGGCTGGGGGACAATGGGATTTGTAGTCCAACACATCTGGCGCGCACCTGGTTTGGGAAAGTTGCTCTCTGAAATACAGGGAAATTTCCAAAATAACTGGTGATGTGTAAACTATTTGTCGTATGGAAGTGCTAGAATTTGGTTAGGTTGTTACCATATGTTCCAGTTGGATTTCAGTTTTGCATTTCAAGCAGTTTATGGATGAAAAGGCAGAAAGTAACAACAATATCACATAAGTTTATAATAACGATACTTTCAAGGATCCCCCTCTCCCCAAAGACAGGAAATGACAGGGTTTAAAAATGTCTTCTGCAAACTCCGAAGACCAAACTTTTTGGTGTATTCTCCATTCACAAAGCTCCAAAATTCAGAAGCAAAATCACATATCTTTCCATCATACAGATTAATATTTCCCTGATGATTAATAACAGTGCTAATTTTAAGGGTAAAATATTTTACACGGATCTTCCAACTATTGGCAGAATGATTAAAAGATAGATTGCCCCAGAACCTAAAAAAGACGTTGATTAAACATTTTGAAGGTTCTTCATATGATAAGAAAGTTGTTCTTGGGCATTTTCTTTACCCATTATGCAAATATGTCAACTCATTTATAATTTAAAAGTGGTAATACATTAATAATTAGGATCCCCATTAGAAATCTGACCTTTAATTGAATTCTATAGAAAGGAGACTGTGAAAAATGAGCCTTGTGATTTATGCTAAGAATAAAGGTTAAAAAGCATTTTCCTAGTAGATCTGATTTGTTTTCCCTGTTATTGCATAGGCAGATTTTTTTAAAAAAAGGGAAAAAAGAAAAAAAATCCTCCCAAAATCACATTTTTGCTAGTGTTGTCTCTCAGGAAGTTAAACCAAAATGCCCCAAGAGGTTAACCCATTTTCTTCTCTATTTGTGTCTCAGCAACAACTGAAGACAGTTCTTTTTATACAAGCATTTAATTCTGTTGTTGCTTAAGGTTGCAATCCTATACACCCTTACCTGGGAGTAAACCCCATTGAACTCAATAGAACTTGGTTCTGTGTAGACATGGATAGGATTGTGCTGAAATTAAATTTATTGTTCATTTTGTCTCTTTGTGTTTGTTGCTGTTTGATGCCATTTTTAATCTGGTCATTGTAGTCTAATTATGGATTTAATATTATTTTTATGCATGTATATTTTGCAAGACCCTTTTGAGCAACTTCTCTCTGAAGGGAAAAGAGTGGGCATTTTTGTATAAATCAAAATAAATAAATAAATATTTCCCCCACATAGTTTTATAGGGACAAGTGTGAAATGTATCACTGCATTCTAGATGATGGAATTGAAACAAATGATGGCAGTTTCATCTCCCTGTCATCAATTTACAATAACATGTTTCAGATTACGTTTAATTTGATCCTAAGAATTTCTATACAACTGTGTAATAAGTTCCCTTCTCTTGCTCCAGCTTAAACTAATGAAGTATCTGATTTGGCTATTGTTTGCAAGACAAGACCACATGTTTAGCAGCCCTGAGATGTAATGGCACAGAGTTTTTACAGGAAGGATCTAGGCAGAAGAAGAGACATAACAGGGAAGGCCATGCTAGGGAAAGAAAGTTCCCATAATTCCAAAGCCTGCAAACTCCATGCTCTCCAGATTATGTGCAAGTTCTCCATGTTATGCCCAAGCTCTCCAACACTTTAGCCTGTCCCAGGCTAATCTTTTAGGATCTTCACCTGATGGCTATATTAAAGGATCCAGCTGGCTCTGTTCCTGCATAACGGCAGTAATGGGCAAAGCCCACCATAGTAAAGCCAAATTGGGCTTGGCAAAATGAGCTGTTTCCCCAAAGAGTCTGAAAACAGGAGTGGCAGGGAAGCTAGGCCCACATTTAGAAAGGTGTGGCCTTGGCTGTTATTGAGGGGTGAAGCTTTTTCAGCAGATAGGGAGACTTTTCCCCCCCTCTGTCATGATACTAAAACTCAGTATCATCCCATGAAGCTGATTGGTGGGAAATTCAGGACAAATAAAAGGATGTACTTCTTCACGCAGCACATAGCTACTATAGAACTCTCTACCACAAGATGTAGTGACGGTCACCTATTTGGAAGGCTTTATAAGAGGGGGTAGGATAAATTCCTGGAGGAGAAGGCTATCAATGGCTACTAGTCCTGATGGCTATGTGCTACCTCCACAGTATCGGAGACAGTAAGCCTATTTACACCAGTTGCTAGGGGAACATGGGTGGGAGAGTGCTGTTGCACTCATGTCCTGCCTGTGGGCTTCCAATAGGCAGCTGATTGGCCACTGTATGAACAGACAAACTAGAAAAGCCCTTGGTGACTAGAGTGACCATATACAAAAGAAGGCAGGGCCCCTGCAACTTTAACTGTTGTGATGAAGAGGGAATGTCACCAGGAACTAATTGCATACAAATGACACTGGCTGAAATTCCCTTTTCTCTACAACTGTTAAAGTTACATGAGCCCTGTCCTCCTTTTCATATGGTCAGCCTAGGTCTACATACCCTGGGTTTTTTACCCTTTTTGCACATGAAAGACTTCACATTTCTGCATCACAGGTTTGGGAGTGGGGAGAATTTGAGAGGGTTTCAAAATCAGTATGTAATAAGGATTAAGACTGCTATTCAAAGAAATTAGTCAAGAGCCTCTTCGGTTTAACAGCTTTAAAGGAGCAGACCAGATTGCAGCCAAATGTTCTTTAGAGTTACTCGCTGCTGTACCGAAATAGTCTTCGTTCTTTGCCCAGATATGAGGTATATTGCTATTGTCATCATGATGTACTGCAATATCTATCACTTCATGAGGAAGATACAGTGCAGTATGCTCATTGCCACAACTCCTAAAAGCAGAATCATCATTCCTTCTCCTTACCAGGTTTGATTTAACCTCACTTCAGCAGTAAAACTCTTTTAAAGATGAAGATGCCTTCTGTCCGCTACAGATGCTCACTGAAGCTAAGCCACAATCCCAAGCATGAATGTAAGTCCATTGCTCTGTATTGTTCAAGGGAAAAGGCTAGGTTGTGGTGTTACAAACCTTTAGGCACCTAATTATATAAAAAGCACTTGCTTGCCTTGCTTTCCCAGAGTGTATTATCCCCAATACCCACAGGAGGTACTGTTTTCCCAGGGCTGCTTTTTGCACATGCTTGGATCCCATAAGACTCTGGTACCATTTGAAGAATTCAGTAATGAGAGGCAGATGGGTCACAGAGGTACTGTCACCACAAACCAGGGTTCTGATGCTGATGTGGGCAGTGTTTACATGATCCTATGTTTCTGACATGGCAAGGGACAGAATTAACCCATGCAGCTCCCAGAACCCTTCCACGTGTTCATTGAGTGCATGTGAATCTTCCTACTGAGAGCTGAGATTGAGCTCTGTGAGCATCTTAGGGAGCTGGTTGATTCCCTGGAGATTTCATGTGGGAACAGAGGACTTTGCTGTCCATTGAGGTGTTTAAGCTGTCCCACCCCTATACACAAGCTGTATGTGTGTAAATAAATGTAAACATTACAAAATGCCAGCAAGATTCCACTCACTGCCTTCCTTCCAAAGGGAAACAACCCTGGGTAACTTGGCACCCCTGGAACTTCTCACCACATGAAGAGCTGGAGTAAGTGTAGCATTATGATGAATTGGACTAGTAAAGATGGAAAGGCAGAGTCCCAATTTTGCTCTCCTAAGGGATACATAATAAAACTTTACCGATTGGATTCACGTAATGGATATTATTCAGGTTTGTGGTTTTAATGAAAAGCCTTTCAAGAATTTTCAACCTTGTTTTGATATGAAACCTCTTAAACATTACTTGGATGCTGGAGACAAGTAATAAAATAGTTGTTACTCATGACTGGGGAAAATATTGTACCTTTGGGACTAGGACCTTGATAGTAGCGATGGGGGACAACAAGTGAAGATTTACCTGTGGAAGGACTGTTAGTGCCTGCGTGTTTGTATGCATGACATGTTTAGCGAATAAAATGTTTTGTTTTGTTTTGTTTTCCTTTCCCCAGGCTTGAGCTATGTGCCTGGGAGGGAGGATATAGGGCCAGGTTGGGGGATCTGAGGGGAACACAATTAGGGTAGTGAAGGGTAGAGGGAGATATGGCGTTGTGAGGAGGACTTGCCAGGTTAGGGAAACAAGGCCCAGACAGTTAATGGCTGTGCCTTGTTCCGGTCCCCCTCACACCCACAGGCTTGTTGGTTGCCTTATCAGCCAGCCCTCAGGCCTCCGGGTGCTGCTTTTAAATGCCAGATCAGTGCATAATAAGATCTCCCTCATCCACGACTTAATTGTGGATGAGGCAGCCGATCTGGCATGTATAACCGAGACCTGGGTGGGAGAGCAGGGAGGAGTTAGTCTCTCCCAGTTATGCCCACCGGGATACTTGGTTCAGACTTGAGGGCCGGGGAGGGGGGGTTGCTGTGGTCTATAGGAATTCCATCCCCCTCTGCAGGCTCCCTGTCCATGTGACTACTGGTCTGGAGTGTTTGCACCTTGTGTTGGGCCAACGGGACAGATTAGGGATTCTGTTGGTGTACCGCCCACCCCGCTGCTCAACAGACTCCCTAGCTGAGCTGACAGAGGTGGTCTCTGGTGTACTGTTGAGGTCCCCCAGACTCTTGGTTCTGGGGGATGTCAACATTCATGCCGAGGGCACTTTATCTGGGGCAACTCAGGATTTCATGGTTTCCATGACAACCATGGGACTGTCCCAACATACCATCGGCCCAACGCATGTAGCAGGGCACACTCTAGACCTGGTTTTTTCAACTGGACATGGAGATGGGGATCTGAAAGTGGGGGACTTTACATCAACCCCTCTGTCATGGTCAGATCACCACCTGCTGAGGTTTAGACTTACAGCGGCTTTTCCCCTCTGCAAGGGTGGGGGACCCATTAAGATGGTCCGCCCCCGGAGGCTAATGGATCCAGATGGTTTCCAGAGGGCTCTGGGGAGTTTTCCGGCTGATAGGGCTGGCTCTCCTGTCGAAACCCTGGTTGATCTGTGGAATGCAGAAATGACCCGGGCAGTTGACAAGATTGCTCCTGAGCACCCTCTCCTGTGTAGAGCTCGGAGCTGAGAGTGATGAAACAAAACAGGAGACGGCTTGAGGGCAGATGGAGACGAACTCCTGATGGATGCAATCAAACACTGGTAAGTGCTTATGGTAAGCTGTATTCAGGGGCAGTGAGGGCAGCAAAAAAACAATACTTTGCTGCCACTATTCAATCATCAACCTGCCGCCCAGCGGAGCTTTTCAGAGTTGTCCGGGGGCTTTTACATGCTGGCCCCAAGGACATGGTAGAACCATCTGAGGCCCGCTGTAATACATTTGCTGGGCACTTCCAGAATAAAATCTCTGGCATCCGTCAGGACTTAGACTCCAGTGTTATAGCAGATGAATCTAGTGAGGTATACAGAGCACAGGCTTGTCCTGTTTTCTTGGATGAGTTTCAGTTGGTGCAGCTCGAGGATGTTGACAAGGTGCTTGGACAGGTTCGTGCAACCACTTCCATATTGGATCCTTGCCCCTCTTGGCTAATAAAAGCTAGCAGGGATGGAACAACTGGCTGGGCCAGGGAAGTGATTAATGCCTCTTTGCAAGAGGGAGTGGTCCCAGGCCTCCTGAAAGAGGCGGCAGTGAGACCACTCCTAAAGAAATCTTCCCTAGACCCTGAAAATCTTAATAACTACAGGCCAGTAGCAAATGTTCCATTCCTGGGCAAGGTCCTGGAGCGGGTGGTTGCGAGCCAGCTCCAGGCACTCTTGGATGAGACTGATTATCTGGATCCATTTCAGTCGGGTTTCAGGCCTGGTTTTGGTACGGAAACAGCCTTGGTCGCCCTGTATGATGACCTATGTCGGGAGAAAGACAGGGGGAGTGTGACTCTGTTGATTCTCCTTGATCTCTCAGCAGCTTTCGATACCATCGACCATGGTATCCTTCTGGGACGACTGGCTGAGTTGGGAGTGGGAGGCACTGCATTGCAGTGGTTGCGCTCCTACTTGGGGGGTCGGCTCCAGAAGGTGGTGCTTGGGGAACATTGCTCAGCCCCGTGGATTCTCCAGTATGGGGTTCCGCAGGGGTCAGTTTTGTCCCCCATGCTGTTCAACATCTACATGAAACCGTTGAGTGCAGTCATCCGGAGTTTTGGAGTGCGTTGTCATCAGTACGCTGATGACACGCAGCTCTATTTCTCCTTTTCATCTTCATCAGGTGAGGCTGTGGATGTGCTGAACCAGTGCCTGGCTGCGACAATGGACTGGATGAGGGCTAATAAACTGAAACTCAATCCAGACAAGACTGAGACGCTGTTAGTGGGTGGTTCCGCTGACTGGATGGAGGGTGTTCAACCTGTTCTGGATGGGGTTGCACTCCCCTTGAAGGAGCGGGTTCGTAGCTTGGGGGTTCTCCTAGAACCATCTCTGTCACTTGAGGCGCAGGTGGCCTCAGTGGCACGGAGTGCCTTCTACCAACTTCAGTTGGTGGCCCAGCTACGTCCCTATCTGGACAGGGATAACCTGGCTTCAGTTGTCCATGCTCTGGTAACCTCCAAGTTAGATTACTGCAATGCACTCTACGTGGGGCAGCCTTTGAAGGTGGTTCAGAAGCTGCAGCTTGTGCAAAATGCAGCGGCCAGATTGATAACTGGAACCAGTAGGTTCGAACATATAAGACCTACTCTGGCCCGCTTGCATTGGCTGCCTGTATGTTTCCGAGCCCGGTTCAAGGTGCTGGTTTTAACCTATAAAGCCTTACACGGCTTGGGACCACAATACCTGATGGAACGCCTTTCCCGACATGAACCTACCCGAACACTACGTTCAACATCTAAGGCCCTCCTCCGAGTGCCTCCTCCGAGGGAAGCTCGGAAGTCAGCAATAAGAGAGAGAGCCTTCTCTGTGGTGGCTCCCCAATTGTGGAACGATCTCCCCGACGAGGCCCGCCTGGCGCCAACATTGTTATCTTTTCGGCACCAGGTCAAGACTTTCCTCTTCTCTCAGGCATTTGGCAATATCTGAGGAGCCTGGGTTTGTTTTGTTTTTGTAGTTTTTGAAGTGTTGAAGTGGTTTTTAAATGTGCAGATTGTGTGTATGTTGTATGTTTTTGCTGTTTTAATTTTTGTATATTGTTTTTAATTGTTTTTAATCCTATGTAAACCGCCCAGAGAGCTTCGGCTATGGGGCGGTATACAAATATAATAAATAAATAAATAAATAAAATAGTGTGTTCCATTACACCTGTGGTCCTTTAAATAAGAGGTGTAAATTGCTACTCCATTGGTCACCTGTGGTAAGAAGTAATTGCCAAGCAGAAGGGAAGCAAATAGTACAGGGCTCTTCCAGATGCCTGCATAACAACTGCTGTGGTGATCAAATCCTTCAGGTGCACGATTGCATACACTCCCCCCTTGCTTTGGGAAGGTGGTTCTGCAGTGAATCAATGTTTTTTCCAAGTCAGATTAGGAAAATCAGTTGAACAGGTTTGTGAAGACAGAAACACAAAGCAATGTAGAAATTTGCTTTGTGAAATGCTCTACTATTGTCTAAAAACATTTTTTTTTAAAATCAGGGGGACTGAGCAAGTCCGTAGGAAAGTACAGCCTGTCAAGAACATTCCTACTTCATTAAAGGCAGACAGGAACAAATGTTGGAGGAGAAGGACATCTAGTGATCACATCTATGTTTACATTTTTTAAAACTTGTTTGCCACTATATATATCACTAGTGTGTCAATTAAATGGAGAAATCTCTCCTAAACTGTGACTTAAGCAAATAGGATGAAAGAATGATGAGTAATATGGAACAGATATAGGTATAGGTATAGGTATGAACACATCTGCAGAATTCTATCCATATTTATAGTATCGATTCAAAGATCAAAACACATTAATTTAGGAGTAGGAAATAAGGCTCACAGATTTTACCTATTCTTCAGGAACCATGGCTTAAATAAGACAAGTTTGGACACAATCCTATGCAAGCTTAGACAGATAAAAAGTCCTGCATGCTGGCTGGGGAATGCCCACATATGCATAGGATTACGCCCTTAAGGAAGTTCATTGAAGGTACGTTCTGCATTCCTTCCTTGCCTGCAGCCACCTACACCATCCAGAATGTCTCTCCAGCAGATCAGAGTCCCCTCCTAAACAATTTAGGATGGGATGTGGGGAGTGTTGGGGAACAGTGGATCACCCAAAATCAGGTGATTCTTCCTTCTCCCAGCACGCCAACTATGATAGTAACAATGCCTGAAACAGTGGGTCTCCGAAAGTTCCCTGGTTTGTGTATTTGATGAAGTTCCAGCAGGACTTCAAGAACTTGCACCCCATCATCAGCCTGAATGTAGACTGGTCCATGTGACACATTAAATGTCTGGATACTTCTGTGCAACTACATAATGGACATAGATGTGTCACCATATATCAGAAACCTAGAGATGGCTATACATACTCACTAGGGTGACCATATGGAAAGGAGGACAGGACATCTGTATCTTTAACAGTTGTGTAAATAAGGGAATTTGAGTGGGTATCATTTGTATGCATGCAGCACCTGGTGAAATTCCCTCTTCATCACAACAGTTAAAGCTGCAGGAGCCCTGCCCTCTTTTGTATCTGCTCACTCTAGTATAACTCCTGCAGCTTTAACTGTTGTGATGAAGAGGGAATTTCACCAGGTGCTGCATGCATAAAAATGACACCTCCTGAAATTCCCTTTTCTACACAACCATTAAAAATACAGGAGCCCTGTCCTCCTTTTCTTATACTCACATGCTTCCAACTTCCAACCAGAATGCACCACCACATCCACAATGTCTACAGTTAAACCCTATGATACAACCATATATGTTCAGACCTGGCAGACAGAGACTCATATCTTAAGATTTAAATCAGGCATTTCTCAGGCTGTAACAACCATCCAATGATGTGGGGGTGGGGAACCCAGATCAACAGGATCCGAATGGTACCCAGGAATAATCTACTACAGAAGAGAAGACAACAACAGCTCACTTGTTATCACCAACAGTTCTCAGTTAAAAACGTTTAAATGAATCATCAGTGATCAACAGTCCATCCATGACAATGACACTTCCCTTTCACAGGTGGTAAGCCTGTGCTTGCCACCCAATTTAAAATGGTTATTCACCAGCAGCCCCAGGTGACATAACAAGGATACAAATGCAGGCACAAGACACAGAAACAAATCAGATATCAACTCTGTCCCCGTATCTATTCCGGCAACACTATTACAGGACATAATAATGTCATTCTCAACATCACAGCTTCATATGCCTGCTCATCTTCCAATGTAATATGTCATCATATGTCATCAATGCCTTCTGCATTTTAAATAGGACAAACAGACCCATCTGTACACAAAATAATAAATGGACACAAATCGGAAATCAGAAATGGCAATGTTTGAAAAACCAGTGTGGGAGTCTTCAAACTCCCAGAACATTCTGTCAATGACCTTAAAGGTGGCCATTTTTGAACAAAGGAACTTCAAAGAGGAATTGGAATGTAAAATTGCTGAACAACAGTTCATCAAGAGATTCATCTCCGTTTCCTGTGATTTGAACAAGAACAATGCTTTGTTTGTTTTCTCACACTACATATGTTAATCAGTTCACCAATGCAATATTTTCTGTGTTATGACCCAACAATGTTTTGTGAATGGAGACTTTTAAGGTAATTATTGCTGTCTGGACTTTTTGCATTCTAATTTTCATTGACCTCAACTGTTTACAATTCTTTCCCACACCTACAAATGTGTGTATATACATCTGCCAATGTGAGGTTAACACTCCATGCATCTGATGAAAAGGATAGTGACCACAAAAGCTTATGTCATGGGTTGGCAGCCTTTATCCCTAGGGAGGGATGCAGCTCTTGGCCTAATTTCATGTGGCCTTCAGCCTAATTTCAAAAGCCCTCTGCATGCAATCAGTTTAGACCTCTGGCAAGAATGACCTGCCCCTTCCCTGGCAGACTGCTGGGTGGAAAGGAAGAGGGAGAGTGGGGAAAGGGGGTGGCAGAAAGAGAAAAGGGGCAGGCCACCCACTTTTGACTCTGGGCCCTGCCCACTACTGGCTTTGGCCTTCTCACTGCTGACAAGCATCTCCTGACAGGTTACCCACAAGGGAATGTGGCCCCAACAAAAAAGAGCTTGCAAACCTTGGCTTATTAGTCTTTAAGTTGCTGTTTTTCTCCCCAAAAGAACATCAGCAGAGCCATGCTGGATCAGACCAAGAGTCCATCTATTCCAGCACTCTGTTCACATAGTGGCCAACCAGCTGTCGACCAGGAGCCCACAAGCAGGATACTCAACAGCACCCTCCTGTTCATGTTCCCCAGCAACTGGAGTATATAGGCTTGCTGTTTGTTTCTGATAGTGGAGGTAGCACATAGCCATCAGTACTAGTAGCCATTGATAGCTTTCTCTTCCAGGAATTTATCCAATTCCTTTTTAAAGCCATCCAAATTGGTGGCCATCACCACATCTTGTGATAGTGAATTCCATAGTTTAACTATAAGAACATAAGAAATTATTCCTACCCCTAGCTGGCTATGAGTCTTGTTTCCCATATAAACTATCCTGGCATCAGGCTGCCATTTATTCATCCACGCCCCATGCTCCCCACCATTTGCTCCCTCAAGTCCTGTCAATTATAGAGTTGGGGCAGAAATGTGTTCATTCTTCCAATTCCCTAGTTTTAGATTTTTAAACCGAAAATCAGTGTTCCGTCAAAATTCACACTTTGACTAGGGCGCCGAGATACAACTGTTTTGACACAATAAAATACTGATTTTCGTAGACAAATATATTATTTACACATACAACTAGAGTGAAATAAAGTACTTTTTATTATAAAGATTCATTCACATACACCATTCATACTTAATACAGAAACAAAAAAGAAAGAGTTAGACTTACAATGAATCTGCCAGCAGAGGCCCTGTCCCACCCCATCACCAAAAAGAAGTTCTTTTAGAGTCAAGAAAGAAGGCAGGAACTTCATCCATCAGATATATATATATATATATATATATATATATATATATTCCTGTAAGTTCTATACGGGAATATCTAACACCATATCTAACACCATACTTGGTATCCATTATGTCATAAGCTTACTGATTGGTTATTATAAGGTGGTTTGTTTCATTTAAGCCCTTTACTCTAAATCTAAGTGCCTCCTTTCTGAAAATATCATTACCAACATTTTTACTAACTCCAGAGAATTTTGAAAAGTCTCTAACTTCTCCTTAAGCATCACGTCTCTGTACCTTGTGGGTGGCAACGTATCTATAAAAGGTACATTAATGGCAACCTGTTCCCCATAAACTTCTCTCTTTTTCAAAGTACAAATTACTCTACTACCTCATACAAATGCTTCCCAAAGTTTTGGCACAAATAAGGCCTATTGAACCAATATTTTACCAGGCCTAGTAATATTTGATTCTCTTAGCTATCCCATCCTATACCCACCTTATATTATCTAAGCTGCTCTTTTACAGAAGTAAAAACCTTACGGCACATTCATATAGGTTCATTTTGCCTTAGAAGCTTCCAGCACTGGCAACAGGTAACTGTTGCATTTAGGTTACAATTTACAGTTTAATATAGGATCTAATATTGTTCTCACTTATTAATATTGTTCTCACAAACTGACTCTCCCACATTATACCTTAGACCTATATAGCAACTTAGATCATCCATGCAGAACCATATGAACATTAGAACAGTCCTATATTCTTTTCCTTTCATAGTTATTCCTAACTTCATAAAAGAAAAACATCAGACTGAAATGTTTCAGGTACCAATATTATTGCTCGAAAATGCATGCATACACCTGCAACACATCTTCTAGAAGGAGAAGGGAGGCATGTTAGAAGCAATATATTAAAACTGCACTAAAAAGCCACTCTCAGAAATAGTTATATTTCTAACTGCAAAATAGCTGTAAGGCCTGTTGTTGTTTCTAGGGTGACCAACTGTGAGGATTTTCCCAGATTTGTCCTGGTTTTTGTTCTATCCTGGGTGTCGGGGTGGGTGGGTTCTGTCATTTTCTATAATGTCCTGGAATGACACACTTTCCCCTTTCAGACTGCCATTAATGGGGGGGAGGTGTGCTTTCTGGAGGCCCCTATTACAGCAGTGGGGGGCAGGAATGACACACTTTCCCCTCCTCCACTCCAATTGGGGTCCAATAGGAGTGGAGGAGGGGAAAGCATGCTTTCTGGGGCCTATGGAGAGCTTGTCATTCACAACCACCACGCTAATGCAGCTCCCAATAGTATGGCAGGGGGAATGACACACTTTCCAGAGGCCCTGGAAAGCGCACTTTCCCCCCTCCCCCCACACACACACACTGGGTGTCCTCTCTTTTAGTTTCCAAAATATGGTCACCCTAGTTGTTTCATACATACTTAAATGAGTGATGTCTTCCATGTGTCCCATTAATGTATGGTATTCATTATTTGAAAGGCTGCGATATAGGATTGAGATACAGAATCTTGATTGAAACAGCACCAGTGCACGAGTTGTGATAATTTATTTTATATTGTAATAGTCCTAATATTTCTTCAGTTCATCTACTGAATGCCCCTCCTGAAGTTGGAAGCAGACAGCATACTAAATAGCATCTTAAAGAAATTGTGCTTGCCGTTGGGCCATATTACACAAAAATTGACCTTAACCATACATATTATTGAAATAAAACTTCCATTCCCCTCACATTAACAGTTTTCTTGTGTGCTGTGGGTAGTTTCTGTGTAAAGCCTGCAACTTTCCCCTGTGACAATTGCTGGATGAAATTGGTCATGACACCCTCTGATTATTAGTCAAGCTTCTTAATTTTAATATTTTCCCCTCCTGACAGATGTATTTCTTCCCGAATAAAAAAAAACCCTCCTTCTAAGAAGAAAATATAGCTTCCTTATTTCCTAGGCCTGCAAATTACCAGATGCCAAGCTAGGAACATAAAGAAATTGAAGACCCTTGAGAGTGACCTTAAGAACTACAAAGGTGGGGAATTGTGATATAGTGGTTTAGGCAATTTCATTGCAGCAGCTTGGCTCTGGAAAAATGAGAAATGGGTTTTCTATTACTAAATATAATGAATTCCCTTTCTGTGCTGTCACAAATTGTCAAACTTTATTAAAGAAATGAAAGATGTGATGCATACATATAGAAATACTTAACATGACTATACTTATTTAAAATGGACAATGGATGAAGATACAATATATGGTTTGGAATGCTCATTTCACATATAAAATTTCAGATCTTCTGGCATTGTTGTCAGTTTCTACTGAACACTGAGTTAGGTGTTTGTTTAGTTATTTAGTTGTTCATTTTTATTAGATTTCTATACCCCCACATACACACACACAATAGCCGAAGCTCTCTGGGTGGATCACAGATGGGTTGTTACTTGGGTTAAAATGATAGTATGAACTTGGTGTCTTTGAAATATTTAAGTGCATTAGAGTTCCTGCTGCATTTCACCAAAAGTGAATTTCAAGGGAAAATTGGCAGGTTTCTGCTCAGACAAAAAGCTGCTGGGGCATTTTGAGTGATCCTAAATGGGTTTCTATAAGACAAGCAAAAAATTTCAGGCTGGCCTATTCCTCTTTTCTTTCTTCTCTTCTGCAGCTTCTCGTGCTTTGAGTTCAAGACTAATCCATTTCTTTTCCCATCCCTTCAGGGCAAGATGTCTCATCAGAAGCCCTTCTGGTGACAGTTGGGGCAGGGAGGGCACCACTGGGAGCAAGATGGTGTCCACTTCTCCCCCATTGCCCTTAGGGCTTCTGTTCTTCAGAAACCCTTCTTCGTAAACATACTTAAATTAAATAGCCTTGGCTTCTGTACTTAATAAGAGAGTCTTACCTGCCAATAAGCTCTCAGTAGCTTCCCACCCACACATCCTGCCCCCCTAAATTCTACCCAAGCCTATCCCTCACAGTCAGGAATGGATGCTGTAGAGCTGTATTCCTCTGCTTTCAGTCCATACTTCTGGGATTACTTGCTGAATCTCCTTTTGGTGAGACCTCTGACTGAATCCCACTGATGCTGGACTCTGTTCCCTGCCTAAAGTATCACCAAACCCTCACAGCCCAGCCTCTTGTTTTCCACAGCCCCAGCTCTGGATTTCAGGTCACCCTCCAGAACAGTTATCTCAGATTAGCTTTATCTTTTCCCAGTTCTGAGCACAGCTCCCTTCATCACATCACCGGTAACTCCCAACTCCCTGTCACCTACTCTCTAACTGTCCTTAACAGTCTCTAATAGACTTATCCCTGATCTTTTTTTAAATCTCCTGACCAATCATGGTTCTTATGGAACTTCTAATTGCCAATCATCTTTGTTGACAGACCTGACCAATTGAAACAAAGGTAACTTGTCCCTCTAGACATTTTAAACAGCTTGAAGCCTCTCTTCATAAGCCACCATACACAGTAACAAAGTTACACAAACCTACACAGTAGATGATTACAAAGAGAGAATTTGTTAGGCCCTGGGAAACATTTTGGGACAAGCCAGGCCACTATAAAAGGGACAGGCTTCACCTGAATGGGACTGCTGGTGCTGAACATAAAAAAGTAGCAGAGCAGTTTTTACACTGAACCCTGGGGGAAATCCAACAGGTACTGGAAGCATCCAGTTCAGGTTGAATTGTCCCTCGGGAATGAAGGTGAAAATGTTTCTGATTGCCCAGATGGGAATGAGGATGGAATAAGGCATGATCATATGGGAAAACATCACAGCCAGTCTAATGACCATGGCAGAAGATGCACATCTGAGTAATGACGCCATATGTCATATATAGGTGTTTTCTATGCAAATGCTAGAAGCCTTCAAGCCAAGAGGGAAGAGTTGGAGGGTATTGTGTCAAGCAGATTAGAAAACCTAAAACGGGCAGACTCCTCCACTAAAGCACTGTGGTAACAATATCAGGCTCCAAAAGAAATTTAGTACTGGGGCAATAGCATGTCCCCCATACTAAATTTCTTTTGGAGCCCAGTATTGGACCAGAACACTCAGGATGATCCTGAGATGGAAAATGAAATCAAAGAGGCATTCAAATGAGGAAGTGTTGTAATGATGGGTGACTTATTATTATCATCACAAACAAGGAATAACCAAAAAGTTAAGGTTTACAACATTTAAAAACTGTATTTTATATAAATATATTCACAATCAAGTGGAGCAATTGAAATACACAATCAAATTTCTCTTCAGAGATGATCAAGCAAATTGCTCTATAAAACAATGAAGGAGGCAGGCCAAACGTGTTTCAACATTTTTAGTCTTCTTCAGTGCCTTTAAATACTAAAACAAACATACAAACACTACTGAAAAAATACACTAACAGATTACAGGATAGTGGTCATACTATTCTTTATGCAGTATGTATATATTTCTACAATGGTGAAATTACTGTAATCTGTTAGTGTATTTTTTCAGTAGTGTTTGTATGTATGCTTTAGTATTTACAGGCCACTGAAGAAGACTAAAAATGTCACAACGCGTTTGGCCTGCCTCCTTCATCGATTTATAGGGCAATTTCCTTGATCATCTCTGAAGAGAAATTTGATTGTGTATTTCAATTGCTCTACTTGATTGTGAATGTATTTATATAAAATACAGTTTTTTAATGTTGTAAACCTTAACTTTTTGGTTATTCCTTGTTTGTTGTTTTTGGTTAAGGCTAGCACCTTGTTTTGTCTTGTGACTTCAATTACCTCCATATTGACTGGATAAATGCATGTTCCAGTCATGATAAAGAGGTTAAATTTCTCAATACCCTAAACAATGGTGCCCTAGAACTGTTGGTCATGTAACTGACCAGAGGGGAGGTAACCCTTGATTTGATTCTAAGTGGTGCCACCCAGAACCTAATGTGACATTATTTAGGGTTGTTAAAACAAAAAGGGATTGTGAAGAACTCCAAAAGGATCTCTCTAAACTGGAGAAATGGGCAAATTCGGTTCAATGTAAGCAAGGGTAAAGTGATGCATGTTTGGGCAAAAAATCCCAACTTCATACATATGCTGATGGGATCTCAGCTAATGGTGACTGAACATGAGATTGTGAAGTTGTGGTGGACAGCTCAATGAAAATGTTGACCCAGTAGGCAGCTGCTTTGAAAAAGGCAATTCCATGTTACAGATAATTAGGAATGGAATCAAAAATAAAATGGCCAATGTCGTGCTCCGATTATAGAAATCTATGGTGTGATCAAACTTAGAATACTGTGTACAATTGTGGGCACCACACCTAAAAAAGGATATTGTAGAGATGGGAAAAGTGCAGAAAGGGGCAACCAAAATTGTGAAGGAGATGGAGCAGCTCTCCTATGAGGACAGGTTATAACATCTGAGACTGTTCAGCTTAGAAAACAGTGAGTAAAGGAAGACATGACAGAGGAATACAAGATTATTCATGGTGTGGAGAAAGTGGATAGGGATACATTCTCTCTCTCTCTCTCTCTCTCTCTCTCTCTCTCTCTCTCTCTCTCTCATAATATTAGAACCTGGAGTCATCCCATAAAGCTGATTGGTAGGGGATCCAGGATAAAAGGACGTACTTCTTCTCACACACATAGTTAAACTATGGAATTCACTACCAGAAGATGTAGTGATAGCCACCAGTTTGGATGGCTTTAAAGGTGGATTATACAAATTTATGGAGAAGGGTATCCTGACGCCTTTATGCTACATCCAGTATCAGAGACAGCATGCCTATGTACACCATTTCCTGGGGAACATGGTCAGAAGGGTGCTATTACATTCATATCCTACTCATGTCCAACTGGTTGGCCTCTGTGAGAATATAATTTTGGACTAAATGGACCCTTGGTCAGATCCAGCATGTTTCTTCTCATGTTCTTCTGTCCTTAGAAGAATTCTACAGGTGAATAACAGGCTATGCAGATCATGTTGAAGACAGAGGTTCAGTTTCTAGGAGTATGGTCTAAGGTTTCTTAACATAGGATAACTTGCAAGTGTTGGACTCCAGCTCACAAGAACTGGAGGAAATACAGCAGTTGGTGAAGGCTGCTATACACGAATGCACAAAATATGAGAAATAAACCAGTAATGAGCAAAGGTCTCCATCACAACCAACTTGGTTAGACTGTTCTTCCAAGAAAGAAGGAAGGCATTGGGGTGGGGGATTCAGGAACATTCATGGGAGGGAGAAATTCTCTACTGGGGGTGGGTGAGATTCTACTTACAAATGTTATGATGAGGTGGTGCAAGTGCTTCTTTCTTTTTCATGCATTTTAAAAGTGAGCCTGCAGCTCGGTTGAGCCCTGCTGGCAGTGAAAATGGGAACCAAATGGCCGAAGGAACAACAGCATATGAAATTACTGGTGTCATTGGATGGTGAAAAGATGGCTTCCACCATGGCAATGTTGGGATTGTCAAGGGAGTAATGGTTGATGCAAACAATGACCCCTACCTGTTTGTAAAGCCCTTAGACCACTAGCCCTTCACTCTTTCAGGCAGTGAGGTGGATTTCTTTCCTTCCCACTCTTTGTTTCAGAAATGAGAAGCCCAGCTCATCTCTGTGGCTTTACTTTAGAGGAATGGGAGAGACGGCAACACGGTTGGCAGGATCAATTCTTCCTCACCCACCCACCCCTGTTACGATATGTGCCTGGAGTTGGCTGGCCTGTATTATAAATCCACTGCTGCGCATCACCCTGGACCTGCAGCTAGGGAAAAAGTGCTTGAGGATCTTGCTCAGGTTGTGGATGCTCAATACAGCTCCATATACCCAACTGGGGAGTCCAGTCAACAAACAGCACCAGACACTTCAACCCAGTTAGTGGTCTTGGCAGTCCTGAGATAATCACAGAAACCAGTCAAATCACTGGAACGGCTTCTGATAAGTTCCTTCTATGTCCATCCCAAAAGCACCATGACTGGAAAGAAAAAAAGACAACCCTGGTAAACTCATTCAGAAGTTGGAAACTATAGCTATCAGCCATATCCCCCCTTCTCTGCCTCTCTCTACCTTCTGCTGGCATTTTCATTTGTTGAGAGCTTGTTTCAAATTGGCTAGGAGATAAAAGTGGGGAACACGCATCTGGATATACTAGATGGGTCCAAAACTTTGGGACCACCCCACTTTGCTTTGGACCACTTGAACTCAAGTCACCTCATATTCGGAGGTGGTCTGAATGCTTCTGAAGCAGGGCTATTTTCCTCAGGTGTGTATACCACAGCTGGACAGATTTGTACACTATCCATTGGGAATAATCTAACTCCCCCCAATTTGATGGTAGGAGGAGAAGGCAGGGAAAATTCAGAGAACGAGGGGGAGAGGAGGAGAAGAGAGGAGGAGGAGGAGGAGGAGGAGGAGGAGGAGGAGGAGGAGGAGGAGGAAGAAGAAGAAGAAGAAGAAGAAGAAGAAATAATTCTGAGTCTGTTGAGGTATGAAAGGATTGTCATCATTTAATGCCCCAGCAGATGGCAGCAATTTCATTGTGTTCTGCCTGGAGAAAGACTAGTATAAATTAGTTCCTAAGAAATAACGGAGTTACTAAAACGATTTTGCACAGTGACATTGTGAGGTTTCTACTGCCATTCTATTTTTACACTTGTATTTATCAGGTATATGTTAGTGTGTGCATAGCAACACATATATCTGCATAGGCTAAAGGACTATAAGTAGAAACAAAATAAGAACCTACCATTATCTTTTCCTCCTTTTTTGAATAACCACTCCATTATAGTCAATGGGAATTAACAAAATGCTTACATCTGCATCATTTTTAAAGATAAAGATATTAAGCTTGGCACTATGAAGCTTGGCACCATGATAGCTATTTTGTAGGGCTTTAGCTGTGCCAAGTTTGAAGCAAATCCGTTCATCCGTTGATTTTTAGATTTTTTTAAAAAAGTTCAAGGTTTTAAAATTAATTTTTTTAAAAAAACAAAAAACGCTGGAGCCATACACTTCAAACTCAGGTTGGCATACCTTCTCTTTGATGTCTTGCACCTTGAGCAGTTTCAGCTCTTGACATCAAGGAGATCTCCAGTTTTTAGCTAAGTAGTGCTGGGTGGGTACGAGAAAGTAAGCAATAGATCCGTGGAGGTTGACCCATCAAATCCAGCTACTCCACAACATCACCCTGTGAGCAGAGACAGGCAGAGAGACTGGCAGAGAGGCAGCAGGCAGCTATGCGGACAGGTACAGAAAGGCCAGCAGAAAGCAAACAAACCAGCCCTGCGAGGCGGGCACAGTGGTTCGAAACACAGACAGAGTGAGATGCTTTGGCATCCCCTTAACCAGAAATACTAGGAGGAGATTCTTTTCAGGGTCCTTCAGAATTGACTTACTGGACTGTAAGCAATCCCTCTCCCCAAGCACTGTGATTGGAGGGGGACCGGGAGGGCACTGTGGCTAGTTGGTTCCAGTTAGCCACAGATGTCAATCTCAAAGATACCCCCCACCCCCTCAGCGCCTTCCTTATATAAGAAGTCTTCAGTTAAGTGCAGCAACATTGTTTAATGTCAAAACAAGCCTCAGAAAGCCGGAAATAATTGAATACTTTCGAAGCTGTTCAAAGCTCCGATGGACTTCTGCTCCCCTCCAAAGGTATTCGACCATCCACACTCCACTCCGCAGACTTGAAGCTTTGATGGAGCTCCATCGAACATTCGAATTTGCAGACCGGAGCGCACAGCTCTAACGAGAAGGCTTACACATGCCCTATCTGCCGCCAATTAAATTTGCATTCTCCCATGGCTATTTTCATTTTTAAGGACTACAATCCTATACCATGCGCCTGGGAGTAAGCCCCACTGAACACTATGAGGCTTACTTCTGAGTACACATGTATAGGCATATGCTCGAAGGGATCAACTCTATGCATAGGATGGCACCGTAAGTCAGGAAAATATTACATTTATCTACTATATGATGCTTAATTTGACTCATAGGTTCTTTTACAAAAAGCAACAAAACCCCTTAAAAACATATATCAGTTAGAATCAAATTGTTCTACAAATCGCTTGACTTCAGCTGGGACAACAATCAAAATATGCATCAGCATAAACGAATTGGGCCATCATGCCTGTTGCTAATCCACAGGACACCTTAAACTCCATCTTAGGCCAGATCTACAACAAGCAGGATATGACACTTTGAAAACAATTTGAAAACTGTATGTGTAGTGTGTCCTGGGCTCTCCAAAAGAATTTTTCTCAGGCAGCTGCTGCTAGAGATTGGGTTATGCATATTCTATGAACATGTTATCATGCTGCTCACATATCCAACTTGATGTTAAGAACAAAAATTCAACACCATGAGAATCTCAGCTTTCAAGTGAATATAATAACAAAAAAACACCAAGATGCTATTTTCCAGCCATTGCAGCTGCAAGCATAGGCTTCATTGGATAAAATTGTGGGAGACAGGTTATTGCAAAATAAAATCCAGCCATGAGCAATTATAAACTCTGCTCAAGCTTGGACTGAGCCCTTAAGGCGCTCACAATACTGCCCACTACCATAGCTACCCCTTTTCTGCTTCCAAGACTTACCTAGCAGTAGCTGCAGCAATAGGCAGGTCTTGTGGGGGGGGGGGGTGTCATTGGATGTGCTCTATTGTCCCTGGCATCTGGAATATTGAATTGAGAGCATCCCAGAGGCCAGGGACATGCCTTGGTACTTAAGAGTCATCAGAGCCCCTGAACATAACATGTCCTAGGCCAGCGGTCCCTAACCTTTTTAGACCCATGAGCACATTTGGAAATTTCAGAAACTGCTGTAGGCACCACCACAAAATCCCTAATTGGTTGATCACCACTTTGGTTACTTCCTGTCACATGTATGGGTCTTCAGCTTTGTCTTATTCAGCAATAATTTTTGTTTCATGACCATTGGACACCACAACGTCTCTTTAATAAAGGATTGTCTAATTCAGGTAATTGCTGGCTGTGCAATATACCTGATGCTTCTTTTAAACATAAGCTTTGCCAATGTCTAGTAGTTGCTTCTTTTGTAGGGGAGGTTAGCACACAGAAACATTTTGTACTGGAACAGTCTTTAATATTCACACTCCTTTTAATGATTTAATTATTTAATTATAGAAATTAACAAATGGTCAGCATAAATGGATTCCATGCACCCTTTTGACAGCTAAAAGGCTGATATTACAACACTTGACGGATAAACACTCATCCCCTGTAATGCAATAGATTGAGGACCTTACAACGCTTTCAATATTTGAATGGGTAGCATATATACACCACCTTCAAATGGATACATATTTGGATATTTGCCCCCCTTGGTTTCCACTTCTGTTGAAGCCTATGTATAATTGCTAGAAAGTCGTATGCAGACAAATCCATGCATGTGTATTTTTTAAAAATTGGAGGGGAATATAGTGTCCATGGGCATCAATGCACCTGCAGCTACTGCACTGGGGACCCCTGCCCTGGACCCTAGCCTTTCCCAGTGTTAAGCAGGGTAATGCACTTATCTCCTATCAGCTGGTGATCAAAGAGACTTTTCCCTGTGGCAGAGCAGATGGGGCCAGTGAAAGGAGATGCCAGACCAAATGGGGAACCTCCACTGGCCTCATCAAGCCTGCAAGGCAGAAGCACCCCATATCTCTCTATGACATCTTGTGACTGGAATGCTGTCTTCCAGGAACAAGGAGAACATCTGTGTGGGTCCTGAAGGCTTGAAGCCTCATATGCTTAAGATTTAGGTAGGAATTACTCCATTCTTTGATTTATTTATTTTAAGAAAGCTATCATTTCACAATCTAATCCTTCTTCTGTACAACTTATTCCAACTTTGATTGTTTGTTTCTTGCAGGTTTTGGGGGGAATTGTTTTGGTTTTTTACCACCAGTAATTCATGAGATATTTATTTAGTTTTTTTAAAATATATATATATAGTATTGAGCATTCAAAAAATGCAACCCCCCCCCCAAACCACATTAGTATTCATTCGCAATTCCTCCCCATTCCCTCCTCAAGCTTGGTCAATTTCAAAATTCTTCTTCTTCCGTCTTTTATTTTCTGATTCTATTCCAGGGTGGTATATTAATTTATTTTGTTATTTTATTACATTTCTATATTGCCCAATAGCTGGAGCTCTCTGGGCTGATCACAGCAATTAAACCATAACATAAAACATGACAACATACAACAGAATAGTCTAAAATACAGTATAAACTAAAAATAATAACCAAAGAGAACCCTGAGTGTCTCTACATTGAGAGAAAATGTGTTGCTTACCCAGGGCTTTTGTGCTTCCTTGTTATTTGGCACAATTGTTGTGGGCTGTATTACATAGGAGGAGAAGTGCAACGGGGGGGGGGGGGGCTGAATTGAATACTTGCCCTCTGTTCAGTTCCATTGTGTTCTATTGAGACAGCACCATCTAGTGGTAGAAGATCCTGCTGTTTCCAGCCAGATTGATATCAAGAATCAGAAGGTTCTTACAAAAAAGTCCAACACTGGCCCGCTTGCATTGGCTGCCTGTATGTTTCCAAACCCGATTCAAGGTGCTGGTTTTAACCCATAAAGTCTTACATGGCTTGGGACCACAATACCTGATGGAACGCCTCTCCCGATACGAACCTACCCATATACTACGATCAACATCCAAGGTCCTCTTCCGAGTGCCTGCTCCGAGGGAAGCTCAAAGAATGGCAACAAGGGAGAGGGCCTTTTCAGTGGTGGACCCCCAACTTTGGAACAATCTCCCTGACGAGGTTCACCTGGCGCCAACACTATAATCTTTTCAGTACCAGGTTAAGACTTTTCTCTTCTCCCAGCCATTTAAAAGTATTCAACAGCATATTTTGAGCTTTTTTAACTGACCCCTGGACAGTTTAAATTATATGTAGTTTGTTTTTAGGCCTTTATGGTTTTAAATTTTGTATATTGGTTTTTAAATGTTCAATGTTTTTAATTTTTGTAAACTGCTCAGAGAGCTTTGGCTATGGGGGTGGTATATAAATGTAAATAATAGTAATTATAATAATAATTCTTTTTTCCAGGATTTCCAGAGCATTCAGCTGGAGACATCCTGGATGTTGACAACATCATGAAATCGACCCGAAAACTTCCGTGAGTGGCCAATCACAAGCGTCCAATAAATCACTCGTTTAGAGGAGCCCCTAGAAGCAGTAAAAGATTTAAAATACAGAACCAGATTTCAAACAGAAACTGAAAGACTAAATGCCTGGAGAAATAAAATAAAGTCTTCACCTAGTGCCAAAAAGAGTACAATGTAGGCAGCAAGTGAACCTCTCTGGGAAGCTCAATCCACAACAGGATGGCACAGTAGGAAAAAAAACTCTTCTCAGTAGACACCCATCTCACTCCTTTTGTTGGGGCTCCTAGAGAAGGACTACTGAAGATGATCTTAGGGTCGGGGCAGGTGTATATTGGAGGAAATGCACTGCATGTTTAATGTAATATTGCACCTGCAAATCTCCTCTTAATAACACAGTACTGCTGCCTAAAGGAACAGAATGTTTATGTTCTTCTTAGTCCTGTGTGTAAAAATAAGCATTTTAGATAAAATGTCCCCAAGCTGTCAAGTTTAATCTCTGATTAATTGAAACCTAATGTGTTGACCTTGGATAAACTCTCCTGTACATGAAATATGCATTACTGCTGTCGCAACAGCCTGCTAATGACTGCTAGGGAAATTGTTCGGATTGCATTGAGCTTTTTCCTGCAGTTTATGTGCTATGCAACTTGCATTTAAAAGGGAAGTTCAGTTTGAAAGAAGAATGTCAACTATTAATATTTCAGTCATTTTCACGACTAAATGGGCTTTAAATACTAAATGCATTCACCCCAATAAGAGAGACATTGGTGTCTTTCTCACTGCTCTTTTTAGCAATCACATCATGTCTCCTCTCTGTCATATCTGTTAGGATGAAGAGAAGATGTAATCTTTGTGGTGCTTCAGATTAGCAATTTTGGGGTGCTCTTGCCGACCAAACCACAAATTCTCATTACCAGTCCCACCTCATCTGGGCAAGCTCCAATCCCATGGCCTTTCCCAGTGTGAGGGTGAGGGATCATATCAGGTTGGGTGACCCTTCTTGGAGGAGTCCCAGTGTGTCCGACCAGCATCACTCAACAACACACACACACACAGGAGAGTGGTTGCTTGGATGATGAAGGTTGGAGATTTCCTGAGCACCTCCAACCTGAGCATTGCCCAAACCCCCCACTCACACAGGCTTTACCTGACGGGAATGTCTGGTGGGAGCAAGGCCAGCATCAAGGGTAGGCATGGTTGGGAATCTACCAAAGGCCCACACCCCAGAAGAGGTCCATGACAAGAACTTGCTGGAGTTGCTCCTCCTCTTCACCATCGCAACTTGTTTGTTCACTTGCCTCTCCCTCTGGCCTGTGGTGACCATATGGAACGGAGGACAGGGCTCCTGTATCTTTAAGAGTGGTATAGAAAAGGGAATTTCAGCAAGTGACATTTGTATGCATGCAGCACCTGGTGAAATTTCCTCATCACCACAACAGTTAAAGCTGCAGGAGTCCTGGCCTCTTTTGTATCTGGTCAAGAGGGCAGGGCTCCTGCAGCATTAACTGTTGTGATGAAGAGGGCATTTCACCAGGTGCTGTATGCATACAAATGACACCTGCAGCAATTCCCTTTTCTATACAACTCTTAAAGGTACAGGAGTCCTGTCCTCCTTTCAATATGGTCACCCTACTCTGGCCCAGACAATGGAAGTGGTGAGAAGAAAGAAGAGTAGATACTACTGCCTTCGTAATCAGTTACTCAAGCAAGCAAGTGGTAGCTGGCTTGGCCCCTTTAAGGTGTTCCTAAGAACTAAAGCTGGGGAAGAACAGAGTGGCAATGTTTTTGACCACTCTTACTCCGTAGGCAACCAAAATAATCCAAGGTGAACACCAGACAACACAATAGTTTAAATAAGCCCTACTGCAGGACCTGGGTTTTCTGCGTGGGTTATTTTGGCCAAATAAGCCACCATGGATTAAAAAAAATCCCAAACAGACAGCACAATAACCCACCATGGGTTAAATAAGCCATCATGGCTTATTAAACTCATTGTGGTTTATCATGACATCCAAACCCAGTCAAAGAGTGTTTCAGCCTAGAAATATTTTAAACACAAATAAATAAATATCTGTAAGCAAACCTGATGCTTAGTTACTTCTCACTTTCAGTAGCTATTCAATTTATTTATTTATTTATTTATTTATTTATTTATTTATTTAACAAAAACACATTTCGGGGGACCATTTTCCAGTCTAAGGCTTCTAAACTGACAGCCTCTCCTTAACCACAGATTGTTCCATAATATGATATGGCATTTCAGAGCAGCAGCATATGCTTAAAAGTACATTGGCTCTGAGAGATTCTCATTGTAATGTTATTCATGTCTGAAGTAACCGAGAGAAAATAATAATCCCGTAAGCAAGAATAAGCACAGATCGGAGATGTTTTGAGGATGGAAATGGCATGTGAAACACCAGCTAAAGACAAAAGCCACAAGTTCAAAACCTCACTCTCCAATATGCTTTCTTCTCCCTTAATATGCAGATTGAATCAGGACAGACTCAGCCTAGAATATTCAATTATAAGGAGTGAAAATGTATAGAATGAAAATGAAATAATGGGAGATGTTATGAATACCTCTTTGGAAAATGGCTTCTGGAATTCTCTTTACCTCTGTACAAAAAAACAAACTACACATTATGGTATGCTAATCGCATAGTGATTTTATTTATTCTAGTGTAAATGTGCATGACCCTGATTCAGATCAGGACCACTGTGCTCCAGGAGGAGATTAAACATCCACTGTTGTTGTTTTTCTGAACTCCCCACCCCACCCTATAAAACAAAACAAAAAATCCATTGAAGCCATATGCACTAACGCTAGAGTAGGGTGACCAGATAAAATCCAGGTCAGGGCTCATGTAACTTTAACTGTTGCAGAGAAAAGGGAATTTCAGCCAGTGCCATTTGTATGCAATTAGTTCCTGGTGAAATTCTCTCTTCATCACAACAGTTAAAGTTGCAGGGGCCCTGCCTTCTTTTGTATATGGTCACTCTAGTATAGTGCCTGCACCTTTAACTAAATTGTGATGAAGAGGGAATATCACCAGGAGCTAACTGCATACAAATGACACTGGCTGAAATTCCCTTTTCTCTACAACTGTTAAAGTTATATGAGCCCTGACCTGGATTTTATCTGGTCAGCCTACGCTGGAGTAAATAAAAACTTCATTCTGAACTACATGTTACACATTTAGTATAATGTGTAGTTCGGTTCACAGCAATAGAAATTTAAAAAGGCATCTGGGAGGACAAAATTGAAGCTTGCAGTGCACCATGGGTCAATTTGGATGGCTGTAAAAAGGGAGGTGGATAAATTCCTGGAGGAGTAGATGGCTACTAGTCCTGATGGCTATGTGCTGCCTCCAGTATCAGAGGCAGCAAGCCTATATAGACCTGCTGCTGGAGAACATGGGTGGGAGGGTGCGGTTGCATCATGTCCTGTTTGTGGGTCCCTGGTCGACAGCTGGTTGGCCACTGTGTGAACAGAGTGCTGGACTAGATGGACTCTTGTTCTGATCCAGCATGTTCTTATGTTCAGTGAGATAGAACTGGAATCACACAAATGTCTTTGAACTTTAGTTGGATAGATAAGAGCAAAACCACTGAAAAGCAGTATTACACTATTTCCAAAGATTTTCATAACCAATTGTATTAAAGACTGCTGAGAAGGCCAGAAAAATCATCGGGGTCACCTTTCCTCTGCCATCGGTAGATACGGATCATCAATCAGGGCCACTAAAGCAGTCTCCATCCCAAAGTCCAGTCCGAACCCTCATGTTGATCTGCACAAAAGAGTAGTCCTGGCTTTGAGAGGCTGCTGCCATCAGAAGCTAATTCAAATTTAGGCTTAACACAAGTAGAAACAAGACCACAATCTTTTCAGAGCACTCACTCGGTTGTACTGTGCTTTGCTAGGATCTTCAAACTCTGAGGGAAAAGACAAGGGAATCCCTGAGAGCCCAAGTACTGCTGCAGACCTAGGCCTGAAGGTGCAGAGTTACTGTTGTGTCTACGTCCAACTCCCTGCTTCAAAGGAATGATATCTCAGATTCCGACTCAGAACCTGGGGATGGAATGCAAGAAATGGAGGAGTTACTGCAAGACGAAGTAATAGAGCCCTTTCCCACGGCAGGGGGGGAAGTAAATCCTCAAGGCAATAACGACCTTAACCAGGGAGAGAGTACTTTCTCTTCTGGGACAAAAGAGTTTAAGAATGCAGTGACGAGGCGTAGGACAAAGAGGAGGGACTTCAAACTCAAAACCGCCCGCCGCTCAGAGAGGCTAGCAAACAGGGCACTACAGACTAATTTGTCCTAATGAAATGACTCTGTTCTCTTTTCTCTCTAAGTAAGCTCAACTGCATGCCTAGGGGCTACAAGGCCTTTTGATAACCTTGTTTTCCTTGTTTTGCTGGAGGAGGGAGAACGATCGTTTTTGTGTATAATAAAAGATTTGTATCTTTCCCTTCAAGAGGTCTGTTTATTGTTTGCACCCCTTTTGTTAGAACTTACAGAGTCACGACAGTTACAAAGTAGAAGCCTGAGAGACAAATGTGGGGAGAGGGATGGGGTGCTCCTACGGAGAAAGTCCTCTCTCTCTGACAGCCAGTGACACTATCAGAGCAGCACTTGGGAATTAATTTTTTATTAATATTGGAAAGCCTCCTAAGACATAGGGAGGTGGTACACACCACAGTGGGACATAGCCTTCTTGGTAGTGGCACCATAGGATTATCATGCTTTAGGACCCTTTCGTCCTTTGCCTTTAGGCATTAGGTAAAAGCAAAATCCTTTAGACATGACTTTTTGATCAAGGATTTTCCTGAAGTTATATATGTTGTTTTAATATTCTGTTTTGAATACTGTACTTTAATATTGTGAACCGCTGAGAGATTTTATTCTATTCAGTGGTATATAAATGCAACAAATGAATAAAAATAAATAAATAAATATGTAGTTGCCTAGTTTAATATTCTCTGATATGCTGATATATTGTTGTTGCTTTTTTGCTTCTGTTATATGAGGTCAGGGGGAGAAATTATTTGGGCTTGACCTGTTTAATTTTGACATACATTTTATGAGTGTTGTGAAATGTCTTACGGATCCCGTGTGTGTATGTAGAGCTTTCAAAGTCTCAGGGTGGTTTTAATTAATCAGTTTATAATCTTGATATTAAGGTTCTGTTTGTTTGTTTTTAAAAGTCTTGGGCTGCCTCTACAAGAGGCATTTAAAGCTCTTTCAAGGCGCATTAAAAACTTTACCTCTACAAGAACGGAGTGCAAATCGGGCGTAGATTCGCGTTTTCTTTCCGATTATGCGCATTATTGAATGCGTGTTAAATAGCGAGTTTTATTTTGCTCCAGCCGTTAAAGTGCATTTTGACTATGTGAACAAGCAATTCTCCGCATTAACTACTTGTAAAGCGCATTTGAAACAACCGGTAAGGTCACCTGTTGAGTGCTCAATTACCTCCTGCATACAAGCATTTACGATAAAGCGCTTCCGAGAAGATGCACATAATCGGAGGAACAGGCGTCAAACGGAATCCATCTAGAGGGGGTCTTGGTCACAGACAAACAACAGAGGGCAGTGCTAAAATGATTCTGAATCCACATGGATACAAAGAATATCCATAATATCCTTCTTTTGTATGTAAAACTGACAAACAAATAAGTCCAGATCTACACCAAGCAGGATATTAAACTTTAGAAGCAATTTGAAAATGGTATATGGAATGTGTCACGAGCCCCAACAGTTGTAGAGACCATTAAAAAACATTTTTAAAAAGTTTTCAGGAATGGAAATTGAAAAATAAGGAATGTAGAAATAATACAAGATTTGAAGATTTAATTGAATTAAAAGGAGGAAAAGAAGAAACTAGAACTAAGAAAGGATTGACTAGTGAGATATATAAAATATTGATAGATGAGGATTTTCAAGATTCACTTGAAGCTATAAAAAAGATTTGGGAAGAAGATGTAAAGGAAAAAATTAATGAATATAACTGGGAGAGGTTGTGGAATGCAAGAATGTTAAAGCTGCTGTCGATTAGAATTAAGGAGAATTTTTATAAGAGAGTGTGGAGATGGTATCTAACACCTGTTAAATTTCACCAGATTGATAAAAAAGTGTCTAAAAACTGTTGGAGGGGTTGCCAGGAGGTTGGAACCTATTTTCATATGTGGTGGAGCTGTGAATACGTACAAAAATTTTGGGAAAGGGTGTTTAAAGAAATAAGTGAAATAATTGGAAGTAAAGTGGAGTTAAACCCAAAGCTTGCTCTACTAGCAATATGGGATAGAGGGAAAGAGAATAAAACTAAGAGAGAATTGATAAACAACCTCCTGACACCCGTTAGATTAATGATTGCAAAAAATTGGAAAGGACAAGGAAGCTATACAATAGAAGAATGGTATAAAGAAATATGGGATATGGCTTTGAATGATATGTTGACTTGTAAAATGAAGATAAAGAGGGGAATGTCCAGTAAGAATGATTTTGGAGAAATATGGAGTCCCTTTTTGGAATATGTATTAAGATCGGGGAAGGGACAAAAACCTTCAAAAGAGTCGATAAATTTTTGGATAGATGAAGAATGATTAAGAGGAGGTCTCATGGGGTGGGGGTGCACGGGGGGATTGTAGAGGATTATGTATGTATTTTATGTTGTTATGGTTATTATGTTGAAATAAATAAAAATTATTCTAAAAAAAAAAAAGTAGTGTAGATCCTGCCCATGTTTATTGCCAGGTAATTAGTATTCAGAAATAATTCCAGTGTTGATCTTGCATCAAATCTTTAGTTATGATCATTGGTGTGCGCACGTGTGGTTTGCCTGGTGCCCAGGCACCACCTAATCCGGGTCTGGGGGGGAAATTCTGTAATTCCCCCCATCCGGAAATTTTGCCGCCCCCAGAGCCTGCAAAAGGCACGTTTCAGCACTTCCGGGATGTTGACCAAGAAGAAACCCAGATGGAAAGGGGGGGGCTTAGAGTGCACCTGTCCTTGTTTCCGAAATGTGTGCATTAAGCCCCGCCCATACTTCCCTCCTTGCCTCAATGAATGTTTGGCAAGCTCCTCCCACATGACTCTCAACTGAGGAGGCAGCAATCAAGAACCTCTTCTGCTCAATCATTCTGCATTTGCTCCCCCGCCTTCCCAGCAGGTCTGTAATTTTTTTTTCCAATGAAAAAAATCCAAAATAAAATCCAAACCTGAAACCCCTGACATGGCTCCCCCCACCCTGCCTTCCCTGTGGGGCTATAAATAAATAACTCCAAGAAACCCTGGCCCTGACTTAACTTCACTGCCCCGCCCCCCCCCCCCCGCCTTGCATGAGTTCTGGGCTATATTTACTCCAAGGAAATACAATTCAAGAAACCTCTGACTTGGATTCTCCCCCCACCCCACTTTCCCTGCAGATGAGTTATAAGCTTTTAAATTTATTTTCTCCAAGGAAATAAAATCCAAGAATTCACATGCAGGGAAGGCAGAGGGGAATCCAAGTGAGGGGTTTCTTGGATTTTATTTTCTTGGAGAAAATAAATTCAATACAGCTCGCAGGGAAGGCGAGGGGAGGAATCCAAGCCAGGCACCTCCCCACCCACCCCCTGCCTTCCTTTCTCTAAGAAAATAAATCCAAAATAAAATCCAAGAAAACCCTGGCTTGGCTGAAGTTTGGTTTGTGTTGTGAAAGAAAATTGCATTTTATGTAGTCTAACTGCTCTAGCACGATCCCATCATGTTTTTCATGAATCCAGTAAGCTTACTTCCAAGTAAGCATGTATAGGGTCACAGCATTAGCGTTTCACAAAATGACTTGCTTGCAAGTTGTTTGCTATGCTTCCAAATACTTTACCATGTGTAAAAATGACCCTCCCCAAAAGCTTTTCATTGTCAGAAGCCCATTTCCATTTTTTTTTTCAAATGCAAAATAAAACCAAAAGTTGACGGGAGCAAGTGGAGCGGGTTTGGGACAAAAGAGCAAATGTGTTTTGGTGTTCTTGATTTTGCTGCACTGGAAAGCTCTGCCATGGTGGTGTTTCCAGAGAAAGATGCAGTATTCAGGTGAATTGGAAAGGTGCTTCGTAATTTGGTAGGGGGTGGGGGAGTCTCCTTCTTTAGGACAGGAAGATCAAGAAACCTGAATCTGTTTTGGTAAGTTTGGATTAGGTCATTATCTGGTTAAATTTAAAGATGGTGAGAATTGACTGTATCTTTATATATGCCTGGTTATCACTACAGTAAAAAATTAGTATTCAGGGTCTCATTTTTAAAATTTGTATTTTTAAAGTACAGATTAGTTGTTGATTAAAAAAATACAGTTTAGTTAAGTTTTACTTTATTAACTTTGTTTGACTGATGAAAAAATGTCCTTTATGACTGTATATTCAATCCTGTATATATACCTTAAAAAATTCCTTGGGGCACTACCTAATGAAATGTGCTGTGCACGCCTATGGTTATGATCTTATTGTGATGTTGCATAGCTAAATTATTGGGTGGGGGACCAAGAAAGAAGTACCTAATAATCTTGGAATGATACAACAGATTTAAAAAATGAAACTGCATAATTCCTAACATGTTCATTTAATACATGCATGCGGTCGAGTTGCTTTCCATTTGACTCAGAAAATGTGAGGTCTTTGCAAACAAAATAATCTAACCTCAAGCAGAGAAAATGACTTAGTGAACACCAAGCAACATTTAGGAATGGAAGGCCGCTTTCTAGAATGTGGACTGAAATGTTGAAAAGAACTCTCTTTGTCTTTGTAAAGGTGGTGAGTGATTCCTTAGGTAATGGTGCAGGTTAACACTTAAGTTAATATAGTTGCTAGTTTGCCATATACTTGAATAGTGCATAGAAATATTTACTATATTGATTGAATTCTCAAGATATAAATAAAGATTTTGGATTGTCATTGACTCATCTATTCATGGATCAGCTCCCTGAATCTTGGGGGTGGGATTGCAATGAAGAGACAGAGACAATGGCATAACAGCCTTCCTTGACCTGGCGCCTTCCCGATGTGTTGGACTGCATTCCCATAATTCCCAGTCGGTATTGTTATGGAGGCTGGCAATTATGGGAGTTGTAGTCCAACACATCTGAAGGCACTAGGTTGGGGAAGGCTGAGCTAGAATGACAGTGAAGGAAGACCCAGGACAAATCCATGGTCCTTGCACCACCATGCCACTCAGCTGTTAAAAGGTATGGGGAGTGGGAGTGGGTTTTTCAAGGTGTGGGGAGCTAGTGGGGTGGATAGTTTTTCTCTGTAATTGGATTGGAAATATGCTTCAGGGGGGCAGGATCCACACTACTGCTTTAAAACGGCTTATAACAGTAGTGACAACTGTTGGGACCCAGGGCACACGCCAAATACAGTTTTCAACCCGTTTTCAAAGTGTCATATCCTGCTTAGTGTAGATCTGGCTGGGGAGAGATGCTGTGCCATCAAGGGTGAGCTGTTCCACCTGCTCCCCTACACACACACACAACCACACACACCTGGAGACTTTAAGGCTGGAGCTGAAGTTTGGGAGGTGCTGCTATAAGGGGAGAGATGTTATTCCAACCACGTTTTTTTTTCTTATCTGTTTTGTTGTAAACTTGTATTTAGTATATTTTTTAGTATTGTTGTAATATTGTTGTTTAGCATATTGTTAAATATTGTTGAATATTTTTTTGCGATACTTGCATTTTGTAAACCGCCCAGAGAGCTTCGGCTATGGGGCGATATATAAATGTAATCAATGAAATGAAGTGAACTATCTGATTGACCCCATTTTTTTTTCTTGGAAATATTGAATAATGAACAAGCAATTCAAGGAGAGTTTGGGAGACTTTGCCCATCCCTAGCTTCAGCTTGCCTTTGGTGCGACGACAAGGCGCTTGAGATTTTGTAGCCCTTGGCTTTCCAATGTGAGCTATCTGCTGGTTTAGGTGGTTTTGTTTGTCAGGTTTATGGTTTTTGCTCTTTTAAAATTGTACTATTATTTTCCAAGTTGTTCTTGTTTTGAAAAACTGCTGTTGCTTGCAGCTTTGGGCATCCTAAAGATACTCTAATCTTTTATTTAAAATATTTAAGTCTTTCATTTTAAATAATTATTTTACATTAGCAACAAAAATAAAATGAATACCTTAGGGCGCACTCCTATAGGACTGTTGCTTGTTAGAGAGACGGCACCAGTTTCGGAGCCAGCTATTCAGCAAGAGCAGCAGCATTCTGTCCTGTGTGTTTTGCATTTTGAGCCAGAAGGGCCTCTGAGCCCATCTAGCTCACCTAGCTAGCTTTGGGCAGGGATAAGAACTGAGAGGCTTAGAGATCCAGTGGATCTACATCCTGTCTCTTCCCTGCCCACAGTCCCACCCACAAAATACCCATTTCCTCCCCTTACAAGGTTGCAAGTCTGACCTCAGAAGAGGAAGCCACGGTAGAGTTTTCTGTGACTGCTGGGAGGGGTGGACGTGAGTGGGAAATCTGAGTGAGGGTTCTCCCCCCCCCCAACCCCAAAGGTTGTTGGGTCTGTACAGCTTTGGAGGGATAAATCCCCAGTGTCCCATGGTCTATATCAGGTGATGACTGGGGGGGCATATGATTGTTCTCTTAAGGTACTTCCTCCACAGATAGATGAAACCCTGGTTATTATGGCAACATGGGGTGGTGGATTACTCCTCTCAGTCCAACCTCAAGACACAAGGTTTTACCCCATAGCAGAGACTGACACCAGCAGGAAAAATAAGCTAAGCTGGACATAAGTCAGAAATTTAGGCTTTGGGAATTACTTTCCACATGTTTCAAAGAGCCCTGGACTGGGAGAGGGAGTTTACCGTGGCAACCAGGAATGTATCCAGAATGTATCTATGCTCATAGAATTCACACTACATTTCTCAGTACATAGTTCTAGTACATATCTAGGTTGCAAGCCTTTGGGCTGAGACCGGTACACTTTAGCTTTTTATAGCACTTAGAATAATTTAGGTGCTTTTATATAAAATAAATGAATGATGATTATAGTGTTGTCAACTAGAGATTGCCATCGCAGGGAAATCTGGCCCTGCGTTGCCTCTCTGGATTTCCCCAAGCCTACCCACCCTCAGCTGGGCTTGTGTTTGCAAGCCAGGGGCAGGTTCCTGAAATCTGGGAACTTTTTCATCTTTCCATTCCTTATAAAAATGTCACTTCCATGAGTTGCGGCCACAATTTGTGTAAATTATGCAAACTGCGGCCATGATTTGCAAAAAATGTGGTCATCCATCGTCCTAATGTGGGCAACTTGCAGCTTCAAGTAGCACAAGTTGGGCATATTTATGATCCAATTTGTGCAAAATATGGTTGAAATTTGCTTAATTTATACAAATCATGGCCTCAGCTTGATTAAGTGACTTTGGGGGGGGGGGGGCACGAAAATCCACAAGCTGGCCTGACTCGACACAGACCAAGTTGGGGTCGCTTGTGGGTAAGCGAGCTGAAGTCCAGGGGGGAGAGATGCTGAAAGCTCAGTGAAATTGACCTCCTCCCCCGATTAATTCCTCCAACATCCCTATCTCCAACTGCTGAAATAAAATAAATGCAACCTGGTACATAGGCAGGAATTAGGACAGAGCCCACTGCAAATATTCTGTTCATCGAAGATAAACTGTTATTGCCTGTGCCTACAAGAACCCACCATCATGCAATACTTTCAACACAGGAGGATATCTGCCACCCTATTCCCAACCCCAATCACACCCAATCTATACTGCAAGTTTGCCAAAATAAGAAAGCAGGAAATACCCTATGGATACAGCAGAACACTCAAGAAAGTGAGACAATACACAGACTACAGGTCAAGGCAAATGTGTGATGCTGGTCTTCTGCAAGCCAGACACTGTCCTGCCTGCCATCCTGATGTCCGGCAACAGTGACACTTGGACTCAGAAGTTGGGTTCAGATGGAAAGGGGGAGTTTCCATGTGCACAAAAGTGCATTTATTGGGCCCAATGCATTGCAATTCCAAATCCTTCTCCAGGTGCATTCTTAGGCACAACCAACACTTTTCTCTCCATATCCATCATAGGTTTACCTAAAAGTGACCTTCAAGGACAATTATCGTAAGCACATTGGGATCACTGACATACATTTGTACACCTGGAGGCCATGTGCCCTCTTTTACAGAGGACTGTCATCTATTTGAAGGGCTGTTAGAGGAACAGCCTCTATTTGAAATTGCCCTCTGTTTGGTGGGCAGTCCTGTCTGAGTCCGGTTTAAAGATAAAGAATCATAACCACTGATGGTCAACAATAGCTAGCGCCTGGGCAGCAGATTGAACATGCAGGCACTCTGGTCACCTGGCCACAATCCTCCACAAGAGGGTAAGATGTACAGTATTTCTATTACATTATCATAATTATTTCTAAATCTGCATCTATACATATGAATGAGCAAAAACAAATGTTATGAAAATCATCTTCGTTTCTAGTGATGGGTTTGCTCTTTTTTGGCCACCCTACATCCACATTTGGTGCTTTCCTGTTTCCTTCTTCCTTTTCTCTTCCTGGGGTGGAGGAGGCCTGCACACCATCATGTAGGCCCAGCTATTTGATAGGGAGCTAGTCCCTAGTTATGCTCATAAAAGAGTAGGTGCAGCCAAGGCCTTCCCAACCCAATCTATGAGGAATGTTTTCTTTGGTGGTGCTGATCAACTCCACGGCCTGTCCACAAAAAAGCTTGCTAAAAGCCTAATGCTGTTTACAAACGGACGGACGGACACACCCACCCACACCCATATATATATATATATATATATATTCATTGCCAAAGAGAACATTTCTGACCATTTTTGTACCCTTCTCATGTGGCACATATTTGGAGAGCAGTGGTGTGGCTTGCTTTTTACCTGCATGTTATCCGTTTTCTAGCAAGTTCTTGCTGTACCATTTTAAGGCCATTTTGGCCCATTATCTCAGGAAGACTGGCCTGAACCTGATTCATCTCTTCCAATGGCTCCCCTCCCCAAGGACAAAGGCAAAATATACTGATTTAGGAGCATGCTTCTTTTTATACAGGTTATTGATGCCTGAATGAATGAGAAAATTAGGAGTGTGTATGCACCCTTCACTATGTTCTTTTCTCTCTTATGACTAATAGACTGAATCTGCCTCACATCCCTTGTTTTCCCTGGATTTCATCCAGCAACCAGTTTCTTCCCACATCACTTATCTCCCAAGCTATAGTTGGGCATTTTACCATTGCAGACATAATGGTAAACCTATCCATTGTGTGTACCCTTGATAGATTTGTATACTTTTGCATCATATTATTAAAGACGGCTATGCAATTAAGTATGAGAGTTTAGGATTAAGCAATAAAATTCTAACCTTCTACACATATAAAGGGGTGCAGTTCTTTTAGAAGCAAAAAGACAGATGAAATGAATATTTTTGCTTCAATTTTTTAGACCAAAGAAGTAGACTGTGATGACACAAAAATCTGCATCACTCGGACTGTTGTGCAATAAATGTAATATTCACAATAAAGAGCAATCCAGAAGACTGTAGTTTCTTGGATGATCTCCAGAAACATCTATACTGAATAGCTTTATAGGCTATGGATAAGTGGAGCAGTAATTGTGACAGCTATGCTTGGAGAGCAGAATAAGTTAACTAACTTATTTGTTTTACTTAATTTATTGCCATTTTAGGGTATCCATGGACTTTCCAAAGTTTATTAACAGGAGGAATTTTGTCAAGATGCAAAAAGAACATTGCAAGTAAATAAACAAACCAACCACCGCCAGCAAGAATGGGCAGAAAGAGGAAATGTGGGTGCATATAATTAGACCTACTTCAATTGTTCTTGCTTGTTATTTTTATTTACCACAATTTTACAAGAATCAATACATTTTATTAAATGGGTGTGCGCTTGGTGAAATTCCCCGTCAAATATTTCCTGTTTTATCTGTAATGCTCTTCAAACATTACATATAAAATATAGTCAACCTGCAGTGAAAACATGAGACTATAATATATGAAGGACTGCAATATATTTCTGTGGGCGGCGCTTAATTGGATCTGGCTGGCAAAGGGATGAGAACAAATAGACACAGAGGCATAGCTGGGATAATAATTTGGCCACAACTTTTATTGACTCACTTGAATAGGCTTGGTGATGGCATAGGGCGTGGATCCTGTAATCGGCCAGCCCGCCTGTTGACCGATTCCTCTGGCCTACATGCCAGGAACACTGGTGGTGGTTGGAAGGGCCAGGGGCACACCACAGCACAGACCGCTAATGTGAACCCCTTGCCCCCACCACAGATGTGGCCAGCTCGCAGCCCCCATGCTGGTTTGGTCTTGGTGCCACATCCTTGAGATCCCTTACGGAAATCCTCACTGTGGGGGAGCAGGGAGCCCAGTCCTGCTCCCCCTCACCACTGGATCCAGCCCAATGCCTATCACACCTACATATGTTGCGACAAATCTTATCAAATGAAGCATCTACAAGGAATTTTCTCATAGTCCAGATCAACTTATTAACAATGGAATTAATCTTGCAATGGGGAAGGCAAAAAAAAATACCACCAACAATCCTGCAAAGTCTTTGCCAATTGGTGTGCAGGTAAAATTCCTTCCCAGCCCCATCAGCTGGCGACTACATCTGCCACTAAAAGACATCTTATTACCGGGAGCGGGTGGGTGGGGAAGTCAGCAACTGCAATCCTGGAGCCACATGGGAGGTTTGTCTTTGGGAGCCTCAAGTAGAACTGGAGGCAGAAGAAAGGTGCGATCTCACTCTGCTGGGTCTGCCTCTTTGGCCCCACCCCATCATTGCACTGATTGGCTTGGCAGTCCCCTCCTGGGAAGGGGATGCTGCTGCTGGGGCCGTGCCACCGCTCTTGACCAGCCCCTTCTCGCTTCGCTGCTGGCCTGCACGTCCCCACAATTCAACGCCCCCTGTTAAGGGTGGGAATGTGGCTTCCTGCAATACATGGAGTATATACTCTTCAAAGAATGAATTAGTCGCAGGCTTAACATCTAGAATTGCTTCTTTCCAAGCACATAGTCAAAGAACACTACTATCATGAAAACCACCAGTATTCAGATCTTCTCTACACAGAGAGCAAATGCATGGAGTAAGGAAAGGATCATGCTGCTATCTCTGCCCCTAACATCACCACACCCACTGAATCGAGTCCAAGACCTCCCCATGGCCAGCCAAAGGTCTGAAAGTGGACAACTAAGTGCTCACAATGTAGATGCCCTCTTTTAGACCTTTAACTCTTTTGGGCAGAGGTCTAGGAAGTGGGGTCAGTGGGGTGAGGTGACACAGGGGATGGGGCCAGCAGCACAACTCCATTCCCTCCTCTACATGTTTGCAGGATCCATGGAGAGAATTTGCGAGTAGGGTGAATGCCGACTAGCCATTTCTCAAATGCAATCGCTTTGCACTTCCATCCTCTGAAACTCTTTGTTCTTTTTTGTCTCTTGTTCCAAGCTAAACAAATCCTTCAGCTCTGAAACTTTCACACTGGTCTTGAATTTATCCTGGAACATGGTCCTAATTTGTCACTCTGTTCTTTGTGGAATTGTTTGTCAGCCTTCAGTGTTACAATGCATGCCCTTGTTGATCGAGGCGGTACAGAGTGAAGTGTGGCGTTAGAGGAAAACACCACACTTAATCTGCTCTGACTCACTTTCTCTCGGAAGGATTGAACTTCAGAGCAGCAGCCGAGTGAGCTGCAGCGACAACAAAGCAATGGGGTCCGTTTGTGTTTTTTGTTTGGCTTTGGTGATTAGGGAATCTTATATATGTTCGGGAGCCTTCCTTTGGTCTGCCGACTGAGTGGTCAAGTTAAAACATGTTTACCAAAAGATGAAGGGGCTCTTTGTTCACAAATAGTTTAATACTTAATTTAACTTTTGGTCATCTTTAACAATGGGTGCTGCCTTTCAAAAAGTTTGCATTTGATATGTCTACTTAAATGTCTTTTGTGAACGCAGGAAGGAGTTATATTTCGGAATTTACAAATTCAGGACGTTGGGTGAAAGATTTACAAATGGTGGTCATGAATATGTGAATATTGAATTGTTAATTAAGTATATTGATTTTGAAATGATGGAAATATGGAAACATTGTAACATTGTTCTAATTTTTGAAATTACATATAAGATTAGATCTACAGGTGTTCTGCAGGAGCAGAAAGGTACTTCGACTTTTGCCAAGTACACACATAACACCACTGGATTTTTGGTGCTTCCCCTTTCCTGCTCTGTCTGCACCTGCCCCCTTGCTACATGCCAATCTTTTCTGATGCTACCTCCACCCTGAGGAGTTGATTTTCAGGGGCACAGAGATCTGCAAAGACAAGGGGTATGTGGGAAAGCCCCAATCCACAAACACACTCTGTTTTCTTGGACAAAGTCCAAATTGGTAATGCCCATCCTCTCCCCACTGATACTCGGTCTGTTTCAGGGGGAAATCAAGCCTATACCCCTTTCAGATATTTAGTTAAGGGTTCTAAGCATGCTTATGACAAGGCCCAGAGCATGCAAGAAAGTCACCTCCATTCCCTAAATGCAAAGGTGCCAACGGACCACATCCGCCCCCTGCCAAAATTGGATGGAGCTAAAAGTTAAATAGGCCCTTTTTTGCTGCCGTCACACTGCCAAATTTCAGCAGCAAACCGTCAATTATTTTCCTGGCCCTGCCACCGCATTGCCAAATTTTGACAGTGAATTTAGTGGCATGATGGCAGGGTTGTGAGTCCCAGGAGATTCAGGGGGTGGGGCAACATTGGCCTCTGGGCCCCTAGAGGTTGCCTAGCCCTTATTTTATGCATAAAGGAAAGTTTAAATATGTGAACGGGTGTCATCATGGCACCAGGTTTGCACCATGTCCCTTAGAAACCCCACAGCTTCCTTCCCCGGGGTGGCGTCAGGTAATCCCGATGCCAAGGAGGGAGTTCAGGGTTTCTGGGCGGCCATCTGGGGACCGGAGCTGCGCCCACCCTCTTCCTGGTGGAAGGTGACCAATCGCAGGTCACCTTCCACCAGGCACTGCCCGGCCATGGCTCCGCTGTGACTTGAGAGCAAGGCAAGGAGCCATCTTGACGTCGTCTTGCATGTCCTTGCCTCTCTCCTTTTCTCTGTAGCTTCGGCAGAAAGCCCCGGAGTGGGTGTACGATTGCAGCGCCGTGCCACTGTGCACCCATCCTGGGCTTTCCAAGCATTTAGACAGCCCCCAGGGCTCCTGTCTGACTGAGAACTGCAAAATTTGATTGGTGTCCTTTAGCTTTTGGGGGGGGGGGGTGTAGTTCTCTTTGTTTAAACTTCCAACATTTCCAGCTGCCTGGTTTCTATTTATAGTCAGAGATGGCAGTATGGCATGCATGTATATTCATTTTTGAGCCCTGACAAATGCTGTTTAGCTACGGCTTCCTTTCCCTAGGATCCAATGTGACTTCTACGAATTCTGGAGAACAGAGGCTTTACTATTTCACTTTACAAACCTTATCCCTCGTGCTGGCCCCTGTATCCCTGGTTATTATGGTGTTTGGGTTACATTCCTCTAACAATCATAGATAAGATCCTCACGTGTATTCAATTGTATTTATTCTGATTCATTAGTGCTACATTACATCATCCACAGGGAGGTATCTTTAAAACAGTATATAAAGGGTTTTTTACCAGTCTACAAAAGGGATCTTCTCCGTGACTTAAATGGACCAAACACTCCTGTTGTATACTGTCTAAGGTATTTTGAAAATATTCTTTTGAAAGGGCAATGATCTTTATGATATTTTACAGATAGTAAGAATTATTATGGGATGTATGTTATCATTATAGATAGTAAAGAATTCAAGATTATATTTGAACAATAAATTGTCAACAGTTAAGGTAATTATAACATTCTATACCAAATGTTCACAGACTTTATTACATGTTTGAAGGTCTGATAAGCTCATATGTTTGAAATTTTCAGTGTCCATCTATCAGGATGAATAGAGTGTCTAAAAAGTTATGAAAATATGACTAGATCAAGAAACCTTATAATGTGATTTTACTGAAGAAGGGAACAAAACGGTGTTTTACAATCCGGAGATTACCGTAGGATTATTGTTCACACATGACACAGTTTATTGAACATATGTTGTACATACAATATTGAGAACTTGTGACTTATTGTATTTTCTGGTTCACATGTTGTATTTTCACAGTGTTAGTCTATCATATGTTGTCCATTCAATATTGGCACAATGGTGCAATATATGCATTGAGGATTATCCTACTACTATATTCATTACTGTATAAAGATACTGATTGTGATAAATGACGATATAAACTTCAATTGTAAAGAACTTAATGTTTTTTCTCATGTTTAAGTCATCACCTGTATACTTGGTTCACCCTTCTAAACGGATTTACAACTTGAGTTAAGAATCCACTTTCGATGTTACTTGCCAGACCCTAGTGGCTCATCCTGTTTGTGCAAAAGAATCACTAGCACAAACAGAAGAACTCTGTAACTTGTGATTCTTTAGAAAGCATATCTCTTAAGGTGGCATACACTAGACATAGATGTTTTCTACATGAGGTTGTTAATCCGCTGTATCTACTTTTGGTTTTGTGGCAGAATTGAGATTGGAGCTCTACACAAGGTTTTCCTTTCCTGCTTTTCGGCTACAGAACCTCTAGGTGGCATTGCACTATAGTGGAGTGTTGGAATTACATAACTATGAAAATACATATTCTTTTGCTTTCACAAATATTCCATTTTTCCCACTCCAAAAAAATCCACGAACAACATATGAACATACTCTTAAAAAACAGAAGTGAAACTGGAGAGTCATGTAATGACATCTAAAGTACTCATAAACAACCGCAAGTCAGGAATGACAAGTGCACGGTAAATGCCTGATGTAGGAAAGCTTGTATTCGAAACCTGAAGTGCATAGCCATGCCTCCAATATTATGTGTGCCAAATAACCCCACTCCCTGGCATATGCATATACTGTGCAAATCTCTGGAGGAATGGAGCCTTTGCAAATACAGCTGTACACATGTAGGCTTCCAGGTAATCTGGAACCCCAGTAGCACAGATTTTCAGACTGCATGGAAATATTTGTCCATACAACTGTATGTGCAAAGGCTCCGTCCCTTCAGATATTTTGCATGTACATATGGACACTAGGGGGCATGTGACATTGGGAATATGGCTACTTGGAGCCATATCCCCACATCATTCCCACTTGTACCCCATTCCCTACTCATGCATTGGGAGAAAACTTCTGAAAAGGTCAATAGTTTCCCAGACTATAAGTTCTAGCGTTGTTGTTGTTTTGCCTCACTCTCTCCTAGAGGAAGGCACCGGAACTAGTAGCAAATTGTTCATAATGTTGCTTTTCTGTTCTGATCATTCTTCCAACAAATACAAGGTCTTGACATCCCCATATAGAAATGGAGAAAATATATTTGCAGAACAGCTTCAAACATAATCTTAAATTTAATGGTTCTCCCACCCGATAATAACGAGCTTGTAGCCCACGTGATGGGTGGCCTTGGAGTATCAGGCCCCCACCTTAACCTGTCTGTAAGGAGGATGAACAATTTGAGCTCAAGTACAAATCTATGAGTTTCATAGGGCATCTGAGGGACTCATTTCCAGATGAAATTTCATATTGTTTTCAACCCACACCTGTCAGGGACAATCCAGCGAAAACTCAGCTAATTATTATTTTTTCTTGCATAACTGTCCTGCCATGCTATACTGTGCCATTTGTTTTGTTTACTTGATACAGCTGATGCCAGGTGTTAAATCTACCGATTGTTCATCAATGATGGCAACAGGATTAAGGAACAAGGATTTCAGCTAGTCCAGTACTGTGCTGTAGAAGTGAAAAGGGAAAACAAATTGCTAATTGCTGATCTAATGTAACCACAGTCCAGTCCATGCTTCCTCTGGGAGACAGAGATAAAAGCCACTTGGGAGGGTCTGTTGTGCAATTCCATTGAAATTAATGGAGAGCACCTTTTTAACTATAATAGGCTCCTCGTAGAAGTATTTTGTGGATCATACCCAAGGCTAGATTCAGATATGTACCTTCCAAATTCAGAAATGAAGCCACTGATCTCAAATCTGACCTAAGCGTTTACAACATGTAGACATTTGGGACATAGTCTTGTGGTTTGAGTAAGCCTTTTGCTAATTGAAGTGGGAGTTAGCTGTTCTTGCATTCATTCATCATCTAAAGCCAGGAGGCATGACTACATGTCTGTTTACAAATAGAAACAAGAGTTGCCACTTGCCTTGAATTTTAACATTTTCAGATGGATGCTACAAACTAAATGCTATAGGTCCTAGTGGGCTGGATAGTACCATCAGTTCTGCAAAGACCCATGTAAAGAATTGGAAATAGCAGTTGCAGGCGTAGAGTGATAAAAAATCTATTATTTTAAGTTTTGTAAAGTACTTAGTTTTTTTTTAGTATATATTGGGGGGAATGCAAAAAAAATGAAGATTTTGGGAGCAATGCACATGAAAACGCACACAAATTTTTGTGTGGAACTTTTTAAAAAAGGACTCAAACTAGTGCAATGCCGAAAATTTCTCCCCTGAGAATTTCAACCATTCTCATTCAATTTGCTAGAAAAGAAATTGCTTTTGAACAGAAATTCAAAGGAGAAGCAATTTTGCAGAAATCCTCACGGGTTTGGTTGAGACTTCTTGTGCTTCCCTTACTTATGAGATGACTGAGGAGTGTGTGTGAGTGTCCTGTCTTCCATTGTACAACAATCTCTCTGACAGCCTGTAGCCTCCTTGGCTTCCCACACTTCCTGCCCAGGGGAAAGACATCCTGAATGTATTCCTCCCATAGGGCCTCTTCAGATCAGCAAGTGCAGGCAGCCTGGGAGACTGTAGAGCAATGGTGAGATGTGTAATAGAAAGAAAAATATAGACAGTACCCTCAGCCACATTACAGTAAGGTAAAAAAAAATAAAACATCACCGACACACATTCAAAATAAATTATAAAATGCCCTGAGAATAAGGCAGAAAAATGGAAGCCTCTTTCATGGGGGAAGAAAACTTTCAGGAAATTCCTAAGATTTTTCTTTTCTTACCTCCTTAAAATTAAAGGACACTTTTCAGAATTTTCACCACATTTTTTTCACCATTATTTTCTGTGATGGCTGCATTCCCTCCCCTCAATGACCTGGAGTGATGCTAGGTATATGGGGCATTGCGGAGGATGCAAAACGGGGACCAGGCTGCCAACACATTTGACGCAGTGCAAAAAACAAACAAACCCAAAAACCGGGGGGGGGGGGGGGGGAGAGAAAGAAGCTGTTCTACAACCCTTGCCCATGGTGATGCCTACCTGTGAAATTGTTGGAGAATTTCTCCTCCCCCTGGAGAAATTTGGTGAAATTCCCCCACCCCCATTTCTCTACCCACAAATAGGGTGGAGAATTTTGAGATCCCAGTTGTGCACAGCTCTAGCTCAAACTGAAATGGGATGGAATGAGAAACTGAGAAAAAGTGACATGGGAGGCATCCGAGGCTGCCTCTACATGAGTGGTTTAAAGCTCTTTCAAGTCTCATTACAATTTTTACCTCTACATGAGCAGAGCGCAAATCGGGAGTTGAGGCGCATTATCTATCCGATAGCGAGTTTTATTTTGTTGCTGCCATTAAAGCGCATTTTGACTATGTGAACAAGCAATTCTCCACATTAACTACTTCTAAAGCGCATTTCAAACAACCGGTAAGGCCACCAGTTGTGCGCTCAATTACCTCCTGCATACAGTCATTTCCCTTAAAGCACTTCTGAGAAGATGCGCATAATCGAAGAACCAAGCGTCAAACCGAATTCTTGTAGAGGGGGTCTACGTCTGGCAGTAAAAACAGGATTCTATTGTCATCAGCCAACTGAGAGGAGATGTTAGCCCTAAAGCAAGGGCAGGGAACCTCCCCACCCACCCTGAGGGCCACATTGTCAGTGGGGGGAACCTGATCACATGCCAGTGGTGGGAGTGGATGGAACCAAAAGTGAGCGTGGTCAGAGCCATCCCACTCTCTCTTTCTTTTACATACACAAACACACCCTTCCATTCCAGTAGCTCTCTTGCCCATTTCTCTCTTCCTCATTTCTCTATTTTCTTCTTCCTGATGTTCCTGTTCTTTTTCTCTTCCTCTCTCTCCCTCTCTTTACTCTTCTCCCCATTAGCTGCCTCCTCTCCCTGCTCCTCCTTTAGCTTTGGAAAAAAAAGATGTTTCCATTGGCACTAATGGACGTTTTTAAAAAGTTAAATTGCCACAGGACGGAGAGTGATTGGGGGAGGGGTGCCACCCTTAACTCATCAACAGCATCACCCCAAATTGCCCCCCACACCAACTAGGCTTTTTTAATGGGTTTTTTTCTTTTTTAAGAAAAGCTTAATTGCTGCACATGAAGGATTTGGGGAGTGGGTGTAGTCACAGTGCCCAGGAAGTACAGTGCACTAGAAAAACCCACACAATCAATAGTGGGCATTTGTATTTACCTCAAGTAACTTGAAAATGGATTCTGTTCTGCTATGGCTGGATCAGGACCAGGTTAAACTAAGGGGCAACCCAAAAGTAACTCAATCAGGAAGCAACAGTCAAAAGCACAGTTTGAGCAGGCAAGAGGTGGGAAATCCTAAAGAGACGTGTGAAGTGCACCCAAGGTGAAAGCACAAATAAGCAGCCAGATAACATAACCAGTTCAAGAAACAGCATCAAGCAGGAATTAAAGTTCAGTAACATGGGGATTCAATCTCGAGACAAGGTCAAGGAAAACATGACACACAGCAGTCAGAGCTGATAAAGACATTGTTTATAACATTGGCTAAGCAGACACTGAAGGCTTTTTAACACTAAAGCCTGCAGAGCCCCACCCAGAACTCAACTGCAGTACATTAGAGCACTCTGGTCAGATCCCTACTCACAAGGAGGTACTTTCTTCTGAGGAGTCCTCCTTTGGAAGCAAGCACTCCTTCCATGGCAGCCTTACTGGCCTGTCGATTGAAGTGAGGATGCCCCAGGGGGGTTGCTCAGCCTCTGTCTCAGAGGCAGCTTTCCCTAATCTTGACAGGGGTCCCCTCTACAAGGATTCGCTTTTGCGCCTGGTTATGCGATTATGCGCATAATCGCAGAAGCGCATTTACGCCTAATCCCTCTGCACGAGAGGCGGCGAGAGGCAGCGAAGCACATTAATAGATGTCCAAAATGCGCTTTACAAGTAGTTAATGCGCATAAGCGCTTATTCACACAGTCAAAATGCGCTTTAACAGACAGAGCAAAATAAAACTCGTGATTTAACGCGCATTCGATAATGCGCATAATCGGGGAGATAACGTGCCTCTACGCCCGATTTGCGCTCCGTTCTTGTAGAGGTAATTTTTTTAATGCACCTTGAAAGAGCTTTAAATGCCTCTTGTAGAGGCACCCAGGGATGGACCTGCAGCCACCATCCCTGAGGGTCCAGGCTCATTCTGGTCTGGTGACAGTGATTGATCTGGGGTATCCTCAGTTTCTGGGAGCACCAGCTCTTCCTCTGAAGAGGATACCTCCACTAGGGGCACCACAGATTCACAAATGGAAGATAATTGCTGCAATAAGAGATTGGGGAGGGATCAGAAAGCATGGGGAGAGAGGGTTAATCTTTTCATCCTCACTTGGGACCCCCTCGTATCTTCCCTCACAGCAATTAGGTTTTATTATACTACTAAGAACAACAACAATAGCAACAATAACAACAATAATAAAATGTGAATTGATGCCAATGGAAAGTTTCTTAAAGCTAGTGCTGTGCAGGGACACACCCCCTAACTAAATTTAAATGCTGATGCAGAAGTTCTGAACACCTCCAATCCACCTTGGCCTGATTTGGACCTGGTTCTCCCCATTTTGGCTCCAGATCCAAAGTGGGATCCAGACATCCAAAGCAGGTCAAATGTTACACTTTCACTGATGCTAAGCCGACCGGGAATCCAGTGCACTCCCCCCCCCCCGCTTGCCCCCCAAACCCAGCAGACCAAGGAAAAAACAGAACCCACATCTTCCTTAAAAATGGCAGCTTTCACGGAGGATGGACAGCTGCTGGGCATGAGTGAACAGGTCAGGTAAGATGCATGAGCAGTGGTTTGGCATCATCTTGGATCAGGCCGAAGCACTTTGCATTCAGTCTGAACTGCTCTCGACTGCTTTGGCCCACTCCAGATCCAGACCTGAATTGATTCCCAGCCCTACTTAAAACCTAGTTGTTGTCCAGGGGCAGGTGTGTATGGAGGGAACATTCTGGATCCCTATTCAAACAGCATGCTAAGCCAACGTGGATCATTCAAAAATGCAACCCAAGGTGGCTTAGCATGTCATGGGGGGGGGAGAATTCCTCCCTCACTGTGGGTACACTGTGGGCTAGATGGTTAGTGGGTGTCCATGGTGGTTTCCATGTCATCTGGCAGGAACTCCATGGTTATTTTCTGCATTTTCAGTGGGGGCAATCAACCATAGAGGCTGATGGCAAGAGCGACCACCACTTCCAGCAGTTCTTGGTGCCATGGAGTTTCCCGGTGGTCACTGCCATTTTTTTTTTCATTTTTTCTATTGGAACTGTGTCAGGGCACACTGGGATGTGAAGGTCTGTACTGGATTTACCCATGGAGAGGGGTAGGTAGCAGAACCATGTGGTGCCACATGTTTCCCATTCATGTGGTGGGCCCTCTTGTAGTGGTTAGCATCCTGCTCCATGTTGCGTGGTTCCCCTGCCCATCCACCCCTTCCATGCACGTCTGAATAGGGCCTGTGTCAGCTGTGGATGTCATATGGACCTCAGCTGACAACGGGGTTCCTCAACCCTGCCCTCAAAGAAGCAAAGTTTTCACTGCAAATTCACTGAAAGTATACTCCTTTTAAACTTCTAAATAACTGCTAGATACAACAGCAATCCTTGAATGCCACGGTGATGCCTGTCACATAACTCAAGTTCTAGATTTGTTGGATTTAGTGCTTGTTTTCAGGAGAGATGACAGGATGAAAAATCTACGGCAGAGATGTTGGTAGTGAGGCACTGGAGAAAGTCACACACTAACTTGCAGATAATTAATTTCTATTCATTACCCTCTGCAAGTGCTCTTTTCCAGTGAACTGCTACATCTCTGAGTGTACTAAAAAAGAACAACACCGTTTTAATCATTCATTTTCAAGATATACTTTGTGATGCACATACAAATATAAATGGAAAAATATCATATTACTTAACTTGCAAAACTTTATTCCTGGATGCAGAATCTTTGGGAGGTTGTCCATCTAGAAACGTTTCATTAACAGAGGGCGAGAAGGAGGAGTTCTGTTCCTGGACTCTGGCCATCCAGGGTGTTCTGCTTCCAACTCCACTAACTTACACTAATATTAAAATACATCATCCATCTACTCAAGCTTGCATGGCCTTTGCATTCTCACCATTTCAGGTATTGCAAGATATTATTAAAATCCTGGCCATGCCCAACAATTGTAATTTGTATCATCTGGTTTATTATGTATTCATATTCTGCCTTATCTCAAAACAGCCCAAGACAACTGAGAACAACAAAATCATTAAAATTAATCAAGAATCAATCAATCAAGTAACTTATTAAAAATAACTCAAAAACAAAGTATGCACTCGGTCACACTTCAGCATGGTCTTTTCTCTTGATTGTTGTTTTCACTCTTGTTTTTATTGTCAGAATAACCCACCCAAAGAACCAATGCTGTGCAGAGTTGGCTATTTGAACTACCATTGGTTATTGTGTTGTGTGGTTGTATTTCATCGACCACTGTTGCCTATTTTGTCAGCCACTGAGTCACAAGGCAAGAGCTGTTAAAGCAGTGGCTGCCACTCTAGTCCAGCTGGCCAAATAGTTTTTCAGCAGAAATGACTGATGGGATACCAGCAGAGGACTGAGTGGGGGATGAGTGAGTCAACTCAGCATGGACTAATAGACTGAAAGTCAACTCAGTACTGATCCTAATTGACACCATGGGTGAGTATTATCATGTTGTGTGGGGATACCCCTAGATAAACAAGTGTTGTGCTTTCTGAACTCAGCTGAATAATTGGATTTCTGCATACAAGGTTCCAATCTGGAAACAAGTCAAATTGGTAGCTCTGAATCAGTCCCAACCAAATTGGGCTGTTTTCTCAAAACTGCTGAGTCATGGCCCAAACCAAATGCTGTGGCCAGTGCACACACCAACTCTGTTTTACAAAACTGACTTGGCAGTAAACAATCAACACTGTGCCAAAGGTATGATTTAATAGCAAGAAGAATGTCTCTTCTGAAGGGCTGAATTGGTCAACTTCAAGAGCTTGGAATATGAGATTTCAAAACCCTGAGATGGGCAGCACTCAGCCAATCATAGCAGAGGAAGAGAGGGTAACAGTGAGAAATTCTCACCCAGCAACATGAAGTCCAAAACTGTTAGCAGTGGGAGAAAAGGCAAGTCAATTTGGTATGTAAGATACATGCTGTATTCTGCCTTGCAAAGTGGAAAAATGTGGCACCTCTAATGAGTGTCCTGGTGTGAATACGTGCAATTATGGAATCAGAATACTCGTCCATTAATGTGTCTCAGTATCACCACTTAAGAATATTGCTGCTAGGGAATAACTTTTTATTCATATGAAGTCAAATAAATTTTTCTTTGGTCGCTTCAGTCATCCCATGAATATGCTTCATGTGTGTGTGTGTGTGTGTGTGTGTGTGCAAATGTACAAAAATTAATTTAACTTCATTAATTAGCATAGCTCTTGGATTTAATGAGGGCCAGAAGGCATCAGCATAAAAACCATTCAGCCTTTTCATTCTTCTGGTGGCTGAGCTAATGATCACGCTCAAGAAATAAGGTTCCTTTCGGGGGCAGAAAAAATATGAAATGTGTGTGAATTATAAAAGCAATTTCTTTTTCTATCTTTTGTCCTGTTGCTGGGAATGCTTTGCTGCAACTCTTGAAAGTGTGTTTCTATCCCAATCCACCCTACTGCCAAACAACGAATGTGTAAATCATGGAAAAGTTAGCACTGCTGTCCCAGCCATAGTAATAGTTCCCTTGTAGACAATGTCACCAATATTATTCACACTGTGACATCTCTTCATTTATGCCCCATTCAGATGGGCACCCACCATATTACAACCTTAATCAAAGCTTTCATAAGTATTGGACATTATGACCGTTCAGACGTCACAATAGCCTATGACCCCCTCTACAAGAATTTGGTTTGACGCCTGGTTCCCCGATTATGCGCATTTTCTCACAATCGTGTTTACGCCTAATTTAGTATACAACATACCGTGAAGCATATAAAAAGCAGTATAATCAGCGCTTTAAATTGGCTAAAATTAGGAGAATCGCTTGTTTACATGGTCAAAATGCGTTTTAACGGCCGCGGAGAAGGAAAACTCGCTATTTAACGTGCATTCAATAAAGCATATAATCAGATAGATAACGCGCCTCAACTCCCGATTTGCGCTCCGCTCATGTAGAGGTAAATTTTTTAATGAGACTTGAAAGAGCTTTAAACCTCTCATGAAGAGGCACCCTGAGATGGGCTAATAAGCTAAGAAATAGTCCATGATCCCCTGCTACACAAGTGGGCTAATAAGCTACTGTGTGTAATTTGATTTCCCCCCCCCCCCCCGCTCTACTGCAGTCCTCCCGTCCCCGCAGTGGTGGTGTTTCACCTCTAAAGCACTGGAAGTTTGCAGTTGGGAGGCACATTTGTGTGCTGCATCTCTGCCTCTGCAATTCAAGAGTTATTGTATATCTTTCTCATTATCTCCTAATGACTGTGTTTCGATTTGCTCGTGCTTAGCTTGAAGCTCTAGTCGATGTAGGTCCAGTGTGTTTGAGGGAGCACCTTCTTGCCCGTGATGCATCTACATTTTGTGATCTGGTGAGGAGATCACTTTGAGGAGAGTATGGTCACTTCTATCTTATTCTGTTTGTTTGTTTATTGCATAATGTGTATGCTATTCCTCACCTAAACACCCTAGCTGGTCCAACAGGGGAGTTCTAAGCCATCTGACTAGGGGTACCTCTAGATGGGCACTTTTCCCCATGGTGGCTTCAGAGTGGCAGATGGTGCAGCTGCCACTCCAAATCCATACAAAAGCAAAGCCCCAAAGCTCTGCTTTAAAAAAATCAGGCACTTACCCTGACTTTTTTAGCTTGGAGTGAGGCAACGATGGCATCTGCTGTCTGTCACTCTTGCTCCAGAGATGCTGTGAGGTGTGCCACAGCCCATGGCAACCACTGATTGGTCCCTATTGGCTGGGCAGGGAAGAGGGTGGACCAGAGAGATGAAAGGTCACTGGACCACCTCCATGCCTCTGCCGACCCTTGTTGTTGTTGTTTTAAAAAAATTAAAGCTGGGGGATGGATATTCTGAGAGGGAGGGAGCACCCCGTTCCTCTCCCCTTGTTCCCCCCATTTAGCTGTAAATATGACCCTTCTCATTTACAGCTTTTAAAAACAAAAAGAACAAAAAGAACAAAACATAGGTCAATAATAATTTTAAAAAACTAACCTTGTTAGAGCGGGGCGGATGCCTCCAGGTGCCCCTGAACTGCTGCTCATGCTCAGATGGGTGGGAGCGGTGGCGCCAGCGATGGCATCTTCAAAGCCCGCAATTGTACTCCTTCTGCTGTAGATGGCTGGAATGAGTGCCAATGCAGGGGGCGCCGCCTCACGCCGCTGCCACGCTACTGACCCAACGCTTTCAAGATGAGCCCAAGGACACCTTCCTTCAGCTGAGTTGTATGAAAAAAGTAAAAAGAAAGCTGAGGGGATGGAAAAATAAGGGAAGGCAACCTTCACACAGAATTCTGTCTACTCAGAAGTAAGACCCATTGTGTTCAATGGGATATATCCCCTGTTAAGTGTGTATAAGATTGCAACTTACACAATCTCCTGGTAGAAAAGGTAAGATTTCACTGAGTGTGTGGCAGGGATATTTAATATTTTTCATACTCTGAGTACACTGATAGGGCATGCCCTCTATATCCATCGGTTGGTATGATCTCTTATTTAAAAAGGAACTGAAATTGCTAAGAGTTCAAAGTGAAATTACTTGTTACAAAAGTTCTCTAGTTTTTAATTTTCTTCTGTGCTCCCACCACTCAACATGACTCTGTGGTACTTTTCCGAAGAAGACTCTTTAGTTATTTTCTATAGAGGTGAACAATGGCTCTGTACAAAATGTCATTCCTTTTCATAGAATCAGAGAAGGTACAGTTTTATTGGCGGAAACCTAATTTGTTCTTTTTATATATATATATATGTTCATGTCCTCTACCTTTAAAGACATTATTTTAAATTTGAATGTACAGTTGTTTCAGTGTTAAGTTTTAAAATAGCTTAAAGCTGTGATCCTATACCTACTGAACTCAATAGTACTTACTTCTGAGAAGACATGTATAGGAGTGCACTATTACTTACCAATTAATTTCCACGAAGTGATCCACGGCAGGATGAATTTTGCATTCATTTCTCTTAATTTACTTTTCTAAATTGTAGACTTCAGGTGAATAAGAATAATTTGGAACTGTTGAATTACAATATCTAGGATTTTGATAAGTCCTGGGCCAGATCTTCACCAAGCAGGATGTGACACTTTGAAAACAGTTTGGAAACTGTATATGGAGTGTGTCCTGAGCCCCAACAGTTGTCACTACTGCTATAAACCATTTTAAAGCAGTAGTGGACAAAAAGGGTGAGTGGTGCTGTGGTGGAGCCAAAAGCACCCATTCCTAGGCTGACCATATGAAAAGGAGGTCAGGGCTCATGTAACTTTAACAGTTGTAGAGCAAAGGGAATCTCAGCCGGTGTCATTTGTATGCAATTAGTTCCTGGTGAAATTCTCTCTTCACCCCCACTGATTCAACTCAGAGGTCGATTTGGAGCTTCCAAATTGGCCCCAATTCAACTCTGGGTGCCTCGGCAACGCCCCGGGCCACTTTGGATTCAGAAAGCTGGGCGCGAGGTCAACCTATTTCAGATTCAGAAAGCCGGGTGCAAGGCCAACTCCCTTCTCCTTCCAACCATCATTTTTTAAATTAATTTTTATTATTATTATTATTTTCAACATATAATACAACATAATCATAAAATAAAACATAACCTTAACAACCCCCCAGTGCTCATCTTACCCATTGAGACCTTCTTTTATTTTATTATATTATACGTTCTTCCAAAATTGTAAAGAATCTTTTAAAGGTGTACATCCTTTCCCCTTTATTAAAACAAACTCTAAAAATGCCCCCCATATATTTTCAAAATCATTCTTCTTAGATAATCCCCTCTTTACTTTTATGTTACATGTTAATTTATCGTTAATCACGATATCCCATACTTCTTTATACCATTCTTCTATTCTATAATTTCCTTGTATTTTCTGATTCTTAGCTATCATTAATCTGGCAGGTGTCAGGAGGTTGTTAATCAAATCCTTCACATTTTGATTCCCATATGCTTTATCAAAAATTGAAAGTAAAGCCAAATTTGGACTTGCTTCCACACTGCTTCCCATTATTTCACTTATTTCTTTAAAAACCCTTTTCCAAAACTTTTGTACGTACTCACATGTCCACCACATATGAAAATATGTTCCAACCTCCCGACATCCCCTCCAACATACCTTCGTAATTTTCTTATCTATCTGATGTAGTCTTACTGGTGTTAAGTACCACCTCCAAATTATTTTGTAATAATTCTCTTTTATCCTAACTGATAATAGCTTTAGCATTCTTGATTCCCATATCCTCCCCCAGTTATACTCACTAATTTGTTTTATTAGGTCTTCTTCCCATATTGTTTTAAGAGAATCCTGTTGGTCTCCATCCTCTATCAATATTTTATATATTTCACTTATCACACCTATTTTACTTTTATTTCCCCCCTCCTTTTCTCTTGTTACTATTCAATCCTCAAATCTTGCATTATCTCTACAATCCTTATTTTTCTTTTTCCAATCCTGTGTCCATTGTTCCAATTGTATACATTTGAACAAAGAGATATTTTGTCCTCTTAATACTTCTTGTATTTGCTCCTTATTAAACATTCTTTTCAACCAATCTTTCACTTTAATAATTTTCTGCCCCCTCAGAACCCCTTCCATATCTCTTCTTAGATTCCCTGGGAAGTTCTCCAACAATACAACTGGAGTCAGGGGAGAGACTCCTGGTGCTAATTTTTTTATATACTTCCCCCAAATCTCTACAATGTTTTTTTAAAAGAGGATTATCCATTTCCTTCAATTGATTCTTTTGTAGTTTGCTAAAAAAAATATTTTGTAGTTCTAACTCTATATCTCCTGTCTGCGTCTCCAACCATTCTAAATCGCCTTTCCCTACTATACTATTTATAACATGTCTTAATTGATTAGCTATATAATAATCTTTATATTTGGAAGTCCCAACCCTCCTTTCTTTTGTGTCTTATACCATTTCCATTTATTAATCCTTGCTTTTTTATCTCCATTACAATAATTATTTGTCATACTTTGCCAGCTCTTTATTTCTACTTCCATTATTTTAATTGGTAAAATTCTAAACAAAAAAATTATCTTAGGTAATATCTTAATTTTAATAACTGCTATTCTACCAAACCATGAATGCTTTAACTTCCTATAAGCCTCTAATTTTTTCATTATCTGTTTCCTCAAACTATTAACATTTCTTCTAATTTTTCTATATCTTTTGTAATATTAACTCCTAAATAGTGCACTATATTCTTAATCTTAAGACCTAATTTTATACTACACTCCTCCCTTTCTTCTTTATTGTAATTAAATAACATCATTTCCAATTTTCCCCAATTTACTTGTAATCCTGTATTCTCCCCAAATTCTCTCAAATGTTGCTTTATCTCCTCCAAACTCTCCATTGGGTTTTCTAATGTCATTAATGTATCATCCGCAAACATTAATTTTTATCTTTTCTTTTCCTCCTATCCCTTGTAATTTCCCATCTTCCCTTATAACATTTGCCAAAATTTCTATAACTATTGCAGATAATATCGGGGAAAGTGGACACCCTTGTCTAGTACCTCGGGCTAATGTAATCTGTTGTGTTAACGCATCATTGACCATCACCACTGCTTTATTATTTGCATATAACTGATTAATCACTCCTATAAATTTATCTCCAAACCCAAATGTTTTTATAATTGTTTTTAGCGCTGGCCACACAATCAAAGGCTTTAAAAATATCTAATGCTATCAACCCTGCTTTTATATTCCTTTTTTAAATAACATTTATTATATTCAATACTCTCCCAATTAAATTAGGCATTTGCCTCTCTGGAATAAATCTGTATTGATCCTTTTTTATATATTTATTTATGAAAGTATGCATTCTTGTTGCCATAATTGCCGTAAAAAAATTTGAATCTAGATTTATTAAAGATATAGGTCTATAAGAAGCTGGGTCTGTTAAGTCCTTATCCAGCTTTGGGATTAATATAATCAAAGAATGTTCCCATGATGGTGGGGTCTTCCCTCCCTCTAATATATTATTATATAATACTTTCAGTCTCGGTACCAATAACTCTCTAAATATCTTGTAATATTCCAGCCCCAACCCATCTAAACCCGGAGATTTCCCTCCTTTTAATTTATCAATAATTTCTTCTATTTCATTTTCCCTCACTGAACCTTCCATATAATCCCTATCTTTCCCTTGTAACCTTATTTTCCAATTCCTCTCTACATACTCCCCTATCTTTGCCTGTGGGCCTACTTCTGATGCATATAATTTCTGATAAAATTCTTGAAATATGTTTAATTTATCTTTCATTAAATTACAGCCTTTCCCTGTTTTATCTTTAATTGTCCCTATCGTATTCTTTGCCTTCTTCGATTGCGTGGACTTGGCCAGCATTTTAGAATTTTTATTACTATAATCAAAAAAATCCCTTTTCAAATATATCAGATCTTTCTGCACTCTCCTCGAGTTCCTTCTTTTTAGCTTGAAGTTGAGCATATATTTGTTTATCTTCAGTTATTCTCTATTGTTCTCTAAATTCCTAACCTCCTTTTCAATCTTTATACTTTGTGCTTCTTGTTGTCTTCTTAGTTTACACGATTCTCTAATATATATCCCTCTTACTACTGCTTTCATCGTGTCCCACACTATCACTTGAGAGTTTTGCCCTGTTTCATTAATTTCCCATATTGTCTGTATCTCTTTTTTCATTTTCTCAAGAATGTTTTTATAATTTAAAATCTTTGTATCCATTCTCCACCTTTTTGCTTCTCTATAATCTTTCTTCATTTTAATATCCATACTCAATAATGCATGATCTGTGACTTTGATAACTCCTATTTCACAATCTATTATCTTAGAAATCAAATTCTTTGACACAAAAATATAATCAATCCTAGAATAACTCTTATATTTTGGTGAGTAAAAGGTGCACTTCCTTTCTTCCCCTTTTATTAACCTCCAAACATCTACTAATTCTTTTTCATCCATTACTTTACTTAAACCAGTTTTACCACCACCTCTTATAGTTCTCAGTATATTATCTTTATCCTTCAATTTATCCATCACCATATTAAAGTCACCAGCCATTACAATATTTGCTTTTTCCATATTTCCCATAGCTTTAAACACTGTATCATAAAATTCCATCTGATTTTCATTTGGAGCATAAACATTAATCAATACATATTCCTCTTCCTCCACATTGCAGTATATTATCACAAATCTTCCCTTCTCATCTCTCTTTACTTTTACTATGTTGAGAGCACATTTTTTAGAAATTGTTATCGCTACTCCTCTCGCTTTAGAAGTCCCATATGCCTTCTCATATACGTCCACAACCCTCATTTTAAGCTTGTTTACTCCATCTTTCGATTGATTAGTTTCTTGTAAAAATATTATATCTGCTTTTTCTTTGTTTAACATCGCTTCCAACCTCATCCTTTTAATAACATTTCCCAGCCCTTTAACATTTAAAGTTACAATTCTTAATTTGGTTTCCATCTTTCCAACCTTAATTCTCTTTGTAGGTCTCCATTTGTGTTACATTTACCTCCCCTCCCTCCCACTTCCCTCCCACACATACCCCCCAATTTCCCCCCTTCATCACCAGGAACTTCCTGGGCAGTAGCTCCCTTATTCCCTTTTTAGAACCCTCCTGGGGGGGGGGGGGAGGTGACTTCACCGCCCTGAAGCCTCAGTAGATCTTCCTTTAGTTCTCTTCTTTTATCCCTTTTTAATCCCAAACTCAGTCACAGACTGCCTCCTGCTGCTCCTTGTTCTTCTGCTTCTTGTTCTTGTCTTTCATCTGCGTCTTTCTCCATCAGGCCCAGCTTCCCCAGTAACTCTATCCCTTGCTCGCATGATGTTATTCTGTGTTGTTTCCCCTGCCAAACAAATCTCAGAAATACTGGGTAGCCCCAGCTGTAAGCAATTGCATTCTTCCACAGGGTTGCTGTGCACAATCTCACACTTTTCCTCCATTGGATCGTTTGAGAATAAAGATCATTGTAAACCTGTATCGGCATTGATTGGAACATCAGTTGACCAGCACGTCTAGTTGCTTGCATTAACTTTTCTTTTTTATAATAATTTGCAAATTTTACAATTATGTCCCTTGGGAACATCCCCTTTTTCTTATATCCAACTCTGTGGATCCTTTCAATATCAGCATCTTCCCAATCCGTTTGGGGATCCATCTCCTTGATCCATTCCATTATCTTATCTCTCAAAATCTTTGGATTTTCCACCTGCTGTTCATGGAAGGATCTAATTTGAATATTTACTCTCCGATCTCTGTCCTCCATAGAAATTAAATGTAAGTCAATTTCTTGAATTTTAATATCTTGCCGCTTATTTTTTTTTCTTTATTCTTTTCTGTTTGTTGTTCCAGAGATGCCAGTTTAGCATTAACTGCTTGAAAGCTTGTCAGAATCTCCTTCTGAGATTTAAAAATCTCATTTTTGACCTCTTTCATAATATCTTCCTTCTGCCTGTCCAGGCTGTCATCCATCATAGCTTTTATGTTTGCCAGTAACTCCACTGACCACATTTGTTGACATTCCTGTGGCTTGGTTCCCTTAGGAACAGCTCCTGGCTTAGTTTCAGTTTTATGATTACCACTTCCGGTTTGAAATGTGCCCGATTTGTTTTCTTCTTTCCCTTCTTTCCCTTCCCCTTTCATGATTACTTTATCTGACACCGTTCTTGTGAAATGAGCCAAATTTTTATCAGAAGGATGTATTTTCACCTTCCTTGCACACTTCGGAGAGGAACAAGTTCTTTCTCTTCGATCTCTGTGCATCTGGCATCCAGCCAGCTACTCCGTAGCCCGTCAGTCCATCTTTGTTTTATCCTTAATTCATATATCAGTTCTTAAGTCCATAATATCCCCTTTTTAAAACAATAGCTAAGGCAGAAGTGTTTTCAAAATACTTTTCTGAATCTCGAAACAACTGGCATCCAGCCCAAATTCTTCCTGGGCTTATCAAGCTGTAAATCGCTGTTCTCAATTAAGTTCCCAGCACATTCCTGAGCTGCTACTCTTCCCAAACGTAAATTAAGTTTTTAACTTACTGTCCATTCCTTTGAAGATAGGGATTTTTCCTTTTAGTTTCCCCGTTTCAGGAGATCACCATCATTTTTGGCCACCGTGATTTACAAGAGTAGATCTATGGCAGGTCAGAGCAGCCATCATGGAAGACAGGCAGCTCACCAGCATGCGCAGAGGCCTGAGGTAAGTCTGCAGGTGGGAGGGGGGCAGCGACTGGCCATTGGGCTAAATTGGGCTGAAGTATTTTGCTGTTTCAGGCAGAGGCAGCCCAATCTGATCCCAAACTGGATTCAGGATGAGGCAGGCTGAGTCAGCCCACTTCGACTCTGATTCTGAGGTGAACGACACCCCTAGTCCAGACCATAATTTATGAAGAGCATAGCGGTACAAGGTGCTCCCTTTTTGTGAAAAGTGCCCCTTCTCCCTATTTCCCTCTCACCAGAGTTCCCCATTGTGAGCTCCAAGTGTGTATGGCATGAGGCCAGAGACATATAGTCCTGTTCCATGTACCTGATCATCTGAGTTATGGTCTCCCTCTGTGGGATTTATCTGCTCAGGACTAGAAGCTAAGCAACACAATTTCCTATTTTCTTTCATGGTGACTTGGGCACAGCAGTCATCAATGCAGCAATGAAGTCAATGGGTAGAGATTTTATTTTTGTGCCAGGTCCACAGCTGGTAAAACGTTGCACCACAGTGTTCTGGAGGGGTGTAAGATATGGCAAAAGTGTGCTCTAGCCTTGCCCTGCCCCAATTTCACCCCATTTTAGCCATTCCACTGTCATATCTGAACGGTTCCACTGGCATATAGTGGTGGTGTTTTTTATGTTCTGCGAGGATAGCTGGGTTCTGCCAAATCCAATAGCCCAGGTGTGTCAAACCTCTTTCAACCTGAGGGCCAAATTCCATTTCAGTGAAACTCTTGGGGGCTGCATTCCCTTGGGTGGGGGTAATGGCAAAAGGGGTGGAGCCAAAAGCACCTACATGTTTTAGCTTAAAGCTCTTGCTATCAGTAACTAAGTGCATTTCTACACCATATGGGTGTAGAGGGAGGGAGGTGGGATGATCCCGGAAGTACCTGCTTCCGGGATAGTCGCTGTAATCTACATAGGAAGTGTGATGACCCGGCTTCCTCCCAGGCTGTCGCACAGTCACTCCCACCATTTATTTATTTTTTGGGAGGAGGATCTGAGAAGAGTGAACTTGCACTCCAATGAAAAGGTAAGTCCCTTTTTTTAAAAAAAAATAACCCCCAAAATTGCACACCCCGCCATCCTGGGGATGGCAGACTTGCTTCCCCCACCCCTTTGATGAGCACAGAGCTTCACAGTGTGGCTCTGTGCCCATTTCTGATGCCCGCTTACTTGCAAGTAAGCGGGCACCAGCAGAGACAGGCGCCCACACCTCTCGTGGTCCTGGGACTTTCCCGGAACCAAGGGAAGAATCAGGTTTTCCCTGGGATCCCTTATACCAGGGAAAACCTGTGCCCATCCCCCCTGCCCCTGGGAGTCCCTGTGCATCATTTGCACACCCAAGGAGCACCCAGGGACAGTCCTGGGTAAAAAGGCCGGTGTAGAAATGGCCTAAAACTTAGGACAGGCATTTCAGCCTTTTTGAATGGGCAGAAAAAATGCACAAATCTTGGGAAACCCCCAATGATTGGTGGTTGGGAGAAAGGAGGTGTAGCCAGATGAAGGGGATGCGGCCATTTGGGGGGCATGCAGGAGGGCTGGATTTGGCCCTCAAGCCCTTGGTTGTGCACCATGTTATAGCTCCTTAGGTGACAGGACTCCAATATAGGATTGTTTCTTAAATCTTTTTGTCTTTGTCCATGTTCATGGTGCATCAAAGCTGTGCAAACACCAACTACCACAGGTTTTCATTTGTTTCCCTTACCTGGAACAGGCTTGGGGGACCAGATGCATTGTGGCACGATAATGATAAATTATCCATTACTTTTCCTGTGCCATACATAAAGCAGGGTCTTCATTGTGTTTGAAGGAGAGTTACGTGACACCCACATGCTTATATTTTATCCCACCTACAGACACTGGCTCAATAAAATCAATCACTTTAGCAATCATGTGTCTCATTTTCTAGATGAATATGGCAATACCACTGATTTAAAGCCTCATCTGACTCAAGAACTTGGAGAATAGGGGTCTTCTCAGTGAGATTATGGGATGATATCAGTAATGCCGATCACCAATTCCAGTTTCCTTTCAGTGATATCTGATTATTATTATTATTTTCAGGCTTTTCATCCGAAACAAAGGATTACATTTTCATCTACAGTAGAATCATTTTTCCTAATGGGGAAGGCTATGCTTTCAGAGTTACATAATCCCTAGAACTATGCCCATAGTTATTACAACGTTGACAGTCCTATTATTTGCAATGAAATAAGAAAACATTTTTTTTGTCTTTCTTAGCACTTAGTGCCCTTATATAATCCTTTACCCAAGAAGGAAAAAACAACAGCACTGTAATAAAATAACAGCCTTACTCATGGGAATTTTAAAAGTAGATAACTTGAAATAAGTATGTAAAAATCATATAATAAATCTTGCTCAGTTGTCTCTTAGGAATAGACATTCCATTTAAACCTTGCGTAACAATGAACTCGAATAGCTCTGGGAGTTTTTATGCATGCTTATTCTGATGGACATCCCACTGTGTCTGATGAGGCTTATGCTTGTGTAGATGTGCCTAGAATTGCAGCTAAAGCATTTCTTCTTTCATACACATTTAATAGCAGTCAGACCAGGGATAAGGAGGCGGCGCTAATTAGGAGCAGTTTGGGTTTAAATGGCCCATCCAGGCACCACACCCATCAATATCAGAACAGAATGGAAAATCTCACATTGACTACCTCACTTGCCCTACCCCTATTCTGGATGGCCACAACATTGCCCCGATCCTGAACAAGTGGTATTCTTTCTTTTTCTGCCCTATGCTCATTGCATATACACACCTTCCCATTCAAATCAGTACAAGCTTTAACACTGATTTTAAAGATTACCTGGTTCAAAATGGCAAATATAAGTGGAATCAAGATGGATTCATTTATACCTTCCCCGGAGCATTATCAGTTTAATCTTCTTTGCCAGACATTTTGGTGGCAATTGTTTACAGTTGAGAAGCAGTATTCTAAGCTGTCTGCGCACCAGTGGGACCTACCCACTAGCACAACAGGAAGTGGCCGTTCCAGAAACAACAGGAAATGAGTGGAAACACTTTTTCTGGAATAGGGCAAGTCAGTGGAGCTTACAAAAGGGACTGAAAAATAGTCTCAATTATAACAAAACAAAATGAAAAGGGAGAGGACAAACAAAAACACCACAGAAACAACATAACGCATAAAGGCATATCCATTTCTAATAACCATTTACAACACCGTTAATTAAAAAAACAGACAGAGAAAAGATTCAACATTTCTGTTTGAAATATATATGTTAATATAAGCAGACCATGACCGCAGTGGCTTATTTAAGCCATAGCATGTGCCAGGTGCAATTTGAATAATCACCACCAAGGTGTGTTTTGTTGTGTAGCCCAAACCTGGGTGCCACGGCTTGTTGGAGGGTTAAACCATGGGTTCTTATTTGGGTTTGTTTAAGGCATGGTGAACCAGCCCATTAAAGCTACATAAGTTGTTAACTGTAGGATACACATTCAAATGCAGAAAGAGCAGTAAGATCTTCAGACCACGGAATATTAAGTTGTGGGTGCTTATCCTTCCACGCTTGAAGTATGAGTCTGTTTGCAACTGTTAGGGCTCTCAAGTCCACTTCGCTGTCCATCTGTTAATCTCCACATCACAGGAATATAATTTAAAAGTTCATGGGCATCTGCAATTAACACAGATTTTTCAAGAACAAAATTTATGCAGACACTAACTTCCAACTAGAAAGAAGCAACCACAGGGCATGCCCACATCATATGGCTCAGCAATACATTGCCCACATTACAATGCTAGCATCCAGGAGACCTGGCTAGTTTCTTCTTAACCAGCCTCTGTGATGTCCAATATACACAAAACATCAATTTCTGTTGAATCAGCCTCAGTTTTAAATCCACGGAAAGGCTAGGGGGCCTGTAGAGCTTTAGGGGGCCTGGGGAGCTGAAAAAAAGGGAGGAGCTTTCCTAAAGCTGTAAAAGTGCCATTCTTGGTTACAGCAGGGTAGAAGTCTTAGAACAAAGTCTTTCAGCATAACAATAGTTCCTGAATGCTCAGGAGACCATATAGGCCTGATCTACACCTTGTGTCAAATAATTACAATCCCATCATGGTAACACTATATCCCTCTTGCACATGTATACCTCGTAGGACACACAATAACGGGCTCCTTTAGATATGGGGGAATCATGTTTCCTTACCGTGGCTCTGTTTCCTGCTTCTCTTCTGCATTTGCAATGAGCTGAAATTACACAAGGAAGAGAGAGGTGACCACATAAGAATAAGAATAATTTTATTTCGTACTCACCTCTCCCTTTGAATCAAGGTGAGGAACAACAGGCATTTTATAGCACAACTTTGCCTGTATACTGCAGGAAATCCTGACAAATACCGATATATATCAGAAGAGTCAGGTTTGCAGAGGTTTATTTTTTTATTGCTAAAACCAGGAAATGCAGCGCAGGAGGCTGATGGTGGTGTCAAAATGACCCACAAACATCCGTAAGTGGCCAGTCATGAGTGTGTTACAAAATGTTCGTTTAAAGACGCTCAATGTTTCTTGCAGTATTTTGGATAATGTGGAATAAAAAGCAGGAAATAACACTATGAAAATGATATATGGAATGTGTAATGTTCCCCAACAGTGATCAGTGCACTTCAGTACCATTATAAAACAATCATGTAAATCACTGCATTCCAGGAAGCTCTGCCAAACTGGGAAACCTCTCTGTGAAGAGCCTCACCATGCTATGAAAGTTCATGGGTATTTTGAGAGTTAAAAAATAGACTGCTTGGCTACCTCCTACACTTACAAGGTAAATGGAACCTCTGTCACTCCTCCCAATGAGAAATGTCATTGAAATTCTCTCCGTCCCTGGAAAAGAGGCAGAAAAAGCAACACCTCTTTCTCAGGGAGGGAAGAACTTAATGAAAGTAGGGCACAGGAGTGATTTCTGCACACATATGTTGTAACCTGAGTGTGCCTTGGGAGAGGGAAGTGCTTGTGTGGCAGCGCTTAGGTGGGACGAGAACACATTAGACATACAGGCATAGCTGGATTATAAATTGGCCGCAACTTCATTGGCCACAGCATAGGGCATAAAACCTGTAATCGGCCGACCTGCCTGCCGACTGATTCCCCTACCTGGCCCGCATGCCAGGGGCGCTGGTGGTGGACGGCAGGGTCAGGGGCACACCACGGCATGGACAGTTAATGTGAACCCCTTTCCACCACCACAGACATTGCCAGCTTGTAGCCCCCATTCTGGTCTGGTATTGGTGCCACATCCCCGATCTTTTATGGGAATCCTCACCATGGGGAAGTAGGGAGCCCAATCCTGCTCCCCCTCACTGCTGGATCCAGCCCAATGCCTATCACGCCTACGTAAGTTGTAACAAATCTTATCAAATGAAGCATCCACAAAGAATTTACTGATAGTCCAGATCAACTACTTTATAATGGAATTAATTTTGCAATGGGGAGGCAAAAACCTTGTGCAGTCTTTGCCAATTGGTGTACAGGTAAAATTCCTTCCCAGCCCCATTAACTGGTGACTACTTCTGCCACTGCAAGACATCTTACTACCAGGAGAGGAAGGAAGTCAGCAATTGCAATCCTGGAGCCGCATGGGAGGTCTGCTTTTGGGAGCCTCAGGTTGAACTTGAAGCAGAACAAAGGAGAGATCTCACATTGCTGGGTCCGCCTCTTTGGCCCATCCCAACAAGGCACTGATTGGCTTGGCAGTCCCTTCCTGGGAAGGAGATGTTGCTGCTGGGGCTGTGCAGCTGCTCTTCACCAGCCTTTCCCCCTTCACTGCCAACTGGTGCACTTCCACAATTCACTGCTCCCCATTGAGAGGGGAGCTCAGCTTCCAGATGGAAGGCTCCTAGCACTACCCATAAAAAGGCATTGTGCAGCTGTTCTGTCTTTTCCACTTTAATGGATGTTTCTTTTGAGGAATAAAAACAATAGACGAAGTGGTGGGAAAACATGGGAGGGTTACAAGTTGAGGGCAATGTCATCTGGGCTCCCTGTTAAATTCTATGACTAAGGCAGGCCTATCATATGATAAAAAGGCTTGTACGGAAGCACCCTTTGTTGTTTCATGAAGGAATCCCAAAGTCCACTGAAATATAACAAGGCTTATTTCAAAAGTGTAAATTGCACCTAGGCATCTAATGCTCACCTAAATTCGGTGGGTGTTCATTCCCTGCATTCTATTTGTACCTTTGAATAATCTACCCCATGTACCTGTTGTTCTGTAGTCTTCCAAGATTTCACAGCCAGACTGCAAAAAGAAATCCTATCGGAAAATGTGGGAGAATGTGACAGCATTTTTTCCTCTTCATGCTTTGCTGATTTTCTTTCTTTTCTTAAATCTTTTAGCCTTGCTCAATGCTAGCTTCTCATTTGCTTGGAGTAACACTAAGGGTAAAAACATGGCATTTTTGAAACCATTATCTTTGTAATATTTATCTTTGTAAAGCACCGTTGAACTTTCCCTTCATGGTATATAAATTGCTTAAAGTTAACATAGAAGCAATCGTAAAAGAATTAATATCAATTAATTATTTTATGCTAACTTTAAGCAAGATGCTATTTTAATACAGTATTCAGGTGACTTCAAGGAGCTTTCACATACTATAGATCTGCTTAGAAAACACTAGTCTTACATAGTGGTATGACTTTGTTGCATTGGTAATAGGGGTGTGCACGGACCCCCCGGATCGGATCGGGACCCGGATCGGGACCTCCAATTTTGTCACGGACCGGTTCAGACAAAATCGGAGGCCCCCCGGACCGGATCGAGTCCGATCCCGACCCAAAAATCGTAAATTTTTGGATCGGCCGCCATTTTTTCCCCCATAGACTTGCATTGCAATGCAAGTCTATGAGGAAAAAATGGCGGCGGGTGGGTGAGGGGGGGCCTAACTCCCTCCCCCCCCGGGGCCGTCCGCTGTGGACGGCCCCGGCAGGTAAGCCCCCTCCCCCGCGCTCCCTACCCCCCCTGGGGCCGTCCGCTTCCATCCGCTGGCACCCGCGGGCGCCAGCGGATAGAAGCGGACGGCTCCGGGGGGGGTAAGCCCCCTTCCCCACCACTGCTTACCTTCTCGGCCCGTCCGCTCCCGTCCGGCGCCGGCGGCTACTACCAGCGGGCTCCGCGGCCTACTCTCGAGTAGCGCGCCGGGTGATGACATCACCCGGCGCGCCACCCTGGAGTAGGCCGCGGAGCCTGCTGGTAGTAGTCGCCGGCGCCGGACGGGAGCGGCCGGGCCGGCAAGGTAAGGGCCCCCTCCCCCCCTCCGCGCGCCCCCTCCTCCCCTCCACGCACCCCCTGCTTACCTTCTCGGCCCGTCCGCTCCCGTCCGGGGCCGGCGGCTACTACCAGCGGGCTCCGCGGCCTGCTCTAGAGTAGCGCGCCGGGTGATGACATCACCCGGCGCGCCACCCTAGAGCAGGCCACGGAGCCTGCTGGTAGTAGTAGTCGCCGCGCCGGACGGGAGCGGCCGGGCCGGGAAGGTAAGGGCCCCCCTCCCCCCCTCCGCGCGCCCCCTCCTCCCCTCCACGCAACCCCTGCTTACCTTCTCGGCCCGTCCGCTCCCGTCCGGCGCCGGCGGCTACCACCAGCAGGCTCCGCGGCCTGCTCTAGAGTAGTGCGCCGGGTGATGACATCAGTGCAATCCTATACACGTTTACTCAGAACTAATTGTGCCCAATGTAACTTACTCCCCAGGCAGTGGGGATTAAAATTACAACCTCAAAATAACTTTTGGCAGCCTGTGTTTTGTGAGAAGGTTTGTCTGTTTTTGTATAATCCTCGCTAGATCTCGCTAGAACTTCATTGGGCAAAAATCAGACAATGCTCTCATTATTTCAGTTGGAGATAATTATGCATAACTCATTCCTTGAATGATTTTCAGAGGTTAGCCATGTTTGTCCGTTGCAGCAAAAATGAGTTTTCTGGCATCTTAATGTCGAATACATTTATTCTATCTAGCATAAGCTTTCATGGACAATAGCCCACTTCATCAGATGCAAGGAGTATTATAGAGAGTTCTGGGTTTATATAGAGCATGCATAGTGGATATGGGAAGTGAAGAGAAAGAAATGAAATGCAGAGAGTATGGACACAGACACTCACATTATTAACATTTGTCACTGTTAAACCAAAAAACTAAATAGTTATTTTAATTTATCAAGACAAAATGTTAATTCAATCCTAACCCCAAGCCAAAAATTCTAAACTTAAACTCCAAGCTTAATTCTTAAACCTAAATCATAAAGACAAGAAAATTTGGTTCTAAGAGCCTAAATTATAATGGGCCTGTTCAGACAACACGCTAAGCCCTGGTTAGGCCGCTAACCCTTTTGCAGCAAATGGTTAGTGGGCACATTTAAACTGTGATTATGTAGCCACCATGGTTAGGAATGGTTTCCATGACACACTAACTCATGGTTTAGATGACATGCTAAGCCATAATGTTTATCTCAAAATGCTTAACCACCATGTCTTAGTGTGTCGTCTGAACATGGTCCTTGTCAGAAAGAAATTAAAATAAACTATGGGTGCAATCCTTTGTTTAAATAGAAAAAAGTCAAACAACTCCCCTTTTCTGTCTAAACATCCATAGGATTATGCCTTAAACCCCAGGTGCTAAAGTGTGTGTCCTCAAATCCTGGGTCCAATAATCCAGCAAAGAGCAGAAGTGAAGAAGAGCAACTGAAGGTGAGAGCAAGGATGAGAGAAGATAGGAAAGATACCTGTTAAGTATTTGTCAGCTTCCCTGCACATACTTTTATTCAATCATCAAAAATCCTGCCAGTTTAAAAGACCAGAAGATAAGGCATTCTTGACAATGCCAGGAAATTGGAAAATGTTGCTCCAATAATAATCTTGTTCTGGAGGGAAGTGGGACCTTACAAAAGTGATGGGACCAATCAGAAATGAGTTTTATCCTTGTCCCAAGGTTTATATCTGTTTTAATCTAGGATGTCTGTGCATGTTTTTCAAAGTCCCTTCAACTGGATAATTTATCTTATCGGGTGCATGCAGCATCTTACCCATTATCAAGTTGGCTCTCTTTCCCTCTTCAGTGAAGAGAGGGAGGTGGATGGGTGTCTTGTGATAGTCTTTAACTCAGTGAGAAAAAGCCCTATAAAATCCAGGGCAGATTGGCTTGCTACATGTTCACAACTTGGAAGGGAAAGGCATGCCACCTGCTCAGGAACAAACCATAGGACAACACCTGCTGCCTCAAGGGAACCGATCCAGCTGCAACTTGAAGGTCATATGTAAGCTTTGTTTTGCTTTTATTATCTGCATCAATTTTCCATCCATAAACGGTATCTTCTTTCTCACAAATGGACATGAGTCATATTAGTACCTTCAAATCAGTTTAGTGTAGATCCTCGCTGGATCAAGCCCCAGGTTTAAGACATTGGTACTAATACAACTGTGCATCACGCTGCTTGTGCGTAGCCCAGACAGAAAAGGCTAAGATCCAAAGAATGAAGAAGCAAGTTCCATGAGTCTAATGAGAGGGGAGAAAGGTGGGAGTAGGAAAAATGCAAACAGCAATTACCTTTCCCTTGCTTTTTAAACAGTGTCAGACTCAAAAGATGATTGTGTGATGATGTGGCATGGTGATCAGGTGCTCAAAAAATGTCAAGTATCCACTGAGCTTGAACATGCTTCTTTTGTGAACCTAAGATATTGTTTGCTAGCCTAAGATACCTACTGGAAAATGTAATGGTGAGGTTATAGCGATGGGATAATTTTGGAGCGTCTTTAAACAAGCGTTTTATAGCATGCTTGTAACTGGCCACTCATAGATGTTCGCGGGTCATTTTGACGATGCCGTCAGCCTCCTGCACGTCTCCCATTCCATTTCCCTGTTTTAGCAAAAAAAAATAAACCTCAGAAAACCCAACTCTTCTGAGATATATCGGTATTTGTCAGGATTTCCAGTTATGTGCCGGTGAAGTTGCACCATAAAACACGCACTACAGGGTGCTGTCCCACTGAGCTGCATTGAATTGTACAAGCCATGTGGTCACTGCTCTCTTCCTCATGTAATTTCAGCTGGTTGCAAATGTAGAAGAGAAGCAGGAAGCAGAGCCACGGTAAGGCAATGTGATTTCCTCCCATCTGAAGGAGCCCTTTGTCATGTTCTACTGAATTTTGTAGCTTCAGTGGATTCTGTCTAAATGTTCATTTCTGTTATATTTACCTAGAAGTATGTTTCTATAGCATACTTCTAGGTAAATATAAATTGATGGTAATAGTTCTAACATTAAAAGCATATGTTATGTATTGAATTGTAATTTTGTTTCTATATATAGAAAAGATTCTGTCTGAAATTCTTGATTCGACACAACTGAAAAATGAAAAACAAGAAAGAAATAGTATCACTGATAGTATCACTGCTTTAAAATTATGGAATATTTATAGAAAAAATAAACTGTTGAAAATGAAATAGCGGAAAAGGAGACTTTTCCATATCTTTCAGCCATGTCCTCTTATTAGTAAATATTGGGGAAAGATCCTAGAGAAAATAAATGGCATTTCCTGTTACTAAATCTCCCACAATCCAAAGGCAAACATCTGGGGAAATATTTAGTGCAGTGGTCAGAGTTGAACTTTATTCACTTTCATTCGCCTTTGTGCAAGATTTTGTGTTGCATTGGAAAAGAAATAAACAACAAACTTATTTGACTGCTACCCCAGAATCTAAAACGTTACACTTGTGGTAAAACTCAAGGAAGGAAAACAAAAGACAGATTTATTGAAAGATTGACTTTATTTCTTGGCTCTTGGAATGGACACTATAACAATAATGTCAATCTGTACTCTATGGTTTCTATAGCTATAAAAAGAGTATTAGTTTTGACATTTGAATTCTCATTCTGTGATGGAGTAACTGTGGCATTAAATTGGACCATTAAAGAAAAATGAAAACAAATACTATTTCAGCTGCTAACACTATGTTTGAAGGAATTAGAACTCTTTCTCGCTCATACTAAATAAGTAATGAAATATTACTAACTGGAATCGAAAGGCAGTATGATAGAGAAATATGATATTGTTAAAATTGAATAATCTAAGAACCAGCTGATGGAAGTCTTCAACTTGATTTTCTAAACTGGCTTTCCCTTGCAAATTCAGCCAAATGGTAATATATGAGTAAAAGAAAGAGCATACCTGTTGAATGGGATAATTACAAGACAATCCTCAACTCAGTGGAAGAAGAGAGACATCCTGATTCTATATGAAGTTATTGCAGAACATATGGAGGCTTTCCATCAGATGTGTAACTACAGTTGCATACTGAGGAGCAAGCAAAGGGGGCTATCTTACTATCCCTTAGATTAGGAGTGCTGAACTTAGGGCCCAGAGGCCAAATCTAGTTCTTCAGGGGCCCCAGACCAGCCCTCCGGGGTTCCCCAGAAGGCCACTCTCTTTCCCCTAGCCCCACTCCATTTTCCAACCATTGTGGTTTCCCATTCTTATGCCATTTTCCCCTTTGCCTTCAGACCATCCACTGCTAGAATGTGGCCCATGAGACCTCCAAAATCCAGGCCTTGGGCTGAAAAAGTTCCCCAATGCTACCTTATATGAATTATGGAGGGCACCAGCCAATGGTTCAACTTACGTAGATGAAAAAAATAATTCACAATTTAAAAAATATTGTTATTGCCCTTCATACCTCTCATATTGGAAAGATGAACCACTGTCTGCCATGGTAGTGCTTATTCTTCTTGTTATGCCTGTTATCCTTTCCCCCTGCCCATAATTCTTTCGTGCTTGAGATGCAGCATTAAGACTGCCATTTTCTTCAAAGTTCTCTCATTTCTCTGAAACGATTGGGGGTTGATTAATATAATGATGCATGCCAAGAAAGAGGCCTCCACTTTTTCCTCAAGAGATTGCTAATTCATTCTCTTTAGAAACAAGAACAAAAGATCATTATACTGGTCATCCCCAGATTTTAAGAGCAGACAAGACTGTTGTGATAACTGTCACAGCAGATCAAAATTCCTCTAAGATTTCCATTATTCAAGTTAAAAGAGTTTCAGCAAAAGCTTTTTTAAAACTACTTTAATTTTAAAGATGTATGTGTCAATCATGTTTTTCAGGAATATGTCTCATTGTCATTAATGGACATTGACCTTGGAACCCAGAATCTGCACTCCCTGCCCCCTCCTCCTTGTAGGCAAAGTGGTCCTGGCTATGTCTCCATGCTCAGAAATGGGAGTGTGGTGACATGAGGCATTTCTGGGAGTGGGAAGGGGAGGAGACTAGGGCATTAGTCATAAAACATTTCCTCCCTCCCCCCCACTCCAAAGAACAGCCCATCTAGCAGAAATGCATTGTGGTTGGAGAGCAGATCTAGCTGTCCTGCATTGGATACAGGCTGCCAACTATCTTCATAGGATTGCACCCTAAATCTCCAAGGGATTATGACACTCCTCATACGATTGTACCCTGACACATTTATCTAGGCCCATGGCTGCCTAACCTCTTACAGCTCAAGGGGCAAGTCCCATTTTGGAAAACCTCAAGGTAGCATTCCAGTAGTGGGTGGGACTGAAGGTAAAAGGGGTAGGATCAAAATCCCAGCATATTTTAATTTACAGCTCTTTTTGCCAGTAACTAAGAGTCATTTCATCCTTTCAGATTCCAGGGCGGGATGGGGGGCATGCAAAGATGTGAAACCAGCAAAAGATCAAGTAGCAGTGGGGGGTCAAGGACCACCTGGTGAGGTCAGGAAGATGACATAGCTATCTGTGGAACCCTGGAAGCCCAGACTGGAAACCTTGGTGGCCCTGAGGATCTAGGGTCTAAAAAGTATATCCTGGGGAAAGTGCCCAAAAGTTAACTATGGCTATACATATATTTAAGCTACACACTGACACACAGTGCGGCCCATTGAAAGAAAATTCAATTGTCCCATGTTAAATAACACAAAATTATAACGCCCCTATAAATTTGATTCTTTCCTCTAAACAGCTGTGTGCAAAGAAAATATGTTCTTCTCTGTTGTATTATAAAAATAAATGTTCAACACCAAAGGGCTTTATTATGTAACTAAAACAAGTGAAGCATATCGCGACCAAGGAAAGAAAGTGCCCCATCAAATTCCTAAATCACAGTCCAAAAATGTGCATTGACTAACTACTCTGTACTGAATTGTGTCCATAATTTCCTAATAGTAACATGTTTTGGAAGCCCAGTGGTGTCTTAGCGTAGGTAGTCTAACTGACTACCTACGCCAAGACACCACTGCGTAGGTAGTCTAACTGACTATTTTTTAATGAATAAATGACACAAACCTATGATTCCTCACATGCCTAGATAGATATTCCAGTTATTAATTATCCTAAAATTATATGCACATCCTAGCTTGATTTGGCCTATTATAAATTATCCTAATAGCTCATTCCCAATAGTGGTAAGGACTGGATGTCTCTCCCCCCCCCCCCCCAGTTTAGAGATGAGCAGAAAGGTCATTCGGTTGTCAGTCTTATGGAGACTCCATAATTTTATGAGACCAGTTCACAGCATCTCCTCTCTGTAAATTGTAATAAGTATCCTTTCTTTTAGAACCCTTATTTCATAGAACTTTGTAAAATAAGTCACATCAGAAAGAGTTCTCTGTTCTGTTATGCTGTCCTAACCGCTGAGGTGACTGCTACAGGCCTTGATTCATTTCATAAAGAAATCCCTGTGAAGGATGGCCTTGTGAAAAAGAACCATACATGCGGTATAGTTCACACATAGCTATCCTACCATAAATGAGAGTGCCCTGCCCAAGCACTCTGAGTGCATGAGGCAAGTTGTCATATTTCAGTCATCCCTGTCTCCTTTGCCTAGGTATGCCCAGATGTCCTTTAAAAAATAGACTAGTTTGGAGATGACACATAACCAGAATGGAAACATGCTGAATTCTGGTATATCCAGGATTCCACTTCCCCAGGCTACTGGAAAGTGGAACCTGATGATGATGAGAGCAAACATGTTTGGGATGGGAACCTGTTTTCATCTGCTCTTTCCAGCATTATAAAAGAGCTGGTGTAGTTCAGTGGTTAAGAGGCCAAGCTATGCATCAGGAAGATCTCCTTTAGATCTTAACTCTGCCATGAATCTGACTTGGCAGCCTAGAAAAGGGGTGGCCCTCCAGAAGTTGGACTAAAATTCCCATAATCCCTGACCAATGGCCATGCTGGCTGAGAGAGATGTGAGACGGAATCCAACATCTTTGGTGGGATTATTTGGTATTGCTGCCTCCTGCTAGAAAGGCAGCTAGCAGAAAAAAATGAATACAAAAGGGAAAACAGACTGAGCAATTGCACAAGGCTATCTTGGAACAAAAGGAGACCACACGCTTCCTTTAGTGGAGGGGAAGAAACAGCTTTACTCATAAGTATTCTTGCACATACAAATGCAGGCACAGTTGGGGTGAGGGAAATCGCCTGCACACGCCTCAGCAGAAATCATGCATTTTCCCCTTTAAAAATAGTGGCAGCTGTAAAGGCCCCATTAACATAAGGTTAAATTAGGCTGACCATATGAAAAGGAGGACAGGGCTCCTGTAACTTTAACAGTTGTAGAGAAAAGGGAATTTCAGCCAGTGTCATTTGTATGCAATTAGTTCCTGGTGAAATTCCCTCTTCATCACAACAGTTAAAGGTGCAAGGGCCCTATCTCTTGACCATGTACAAAAGAAGGCAGGGTTTCTGCAGCTTTAACTTTGTGATGAAGAGGGAATTTCACCAGGTTTTGCATATATACCAATGACACCTGCTGAAATTCCCTTTTCTATGAAACTGTTAAAGATACAGGAGCCCTGTCCTCCTTTTCTTATGGTCAGCCTAGGTTAAATGCTTTACAATTGTGTTAATGGAGCCTTCACAGCTACTATTGATGCAGCGGGGGAGTGAACAATTTTTGGAGCCTACAGAAATTGCACCCTGCCATTAACGCGGGGAGAGTGCACCATTTCAGCAGTCAGGGTGGGCAGCTGCCGAGCACTCACAGGAGCCTTGCAGGACTCCCTGGTGCTCACAGCATCCTTATGCACAGTGTAGAGTTTCAAGAGGAGTTTATTTGGTCCATTTTGTCTTCCATTATATAGGGAGGAGAGAGGGAGCAAGCCATGTGCTCCCAGTTATGGACGAAGGTCAGAGAGGTGAGTAAAGGAAGGGGAGGAGCAGGAAACCACACTGTAGGCTATAGAGATGTCCAGAATTCCCATGCATTAACTAGCTATCTGAAACATTGCCCCCTTCCTGTAACTTGGAGACAAGGTTGCAATATTCCAGACAATCTTCAGACCGTAGGTTCCCCACTCCTGGCCTAGACCCTTATTTGCAACACAAGATAATACATTTACAGATCCATCTTTCATCATTGTTTTGAGGATTACAAGACAATGTCTATGAAGCTCTTTGAATGCTCTGAACTATTAGATATGTTAGAGTTGTATTTGTTAGGTAGGTTATAGCTGCTGTGGTTTCAGTATTTGACTGGTGCAAGGTGAGTGCTATAGAAAGAAACACACACACACAAACACTGATATTTCAAAAGCAAATAGCATTGTATTGAGAGTTCTTAGCTCCTGGGAACACAACTTTATAAAGGTTGTATATTAAACCAAGTCAATACGCAAAACAAAATAGGTTTAAGAAAATTAGTGTAATATAAGGTTCAAATGAAACTACCACTATGCTAGGCTGACCATATGAAAAGGAGGACAGGGCTCATGTAACTTTAACAGTTGTAGAGAAAAGGGGATTTCAGCCAGTGTCATTTGTATGCAATTAGTTCCTGGTGAAATTCCCTCTTCATCACAACAGTTAAAGGTACAGGGGCCCTGTCTCTTGACCATGTACAAAAGAAGGCAGGGCTTCTGCAGCTTTAACTTTGTGATGAAGAGGGAATTTCACCAGGTTTTGCATATATACCAATGACACCTGCTGAAATTCCCTTTTCTATGAAACTGTTAAAGATACAGGAGCCCTGTCCTCCTTTTCATATGGTCAGCCTACACTATGCACACTGAGATAAAATTTAATAAAATAACTGATCCATACTATTAAGCATAAAAAGTAATAATAAACACTTAATTGTTTGAAAAATTAATGATGTAACACAACATAAAATTATAAGAGAATAAGAATTAAGTACTCCACAAGCACTAGATACAAACTATACATATCACTTTTCTACTCATCATATGGAAGGCTATACACATCCACCTGTCCTGTATGCATTTCAACCACATCAGTGGGATAAGAAATTGTTCAACATTATAGCCCAAAACATAGAAAATTTTGGATAACTTAATTGTTCCATTCAGACCTGCAAGGCAAAAACAAAAACAAAAGTAGCTTGTTATAAAGGCTTATTGGTCCTCTCCTAAAACTAAACACAATAATTTAAACTGATAACAATTGTTTTACCAAACAATAACTCTTGTACAGCTTATCTGTGTTGGTCAGTTTATGGATGCATCCCCTCCTATCTCTGAAATTATATATATATATATATATATATAATATATATATATATATATATATATATGAAAAAACATACCATGTTAATTTTCTCCAAATAGCTTAGTCAATGACAAATTATCTAGAGGTAATTCAGATGGAAAATATAATCTTACCACAGCTGTTAAGGTATAGCTGAAGCATCCATAATCCAAGTCTACAGTCAAAGCAGTAAAGCACTGGATGCAAAGAATCTATGCACAGCAGGCTTAGGTGCCATAGTGCCATTCATTGGGATTTTATTTACTAAGTACTGGTCATGGCCAAAGCCTTGTGCAGCTGTCTTATCAACTCATTAAAGAGTGGATAATCACAGGAGTCTGTTCCTAATTTTACTACTTGTATTTTGTCTTTACTTGCCATTGTTTTGATATGTATATTTGATATGTATTTTAATAGTGTAATCGGCTGACTGTACGTTACCATATCTGGAGCAATACCATATGTGTTGTATTGTAACAGTCCACTTTATGCCCATATGTTGTTAGAATGGGAGCTACGTGCTCTAGGACCTTGCAAGAAGCGGAATTTGGAGCAGACTTCTATGTAGAGAAGCCCATTGTTTAGGCAGACAGAATTGGGGAAAGCAGGGAGAATACATTATTTGGATTATATTTGACTGTCATTAGTACTTACCAGTATTAGAAAGTGCACTATGATTTAATGTTTCCAAGAAATTGTGAGTAAAAATATTGATGGCAGTAAAAATTGCTGGGATTATTAGCAGGATTATCTATTACTTCTTGGCATTCTAATTATCTTCTTGGCATTTTAATCTTTCTTAGCAAAGATTTCAACATTGCAAAATGTTTTAAATGATTTTATTTATTTTTTTAATAATTTTTATTGATTTCAACATACACATACACATAATATAAACAATAATATAAAACAAACTACCCCCCTCGACTACCCCCCGTGCACCCCCCCATCCGAGACCATCTCATAATCATTCATCCTCCTTCCAAAATTTAAATGATTTTATTTTATTTAAAGTGATACCAAGAAATGATAAAAAGTCCACTCAATACCCTACAAAATAATATCAAACCAACAGTTATATAATTATATATAGTGTAACAAGAAGAGAAAGAGAAAAGTTGGTTTGATAAAGCTTAGGTCCACTAGCTGAGGGGCTATAGCATGGAGCAGACCTCCCTTTCTGTGGGCAATGATGGAGATGTGCCACTGGAGAAGCCTCCCCATGACAAAGCTCAGGGTGGTCTTATCTCTTTCAGCCCGAGGGCGAATTTTGATTTTGGAGAAATTCTGAGGGGTGGGGCTGAAGGCAAAAGGGTGGGACTGAACATACTAAATATACCAGTATATTTTAGCGTCAAGCTCTTACTGCCAATAACACTAAGCCTTAGGCAAGGGATTTCAACCTTTTAGAGCAGGGAAACAATGTGCAAGAGCCAGGAAACCACCAATATATTGGTGGTTGAGAGAAAGGGGTGGGGCCCAGGGAAGGGAGCATGGGCATCTGGGGAACCCTGGAAGGCCCAATTTGGCCCACGGGCCTGAGGTTCAACACCCCTGCCATAGCCAAATGCTCTGGCACTTGTGGCACTCTACAGACAGTGGTGGCAAAAATGGGGGATCCATAGGGAAGCCATGTAACTACCATTCTCCCTAAATGCTCTGGAAAGGCCAAAAAAGCACCCCAACTCTAAACTGGCAAACCTATTTCCCCTCTCATAAGGGTCAATGGGAATGAAAACTGCTGAAGGGATGCGGAGAGAAAATCTGCCTCTCGCCTTCTTTGTATGCTTTTGGCTGATCTGAACAAACAAGTTAAGTATCAGCTTTTGTTATTTGCAATGGCGGCTTTTAAATTAGAATTATGCATAATCATTTGTTTTTTGTAGGGGTATAATTTATCTAATTTCCCCCTCTCTCCCCATCACCCCTGTTTTGCGGTGACCTTTGGTTTTAGGGAAATAAAGAATGATTGATTGAAACATGGATACAAAATCAATACATAAATCCTCATCTTTTTCTCCTATGAATAATGAACAGTTCTTTGAAGTAAAACTTTTGACATTGAGGTGGCATAATGAATGATGATAAAAATGACACTGTGTGGTGATCTGGGGATGCCTACAATGAATAACCATGGAGGCAGAGGATAAATGTGGCTAAACTCTGACTTATGGGATGTATGCCCTGTCTTTCTGACCTTGTTTCCCTTTCACTGGTTATAATATTCTGCTTTTCAAGAATACAGCAGGCAGGTACGGCAAGCGGGCATCCGCACATACTTCAGCTCCCCCAGAAAGTCTGTCCTCACAGTCAATAATCAGGCAAGTACATTAAAGTGTTAACAGAAACATAACCTTAATTCCATCTACAATACAACTTTGAAGATAGCTTTTATTTATTATTACATTAATATATCACCTTTTCTCCTCCTTCAAGGAACTCAAGTTGGCTTACATGCTTCTCTTCCTCTCAGTTTTACCCCACAACAACCCTGTGAGGGACGTTAGGTTGAGAGTCAATGACTAGCCCAAAAACACCCAGTGAATGTCATGGCCAAGTGGGGACTAGAACCCAGATCTCAGGAGTCCCAATCCAACACTCTAACCACTCCACTACACTGTCTCTCTACTTGGCAGAAAGAGAAAAATGGTAAGCGACTGACACACCCAGGGGGAATCCACACAGTCCTTTGGAACGTTTTAAATTGTATTTTAAAACGTTCCAAATAGGTGCGTTCTAAAACGTCTTAGGCCACATTACTGAGTACTCACGTTACAGGAGAAACAGTCTTCTGTCTTTAAAGCGGTATGTGCGATCACACACTGTTCTGCCCTGTCTTTTCTTCTTTCGTTTTTCAGTGAATTTAGGGCAAGGCATTGTGGGGGTTGTAGTTCAGTTACACACTTCCTTCTTAGTTCCTCTGTCATTCCCTAGTGAGTATAGGGCTAAGAATTGTGGTTGTTGTAGTTCACTGGTCCACTTCCTGTTTCTTCCCCACCAATCAACTGCTCAGCATTTGGGCACCAGTAAAGGAAGCACTGCCCCCATGAATCAGAAACGGTAAGGAAGGACACATTATTTTACTTAAAACGATTTATTAAAAGTGAAACCATTGTATATAACTAAAGGGAGTTTTAAAAAACCTCAGATACACAACGTTATAGGGAGTGCGTCATGTGGCCCAAAGAGTTTTCATAACCCTTATAAAACCTCAAAAAACTCGTGTGTAGATCCGCCCTCAGAAAGATTTAAGAGTGGGATTCTGAAAAGCCCCATGGTGGGTTCCAAATCACAAGAAAATGCAACTACAGCTTCTTTTCAGAATTTCCAAGAAGATCAGGAGCAGAGGAATTGCCATGTCCCTTCCATACTTATAATACATAAATGGGGATAAATATACACCTCATTCGTTACACTGATGCTTGTTATGCCTATTTATTTATTTTGTAACCTGGTTTTCCACCCAAAAATGGCATTCAGGGTGGCTTACAGAACCAATTAAAATTGATTAAAACAATACCTTTAACCGATAAAGCCTTACATGGCTTGGGACCACAATACCTGTTGGAACGCCTTTCCCGACATGAACCTACCCGAACACTACGTTCAACATCTAAGGCCCTCCTCTGAGTGCCTACTCCGAGGGAAGCTCGGAGGTCGGCAACAAGAGAGAGGGCTTTCTCTGTGGTGGCCCTCAATTGTGGAACAATCTCCCTGACAACATTGTTATCTTTTTGGTGCCAGGTCAAGACTTTCCTCTTCTCTCAGGCATTTGGCAATATCTGAGGAGCCTGGGTTTGTTTGTTTGTTTGTTTGTTTGTTTTGTAGCTTTTTGAAGTGTTGTAGTGGTTTTAAATGTACAGATTGTGTGTATGTTGTATGTTTTTGCTGTTTTAATTTTTGTATATTGTTTTTAATCCTATGTAAACTGCCCAGAGAGCTTCGGCTATGGGGCAGTATACATATGTAATAAATAATAATAATAATAATAATAAATAATACATTAATATATAATAAAAATGTAACAGTTACAGGGGGGGGGAAACTGTTAAAAACAGCATCCCAGCCCACCAGGTACACTTACAGGTTAAAGGCCTTCTTATATAAAGCAGTCCTTGCCTGCCGGTGGAAGGACATCAAAGAGGGAGCAAACTTGGGAGGGAGTTCCACAGCTGTGGGACAGTCCCTAGGAAGGCCCTCTATCAGGACACCACCAAACACACCTCTGAAGGAAGTGGACTTGAAAGAAGGGCCACTCCAGATGATCTTAGGTACTGTGCAGGCTCAAATGGGAGAGGGCAGTCTTTCAGGTAGTCTGGACCCAAACCACATAGGGATTTGTAGGTGTTTAGCACTGAGGCAGGAGGAGGAGGCAGTGGCAGAAGGAGTGCTCCCTGTCCTCCCTCCTGAGGCAGCAAGACATCTTGCGCTGTCCCTGTGGGAGGGTACAAGTGGAAGATGACTTTGGCCCTTTCTACACCTATGGGTGTAGAGGGAGGGAGGGAGGGAGGGAGGGAAAGGACCCCAGACTTATCAGCTTCCAAGATTGTCGCTCTGAATGCAAACAGAAAGCGCGACATCCTGGAATGACACAGGGACATCGTGGCCGCCATTTTTCTTTTAAAAAAACTGGAGCAGAGAGCGCAATTGCGCTCCAGCAAAAAGCATAAGTAAAAAAACAAACAAAAAACCAAAACTGGGCGCCAACCCCCCTCCCTGCCATCCCAAGGGTGGCAGAATTGCTGCCACCCCCTTCCCTGATGGGCATGGAGCCATGTGACGTGGCTCCATGCCTGTTTCTGGTGCTCGCTTTCTCACGAGTAAGTGAGCACCAGGCAGGATGGGTGCCCACACCTCCCACTGTCTCGGGACGGCTCCAAGACCACTCAAAGAATTGGGTTTTCCCAGGGATGAAGAAACCCTGGGAAAGCCCATCCCCATCCCCCCTGCCCCCTGGAGTCCCTGTGCGTCATTTGGATGCAAGGGAGCACCCAGGGGCAACCCAGGTCAAAAGGCCAGTGTAGAAATGGCTTTCATCTGGGCTGAATTCCATGGATGAAACAGGGCAATTGTCCAATAAAAGCCTTATCTGGAAACACCCAGAATGTTGTGTAGGATACTTTGAGGGTGGAGGAATTGTTGGCAATCTGCATGCATCAATGGACAAGATGATTCCAGTGAAGGAGGAGCAAGATACATTGTGAACGTGCATTCAGATCATCTATATTTTTGAAAATGTCCATTAATGATGATAATATTTTTGAGGGAGGGGAACCTACCCCTAAAATATCATGGAATGGTTGGAATATCTGTATTTCTGACTAGTTTTTCAGTGTATTTATTTGGAGGTTTTCAATTTATTTGTTTAGAGGATAATAGATGCTATGAAAGAACATAGTTATAATTCCTAGATATCCCTACCCCATGTCCTTGAATCTTCCTTGGAGAAGGACATTTTAATTACACTGCAAGATATACTATCATCCCACTGTAATTGTCTGTGGAGCTAATGAAGTGACAAAATTGCTGGACGATGAATATATGCCTTTTGTTTTAACTGTACCTGTACCTGCCTCTAGACAAATGGAAGACTGACAAAACTGAACTGTGCACACATTACTATGGCAGTGTTGTAGATTGCAACCTATGAATTAAATATTGTATCCATAAAAAATGGATCAGCAGGCTCTAATACAAATAATAATGTTACTCTTATCCATAGTTGTCATCATAGTACAGTTAGACAATTCAGGCTCTACCACAAATAATAATGTTACTCTTATCCATAGTTGTCATCATAGTACAGTCCTATGCATCTCTACTCAAAAGTAAATCAGTGGGACTAACTCAGATATAAATGTGTATACTCAAGTGTGGGCAACTTGTTGCCCCTTCAGAAGTTTTGGCCCACAATTCCCATCAGCTTGAGCCAGCATAGCCAATGGGGAGAGTTATGGGAATTGTAGGCAAAACATCTGGAGGGCCACAAATTGCCCACCCCTGGTGTATAGGATTGCACCCTAAACCTGTTAATGAAGTTAATGATACAATAAAGTTCTTCTACATGCATATTTGTGATTGTGCAATAATGATTCATTTAAAACTCAAATTAACTGTTATTCATTAATGGGGAAACAAAAAGTAATCAGAAAAATCCTAATGTTAGTCCTAATGCAGGCACACCTCACTGTACCCACATCCCAAAAAAAGGAGGCAAAAGAAAGGTATTGGGTCAACAGTAGAGCCACAATTGTATTAAAACATAAATAAAGGAGCTGAGAAGCAGATTAACTGTGTGGGAACTGGCGGAGGTGAGAACCAAGCAATGACTTTGCCTTCAAGCCGAGTTAACAGGGTGCCTCTGACCCTGTCCTGAACTGAAGTCAATATATTACTTGCTTCTAGCCCAGTTGGCAACACTTTTAGGTGTTTCAGGAAGCCCCCTTGAGTACTTACTCTTTGCGGTTATAGTTCTTGGTAAGTATAGAGTGATTGGATGGTTTGGGGGGAGTGCCTGGATTGGCTGGCTGTGCGCCCGAATGGAAGGTGAGGGCTGATTGGCTGGTTGTTGGAGATGCCTGGATCGGTTGACAGAGAAAGAATGGGAGGAATTAGCTGGCTGAGTGAAGATATATTGAAGCGCTGGGAGGAAGACAGAAGAGATGAGTGAGATCAGTAGGAGAGTAGAGTGATTTGGGTTAGGTCTGTCAGGGTAGTTTGAGGAAGGAACAACGTGGTTTATTGTTTTGGTGGAATAGATTGAGGGAGAAATTCTAGAGTAGAATAGAAAGGGTAATGCAGGCAGGTTAACAACTAAAGTGATATTTGAAACGTTCTAAGAAAAACCATTACGCATTGTGCCTTTGTAAACATCATGCTTTTTACCTGAGGAAACCATTTAAGCTTTCATATCTGAAATTACATCTTGTTAATAAATTCCATTTAATTCATACTGGTGTGGTCTTTGAGGCGTACCTGAGAAGGGTAGTGGTGGCAGCGGAAAAGGGGTAAACTGAGGGCCAGGTTGTTGGGCTGTGGTGCTGTGGGGCCTAAAATAGTAAAGGTGAGACAGGGGCAACAGCAGTAGACTGGAAAACCTCAGAGACACAGGAGTAGAGCTCCACTCCGCAAGCTCCACTGACTTATCCTATTCTGGAGGTGCTGGGGCTTGTCTATATGCTCTATAGGCAATGGCTGCGCAGTTGGCTGCATCCTGGCTGTGCATTTGCCTGTATCATGGCTGCACAGTTGGCCCCATTGTTTATATAATGAAGCCACCGACTCGCAACTACATCATGCTATTCCCCATGAAGCTGCGCTTTTTCGATGTGTCATTTTACTGCAGTTTTTTACATTGCTCTGATGTCACCACAGTTGTTTGTTCATCTCTCAGTGGTGGCTTTAGTTCGGATTAAGAGAGCAGGCATAGTTAGGGGCAGACCCCAGTGCAGGTTAGGCATGGGAAATACAAGGCAGGGGGCAGGCTCAACAAGCCTAGTAATGGCTGCTATGACAATATTAAAGTCTGGGGAACAAAAGTAAAGACAGTTATGCTATCTAATGCATAAATTCAATGAACAGTAGCAGTGCAGATGTGCAGCTACAGGCTTTTAAAGCTACAATGTTGGAAAGAGTTGCCAGAAGACAACAGTTTTCGGTTCCTCAATATTTGCCACCCATTACCACCATTTGACAACGGCGGCTGTGAATTTTCCCAGCTGGATATCCTGCGCTCCTTCCTGCTGTGTAACCCTATCCATGCCACTTCACAGCAGTAATGCTGCAAAGCTTTGAGGGAATCAATAGGCAAAGCGGGGGCGTATAAAAGCCCCCCCCCCTAAGTTTGGGCTGATTGCACTATCAAGAGCTAGCTTACCACTGTGCTAGTGGTCATTCATGCTAGTGCAAGGGCAGCACTGGATACTGCTGTCAGAGCACTATTGCTCTTCTTATATTGCCATGCCAGTCGTGACCAACCTATTTATTTCAGAGGCCACCCAAGCCAATCTCTCTTCTTCCTCCAGAGTTCTGAGCAAGCAAAAAAACCCATTTTCTCACAGCCGGCTTATGAAACCACTTACCCTACTCCCACTTGTCAGCACATGGACATGGTCTGCATATATGTTTTGCCATGTGTGATGTCCACTCCTCCTTTACCTGGGCTTTGATCTATAAATCCTCTCACGCCTGGGACAACAGACCCAAGGAGTAGGACATCACTGCCAAGTCAGATGTGCCCACTGACCCGGCTAACCTACAACTCCACCTCAGTCAACACCAAAAGTGTGTCAAAAGTATCACCGTTACCTCAATGGCTAGTTTGGGGAAGTGGGTGCTGGCTGTGAAATGCTACTGTATACGGTAGCATAAACAGAGACCAAGCTATCACACGGATTTAACTAAATAGAACAAAATAAAAGTTTATTATATACAAGTCAATGGTTCAGTGCTATATAAAACACTATTATTTACTTGGATGATTGATAGCCTAAGCCTACCTCACTACTCCTCTAAATTCGCCCTCAAAACTAAGATGATGTTTGCCCAAACTCCAAAACCTTATTTCCCTCAAAACTAAAACAGAAAAACCCTCTTCGCACCACACTCCCTCCCCTTCCCTCCAGGTAGAACCAAACCAGCCAATCACACACAAGCCCCCTCCTGCTACCTGCACTTAACCCCTTCCTCACCATATGAACAGTTTCTGAAAAACTAAATACATTCATATTAACACAATAAAACAGGTTAACTAAAGAAGTAGGTGATTTTGTTGCGCCATGCTTCCCTCCAAGAGGGGCACTGCACTGTAGACGAGGGCCCACTGGACATCTTTTGTTTACTCACCCAGATGTGGGCAGGTAGACCACCTTGAAGTGCAGGAAAGACAAAGACTGTTGCTTGCTTACCAATTTTTAGCTATTTCCACAGTACTGTTTCTTTTGATTTCTATGAGACATGATATAAAACAGACAAAGAAACCTCACTGGGTCCAGGTCTGAAACAATTAGCAGGCTATAATGGTATTAATATCACTATGAAAAGTTGCAAAGTAATTACTGAAACTCAATTTGCAATGATGCTAGAGGTGTTTCCCAGTAAACAGTAATTACACATATTTCAACTACTTATCATTTCTGGCTAGCCAGCAATTCAGGCTACACCTTAGGGATCAGTCTATCAAAATGACTGACATGATGAAGATGAATTACCATTTCATACTGCAAACTGTGCATACTGTACATGGGCCTGGAGAGAATAATAGTTGTGATGATGAAAGTGAGTCGATCAACCTGCCTAAGTCCTAGCAGACTGAAATCAACTGTGTTGTCATTTAGTATTGTCTTACTGGTGGGCTTCTCCAGGAAATCTGATTGACCACTGTGACCAGGATGCTGGACTAGATAGGCTTTGGCCCAATCCTGCAAGGTTCCCCTTATGTTCTTAAGTACATGATATAACTTATTTTTGGGCTTCTAGGTCTTGTGGTGTCTTTACCCTTCATTCAGCATATGATCTATAATGGTTACGTTAATTCTGCTTTAAACAATTGTATCTATTCATGTTCCTTAATTTTGAATGAGTATGGGCCACAAGTAGAAAGATGACGCTGCCCTGTTATGTTCAAAGGCCATGAGAGCCTTTCAAATCATGTAGAAGCCGATTGAGTATATTTGGCACAACATGCCAAGAGGAATGTTAGATATGTGCTATTCCCACGGAAGACAATGGATCAGATCTATTGTTTATAACCATATAAATTCAACGATAACCAGAAGGATGGGCTATGAATAAATAATTAAATAATAAATACTAGTAATATAAATTATGCTGGTATTATTATTATTAACAACAAGATTTATCTACTGTTTGCCTTTAATCCAAAATGAGCCCTAAGCTGGTTTACCAAAAACTAAAATCAAAGCAATAAAAAAACCAAGCAAAAAGTTTAATACCAAAACACAATAATGAGAAAATAAGACATGAATGCACTTTTCTGTTTATCTAATGCTGGTAACTTTCCCAGTTGCAGCACTAAAATAAAATTGGAAATAAAATAAAATAACATTTTTAAAGTCCATCTAGGCCACTAGGAATGGAATAATTTGTAAAGGCTACAGCTGGACTAATGTCCAGCATGGCTCGGGCACGCTATAATACTATAAGTACCTCCACACCAGCCAGGTCTCTTCAAGTTGTTATTTTATTTTAGAATAAGGTTACAACAAAAATATCTAATTTTAGCCTATAGTTAACCAAATAGCAGGTTTTCCTATGGCTGTTGCTATTATTGAGTTTACATTAAACTGCCTTCTGGGATTCACATCACATACATCAATATGATGTTGACCTGATTTACATGATCAAAATTAGGGTGCCTGGCCATATGAACCTGGGTGCATGGCTTGCTGGAGAGGGAACCAGCCCACTGACTTTTGTTAGGGTAGTACCAGTTATTCGACACCCACCTTTCCACCAGCTTTCATCATTTGAAGAACTTTAAGTGAATAATTTAGTCCCTCACCAACACACCTAAGAAAGCTCTCCATTTCCCTGCTGCTGTCGTCAATTGCATTATCTGGGCAGAATCAATAAGGGACTAGCTGTTAGTATCATCTCAATTCCCCATAATTCAGTTCCCTTCTTCCCTTAGTACTTTGTAACACAATGTAGCTCTTTTTAATATAAATGGGGAAAGGCCTGTAATACCTTTGAGAGAATGAACACTTCTGTCATCCATAGCATTTAAGACAAGTTTCCAGTGCCTGGAGGCGTATTGTCCTGCACTGTTACCACCATCTGTGACATTGCACATCTAAATAGAATAATGCTAATCAGCACACAACTACTAGAACATTAAATTATATCCAACATTAAATTATATTATATTAATTGCACCATATCGCATATCAAACGTGAGATAATTAACAGAAACTAAACAAGTAGTTTATAGCAAGAAACTAAACAATTGATATAACAACCTAGCAAAAATTGTTTACAGAAACAGAAAGCTAACTCAATAGTTGCAATAACTGAACTGCCGGCTTCTTTTGCCTGTTTCTCAACTGCTTCATCAGACTATTATAACTGCAAAACATAATTGGAAAAATAAAGTAAAAAACAAACCCCAGCAAAGAGGTTACACATCCACAATGTTAATGTAATGTATCAGCTGTAATGACGATATGACTCACCAGTATCTCAATGTTTTTGGTTGGGGAAAAGGAAGGTTTTGTAGAATACATTCCTTGGTTCAAAAAGACTTATTAATCCTCCAAAAAGGATTGACTGTAAAAAAAATACAAAATATTTATTCTCAAGAATACTATCAACATAAGTAAAAGAAATAGCAAATCCTCAAACCTTGGATCCCCAGCCAGAAAAACGCTAATATTCTGAAGTGGTGAGTTCTTGACCAGCTGTAAACTTTAGGAACTTAAGGCCATTTTTATAGTTTTCTTAAAGTCAAATTTCTGAAGTAGGAAGAGATGATAACTAGCCCAAATAAGATGAAAATTCTAAACAGGTGTTTAAACCACTGGGCTGCAAGCAAATTATCATTGTCACACCAATTGTAGCTGTGTGGATAGATTATATCAATGACTAGGAATCTAAAACGATCATGGTGGTGGGAGCAGTCAATGAAATGTTGAACCAGAGGTGCCTCCACAACTCGGTACTTTAATTTAGAACGGTGTTCAATGATCCATGTGCGGATGCTGCGTGTTGTTTTGCCAACATATATCAGATTGTATGGGCAGATGATGATGTAAATAACTTTTCTTGTAGAACAGTTAGAGAAATGGCATAATACAAACCTTTGAAGATCTGTAGGATGTTGGAAAATCTTTGTTTGTGTACATAAGGCACACACTGAGCATCCACTATAATGAAAGTGTTCCTTAGTTTCTCCTGATGGTTTTTTGGGGGGATAAATATCGGAATGGACCAATTGGTCTCTTAAGTTTTTAGTTCTTTTTAATCCCAATTGTGGACTGTTGATACACCCTGGAAGATGACTGATAACATGCCAGTGTTTTCATATGGTTCTCATGATGGCGTAAAATAGATGGGAATGTCCAAACGAACATGGAATTCTATTGACCGAGGATCTGGTTGAACCATCCAATAGCCTGGATCTTGGAATGGCATCTGCCATTCTGCGACATGATGGTCTGCAGGTTGTGGTACCATCAGAAAGACCTCCTGCGATTATCTTAATGATTGAACAGGTCTGTATTAGGGAAGGCAGTCTGAGAGGTACATGGTCCCAAGTTGTTCAGGGTTTTATATGCTAACAGGAAAACCTTGTATTTGGCTCGATAGCTAATAGATATCTAGTACAGTTGCCTTTTAACACTTGTGTTATATGTGCACATCCAGGCACACTACTCAGCATCCTGGCTGCTGCATTCTGCACCAGCTACAGCTTCTGCACCAAGCATGACTAGCTCCACATAAAATGCACTGCAATATCTAACTGTGAGTTTACTATTGCATGGACCGTCCAGGAAAACATGTAGCTGATATACCAACCTGTCATTAACAGGCACTCCTTGCTACAGAAGCCACTTGGGCCTTTAATTATAATGATCAATCCAAGAGCACCCCCAAACTATGTACCTGTTCTTTCTGAGGAGGTGCAACCCCATCTAGAACAGGCAAACTCCCCAATTCCCATACCTGGAAACCATTCACCCACAGAGTCTCTGTCTTGTCAGGATTCAGTCTCAGTTTGTTTGCCTGCATCCAACCAATCACTGCATCCAGGTACCTGTTCATAACATGTGCAATTTCTCCTGATTCAGATGTTACAGAGAAACAGAGCTGGGTGTCATCAGAATGCTACTGACACCTTGCTCCAGAACTTCTAATGATTGCCCCCAGTGGCTTCATATAGATTTTAAATAGCAGGTGGGACAAGATGGTACTCTGTAGCACTATCTTGACATAGTAATACCTTTATTTCAGCTAATAAAAAAGTTATAAAATAGTAAACGTGCCCAAGTGTGGGCTGGTGTAATTTTCTGGTGTAATTTCAGAACAGTAGAAAATGAAATTTTTGAATTAAAATGAACGTTTTCTCTCATGACTCATGAAATTGTATATTTGGAATGGGACTGTGGTATATTTGTAGGAGGGTGACATGTTACAATTTGGACTGGACCCACAAAAAAGATGCTTGGGCCCTGGAAACACCCAGGGATGCATATATTGTGAACCTCTCCAGCCCTGGAATCCTAACCTTTTGTAGGATACAAATGAAAATGTGATCAGGAGGTCTATTTCATAATGGGGCATCTAAACCAACAGCTTTCCAAAAGTTTGTTCAGTGCAAAAACAGAACACAGAAATATCTAAGGAAAAAGCAAATTGATTTTTTGACACTGACACTTTGCATTGACACCTGGAAGCCTAACATCCAAACTCACCAAGCCCTACAATTTCCACTCATTTACAATATAGTCTGGCAGAAAACCAGTCAGAAAAAAGAGAAATGGGTTCTCAGGATGCAAATTATTTATTTTCATGAAACCCAATGTATTTCAGACTGTACTTTATTCAAAGGCCTTCTTCAAGGGGTTTTTAAAAGCCAGATCTACACAAAGAAGGATATGACACTTTGAAAAGGGTATGAAAACTGTATATGAAGTGTGTCCTGGGCCCCAATAGTTATAACTAGGGGTGTGCATCGGATCGGATCCGATCCACGATCCGAATCCGATCCGACCCAAAATCGGGAAAATCCGATCCGATCCGATCCGATCCGACCAACCTCCGATCCGATCCGATCCGATCCGATGAGGTCCGATCCGGATCGGACGCCATTTTGAATGCTTTTTCCCATAGCCAAGTATTGTTTTACAAAAACGCCTATAACTTTTTCATTTTTAAAGATAGAAGGATGAAACTTGGGGACATTGTAGACTGGTTAGGGATAGTTATCTGTGAGAAATTTCAGAAAGATTGGTGCATGCGTTTTGTGGCAATTAATTTTTTAATAAATACCCAGGAATGCTTATAACTTTGTCATTTTTAAAGTTACAAACATGAAACTTTGCCACATTGTAGGAGGTACCTTGGGACCTATGTGTGTGAAATTTCAGAAACATAGGTGCTTGCCTTGTGTGGCAATTAATTTTAGAAAAATGGGTAGTAGTGGGGTAAATACAGTTACGCCTCCCATTTTTTTATTTTTTAAGATACAAACAGGAAACTTGGGCACATTACAGATACCACTTGCCTTGATATGTGAGTGAAATTTCAGAAACATTGGAGCTTGCCTTGTGTGGCAATTAAGTTTTGAAACAATGAGGAAAGAAACACCTATAACTTTGTCATTTTTAAAGTTACACACATGAAACTTTGCCACATTGTAGGTGGTACCTTGGGACCTATGTGTGTAAAATTTCAGAAACATAGGTGCTTGCCTTGTGTGGCAATTAATTTTAGAAAAATGGGTAGTAGTGGGGTAAATACAGTTACGCCTCCCATTTTTTTAGTTTTGAAGATACAAACAGGAAACTTGGGCACATTACAGGGAACACTTCACTTGATATGTGTGTAAAATTTCAGAAACATTGGTGCTTGCCTGGTGTGGCAATTAATTTTTGAAACAATGAGGGATTCATTGGACAGCACTTGCCCATAAGGATTCATTGGACAGTACTTTCCCATAGGGAATCATTGCATTGCACTTTCCCATAGGGAATCATTGCATTGCACTTTCCCACTGAGAAATACAGTTATGCCTCCCACATTTTTATTTTTGAAGATACAAACAGGAAACTTGGGCACATTGTAGACTGGTTAGGGATAGTTATCTGTGAGAAATTTCAGAAAGATTGGTGCATGCGTTTTGTGGCAATTAATTTTTTAATAAATACCCAGGAATGCCTATAACTTTGTCATTTTTAAAGTTACACACATGAAACTTTGCCACATTGTAGGAGGTACCTTGGGACCTATGTGTGCTAAATTTCAAAAACGTAGGTGCTTGCCTTGTATGGCAATTAATTTTAGAAAAATGGGTAGTGGTGGGGTAAATACAGTTACGCCTCCCACTTTTTTATTTTTGAAGATACAAACAGGAAACATGGGCACATTATAGGTACCACTTGGCTTGATATGTGTGTAAAATTTCAGACAGCTGGGTCCAGGCATGTGGTGGCAAGGTATTTTTGAAACAATGAGGAAAGAAACGCCTATAACTTTTTTATTTTAAAAGTTAGAAGTCTGAACATTGCTCACTTTGTAGATGGGTTAGGGGTAGATATGTGTCAGAAATTTCAGAATGATAGGTCCAGGCATTTGATGGCTATGGAATTTTTAGATTAAATGTTTCAAAAAATGTTCCACAGAGGCCAGGTCTTCCTTTCCTCCCCCTCCCGCTTCCCGCGAAGAAAAGGAAACACTGTCTCGTCTCGATCCCTTTGATCCTTGCTAGTATCCATTACAGGGCTCGTGTCTGCTTTCCTACTTTCACTTTTTTACTCAAGCAGACACGAGCCCTGTAATGGATACTAGCAAGGATCAAAGGGATCGAGACGAGACAGTGTTTCCTTTTCTTCGCGGGAAGCGGGAGGGGGAGGAAAGGAAGACCTGGCCTCTGTAGAAATTTTTTTGAAACATGTAATTTAAAAATTCCATAGCCATCAAATGCCTGGACCTATCATTCTGAAATTTCTGACACATATCTACCCCTAACCCATCTACAAAGTGAGCAATGTTCAGACTTCTAACTTTTAAAATAAAAAAGTTATAGGCGTTTCTTTCCTCATTGTTTCAAAAATTAATTGCCACCACATGCCTGGACCCAGCTGTCTGAAATTTTACACACCTATCAAGTGAAGTGTTCCCTGTAATGTGCCCATGTTTCCTGTTTGTATCTTAAAAAATAAAAAAATGGGAGGCGTAACTGTATTTACCCCACTACTACCCATTTTTCTAAAATTAATTGCCATACAAGGCAAGCACCTACGTTTTTGAAATTTCACACACATAGGTCCCAAGGTACCACCTACAATGTGGCAAAGTTTCATGTGTGTAACTTTACAAATGACAAAGTTATAGGCATTCCTGGGTATTTATTAAAAAATTAATTGCCACACAAGGCAAGCACCTACGTTTCCGAAATTTCATACACATGGGTCCCAAGGTACCACCTACAATGTGGCAAAGTTTCATGTGTGTAACTTTAAAAATGACAAAGTTATAGGTGTTTCTTTCCTCATTGTTTCAAAAATTAATTGCCACACAAGGAAAGCTCCAATGTTTCTGAAATTTCACTCACATATCAAGGCAAGTGGTACCTGTAATGTGCCCAAGTTTCCTGTTTGTATCTTAAAAAATAAAAAAATGGGAGGCGTAACTGTATTTACCCCACTACTACCTATTTTTCTAAAATTAATTGCCACACAAGGCAAGCACCTATGTTTCTGAAATTTCACACACATAGGTCCCAAGGTACCTCCTACAATGTGGCAAAGTTTCATGTTTGTAACTTTAAAAATGACAAAGTTATAAGCATTCCTGGGTATTTATTAAAAAATTAATTGCCACAAAACGCATGCACCAATCTTTCTGAAATTTCTCACAGATAACTATCCCTAACCAGTCTACAATGTCCCCAAGTTTCATCCTTCTATCTTTAAAAATGAAAAAGTTATAGGCGTTTTTGTAAAACAATACTTGGCTATGGGAAAAAGCATTCAAAATGGCGTCCGATCCGGATCGGACATCTGGTCCGATCCGATCCGACCAGCCTCCGATCCGATCCGATCCGATCCGACCCCCCAGGTCCGATTCCGATCCGCTATCCGATCCGATCCGGGGGGTCAGTGCACATCCCTAGTTATAACTACTGCTATAAAATGTTTTAAATTAGTAGATCCTGCCCATCTGCAGAATTTCCTCTAGCAAAATAATTGTCTCCTGTGATAATCTGTGGCAACTAGAGGAAATTCTGCAGACACTATCTTCTAACAGACCCCTGAGGAAGGCCTTGGAATAAAGTACAGGCCGAAACTCTTCAGGCTTTGTGAAAATAAATCATTTGCATCCTGAGAACCCGTTTCTCTTTTTTCTGATATGTTTTGGATGCTCTCCTCCTTTTGTTTCTGGTAGAAAACCACCATTTTCCCACCAGTGGGCACTTCTGTGACCCCATTCCAAGCTGTGCTGGGGGTGGTGTTCTGTAGGAATGCTAAACCGGCTTTGGGTCCTCTCAGTATAGGCAATTTTTCACCATGGCAAGATAATGATGAGGTACTGGAGAAGGTCACTCAGGGAAAAAAATAACTCTTCATTCTTTTAGAGTTAATGACTATTGGTAGAAAGGGAGTAGTGACTTTCCTCTGGCAAGAGATAAAATCCCCATTATAATTCATGAGGCCTTTCGATAATGAATTATAATGACTGTGGGCATTAACTGCTTAAAATGCTGGAACTCATGATGGAATTGACAGTGGCATAATTGTCAAGAGTGGGTAAATGGCTTTCCAGGAAATATAGCTCTTTTTTTACTGCCTTTGCAAAAGCATGTAATTATGGAATATTAGTAAATGAAATTATGGAATATGCCATGCAGATACAAGGCTCTTGTTCTATACCCCCATTTTCATGTTAACAGTATATGTTTTGGGAGTAGGGAGAACATTTTCACTATCTCATTCCAGATCCACATGATTGGCTGTACCTGGAAGCGGGAAATGCATGAGGTCTTGAGGTCTTGTTACACAGTTTGATCACTACATATTTCAGCTGACAGGAAGATAATACTGAACTGATCAATATCTGATTAAAGAATAGAAAAGCCCAATGCTTAATCATGTCTCTGAACCATAAAACATTGTTTTCAATTTGCTATTATTCAAAACACAGAGGAAAAATCACATTAATACAGCCAAATATACAAATAGGCCAGATCTACACCAAGCAGGATATAGTGGTATGAAAGCGGTACATAAAAGGCAGGGGCCACACCAAGCAGAATATAGCGGAATATGTTATGTGTCAATGGGCCCCAACAATTGTCAGTGCACTTCAATACTGCTATAAAGCAGTAGTGTGGCTCCTGCCTTTTATATACCGCTTTCATACCATTATATCCTGCTTGATGCAGATCTGGCCATAGTCTGCCTCACTTCCAACTACTATATCAACACTCTGCCATCTATTTTCCAGTCTATATATTCCATAACAATACTCCTTATGCATGCACAACTTGCTCCATACCTTTTATCTACAATGTGTGTTATGTTTTTTTACTTTGACACTTATCCAATACATGCAATATACACACACATTTAAGAACGGAGGAAAGCTGCTGTATACTAAGTCAGACCAAGTTCATCTAGCCCAGTGTTGTCAACACTGACTGGCAGCAACACTCCAGGGTTTCAGGCAGGATTCTTTCCTTGTCCTACCTGGTTATGCCAGGGATTGAAGCTGGGACCTTCTGCGTGAAAACATATGCTCTGCCACTGAACAATGGCCCTTCCCTCTTTATTTGTACACAGAGTCACAAAGCTCTTTGGAAAGTCATGGACATTAAAACATCACAGACAGACAAGTGCTAAAGGAAAATGAAAGGTGAGGGTCCCCAACGTACGTGTGGGTTTCATGTAAATATTCTTGAGGAATCTTTTATTTCTACTTCCCATACTATGGAAGGAAGAACTTGTTCACACAGTGCATACCATGGGACCATGGGACTTGTTACTGCAAGATGTAGTGATGGCCACCAAATTGGGTAGCTTTAAAAAGGGATTAGACAAATTTACAGAGGAAATGGCTATCAATGGCTACTAGTCATATTGGCTATGTTAGAGAGCTTCAGCTATCGGGTGGTACAGAAATATAATAAATAAATACATAAATTATGGAGCGAGGATTGCTGGTTAAAGATGGGTCATTAGACAGCCTGCTCAGTTCTGTTGGTTTCCTCTTGAACAAAGTCAAGACAACTGCAAGGCTTGGTAAGGGAGAAGAAGTCACACCACAGAAGATAGGTGAAGGCAAAGGTTGTATGATATCTGGGTCAAGGTATACACCATGCCATAAATCCCCTCTTAGTGACAGACTTAGATGAGCCAGTCAGGTCTGGCAATTGCATTCTTAGAAGGCTACCAAGCCAAGATTTCTTCTGATAGGTTTCATGGGAAACTCAAGGTGTTAGGCAGAAACTGCAGTAGCAGAAAAGTTTAAGTACATTAAGAACAGAGGACTTAAATGACTGAGAGCCACTGTTAAGTCCTTCTAACTGCAGCCCCCAGAAACAAGCGAAAGGAGGCTTCCTCGATACCACACAACCATGTGAAAGGGACCATTAGCTTGATGTGCTAATGAAACGCAGGTGGATATTACTGAGACAAACCAGGGGGTAAAGTAGGTGTGAATGAACTCTCAGTCACTACAGTTCTACAGTGGTTGTGGTGAAGACTTTAGTAAAAGTGAAGAAGTAAAGAGAGCAACATAAGAAAGTGAGAGAGGAGTTCAGACCATGTCCATGCCCTGGCTTAAGCAGTTAAATTGGGCCTATTCAGATAATACGCAGGAAATTCAGGAAATGGTTAGTGAATCTGGAAGTTCCACCTCATTCTGGTAAATATCACTGACAGTCTTAATGGCTCAGTGTGTGCCAAACAGCTCCTGGTTGCTGTGGGAACCGACTTCCATCACTGGTTATGTAGGCACTATGGTTAGGAATAGTTCACATGACATGCTAAGTCATGTTTCACATGAGATGCTAAGCCATAGTGTTTATCTCAAAATGCTTAATCACCATGGTGTAGCATGTAATCTGAACAGGATCATTATTTTACTTCCATCTGATATATGGGCTATTGATACTGGACATTAGTCCCGAAAATCAGAACAGCTTTGTATGGGTTTTGACACAGGTTTTGATTTACATAATCCACATCAGTCAGTAATATAGTGTACTAAAAATGAAAAAAAAAATCTCATGTTCAATTCTTACTTACTTTTTGTTCTGATCTTTTCTTTCTTTCTTTCTTTCTTTCTTTGCCTATCAAGGAGCCTCTTGTGGTGGTTTTCAGTTTTTATCAGATTAACCAGTAGCTCCATGAAGATATTTTGGAACTGCACATTTGTTTATTGTTTTAGTTTTCTACAGGAGGCCAGAGCTCTTATACAAATTCTATTGGATGTTCATTAAAATCATTATTAGTGATACAAGCCAACACCACAGTTTTATCAGTGTAATTTATAGGTTGGGCAATTGTTGAAAGTTAACTGCTAAGAATGGATTTCTGTTCAGTTATATTAGCTTATATCTTATAGATTTCATGCCTGTTTATGGAAAGAGCAAGACTTAATCTTGTTCGTGAGCGGGGGGTTATGCTGCTATTTCATTTATGGTTTCTTCATTAAATGAGATAATGGCTCAAATGTTTGACTCACCTGAAAAAGTGATGGAAGTCGGTTCCCACAGCAACCAGGAGCTGTTTGGCACACACTGAGCCATTAAGACTTTCAGTGACATTTACCAGAATGAGGTGAACTTCCAGATTAGTTACTGGAAAGATGAAAGTATTTTTTCAACATGAGCCATAAGAGGAAGAGTATTTCCATTTTAAAATACTTTCATAAAAGATCAAGTAAATTCCCTGAGGGGGGCGGGGCTGTCAAGGTTAGAAATAAGTAAATAGCCACTTTTCCTTTAATTGCAGATTGCTGGTAAACTTGATTGTACCACAGTCCCATAAATCCTGTGCCAAGTGGGTGGGTGGGAATGTGGGAGGGGGCGTTGGGGGTGGATTGTGTGTATTTTGCATCAGTAAACATTACAGGACTGACTAAAAATAAAAGCCATTATCTAAAGACATACTTTAGATTAAACCCTCAAGAGCTTGTGCTATTCCAGGGGAATTCTTTAAGAGTAGACACACACACACCATCATTTTGCAACTCCTTTTCATTAAAGAAGTATTTTAAAGCCTACTCTTCAACAGAGAGAGAAGGCATGTCCAAAGCAATGTTAGTGAATAGAACTAGAGGAGTAGATCCAAGGCTTGGACTTTATAGTTATAGGAATCTGGACTGCACGATATGAAAGAAGCATGAAATGGTGAGGCTTGGGAGAAGATCTTGTCATTTATTAAAAGCCGCTAGGAAGGAGAATTGGCCCAGCTCAGGATAACCTATCATTGCATCAACCAAAGCATATTTGGCAAGCTGATGACAATTACATAAAGATTCTCCCTGAGGGAGCTAGGCAAACGCATTTTTGAGCCATTAGCTACCATGTTTGAGAACTGGCTCTGGTGCCAAGGAATGGAAAAGAGCAAATACAGGAACTAACTCTAAAGCCTGACATACAACTTTAAGCTCTGCATTAGGCATTCCAAGACAGTATTTTAAGTAGAATTTATTTTTACAGCTTAAGTACTAATAACAGAGAATAAATTCTAATAAACCATTTCACAGCAACTGTGTAAGTGACTCGCTTTTTCTTTGGTACAAAGAAGTATTGTGCCTCTTCTATTAATTTTCTAATCCCCTTCCACCTTACACTGTATATAAGGTTCCTATCTCTGACTACTACCTGAGATAGTAAAATATTCTTTATAACAAAGGAGACAGACCTAACAATTCATGTACCTCTTTCATGATTCAGACTGCAATCCTGAACACACTTACCTAGGAGTATGTCCCATTGAACTCCATGAGATTTACTTCTGAATAGACAAGAATAGAACTGAACTGTCAATCCAAAGCTTTTCAAATCCAGGAAGCTTCCTTTTCTAATATGTTCCTTTCATTCTTAGTATATTCTGATTCCACTGTCCCCAAAAGTAACATCCTTCAACTCATTGGTTACATTGCAATGTAGTAGAGAGTGAGAAATAACAAGACGAGACATGAAGTATGGATTAAAAACAGGGCCACTTTATTATTGAATTGCAGTATGGGAAAACCTATGGCGGGCATCCAACTCTTTATTTGGGCAAGCCATTCACCACCTGTGAGATGGCACGATTCCGTTCGCCACCCCACGGGCTTGCCTCATATGGGGTAGGGAGGCCTTCCGGTGTCGACCCCTCCTCACGCCATTTAGCTCCGAGTGGGTGAGGAAGGTTAGCCTCAAGAGTAACCCTTATCCCTCCAGCTGAGGCCATAAAGCTGACAGCTGGGAGCCTCAGGCATTACCCATCACCACAACAGTGCCTGTGAATGCTTACCAAGCCTAATAAACGCTCTGGATGCCCGGCCAAACCTGCCACAGGGAGCGACAATGCACTTGATTAGTCACTCCCCCCCCACCTAAACCTAATGACATCCCACAATTCCATCTGCAAATCTTTTAAAAATAAGTCATTACCAGGGTCAGACAAATGGACCCCATCAGGCCTAAAAAGCTCCCTCCATGTTAACGCAATCCCAGGATGTTGAATACTATAATCTCCGTGTTTAATTAATTCCTTAAAGATTTAATTATTAACCTTCTTTCAGACCCTTTCCATTGCCCCTTGGACATTGCCCTATCTCCAGTTGAGGCGAGGCAACAAACATGACCAAATGATCACAACGCCAGGCCAACGCAGCCAGATTGTTTCAAAATCGGCAATCGCTTGCATAATAAGGGCTTTTCCTTTAAGCAAACCCAAATCATTGCCTCCCAAGTGAATGAGCAAAACCTGTCAGGGGACACTGGCCACATGCCACTGGAATAAGGTGGGCAAGAGGCGCTCCCAACGCATGCCACATTTACCAAACCACTGGATGTTGGCATGGTGGCTCAATCCCAGCTGTGTCCCAAAGCTGAATCTGGAAGCCCTCCAACTGGCCCAGAAGATCATGCTGTGCCCACAGATGATCACACGCACCGGAGGGAAGCCCGCACAGGAATCTAAAATCAAACATGGAAATGTTAGCCCCACGCAACATCTGTTAAACTGGCTGTCTAACATACAACTGGTATGCTCTAGACTGCCATCTACCTACTGACTGAATTTGTTCCACAGAAAACCCTATGGAAGCATCTGTGGAAGCTGCACCTATGCGGAAAGAATGAGTGCCAAATTGGCAATTGCCTAGTCCAAGGGACTGTAGGGCCTTCTTTGTAACTGACCAAAACTGATACTTTGTCAAAAGTATTAGGTCCTGGTGGCAAAACAAATAACCGCTACCGCTGCCCTGGAATGTAAGAAAATTATGAAATGCCTTAACTGGGCACAGCTCATCAACCAGTGCCGGAAATAGGATAACCGTTCTCCCTCTACCTTGTTGATCGGTTTTAGAATATCTAAGGTGCAGGGTAACACTCTGTGATGATACCTGGGCATCATTAATTTGCAACGCTCACTCTGACAAATCACCCCTTGAAAGGGCCGCTAGTTCAGATATTCTGAACACTCCAAAAAAAGCTGTTAGCGCCACTGCATGAAAAAGGGCCACCTCATACAAAGAATGACAAAGCGATGGCCACAAGGTGCCCAAACCCCTAAGAATGTCAGGAGACAGTGGTCGCCTAGCATCCGGCACCCTGGATGCTGCCCTGGTCCAGCCCCTTAGCACCCTGCACACTCTGAAATCAGATGTAACATCCTCAAAACCCCAAATTTTATATAAAAAGGAAAGGGCGGCAAGTTTACCAGAAATGGTTCCAGCGGATAAGCCTCTCCGCCGTGAAGCCACGCAAAACTGCAATATGTGCTCCACAAGGATAGGCCAGAGCTGCTGCAATTGCATGACAACTCTAAAAGAGCGAAACTCCCTACCTGCCCTTGTGTATGCACCTCGGGTGCTAGGTGCTAAGGATTGCAAAGTCTCCCACTCCACTTCGTCCTGCCAATCTCCCAGAGAGTTGATGGCATCGCTTCTGGAAGTGGCCTGGCCCAGGGAGCCAGTTCCTGAAACCTCTGGACCTGCTGACGCGATAAAGCATCGGCAATAGGATTGTCTAGGCCTGGGACATGCCATGCTCTGAGTAGAATATTATGGCGAAGGCAATGTAATGTGAAGGCCCAGACTAAAGTCATGACCCTAGAGCTGCGAGATGACAATGAATTGATCATCTGAACTGTTGCCATGTTGTCACACCAAAAATGTACCATGGAATCATGCATCTCGGCAACCCACAGATGCACAGCCACGTATATCGGGGGAAAATCCAAAAACGTGAGATCCCTGCATACATCAGAGGCAAGTCAAGAATCAGGCCACCACTCAGTACACCAACTGTCCTGCTAGATGGTACCAAATTCCAGAGCACCAGACACATTGGAATGGATTTGTATCTCGGCTTCCAAGAGTAGATCATGTCTCCAAAAGGAAATGCCATTGTATTCCTTCAAGAAACTGAGCCACACGGTGAGGTCATCTCTCATTGCCCTTGTGACGCGCACAAGGTGATAAAGGCGACTGAAGCCCTCCATGGCAGTGCACAATTGCCTAATGAAAACGTGGCCGGGGGCAACTACCCGATACGCAAAATTAAGATGATCCACTATGGATTGCAGCTGGAGTAATGTGGCCTTTCTGGCATTAATTATTTCTACTAATTTGCCTTGCAAGGCAAATAGTTTATCTTTAGGAAGCCGACAACACTGCTGAATGGAATCTAATTCAATACCCAGGAAATTGATGATACTAACAGGTCCCTCTGTTTTTTCCTGTGCCAGTGGAACGCCCAACTCTTCACTTAATTCCTGGAACTCTCTCATCAAGCCAGCGCAGCATGTGGTGTCAGAAGATGCAGCAAACAGGAAGTCGTCCAGATAATGAATGCAATCCCGGGAACCAGTCCTTTCACGCAAGGCCCATTCCAAAAAAGAGCTGAATCGTTCGAACATGGCGCAGGAAATGGCACACCCCATAGGGAGGGCCCAATTGACAAAGAACTGCCCATCAAACCTAACAAATCAAAATCCTGAGGGTTGATGGGCAAAATGCGAAATGTAGACTTGATGTCACATTTTCCCATCAAAGCGCCTTGGCCACATCTACAAACCATAGCCACCGCTGCATCAAAAGAGGCATACCACACAGAACAAAGATGATCCAAAATGGAATCATTAACCGAATCACCTTTCGGGAAAGACGAGTTTAAAAATTAACCTGTATTCCCCAGGCGCCTTCTTGGGCACAATTCCCAATGGAGACACTCGAAGGTTGGGAATAGGAGGAGCATCAAAGGGGCCCAAAACCCTTCCAACATTTAACTCCTTTGCAATCTTCTCCCAAACCAAAGGTTCAAAGAGAGAGATTGATTTCTGGTTCTTTGCAAAAAGGGCTTGTCTGTGACCCTGAAAAGGAATATGAAAACCCTCAACAAAACGTTGCTCTAAATATATTGCATCCAGACGTTTTGGATAAAGCACCAGCAAATGCCTCAAAGGCCCAATATTACTTGGGCTGGGACCCTTTGGAAGGAAGCTGCTGCCCCCCAGGCTTCCTACCCCCTTGTCCGTCCCTGCCTCTACCTCTTCCTCCTCTAGTCCTGGGGCAATTAGAGGCCGGGTGTTGACCAGTACATATCGGGCATTCATGATGATATCGGCAGAGAGGCCGAGTACAGTTGCCCCTACCACTGTACTCCCAGCAAGGCAGGCAGGGTTGAACCCCCTGCCCTGCACTCCCCCCAAAAGAAGAAGCAGGTTGATGTTTGGCCAAGATATGTCCACTATCAGCCCTTTCCCCAAAGCCTGGCTGAGCTGGCGTCATAAATTGAAGCCATAAATCATGGTCCTTGACATCCCATCAAAGGGAATGATCGAAGGCGGCCGTCCAGTGGAACGACTCGTTGTAAGCGAGCCAAGCTCCACCCTCATATTCAGAGAAAGCTCAATAAATCATATCTAGGTACTTGGTGAGTATGCAACTGCACTCAGGGAATCGCTGCTGCACAACACCCACATATATTAGAAAACCCGGGAGCCAATTGGACCAAGTCCTGGCTACCTTCTTTTTCCTCAGCCTTGCCAAATCCTTTTCTGTGGCTTTTTCCTTGTCCTTTTCCTCAGATTCCCGGAAAAGAAGGAAAAAAACATCGATAAAGTCACCCTTTAAGATCTTTTCCCTGGTTGCCAGTAGAAGATAATAGCCCAATGGGGCTGATGTGCTACCGGTAGGAATGGCGTCTGCCTCTGCACCTGCATAAGGATCTTTAGTAGTATGAACTATGTCAGTCCTACCCAAGGCTGGGCCTGCTGGGCCATGCCAAACAGCAGCACAAGCTGTGCTCAGCGAGGGAGATTGTAGTGTCGTTGGAAGTGGCAGCGACTGAGATACCACATCGGAAGCTAAATTAGAAGGCATAGTAGAGATGCCGACCCCGTGTGGCACCGTGCTGTAGATATTGAATGGAATTGGGAGAACACCCACCAAGTGCCACCGAGTCAGAAGCTGCAGCTGCAGAGGACACGGGAGTCTGCACTGGGCTTACAGGCTCAGGCACACCTGATGGCACAGCTCCAAGCTACCCAGCTGCAACAGAGCCACCATACGCACGCAAATAAGGCCATCCTAATCCAGAAAGTCATGGGTACCATCCCCAAGGTGGCATGGCAACTACTGTCTGTGTGGGAGGTGTAGCGACTGCTAACTGTGTCTGTGTGGGCGGTGTAGCGACTGCAGTCTCACCTGTATTCAAAGACCGGGCTTGTGCCACAGGCGATGAAACTGACAAATGATAACTGACTGATGATGGCTCGTCACAATTTTCTGCAGCCACGGGAGCTGTGTTGTTGCCAGGTGGATTGGATGTTGACACTGGCGTAGAGCTTTGCCCAGAAGCCGCGTTGGATGTAGCCTCTATGGTGTCAAGTCTAGCTGAAACAGAGGACCAAAGTTGGTCTTGAACTTGTTTCCTAATCTGCCACTGTCTCCGCCCCATCCGTCCCAGTTGGATTGAGAGAGCGGGTACAAGAGCAACCTCCACAGGTATTGAGGCAATCCCTTTGTCCTTTTCGACAGCCAGTAATCTAGCTAGGATCGCAGATATATCAGGGGTGTCATCTTCCTCCGAGGAAGTCACATTGCCTCTCCTGGGCCGTTTGGGCGTGAGATGAGGGGCTTTTCCCTTCCCTTTCTTTCCTCCAATGCCCTTCTTTGGAGGCATGACAAGAGACTCAAAGTAATGCTATGTGAAGCTATTTAGAATAAAATTTTAACTTAATCGATTGTGTATGACAATCCTATTGTGAAAACCCTATTTCAAATTGAAAAGAATAAAGGGGGGGGGACTTGCCCACAAGCACCAAAAAGGATTGTAACAAAGTCAGGCAGCCAGGCTGCAGACAATTGACCTACCACCACTATCCAACAGGGCGGTCTCAAAGCTGATTAGCCCGTGAGCCTCCCCTGCCTTTTGGGAAAAATGGCCGGACGAAGCAAGAATGCGAAATTCAAATCCTAACAACCCAATCGAGCCCTCCCCCTGGAAGAGACCATCCAGTCTTCCACAGAATCTGGCCTATATGGCCTGTATTCATAGGCGCCCCTGCAGCGCCCCGCCGCATCCTGCGGGAACCATCCAGTCCTCCACAAACTTGAGGCCGTACGGCCGAAGATTACAGGTGCCCCCATAGAGCCCCGCTGCAGCCCTCCCCAGCAAGCCAAGCCGGGCTCTACCCTGCAGGGACCGTTCGGTCCTCCGCCAACTGGTGTAATGTGGTCACCCCTAGATGTACCGATGACCAACCTGGCTGCCATATTTTGAACAAGTTGAAGTTTCCGGACTAGGCACGAAGGTAGCCCTATGTACAGCGCATTGCAGAAGTCGAGCCTCGAAGTTACCAGTGCATGCACTACCATCTTTAGGTCTTCCAACTCTAGGAAGGGGCACAGCTGGCGTATCAGCCGAAGCTGATAGTAGGCACTCCTGACCGTCGCGTCTATCTGGGCTGTCATTTGGAGCGACGGATCCAGGAGTACCCCCAAGCTACGAACACAGTCTTTCAGGGGGGGTGTAACCCCATCCAGAATTGGTTGACACTCCTCCAAACCCAGGTTGGGGCCTTTGACAGTGAGCACCTCCATCTTGTCTGGATTCATCTTCAATTTGTTTTTTCTCATCCTGCCCATTACCGCCTCCAAGCATTCATTCAGAGGAGACACACTATCCTTAGCTGACGATGTTGTTGAAGACTTAGAGAAATATATTTGGGTGTCATCATCGTATTGATAGCACCCCACCCCATGCCTCCGGATGATCTCTCCCAGCGGTTTCATATAAATGTTAAACAGCATTGGGTATAGGATGGCACCTTGTGGTACACCACATAGCAACTCCTTCTTTGAAGAGCAGCTATCCCCAAGCATCACCATCTGGAACCTGCCCGAGAGATAGGATCGGAACCACTAAAGCACAGCGCCCCCGATTCCCAATTCCCCCAGGCGCTCCAGAAGGATACCATAGTCGATGGTATCGAAAGCCACTGAGAGGTCCAGGAGTACCAGCAGGGACACACTCCCCCTGTCAATACTCAGGCATAGATCATCCACTAAGGCGACCAAAGCGGTCTCAACTCCGTATCCTGCCCTGAAGCTGGTTTGAAATGGGTCTAGAAAATCAGTGTCATCCAAGACTGCCTGGAGTTGGAAGGCAACTGCCCTCTCGATCACCTTGCCCAAAAATGGAAGGTTTGATACTGGCCTGTAGTTATTAAGGTCCAGGGTATCCAGGGAGGGCTTTTTTAGAAGCGGCCATACCACCGCTTCTTTTAAACATGATGGAAAACTCCCCTTCTGGAGAGATGCATTAATGATATGTTGTAGATGTGATCCAACTGCATCTCCTCCCTGGATGACCAGCCAAGGAGGACAGGGATCGAGAGGGCAAGACGTCCTCCTCACACATCCAAGCACTTTCTCCACGTCCTCGGTACTCACCAACTGAAACTGATCCAGTGTAATCCTACTTGTGGAGCCATTGTCAGCCTCTGCTATAACAATGGCATCTAAGTTGGCTCTTATCTGAGAGATTTTATCTGTGAAATTATCATTAAAGGCATTACAGCGAACTACCGAAGGCTCTAAAATCGGATTCAGGGGAGAAGGTGCTTGGGTTAGACCCCTCACCACCCTGAACAGTTCTGCTGGACGTGAATTCGCAGATGCAATGTGTGCAGAGAAGAAAGCTTTCTTCGCTGCACATATTGCCACCCCATAGGAACGAAGATGTTCTCTATGTCGTGTCTTGTCAGATATAAGTTGAGTTTTCCACCATCGGCGCTCCAGTCGTCATCCTTTCCGCTTCAACTCCCTGAGGTCTTCTGTATACCAGGGAGCCCTGTTAGAAGCGGGTCGGAGAGGACGCTAAACCATTATGTGGTTTCTTGAAATCTCGCTTGCTGTTGTGTCCAAACCAATCCCTACAAACAAACCACAAAAAAGGTGTGGTTTGTGTTGTCATAAAAAGGATGGCTTGTTTAAATCATGACTTGTGATGTTTGAACCCAGAACCATGGCTTATCTTTGGCTTTTTTTGCACTGCTTCTTCCCTGAAACAGAGACACCAGCCAGAGTACAATGAAAATGAAACTGCTCTGAAAAATGGGCAGGAGAGAAACCAACTATAAATGAGAAAAACAAGCTACAGCTTGTTTGCATCTCTGCAAGTCAGTTTATAGCTAAAGCAGCAAACCATGGCTTAGAGTTAGGTTCAAACATAGGCATTGTCTTGTGTTTGGCAAACTGGTAGAGCATTATATGTTTATATTGGTTCAGAGAAAATCACTGAGGGTTTTATGTTTATTTGTGTTTTCAAGCCACATCAAGGAATGTGGCAACCTCACCTAGTGAGGAAGCCTTGCTACAACCAAGCACATCTCATGTTTCAGCATAGTTGGCTCCCAGGCCTAAGTTTCCCATGCCACACTCATAGTATGTGAACTCCAGTACCAGAAGAAGAAGTGATTGCCTGACTTCTGGGTAGCAGAAGTGATACGTTATGTCCAAATCTGTAGGCACATCTTTCAAGATTGTTATTTATTCAAAACTGGTTTTCAAACTTTTTTTATGGCACGTTAAAATCGTGTTTTAGAGTCATTATTTAATTGCCAAATTATTTTTACCACAGTTTTAAATGCCCACTTAACAGGATTATTTCAGAATGTTTGCACCTTTTTAAGTGTTCTATAACTTAATTCATAGAGATGTTACTGATCATTCCTCATGAGAGAATATGAACCTCAGCAAATTGTAGTACCTGCCTTAAAAATGAGGTGAACATGTCTTGTCCCACACCCCTCCCCATCCCAATTCTTCTCCAGCTCAGATATTACATGAGATTATTTGCATGGTGGGCCAACGTCCTCTCATTCACTTTTTGGCCCAGTAAATGTTTGAAGTGGGTCTTCAACTCAGGAGATATCCAGTTCTATATATGGATGTCTGAATCAGCCTTTAAATATGAGACATAACCACTTCCTATATTGCTTGATACATAACCATTAATCAGGGTTTTCCCTTTTCTAAAGTTCATGATAGCTAGCTAGCATTTTTATCTTATTTCAGGACTATAGTCAGATTTTCAAAGATTTAACTATGGTCTTTAAACCACTTTATATTAGGGATGTGTATCGTATCGTTCCGATGTCCGATAACTATACAATAATGGTGTTATCGGACATCCGATTAACGATAATGATGCATTCCTAAGGAGGCCTTATCTGATCGTGGCCCACGCATGAGACATTTTTTAAAAAAAAAAACTTACAATATGCAGAAGAGCATTCCTGTGCTCTTCCCGGGTTAAAGAAAAAAATGGCCCCCACAATGTGTGACGACCTGGGATCGCCGCCCCTCCAGCCTATCTTATTATCAAACACACACACTGAGCCTATCTACACATGCAGGATAAAACACTTTGAAAATGTTTTGAAAACTGTATATGGACTGTGTCTTGGGCCCCAACAGTTCTCAGAACTGTCAGCCTATCTACACTACTGCTTTAAAATGCTTTTAAATTATTTATAACAGTTTTGAGAACTGTTGGGGCCCAGGACACACTCCATATACAGTTTTCAAAACGTTTTCAAAGTGTTTTATCCTGCGTGTGTAGATAGGCTCACTATCTGGGGAGAGGAAGTGAAAATTTGCATAGAAAGATTAGAAGAACAGTCTCTAAGGGCCTATCTACACCATATCTTGGAACGTTTTAAATTGTATTTTAAAATGTTCCAAATAGGTGCATTCTAAAACATCTTAGGCCACATTAATGAGTACACATGTTACAGGAGAAAACTTCAGTTTTCAAAGTGGTGTGTGCGGTCACACACTCTTCTGCCCCGTCTCTTTCTGATTCGTTTTTACAATGAGTTTAGGGCAAAGCACTGTGGGCGTTGTAGTTCAGTCACCCACTTCCTCCTTAGTTCTCCTTTCATTCACTAGCTTTCAATGAGTATAGGGCTAGGCATTGTTGGTGTTGTAGTTCACTCACCCACTTTCTCTTTCTTCCCCACCAATCAACTGCTAAGCATTTGGGCGGCGGTCAACGAAGCACTGCCCCCACGAATCACAAATGGTAAGGAAGGACACATTATTTTACTTAAAATGATTTATTAAAAGTAAAAACCATTGTATATTGCTGAAGTGAGTTTTAAAAAACCTCAGGTATACATCGTTAAAGGGAGTGCGTCATGTGGCCCAAAGAGCTTTCATTACCTTTATGAAACGTTACAAATCTAGTGGGTTAGATCGGCCCTAAGCTAAATTATGCCATTTTAAAAAAGAACAAGGCTCATACTTACAAAAACTTAGGAGGGAAATTACTGTTCTTATTGAGTATATTTCGTTCTAGCACATTTATAGTTTGAGATGAAGCTTTGTAAGGGAACATTATTTCTGTGTCCTACAGATAATTTGGCTTCATTGGGTATAAAAAAATCAAATTATCCTTTTCTTCCCCTTTAGAAGCATTAAGCATAGAAAAGCACATACTCGACTGAAAATCTCAAAGAAGAAAAAATTAGCAGCCTGCAACTATTGGTGATCTGAAACCGTAAGGGCTGCTGCTCATAGTCAAATTCCTTTACATAATCATGTACATGAATGCACAGCCACAAGAAGCAAGACTATTGCGAACCAGATAGTACCAGGAGAGATGACAGTCATTTCCATGATCATGATGCTGGAAGAAAGTGTGGCTGTGAACACAGACATCAAACTGCTGTTAAACACAGGAGCAAGCCAAGACTTTGAGGTTCATCAGATGAGCGTTTTATCACACGCTCACTACTGCCCACTTACAGATGTGTGCGCGTCCTTTAGACGATGACGTCCGCCTCCCGTGCACCTCTCCTTCTGCTCATTTTTCCATCGCAAAATAGACCCCTTTTAATCTGATTAATTTTTTTAAAAAATGGAATGTGCCACAATCTCTTGCAATGCGCATGAAAAGTGGAGGGATAAAAAATGGGCCACGTGGTCTTTGTTTACTTTCTCTTTCCCCTCCGAGCTGAAAGAGAAAATAATGAGGGACACAAGCGGGGACAGAGAAGCAACAGTAAGGAAACACGATTTCCCCCCATGTTATGATGCTCTTCGTCTAATCTGTTGGCAATTCTTCACCCACCTCCTCATTCCACCCTTCCTAAATAATGCTGTTGGTACATCTTAAAGCATCATAGATATTGGCATCAATCTGACATGAATGGGGGGGGGAGGAATTCTTTCTTTTTTTCCTGGTGTCATGCCCCTGCTGGAATAATCTTCCTCAGATGGCCAACATCGAGGAACAGCTCAGGAGATCTGGAGGAGTCTGGGCCCTTAGGGAAAATGGACTCAGATGCATCCTTGCAAGAGGAGAAATCTGAAACAGGTGCTGAGTGACCACCTAAGCCTTGAGACTGTCATTGTCTCTGACTACTAGGATTCCTATAAGGAGTGTTGGATAGCAAAGGAGGGCTGCTCAAGAGTAAAGGCCCTCTTCATGAGTAGGACTTTTGTCAGTGGGCCTGTGATGAATTGCAATGAAAGTCTAGAAGCTCTGGCTATATAAGCTAGCTGCTGGATATAGCTTGAGTGCCTTGTTTCTCTGATGTTGCTCTGATAGGTGACCATATGAAAAGGAGGACAGGGCTCCTGTATATTTAAACACTTGCATAGAAAAGGGAATTTCAGCAGCTGTCACTTGTATACATGCAGCACATGGTGAAAATCCCTCTTCATCACAACAGTTAAAGCTGCAGGAGCCCTGCCTATCGTGACCAGATACAAAAGACCGCAGCGCTCCTGCAGCTTTAACTGTTGTGATGAAAAGAGAATTTCACCAGGTGCTGCATGCATACAAATGGAACCTGCTGAAATTCCCTTTTCTATGCAACTGCTAAAGATACAGGAGCCCTGCCCTCTTTTTCATATGGTCACCCTACTGTGACCCTTGGACTCCTGCTTGATTCTACTTCTTGGACTTTGTGTTTGACTACTTACCTGTGCCTAGACCTTGGCTGCACCACAGACCTTTTTTTTTGAACTCTTCCCCGTGCCTGGAAATATTATGCCCTTTACCACTGCCTGTTTCCTGGCTATTCCTGCTCTGAACTGATGTCTTCTGGATTGATGTCTCTGTGCTTGATCATTGGCTTGTTTATTGGCTTGCCATTGGATTGTCCCCATAATTTGCCCTAATGTGAGTCTGACCCAGTCATAGCAGGACAGAAGTCTTCAGTTTTTCAAGGAAGAAATCAACAGTGTAAAATCTTCAAATATTGGATGAAAATGAGTTTCCCTAGTAATCTTTCCCAGGGCCAGTTCTTCATATGATCTTACAGAGAAAAGTGACCCCAGCATTCATTTGTTTGTTTATTAAGTTTATATACCACTCTTCATAATGAAGCAGTTTTACACAAGCAACGAAAAACAATATTAAAACTCTAAAAAAAATCATCAAATTCAACAAGCAATGAGATAATGCGTATTATCAAATGTGCATTAAATAGCGAGTTTTCCTGCTCCATGGCCATTAAAGCGCATTTTGACCATGTAAACAAGCGATTCTCCGCATTTCAGCCACTTTAAAGCGCGTTTCAAACAAACAGTAGGGCCACCAGTTATGCGCTTAACCACTTCCCGCATACAGTCATTATCCTAACAGCGATTGCGAGAAGATGTGCATAATTGGAGAACCAGATGTCAAACTGAATTCTTGTAGAGGGGGTCTTAGTGAAGATACTGATGCACCTCCAAAGATAGGAAGCTCCTTAATATGGGCACCACAACTGAGAAGGCGCTCCGTGAGGTTAGTACTCCTCAGGCATTGCGCATTGCTAATATATAGCCATTGAAACTTTTCCTAACATAATGGAGATAAATTGAATCTCCTGCTAACAGCTTCAGATCCCCAGCTAAAGGCACAAGAGCAAAGGCAAGTCCAAAGGTTTTCTCTTTCAAGTGGTGTTTCATCTGGAGTGGTTACTTCTGTGGCTATTCATCAACAGTACCAATATATTCAAGAGTGGACCTTTAAAATGTGCTTTAAATCTTGTTTTTCCAAGAAGCACCCAACCCAGAAATTGTGCCTTTGCTATGGTCAACATAGCAAAACCAGTTCATAACAGGATTCCAAGCTTCCTTCCAACCTGGGCTGTAAAGACCCAGTGGGTCTTCACCTGTCACAGTGATGCCTGTAATCATGACAGTCTGCTGACTGGCTATCTTCCTGCCACATAGCTATTAAATACACAGGAACCCTCACGGATTCTATTGGCTTACTTCCTTAGTAGGAACCAGACAGTTCTCATAAGAAGTCGGAATAGTTACATGGTTGCTTTACTTGGAACTTTTTTCTCTAATCTATCAGTGGAACAGGTTGTTCAAAGGAACACAGTTTCCCCTCAGTTTTCCTCCTTGTTCTCTCCAAGGATGGTACAGATCTCCCAGTGTTGATAAATCAAATACAGTTTAGGATTTATGTGCCCGCAGGAGAACAAACCTAAGAAGAGAATAATCTCACATTTTCCTTTTTACCATCTCTTGCCTCTTAAATAGATTCAGATTACTTCCACTAAACTCATTTTTCTCTCCAGTTGTCATGTATCACCCCTTTTCTTTGCACTGGCTCCCTGTTGCTAATCACATCAACTTCAGGCTTTTTATCGCTTTAAAATCTCTACTAAATTGTAGTCTGTCCGACTCAGTCAGATTTCAAAAAGTGTCCTGATGTTTTTGATAATTGTTGGAAGTTTGGCAAAGAAAATGAGAACTATAAGCATCTCTGACAAAACGTGTCAAAAGTGGTAACTTACATGTTAGAATGGGGATTGGAAAGCATTCGAATAAAACAAAATCGATCTAGCTAGCCATTTGAAAGTCCCTGGTTGAATTCCCAGCATCTCCAGCTAAGACTGGGAATGACATCTGTCTGAAACCCTAGAGAGCCACTGCCAATGTAGACAATACTGAGCTGGATGGACCAATGGTCTGACTCCATATAAGACAGCTTCATATTTTCATTATCTGGCTGAGAAAGAGAGAAAGCAGGAAAGGTTGTGTGATGCTCCCTCCCCACAGAGCTTCTATTAATCCTATTGAGGTTCCTTTTTTTGAACTGCCACCATTTTGACAGCAACATCTCTCTCATTATGTGTCCAGGCAGATTTTTGTGCTCATGACACAAATTAAGCAAAGATTAGGCTGACCAGATAAAATCCAGGTCAGGGCTCATGTAACTTTAACAGTTGTAGAGAAAAGGGAATTTCAACCAGTGTCATTTGTATGCAATTAGTTCCTGGTGATATTCCCTCTTCATCACAACAGTTAAAGGTGCAGGCACTATGCTAGAGTGACCATATACAAAGGAAGGCAGGGCCCCTGCAACTTTAACTGTTGTGATGAAGAGGGAATTTCACCAGGAACTAATTGCATACAAATGACACTGGCTGAAATTCCCTTTTCTCTACAACTGTTAAAGTTACATAAGTCCTGACCTGGATTTTATCTGGTCACCCTAGCAAAGATGAAATATTAAAGCAGTGTTTAAAAGGTGCAACTAACATTACACATGAATGTCAGCATTTTAAAAGAGTTCCCCAATGGTTAGCAGTGGCCACTGACAGAGTTCACTAGGTGAAACCATGGGTATCCACTGCATGGCAATGCTGGGGAGAATTTCCACCCTCCTCTGTACAGAAAGGCTCATGGCCACCCTAGCATTTGGAGATGAGAACTGAACTCATTGAAGTTCTGGCTGTCATACAGTTGAAGCAGAATATCCACAGGAGCTGCTTCCATCCTCATATGCTAGGTAAAGTTGCACCTATTGAATTTCTGCCTGTAATGCATCTGGTGAGAGTTCTGGGCCCTTTACGAGGAACTATAGCAGCCCTTTCTCTTTGTCGAGCAGAGGGAGATTAATGACGAGATGAGACACAGAAGATGGGTTAAATAGGGCACATTTATTAAAGATCTGCAAAAGGGGTAGCTCCTATAGGGCATCCAGGATGGCCTGATCACAGGCCCTTTTCCCTAAATTGGGCAAGCCATTCTTGCCCCATGGGTTGGCACTGTAACTTCACCACCCCACTGAGCTGCCCCCTTTTGGGGGTAGGGAGACCTTCCAGTGTCATACACACACACAAGTGCCGCATGGCTTCGAGTGAGTGAGAAGCGTTGTCCTCAAAGGTAATCCTTATCTCACCAGCAAGGCTGTGGGGCTTAAAGCTGGGGGCCTCAGGTATTACCAGTCACCGCAACAGTGCCTGTGAATGCTCACTAATCAAATCCCCCCTCTGGATGCCCCTCCTACCAGCCTCGGGGTGCGTCATGCCACTTGCTTAGTTGCTCCCGCTAGGTAAAGTAGCACCTATTGATTTCTGCCTGTCATGCATCTGGTGAGAGTTCTGGGCCCTTTACGAGGCACTATAGCAGCCCTTTCTCTTTATGAGGTATAAGGTTGGGGGTTGGTAAAAGCCAAACAACAGCTCTGAGGCCTAGTAATTCTGAGGTAAGAAGGATGAAAGAGACCACTCACAGAAGCAGTCATACTACTACTGCTAAGGAGGTGAGGCCTATGCAGGGAATAGTCTATCTCAGGGATATGAATGAAGTATAATGATTGTCCTTTATTTTCAGGAGGGGGGGTTGTCAGATTTAACCAGCCTTGATAGAAGCCAGCTATTTTCAGGGCCAAAGACAAAAAGAATGGGAGACACTAGCCACTGTTCACTCCTTCTTTCTCTGTGCAGCTGCACCTTTTTTTAAAAAAGGGAGACACAAATAACACAAAATATGCATAAAAATAACAATACTGGAAAATAATAAACAATATGTTATTTGCGGAAGTGGAAGGTGAGAAATAACGAGACGACACAAGTATATGGATTTAAATATGGGCCACATTTATTAAAGATTCTGCAAAGGGGTAAAATTCCTAAGCGGGCATCTCACACTTGGTCCAAAGGCCATCCCTAGGATTGGGTGAACCATTCTTAACCCCAGAAGTGGCGCCTTACAGCTCACCACCTCATGGGTTCCCCAGTTGGGGTAGGGAGGCCTTCCGGTGTCATCATCCACTTGCCGCATGGCTCCGAGGGGGTGAGGAGGGTTGGCCTCAAAGGTAAACCTTCCACCCGCTGGCTGGTGCCACAAGACTCCCAGCCATAGGCTTCAGGCACTACCCATCACCACCAATGGTGCCAGAGAATGCTCACCAATATTCCCCACTCGAGATGCCCGCACCTAATCACCATCAGATGTGACCAATCAACCAAATCAACCTATTTAATACACCCAACCTGTCTCACAGTGTGGAGTAGGCAAAAAAACTCACAACCAATTCAGATTGTGAGCAAAAAATTTCTACTTGGCCTCCAAAATGATAACCAGCGAACCCACGCTATGTACAAGGGAGGGAGGGAGGGAGGGAGCTAAAAGACAAAGAGGGCTCTGGGTGGGGGCGCAGCTCTTATATAGCTGTGCTTCTCCCAGTCCCTGTGGCGCCAAAAAGCGAGGTGGCCAATGGCCTACCACCACACCTCATTGTCTCCCCTCATCTGCAATTGGCCTCCCCCCACCCAGGCGTGGCCAGGTGTGGGTCTGAGGCACTTGTACTAACATTGAAATGGTCGTGAAAGAAAACCAACACAGATTTTTCACAGAATAATTTCTTCTTGTTACAGCATCTACCCATACATTCTGTTGCAACTTTTATGCAGGAATATGCACAAATATTTAGTCCAGTGTACTTTTGTGGTGCTCTTATACAATGGTACAATACATAATTTGTACCTTCTGGATTTTGCAAACTCCCAGTCGTATATTACAGGAAACTTCCTCACCAACCACGCCTCAAAGAGAAATTCAGCACCTGTGATGTTACAGCACCACAGCCATTATGGGATGTGTTGAAAAATTGGAATGTCCTAGATTTCAGCTATGTATGATCAGATTTCAGCAACAACAACAAAAGAAAAAAAAAAGAAAGCCAGGTGAATTATAATCTCTTTCTGAAGAGAATGCAACGATATTTCTTGTTAAAAAGAAATTATAGAGTTGAGGCAAGTTCACCCTTTATTGTAAATTTAGGATACAACAACTCCTTTCCCTGCCTGGCCATATAGCCCTAGTACAGGCTTGCCCTTTCTTGACTCCTGCTTGAAAGCCTCCTAGCATTGGAAAATAAAAGCATCAGTTTTAGTTATTGCAGTACTTCAAGGCCTACATGCTCTAGGCTATGCTACATGAAACATATTTTGCCACCTGTTGTATTCCCCTTGAATTCTACATTATGAATGAAGATGTTTGATTAGTAAATCAATATAAATCCAATCAACTGGTATTAGAGTTGTTGTAGCTTACAGTATATTCTATTTTTGTAATTCTGTTCACAATGCTTTTTCAATAATATTCCAAATTGGGTACATAAAATAATCAAAATTTGATTTGCATTTTTTCCCAAGAGAGAGTCATATAAAAGTTACAGCTTAGATCTTAATTTTTGCTCAGTGAATGGAAGCTCCATCCATTCCTGGAAAGAAATAGTTAGAATCCAAATTTATGTTTGTTCCACAAACTATACTGTGAGAATTTTTCAGTACAATGTTTTCTGTACAATACATGCTAAACTGCAAATATTTCTTTATTTATTCTATTTCAAATATTTCAAATATTTCTTGACTAGCTTTCAGGGCAGAAGCCCTCCCAAGGCAATAAAATACATAAAAACAGTTAGAATATTAAAAGCAGTAAAAACATAAATACAATAAAATAGCAATAAAAGCCAACAATAAAATCAGCAACAATAGCGCTAGCAGCAACAGCAGCAATCGGAAAGCTGAAAGGAAGGCAAAGATGGTAGACTGAGGTTGGACAGCTCTCTCCTTCCGGCCGGGACAATCAGATGCCGAGTTCCGAAGCTTACCAGGTTTTATCAGGTTTTATCAGTTTTTATCAGTTTTTTTAGCATTTCATTTTACGAAACTCAAGCTGAGAACAGTGTTTTATCTAGCCTGGAGGGCTTTGGACTGAGGCAGGAGTAAACCTGAGTGTTTTAAATTGTTTTAATGTCAGCTATTTTTAGCCAAACACTCAGTCATCAGTTTACTCCCTTTTCCTACCTTATTTATATGCTGGTGAAGTTGCAGGAAGTTCAGAGAAGCTACTAATCTTTTACTGTCAACGCTGGAACATTTAAGGAAACTTAAGGCTTATAATCATAGCCCGGAATTGAGACTGAAGTTTTTGGAGACTCGAAGCTGGGGCTGTGTAGAGGGGGAGAGGACTGCAGCAGAAACTGGATGCCAATTAAAGAACAACACACAATGAATTTAAAGGGCACCGAAACAAAGCACCATGGTTCTCACAAAAGAAGGATATAAGGAAAAGGGGTTGGCCTTAACTTCTGGGGAAGTAATAGAGCATCCCAAGTCGCTGAAACAACTGAAAATAACGAATTTTATGTCCCAAGATTCTGAGAACCTCCCCAGCCCCCCCCCCCCATTAACTCCATCCCTGAGGCAGTAGAGTCAGCAGAGCCCAGTGACTTAAAACTTGACTGGTCGCTGGGCCCTTAGTGTCTGATGCGGGCGGGTGTTTATGGAAACTCCGAGGAGCTTGGAAGCAGTCTGGCAGCTGAAATAGAAGCGGCAGAATTAAGCCAGACAAGGGAAGACAGCATGAGAAGCCTGCCTGGTACCATTACACAAGGCAGCAGTACTGCCTTTGACCTGCCTCTCCCTCCCAATACTCCACGGAAGGACTGGAGACTGGCAGGGATGCACCAGTTTCCCCACGATGAGTCCAGCTATGTAATATATGTGGTAAAAGTGCTACTCGATTCCTACTATGAAAGAAACAAGAAGCTTCTTGGGGATTGGGCCAAAGACATTGCTTTGATTAAAAAAATTTTTGCGGAAAGCAAAGATTTCTTGAGCACATTAACAACTTTTGCTCGAGGGAAATACAATCAAGGAGCTAATCCTGAAACAACTAGACTAGAGGCCAAAGCGCTGAATACAAATACAAACTCTAACATACAAGCGATCCAAAGCACTCAGCCCCTCAAGACTCGAAGTAGGAAGGATGTAGCAGCCCTTATCCATGCGGAGCCCCCCAAAGGGAATAGATCTGGTACTATTACCACTACAGTTCAGCCCTCTAGAAAACAGGGAAAGGCACAAAGGCTTTGTAACACTAGAGCTAATAGGCACTTATCTCACAGAGAGAAAAAACCAAAAAAATCTGAAGAATTGGTCATGCTCTAAGAAACATCCAAAAATGAAGTTCAACAGGCTGTTCAAACTCATTGATAAGCCGAGTTAGGAAAATGCTCCAACTAGGACAGTGAGTCCCAACATAAAGGCAACGAAGAAGGCACCAACTGAAGCAGGGATACAGGCAGTCACTAATGATTCCTGCACAAAAGCATTAACAATGCCTACAAGCCATCTACAAGAAATGGAGCCTCTCTTGCAGACTTCATCCAAGCCACTCCTGCATTGTACGGAGCAGATGAATGCGGACTTGAAAGACGGCAACATTGTAGGAACTCAACCCTGGCAGCTTCGACTGCTACCTCGGAATCTAATTATTTCCAACTTCCCTAAACCCGTAGGGAGGTTGTCCCATCATGGAGGAATCAAACATTTCATTTCAGTCATCGAAGGCTGCACTCAAATAAAACTCAACTATTCGGATGTCTTGAATATAGAATATATCCAGTTTAGGGTAATAGAAATCTGTGCTTCTATAAATAAGTTAGCACGTCTTCTCAACTCCAGAGAACTTCTGTGAGACTGCGGGTTGGTGGCTTCTAGACACTTTAAAAATACGGCCCTACCAATGAAAGTGAGTGCCCTCCGACGTCTTGCAGTGATGGCCCATGGGGAAACAACTCCGGGGGCTCCATCTAGGCTGAATATCACTACCAATTCTCCTATATTTTCCTTCAACATAGCACATGTTCCATCAAGCTCCATTAATGGTCGTGCTGGTCAGACTCAAAATTTGAATCGAACCACAGTGAGAAGAGAAACCACCCCAATTGAAGAAATGCAATTAATTGATAGTTTCAAGGATCTCCCAGCTCAAGAACAGCAAGAAATCCTTTTAAGACTTTCAAACCTGAAGCATTCTTAGTCATGACCTACAGCCAGAGACGAACAGTTCTGTAAATAAGTGCCGACAGAGTACTTATTCTAGTAAAGACTCATCACATAGTGTGCTGCATCCCTCATTGGGAGACATGCCAGCTCAAGGAACTGGACACAACAAAGACAAATTGAATCATGAAGTCCCTCTGAACATATCCAAAGACACGAGAGAGAGAGAGACGGAACATGCTCCACCCAGGCCCTATAACAACTGGAACAAGTCTGCTGAGTCTAGCCCTAAAAAGTCCATGAGGACTGATTGTCAACTGTTAGGATAATGTACTCAGACTACAGCAACTATCCCGAGTGCTGGACCTGTCAACAGCTGTGTTTTTGATAACAGGGGTGGTTTGTTGGACTCTCTTGTTGAGATCAACTGACTAGTCAACCCTGAATTAAGCACAGATTTAAAACTTCTTTCATGGAATATTGCCAGGTGGAGTTCAAAAGCCGGGGATCAAGGGATTAGTAACTATCTGGCAAAGTTTGATATAGTTTTCCTCCAGGAGACCTGGTGCTGTGAAGACATCTTCATAAGCGGTTTCTCCTCGTTTTGCTTACCAACTCTTCATAACAAAGGGAAAGGTAAGAACTATCAGGGCTTATCTGTCCTAATCTCATCGTCCCTCAATGTTAGGACAACTTATCTCCCAACCTTTGACTCTCTGATGCAAGCTCTGAAACTGGATTTAGGACCCTCCAAGTTGTCCCTTATGTTCTTCTCTCATACTTTCCTCCCTCAGTAAGTAAGGAGACAACTCAAGCTATATGGTCAAAAGCTGAATGTTATCTTGCAGACCTAAAGGCCAAATTCCCTGCTGCATATCCGATCCTAGCTGGGGATCTAAATGCAAGGACTGGCAAGTATACTGGGGCCTTTCCATCAGGAGAACTAGAACCTTGGGCAATAAAAGCATCGCTTAAAAGGATGCCTCGGCACTCCAAAGATCGAATCACTAACCACGCAGGCCAATGTCTACTCCAAACTATAACTAGAAACAATCTCTCCATTTTAAATGGACGTTCAGTGGAGGATAGATGGGGAGAGTTTACTTTTACCTCATCAAAGGGATCAAGTGTAATAGACTACATTATAGTGCATAACGAGTTGGAGAGCTCAGTCAGCTCAGTAGCGGACCGTCTGGATAGCAACCACCATCCCTTAGAGCTGGTTTTATCCACCCCTGGCTTATTTCGGCTGGAAGTCTGCTGTCACCCTTTGCCCAGCCATCAAGTTAATTCTAAATTTAAAAAGATCAAATGGTCTGCAAAGACAGCCTGTACCATTGACCATTTGATCAGTTCTGAACTCTTTGTTAACTTCTCGAATCAGATTCTCGAATCTCGGTCCCCCGAGTCTGCCATTGACGCTTATGAGGACCTGATTCAAGCCCTTATTCGCACAGTACAAGATAGTCTCCCTAATCCAAAAGAGAGAAGGCCTCAAAGTAAAGTGTGGTTTGATGGAGATTGTGTAATGGCAAAAACAAACCTTCAGATAGCATATGGAACCTACCAGAAGAACAATAAGAGGAAAATACCAGACTCATTTTACGATAATAATAAAAAAAAAGTCTACTACATCAGAAGAAGCAGGCAGCGGATCGAGAGTGCTGGCAGCTCTTGATAGCGGCCACAAATTCCAACAATACTAGATCCTTTTGGGATATCGTTTCGGGGGCTATGATCCCCAGAGCCAGAGAAATGGGCAGTTATATACCCACAACCACCTGGGAGGAACACTATAAGGCAGCTCTGAATGGAGATAAAGTTTCGACTCCAAGCCCAACGCTAAAGCCGAACTCTCCAATCTGGCTGTTAGGTGTCAGGTGCTTCGTAGACAATTCACAGGGCTGGCCCTGTGAATTGTGGACTGAAGACTTGGCAATTTGTCATGAGAAAATGTATCTCTGCTTCTCTGTTATGTGCTTATCTCAAATGGTAGGCCGAAGGCCTTGAAAGTTCTCTGGGAATTAAACTATGTTTTGCAAAGGTGGGGGCTATCTTCCTCACACTGTGGCGTCATCAGAAGAGGTTGAACCGTGCCGCCCTGTTGGCATGTGAGTTTAGATTACAGGCCTGAAGCCCTGTCTATCAAAGTAGCTTAGAATTGCCCAGCCTCCACACTATATTACCTTTGTCCTGAGAGTAATTCCTTTGCTAGGAATTATCTCGTCAAACCTCTTGCTGCTTGTGTGCTACTCTGCTGTTGTGAGTTTCTATCTGATTTAGAATTGTATGAGGCACTCTGTACATGTTCTGTTGCTGTTTAGACTTAGAACTTCTACGAACTATGCCATGAAAAGTGCACTGTGGTTTTTCATAGAGTTGGACTTGTGATTACTGTTCTGGATTCGTGTTCTATAGCCTGCTGTCTCCCTCCATGGAGCCAAAGTTACGGGCAGAGGGAGGCAGAAGCTGATTGTTGCTGTTCTACAATTGTGTGTGTTTGGGACCTGTGAGAGGACCTTCCTCAGAGCTAAAGCTACGTGAATTGGGAAGGCTCCCTAGGTCGAAGAGGTTCAGTTCCTGACGTCTTGCTTCGGTGATCTGCTCAGCGTTCCCTGACAGGCTGAGTCTGATTTAGTTCAAGATAGTCTTACCTTCTGTCTGGAGGCTTTCCGTGAGTGTCCCTATGTTCCAGAGGATTCCAGTGCAGTGTGGCCGCTCCTGCCCTCTAAGGACTAGGGTTAATCTCTAAATGTCTACCCCTGAGTGAGTGCTGTTCTCATTAAGCCGTTCTACCTGAAAGCCGTGTGGTCCGTATTCAGCTTCAAGTGTGTGATTGCAGAAATGAAACCATCATGCTTTGAATTCCGTGTGATTTACAATAAAAGAAATCTCACTGTTATTGTTGTGTATCAGTGTGCCTAAAGTCGTGAGCAGAAACTTAGAGAGTTAGCCAGAGTCACGACACTGGCCCAATGTAGATCCTGAATGTATAGAAGGTCTACTTAGTAAACTTAAGGCAGGCAAAGCCCCCGGTCCAGACGGAATTACTTCGGAGATACTAAAGTGCGATACACATTGGTGGGCTCAAACGTTAGCCGCCTTATTCACAGTGATCAACAATTCCGGCCAAATTCCTTCTGCCTGGAGGACGGCCCTGGTAATTCCAATATACAAGAAGGGTCCCAGAAATGATCCATGTAATTATAGGCCTATTAGTTTGCTGTCTATAGTAGGTAAGGTGTATGCCAGCTTCCTGAATGTCGAACTTCGGAATTGGATTAATGAGAACAATATCCTGGGCCAGGAACAAATTGGGATCCAGCCTGGGTGTTCAACTACTGACCACTGCTTAGTGTTGTACCATCTGGCCCATAAATATACTGCTATAAAAGGAGGCAAACTATTCTGTGCTTTTATAGATCTAAGGTCAGCTTTCGATTCGATTTCTCATCCTCGGCTCTGGAAAAAGTTAGAGAAGCTTTCTATCGATAGCAGATTACTGTTTTTAACACAGTCACTGTATTATAATTCCACTGCCCAGGTTCGAAGTAGTGCTCAGGGCCATCTTACCAAAGAATTTGCCACCAATCAGGGAGTTAGGCAAGGCTGCATCCTTGTGCCATCCCTGTTCAACTTGTATCTAGCAGACCTCCCTTTGGTGCTGTCCTAGCTACAGTCCCATCCACCCAAAATTGGCCAATCCAAAGTCTGCATATTGCTTTATGCGGACGAAGCAGTTTTGGTTTCCCAGACACGACTCAGGTTAAAGAGACTCCTTTCTGGTTTTTTTATCCTACTGTGTTAAAAGCAACCTATCCATTAATTACCAAAAGTCAAAAACGATGTTTTTTGCAAACAAAAAAGTAAGGTATATATGGCACATGGGCGGGCATAAAATCAATCAGGTAGACTCCTATAAATACCTAGGGTTATGGTTCCAGGAAAATCTTAAATGGACCAAGCACAGCAAAGAAGTTAAAGGTAGGGCTGAGCAAACAACGGGAGCGTTATATCGCTTCTTCCTTCAAAAAGGTGGCAAATATTTACCAGCAGCCATCAGAGTCCATCAAGCCAAACTGGCCGCCCAGATTTTGTACGGGGCCCCTATCTGGTTTCCCCTGTGCAAAAGTCTGATTGAGGGTCTCCAGTCGTCATATCTAAGAATGTTTTTTGGAGTACCAAGGTGTGTGGCAGGGGCTGTTCTTAATCTGAAGATGGGTTTGTCCTCACTGAGTAGTACGGTTTGGTCCCATACACTATTGTATTGGCTAAGACTGTACCATGGCATTTCCTCAAACTCCCTGGTGTCCTTGGTCCTGTTAGACTCTTATGTATCCCCATGGACCAAAGCACTGGTGCAGAAATCAAACCTCCTGGGCCTTTCCCCTTTTCCATTATTGCACATGGACCATGACTACGCCAGGCAGATTATCAAGCAAAGAATCTTCGATGTTGATCTCCAGGAGCACAGGAGCATGGCTCGTGGAACATGCTCTCCCTACACACTAGACCTAATGGCCAGAGCGGGTGGAGAGGGAACCCGATACCTGAATTGGTTATCGGTGCCTAAATACAGAAGAGCATTCTCACTTGCCAGATTCAACATTCTCCCCTCTAAGCTGCTGGAGGGTAGATTTAAGGGATTGTCTTTGGAAAATAGGTGCTGCCCGTGTCATCACTTGGAAGTCGAATCAGTTGAGCACATGCTGTTAAGGTGTAGTTTCTATAATGAGGCAAGGAACTCCCTGCTCAGTCCGATTTTAAGTAAATAGGCGGGACCCACCAGCAAAAACTGACGAGCATTTCATTGCAGGGTAAAGATAAGTTAATCACATTACAAGTAGCTAAATTTCTCCATATTGTAATTAGCTGCAGAAATCAGATAGTTAACAGTGATTAGATCTGAGTTAAAAAGTTAAAACATTTGACTGCCCGTCCTGTGATTTGATGTGTACGTACATTTCAATGCATAATTCACTTTGAAACGCTCATTTTAACCAATGTAATATGGTTTTGGCCTATTGGTTGTTGAATAAAGATTGATTGATTGAACAGCAGCAATCATTTCAAGATAAAATTATATTTTTTCAAAGCTTTGTTAAAAGCTTGTAATGACTGGGCATGGCAGACCTCTGATGGCAGCTTGTTCCAAAATGTTTGCTTACTCAAGCAGAGTACAGTGGTCTCTGATAATATTCCATTCACACCTTTAGTGTTGCACAAATGGGACCTTTACGGCCGCCATTTCCTCAACGTTGAAAATATGCAATTTCCGAGGCATTCAAATGGCGGCTCCAGACGAAGGGTGGGTGGCTCCAGACAAGGGTATGTGCCTCCTGGCAAATGGTGGCTTGGTGGGTGGCCCACTGAGACAGATACAGGTAAGTCCAACCATCCATATCCCTTACCCTACTTTTTTCCCAAGCAAAACAATCCTAGCTGTAGTAAACTTCCCTCTGGAGTTACTCCAACCCCTTGATCATTTTAGTTGCCCTTACAGGATACACTGCAGGCTTGAGTCCTGACAGGGAGCTGCACAACATCTCAATGGGTTTTTTGCAGGACACATCTGAGGCTTGTGTCCTAAATTTCTATAGATGAGGAGTTCACGCTTTCCTTTCAAAAATTGCATGTACTTAAATTAAGTGGCTGTGCAAACATGTCAGCCTCTATTTGTGCTGTTATGCCAGCTCAGTGACAAATACATTTTGCAGGGCTATTTATCTATTTATATTTAACTCAGATGGCAAATTGATCATTTCCAGTGTTTACATTTTGTAAGATCCGCTTGCTTGCTTCTTTTTCCTTGCTGAAAGCATAATATTTGTTTTGGGTTCTAATTTGCACACATCATCTGGCTAATGTTACTAAGAGTTTGATACATGAGATACTTTCCTGGTTTATCAAATTTAAAAGAATATAAAGAGAAATTATTCTTTATAGCTTCAGTACACAATGGAAATGCTGAGTGCTCAGCATCCATCCTCTTAAACTTGTTTACATCAGTGAGAGGTTATTGATTTTAACAGATTTGGCCTACTCCTAAATCAGAGAAAGTAATTCTGCCCCCCCCCCCGGGTTTTTTTAAACTAGGGTACAGCAACTCAAATGGTTGAAGGAATCTGCCTGATACTTAAGCTGGAAATGCAATCCTGATGAAATATATTGTTAGACAGAGATCTGCAAGAGCTGGGTGGAACACAACATGTTTTAGGACTGATGTTAAATGAGAGTCCTGTTGCTCAGTTGTACAGCACATGCTTTTGCATGCAGAAGGCCCCAGGTATGGCCCTTGGCAGCTCCAAGTAGGGCTGGGAAAGACCCCTCTCCAACATCCTGGAGAGTCATGGCCAGTCAGTGTGGAGAATACTGAGCCAGATGGACCAATGGACTTATTCAGTTCAAGACTGCTTCCTAAATATACATGCTTGAAAGGGCCTTTCATAAAAATCAGTGGGATTTTATTCCCAGTCATCCATCTGTGTTTGTGCTTCTTACACTAAAACTAGTACTATCTTTACTATATTGGGGAGCCTGTTTTCAAAGACATGTTCATTCAAAATTAGTGGATCAGCTTTGCCCAAATCTAGCTACTTCTATTACATATGCTGTGATGCGTGCTGCATGGCTGGAGAATACAACAGCATTCAATCTATTCTGGAATGGGTCAGATTGCACAAGGTCGCTAAGCAGTTGCTTTGGGTTACGCGAAAGCAAGCAACTAAACACACGGAAGTCGAAATGTGTCAAGAAATGCATTATGCATTCTTACTCTAGCATTTAAATGCAATGAAGGTAACACCCTGGCCCAACATTTAACTACAGTTTCAGTAATGATATTTGCCTGTGCCATAGTATACAATAAAAATGTTACAATGGAGCCATTTGTCTCTAAAGCTACAGTCTGCCTCAACTTAAGCTTTGGCTTCTCTATGACCTCTAAGAAGATATTCTCTTATCTATTTGATCCATGTGTACTACCACACTGCTTACCAGTTCCTGATGATTGCAGCCTTCTTTTAACAACTGTCTCAGCTGCATACTGATCTTTTCCAGATTGAGCTTTTTCTACATGAGGCATTTATTGTGCTCTTGTCATCCCCTAGCCACGGTTGTCTACAGCATAGGTGTGCGCACAGCTGGTTCACCTGGTGCCCAGGCACCAGCTAATGCCCAGCACACACACACCCCGCCAGCACCCACCACCACCAGCGCCCGCTGCTGTCGCTCTCCCATGGCTGCTGCTAAGCATACAGATCCAGCGAGGGAGAGAGGAGAGCAAGCGAGTGGCACCGCTCTTACCCGAGCTCCTCTATGGCACAGCACAGGGGCAGGAGGACTCGGCTAGGGTTACCATATGTCCGCAAAACCGGGAAAGTCCCAATTTTCTAGTGAATTTAAAATGTTCCGACCCCCTGGGCAGGAATCCCGGATTCCTGCGAGAGGTGAGACTTGATGGAAACGCACAGCAATTGACTGCGGCTGCGCAGAAGCAGCAGCAGTAGCAGCGAACACGAGGGTGAAGCCGGGGGTAGCGACTAGCCCAGTTGTGTCCGCTTGGATTTAAACCCTCCAGGCCTGGAAATTCCACTGAAGCAATTGTTGTGTGCGTGAAGGGTGTGTGGGTTGGCAGCGACGTGGGAAGAGATTCTGAAGCTGCCTCAGCAGTTTCAATGCAGACAGAAAGGTAGGAGGACATTCGTTCTACTAACTGGCAATGGGTTTCTTCCCCCTTCCCCCCCCCTCTCTCTCTCCCCCTTCCTTCCCTGAGCAGCATATTAATAAAGCCACCCAAGGCTGCGGGTCAGTTGACCCATCTACAATGGTTCTTTGCCCAAACCACCTTTGCTCCTTGTACCCACGTGGTGGGACATGTTCATCTAGCAACTCTCCCTTCCCCCACCTGCCTCAAAGGAAGACCTCAAACAAAAAGCAACAATAATAACACACACACACACCAGCGCCCCCACCCCCCGGGAAACTCGGATCTCGCCTCGGCCCCTTTCCCTAGCCCCAGGCTTGCCCAGCCAATGAGCCACGGCTCTCTCTGAGCACTCTCACCTAGGGCAACTCTCCACTTGACACTCTCTTCCCCCCATGTGGGACCCTCGCCCAGCCAGGGCTGGCTCGGCAACCACAGCCAGGACAGGAGGGCCCAGCAGCGAACACACACGTCTGACTCCTGCACACTCCTCTCTCTCTCTCTCTCTCTCACACACACACACACACACACATTCACACGCTGCAGAGGGGGAGGGATAGAGAGAGGTAGGGAGAGGCTCGAAAGTGAAATTTATTATTGATACAAAGACAAAGACAGAGAGAGGAAGAGAAAGACTTTCAAGACAATTTCAAATTATTGTTTCTCTCTGGGAAAGAAAGGCAAAGGGGGAAAAACAGTGAGCGAGTGAGGGCTTCCCTCCCTCCTCCCACTTCCGCCCCTGTCCAATCACAGAATATGTATTTATTTATTTTTGCATTGTTTTGAGGATTCATAATATGGCAACCCTAGACTCGGGGCCAAGGCGGGCGGGGGAGCAGCGCCGCGGCGAGGAGGAGCGTGCGCCCCATGAGACTTCCTGTGCGGGAAAACCTCCATCACAGGCAGGCAGGCTAGCAAACCTTTAAGCCAGTGGAAGTGGCTTTGATGGGCGGCTCTGCAGGCCGAGGGTTTCCTTCACCGCTTTCGTAGGAAGGCAGGAATTGAGAGAGCTTCAAGTGCTAGGGCCCTACTGTCCCAGTTGGAGAGCTGTGTTGGAGAGCCCCACCGATTCATAATTGGTCAGGTAAGCGGGCTCTGTGGAGCAACAGTGAGGCCATGTTAAACAGCATGAAGGCCCAGGGGAAAGGGGTGGCTGTGGCGCCTTGTGCAGAACAATCGGCTACAGCCCTCAAGGCATTCCCTTGTCTCTGCAGCTGCTGTGCTTCGCTTCCAACGCTCCCGGCTTTGGGCTCCCGTGTGTGAAAAGGGGCCAGGGTTTTGGCCCAGCTCCTTTCCTCCATTTACTCCCAAGTAAGTGTGTATAGGAGTGCAGTTAGGAAATGATTAGCATCTTGGCCCATAATGCATAAGTTTCAAGTGAAGTTTAGAGGAAAGCTGGTATTTTTGCCTGCACAAGATTTGGTATTTACATACGAAGCACCTTAACTAGAAATCCCCTGATTTTACTGATTAGAATAGGCTGACCAGATGGCTCGGGATTTCCCGGTCCTAACTGGGAATCCAGGGGCAAACCGGCCCAACCGGGGGGCGGGGGGGCAAACCGGGGTGGCGGGGGGTCACGAGGCGGTGGCAGCAAGCAAAGAGCGGCGGTAGACCCGGCGGCGGTGGCGGCGGAGGAGCCCGGGAAGCGGCCGCCCCAGCAGGTAAGTGCCCTCCCTCGCACCTCACGCTCCTTACCCGCAGGGGCGTCCACTTCCCTCTGGTGCTCGAATCTACTGAGAAACAGGCTTCGCGGCCTGTCCCTCAGTAGCGCGCCGGGTGATAACGTCATCACCTGGCGCGATACTGAGAGACAGGCCGCAAAGCCTGTTTCTCAGTAGAGCTGCCGCCGCCGCCGGGTCCACTGCTGCCGCCGCCGCACCGCCGCGCCGCCACCGGGTCCTCCGCCGCCGGCGCGCCGCCGCCACCGGGGCCACCGCCGCTGGGGCCACCACCGCCGCCATGTCCACCGCCGGCTCGTAAGGCCAGCAGCCGCACGGAAGAGGCGGGGCAGGGCCGATTACGTCACTTCCGGATCCGGCCCTCCCCTGCCTCTTCCGCGCGGCTGCTGGCCTTACGAGCCGGCAGGGGACCCGGCGGGGGACCCGGCGGCGGGGGATGCAGCAGAAGAGAACCCGGTACGGTAGGTCCGGGCTGATGTTTTTTGGGGGTGGGTGGCTTGGTGGGGGGTTGTTTTGGGTGGGGGGTGGCTTGGGGGGTTGTTTTGGGGGGGTGGCTTGGTGGGGGGGTTGTTTTGGGTGGCGGGGGGGACCGGGATTTTGGGTTCCAAAATCTGGTCATCCTAGATTAGAATAGTGTTCTAAAAATAGTATAAGTTCTGATTAATTCTGCTAATCAGAAAGAAAGCAGCTGGGGGTAGTTTCTGCGTGCAAGGACAGCTCAGCTTCTTCCTAAGATATAAGAATGCCAGTGAATCTACTCAGAAGTAAGTCTCATTGAGTTCAGTGGAATTTACTCCCAAGTAAGTGTGTATAGGAGTGCAGCCTTAATCGGCCACATATGTGGTAGTTCATATGTATTTAGTACTGTCATAATTGCAAATCCCATAACATTGTGGCACTCTGTGCCTGTCAGGGGCTTGGGAATAGAGTTGGCAGTGTTTTTTAAGTGTTTTATTGGTATTTTAATAATGTATTGGTTTTATGTGCTTTTAATCAGTTTTGTGTATTTTATATTTGATGTTGTTCCCCGCCTTAATCCAGAGGGAGAGGCGGGTAAGAAATAAATACATATATTATTATTATTATTATTATTATATTCACACAACCCCCTATAGTGGGGAATTTTCCACACTGAAACCCATTGTTGTGGGTCGTGGCACGTAGCTGCACACCTTTCCCCACCCCTGCCATACTTTTCCTTTTTCCTCTGGTTCCTCCCCAGTCCAGGACTGAAGATAAAATAGAACATTTCAAGAAGGCTGTAGAATCCTTTATGACTGTATATTCAATCAATGTTTACCTTTAAAAAATCCCTGGGGCACCACCTAATGAAATGGGCTGCTTACGCCTATGGTCTACAGGTTCTTTAGATGATGTCGTGACACTCCAGTTTCACTTCTGAATCTAACCAGCACTTTTGATGAGGTTTTTGTAGCACAGGGAAAATGGGATACTTGAAAACTGTGCTGATTTACTTCTGCTGCTTGACATAACTGTATTCAACCGTATTCAAGATTAAGTCAGGTTCCTCCAGCAGATGTCTTCGCAATCCAGACTTGTTAATGCCAAACACAAATTGATATCTAATTAAAGGATTTTCCAATTCTCCAAAACTGTGTTACATGTTTGCTCTTAGTTACAAAAGAAATTCTCCAAAAGTCTCTCTGTCCTGCTGATAACCTTGACCTAAACTTATGTCTTTCAACTGTCTAATTACTTTTAAGGCAGAAGTACTTCTCAGAGTGTCGTCAGACAAGTGTTTTATTGCATGCTCGTTACTGGAAACTCATGGTTTTTCATGGGTCCTTTTGATGATGCTGTCCGCCTCCCACGTCTCCCACCCCTTCTGCTCATTTTCCCATCACAAAATAAGACCTGGAATATCCAACATTTTCAGCTGTAGCAAAACATGCTGCCATTTCCTGCTGTGTGCAGGAGAAGCAGCGGGGTAAAAATTAGGGGTGTGCATCGGATCGGATCCGATCCACGATCCGAATCCGATCCGCCCCAAAATCGGGAAAATCCGATCCGATCCGATCCGATCCGATCAACCTCCGATCCGATCCGATCCAATCCGACGAGGTCCGATCCGGATCGGACGCCATTTTGAATGCTTTTTCCCATAGCCAAGTATTGTTTTACAAAAACGCCTATAACTTTTTCATTTTTAAAGATAGAAGGATGAAACTTGGGCACATTATACACTGGTTAGGGATAGTTATCTGTGAGAAATTTCAGAAAGATTGGTGCATGCGTTTTGTGGCAATTAATTGTTTAATAAATACCCAGAAATGCCTATAACTTTGTCATTTTTAAAGTTACAAACATGAAACTTTGCCACATTGTAGGTGGTACGTTGGGACCTATCTGTGAGAAATTTCAGAAACTTAGGTGCTTGCCTTGTGTGGCAATTAATTTTAGAAAAATGGGTAGTAGTGGGGTAAATACATTTACGCCTCCCATTTTTTTATTTTTGAAGATACAAACAGGAAACTTGGGCACATTACAGGTACCACTTGCCTTGATACGTGTGTGAAATTTCAGAAACATTGGAGCTTGCCTTGTGTGGCAATTAATTTTTGAAACAATGAGGAAAGAAACACCTATAACTTTGTCATTTTTAAAGTTACACACATGAAACTTTGCCACATTGTAGGTGGTACCTTGGGACCTATGTGTGTGAAATTTCAGAAACATAGGTGCTTGCCTTGTGTGGCAATTAATTTTTTAATAAATACCCAGGAATGCCTATAACTTTGTCATTTGTAAAGTTACACACATGAAACTTTGCCACATTGTAGGCGGTACCTTGGGACCCATGTGTGTAAAATTTCAGAAACGTAGGTGCTTGTATTGTGTGGCAATTAATTTTTGAAACAATGAGGGATTCATTGGACAGCACTTGCCCATAGGGATTCATTGGACAGTACTTGCCCATAGGGATTCATTGGACAGTACTTTCCTATAGGAAATCATTGGAAAGCACTTGCCCATAGAAAATCATTGGAAAGCACTTGCCCATTGAGAAATACAGTTATGCCTCCCACTTTTTTATTTTTGAAGATACAAACAGGAAACTTGGGCACATTGTAGACTGGTTAGGGATAGTTATCTGTCAGAAATTTCAGAAAGATTGGTGCATGCGTTTTGTGGCAATTAATTTTTTAATAAATACCCAGGAATGCCTATAACTTTGTCATTTTTAAAGTTACATACATGAAACTTTGCCACATTGTAGGTGGTACCTTGGGACCTATGTGTGTAAAATTTCAAAAACGTAGGTGCTTGCCTTGTATGGCAATTAATTTTAGAAAAATGGGTAGTAGTGGGGTAAATACATTTACGCCTCCCATTTTTTTATTTTTAAAGATACAAACAGGAAACATGGGCACATTACAGGGAACACTTCACTTGATATGTGTGTAAAATTTCAGAATGATAGGTCCAGGCATGTGGTGGCAAGGTGTCTGCACACACCACTTTGAAGACTGTAGAAAATTTCTCCTGTAACGATCCCAGCGAGAGAGAGTGATCCTAGGCTCAGCCGTTCTGCTTGAGTGAAAGTATCAAAGCAGACACGAGCCAAGTGCTACTTTGTTTCTCCTTTTGTAATGGATACTAGCTCAGTTGCAGCCAAGCGTGCAAGGATCAAAGAGATGAGAGAAAGTGTTTCCTTCTTCTTCCCGGGAGGCGGGAGGGTGCAATTGACAGCCCCAGCCTCTGTGTAAAAAAGGTTAATAACTTTTAATCTAAAAAATTCGTAGCCACCACATGCCTGGACCTATCATTCTGAAATTTTACACACATATCAAGTGAAGTGTTCCCTGTAATGTGCCCATGTTTCCTGTTTGTATCTTTAAAAATAAAAAAATGGGAGGCGTAAATGTATTTACCCCACTACTACCCATTTTTCTAAAATTAATTGCCATACAAGGCAAGCACCTACGTTTTTGAAATTTTACACACATAGGTCCCAAGGTACCACCTACAATGTGGCAAAGTTTCATGTATGTAACTTTAAAAATGACAAAGTTATAGGCATTCCTGGGTATTTATTAAAAAATTAATTGCCACAAAACGCATGCACCAATCTTTCTGAAATTTCTGACAGATAACTATCCCTAACCAGTCTACAATGTGCCCAAGTTTCCTGTTTGTATCTTCAAAAATAAAAAAGTGGGAGGCATAACTGTATTTCTCAATGGGCAAGTGCTTTCCAATGATTTTCTATGGGCAAGTGCTTTCCAATGATTTCCTATAGGAAAGTACTGTCCAATGAATCCCTATGGGCAAGTACTGTCCAATGAATCCCTATGGGCAAGTGCTGTCCAATGAATCCCTCATTGTTTCAAAAATTAATTGCCACACAATACAAGCACCTACGTTTCTGAAATTTTACACACATGGGTCCCAAGGTACCGCCTACAATGTGGCAAAGTTTCATGTGTGTAACTTTACAAATGACAAAGTTATAGGCATTCCTGGGTATTTATTAAAAAATTAATTGCCACACAAGGCAAGCACCTATGTTTCTGAAATTTCACACACATAGGTCCCAAGGTACCACCTACAATGTGGCAAAGTTTCATGTGTGTAACTTTAAAAATGACAAAGTTATAGGTGTTTCTTTCCTCATTGTTTCAAAAATTAATTGCCACACAAGGAAAGCTCCAATGTTTCTGAAATTTCACACACGTATCAAGGCAAGTGGTACCTGTAATGTGCCCAAGTTTCCTGTTTGTATCTTCAAAAATAAAAAAATGGGAGGCGTAAATGTATTTACCCCACTACTACCCATTTTTCTAAAATTAATTGCCACACAAGGCAAGCACCTAAGTTTCTGAAATTTCTCACAGATAGGTCCCAAGGTACCACCTACAATGTGGCAAAGTTTCATGTTTGTAACTTTAAAAATGACAAAGTTATAGGCATTTCTGGGTATTTATTAAACAATTAATTGCCACAAAACGCATGCACCAATCTTTCTGAAATTTCTCACAGATAACTATCCCTAACCAGTGTATAATGTGCCCAAGTTTCATCCTTCTATCTTTAAAAATGAAAAAGTTATAGGCGTTTTTGTAAAACAATACTTGGCTATGGGAAAAAGCATTCAAAATGGCGTCCGATCCGGATCGGACATCCGGTCCGATCCGATCCGACCATCCTCCGATCCGATCCGATCCGATCCGACCCCCCAGGTCCGATTCCGATCCGCTATCCGATCCGATCCGGGGGGTCAGTGCACATCCCTAGTAAAAATGTCCACTGAATGGACCACATGGTCATTGTTTACTTCCTCTTTCTTCCCTGTGTAAAGAAAGAGGAAGTATTGTGGGACAGAAGCAGGGGGGAAGTGACAGTAAGGAAATGCAATCCCCCATCTGATGATGCTCTCACACTTTTCCACTAATGCCTCATAATTGTCAAAAGAATTGTACAGCTTCACTGCGTCTGTGCCTACCACATTTAAGAAAAACAACTATTTTAACTATTATTTAATAACAATTAGCAAGTACATATAGCTCTAAAAATAATCTGTTCTCACCTCCAGCTCTCCAGTAGCTGACCATCTGATTTTCTTCTTGTTAGCAGAAGTCAGAATTTGTGTGTTCTTAAAGAACAATGCTAGAGACAATTATTTAATAGTAGAGAACAAAAACTGATGAACGTTTATTCTTAGACCAAAACTGAAACTAATCTTATCTAGTCTTCTTGAAGACTTACCAACTGTCATTAGAAAACATAACTGTCATAGAGAGAGGGAGCAGTTAGAACCAGGAAGCAAGCCTGAGAACTGCATTATGGGACACACTTAGAATCTTCAGGTTAAAGAGATACTAACCAGTCAAAATAACCAGTCAAATATACAGTATCTCTAACTTATTAACTATCTGATTCTCTGCTGCACTCCTCCCTTATGACAGGCTGACTTTCTTGCATTCTTGATGTTGATCACATCTAACAATTCTTAAGAGTCTAATAAACTTATCAACATAACCCTGTGCATTGACAAATTCATGGTGTCCAGAAATCTGGCAGCCATACCTTTGCTTGGAAAGAAGATTTTCAGTGGTTCAGGCATCTCTTGGCATCTCCAGTTTATAGAGGACCTGAAAAAGCTGTTTCTTCATTCTCACTAGAAAAGTGGAACACACACACACACACCCCACAGAGAGAGAGAGAGAGAGAGAGAGAGAGAGAGAGAGAGAGAGAGTCAAGGGCCCTTTCTATACCACGGGGGTGTAGAGGGCCCAGTGCAGGCTTCTCCCAGGCTGTCGCAAGTCATGGCAGCCTTTTTTCTTTTTTTTTTAGATAATCCATGGAGAGTGCATGAGTGCTCCTCCACAAATGTGCCTCTCTCCCCTCCCCCCGCCATCTTGGAAATGGCGATTTTGGTTTCCCCCGAATCTTGATGGACTCGGAGCCGTCTGGTGTGGCTCCATGGCTATTGGTGCAGCTGTGCTTACTCACAAGTAAGTGTGGCTGCACCAGGGCGGGCGAACACATTCTTCTGCAGTCCTGGGAACTTCCTGGGACTGTGGAAGAGTTGGGATTTTTCTGGTTCCTGAGAACCAGGAAAAATCCAGTGCCCACCCCACCCCCGCTACTCCCAGTGTGTCATTCGGACTCACAGGGAGCAGCCAGGGTCCATCCCAGGCATTTTGCCTGGTGTAGAAAGGGCCAGGATGCATAGCAACAACCTTTGAAGAGGAGTGGCCGTGGGTTTTTCTGTTGTGAGGTGAGCCTTCATCTCTCCTTCACTCTTGTAATCCTGCATCCAATGCTGTCATCTTCACCCATCTCCCCATGTTCTGATGGATCATTTGCTTTATTTCACCAATGCTTCCCAAATGGTTTTCATGTTTGTCATGTGTCAGGAGCTTCAGTTTTAGAAGTTTGGGGTTTATTTGCAGCTTTTTAGAAACTGCTCTGAAATGTTTGCTAGGTGGCTTCATAACTTATGAAAGAACCACCCCATTAGTGCTTTTGTTCCAAGAAAGGGGAGGTGACTATTCCTGAAATAGTCCTATTCCTGAAACCTTCCTGAGCTGCAACATCAAGTATCGTCCCAACACTACGGCCACCTTCAAGCTCCACTGTTTTGAGTGTGGTAATTTCTGCAGCACCACCAGCCATTGGCTTTCTCTTCCTTCTTCCCAGCAGGAACAAGGGAGAGTGTGCTCTTCCAGGATTAGGAGGATTCTGTTAGGCCAACCTTTGTCTCCTTCTTTTGGAAAAGATGCTGAAGCTTTTCCAACTTGGAACAAAGTGGGAAGAAGATGAGAATTGGGATTTTCAGTGTCAACATACTCTATAGCCCTGTACTGAGCTTGAGCTACCTCACATCTCTAGGCTTGACATGAATTTTCAGTTCTGAGCTTCTTGTGAAGAGTGCTTGAACATCTAGCTCTTCCCCAACCTGGTGACTTCCAGATGACTACAACTCCCAGAATTCCTGACCATTGGCCATGCTGGCTGGGACTTATGGGAATTGAAGTCCAAAATATCTGGAGACCACCAGGCTGATCTATATTGATAGCTATCTTGCAAGAAACTTGGTAACCTAAAGAGGCCTCAACTGTCTCAGATTATGGTATGGAATACCATAACAGTAAGATATTCCACAAGATGGGATATTATAAGGAGGTGGAGTTAAAGGTTTATAACATCTTTTCATATGTTAAACTATTATTTCCTTTGAAATAGGGGATTTTATAAAGTCCCCCAAACAGATAACCCAACCAATACTCTTTGCAAGTCTCTTTTTTCACTCAAATCCAACAATCCCTCCCAAGTGGATGTTGTGATCCACTCCCAACCACTATTACCACCTTCAACAAATTCCTAGGGTCCCAAGGGAAACAGAGGAAGATAAAGAATTCCTCCATGTCCCCATTTTCTAATGAGCCCCAAAGCAACATATAAAGCAATAAAAACAAATGCCAACTATTATAAGCCAGCACCAAACACTCAAAACTGGGCAATCAGAAAAAAATTGAAGTCTCACCTAAAAAGAACTGTTTTCACTGTCTTTCTGAAGGTTTGGATTTTATTTGTAAGTTAGCAGATATACTGCACTTGGCTTGTGCAGTAAAGAATGACTGCCTGACAGTGGGCAGCTTAGAGTCTAACATAGGATCAAACCTTTCCAACATATCCGATATCACCTGCAAGAGTTCTGAAGCAGGGCCAGGGACATGGGTTGGCATTGATGGGCACCTGCCTCAGCAGGCTGTGCACGGCCAACTCCTGGTGCCCCCTTAGTCCTCCTGTTGCTCTTTGTTTTTTACTGACTCTTTGCCTGCTCAGAGGGAGAGAGAAGATAGAACAGCTGCTGCCGCTTACTTCTCCTTCTGGTCAGCAATGCATACCAGGCCCAGAGGGCATGTTGAAAGCAGCAATGAGTTGGAGCTACTGAAGGCATCCTTGTCCAAAGTCCTAACACTGGAGCTGGCTCCATTCTGAAACCAGCCAGACTAATACTTCTACTTGGCTAATTTAAACCCATAATATAACCCAGCCATGGCTGGAGAGGGAGAACAACTTCTAATTTGTTCTACTTCTAATTTGTTCTAACAGCTGTCTCTAAGTCTAATTTGTTCTAACAACTCTGACTTATTCAAACAACTCTAACTTGCTGTGACAACTTGCTTTAACTCCCTGACCCGCTATTTCTTGCCTTACTCTCCTCACAGGCCTGCCTTCTCTCACCAAGGGCTTTTCGAAGGCCAGCCAGTGCAGGACGTGTCACAATGGAGGACAGATGACATCATTACTTAGCAACCTTGTCCAACAATTGGCAGTGTTCCTCTTAATATTAGTTTGTTTTGTTTTGAATCCACTAAGCTTGTTATGTATTGCATGTGTTTTTCGCAGCAATTCTCAATTTTGGGCACAGATTTATGGTCACCACAGGAGGGGGGGGTGCTGTTTGGGGTACTGCAGGGTGATTTGGCTACTCAGAAGTGGGATGCTGGGCACTTCCTCTCCAACCAGTCAAGGAAGTAACCTGGGCACCTTTCCAATGTAAAGCTCTAGAGAAAAGAGCTTACTCCATCAGGTGGTGGAAGCAGACAGAGAAAACCAACCATCTGAGCTCAGCATGCCAAACCATGAAGGAGCTCATTTGCATGTTTGATTAAGTTGTTCATGTGTTTTACTGTAACTGTTGAAATAAGCTAAGGAACAAAAGGGGTGTTTGGGACACTTGTGTTTCTCCTTTTGCAGCCACCCACCACATGGGTGCTGACTGAATGCTGACTCACCCCAAATCTAAAGGGTCCCTGGAAAGCAGGGATTGCATTTGTGGTCAGGAAGAGACTGTGCGTTTGGAAAGTATAGTTTCCCTTTGTGAAGAGAAGGGCTGAACTGAGCTGGGCTTGCTGCATGCTGGAAGCTGTTTCCTTTTGATAAAGAAAAGACTGAAGAGCTGAACTATTCTCATGCTTAATGCTTGGAATAGGGAATTGCTAAGCCTTGCTTTAGTGCTCTTATGCTGAATCACTATTGGCTAAATCACTCCTAGGCTGTGTCTACTCCAGCCGTTTATTCCTGAATAATATCACACTTGTCCCTACCGGGCCACATGATGCTCACCTACTCCTGCAGTGATCTCAGGTCGCCCCCTCAGTTATTCAGGAATATCACTGACTGAATTTGTCATGGCTTTTCCAGCTGTCTCGCTACAATCCCGAAGTCTGCAGTTGGTGTGCCCCCACCCCACTTCCCGAAGCTATTGCTCTTTGGCATGAGCTCCAGGCTCAGCGAACAGCCAACCCACTATCCAGGGGGGAGGATCTACACTGTAGCTTTAATAAGTTAAGGAAGGGTTACGAGCACTCATTGGGCCACATGACACACTCACTGTAATGTTTTATAGGAGTTGTTTATTCTTACGCTATAATGAGTTATAATCCGTTTTTTTATTAACATAAATCGTAGTAAATAGAAGAATGTGTCATTCCTTAGCGTGTTATAGTCCATGATTTCAAACGTCTGGTATCCATTTGAATTCCCCCGCATGCTCTTTCAGTTTCAATTCTTCATTGAAAGCAAGGGAGAGGAAAGGGGGCTTAGGAGGAAGTTGGCTTGAAAACTACGGTGCCTGGAAGGAAAGGTAACAGTGAGACCTCATGGATCGCTTTGAAGATGTTTGAAAATATGTACTGAAACATAAGTAGATCATAATGTGGCCTAAGATATAATAAACCGCTGGAATATACAACGTTTTAAACAGCACTTTAAAACGTTTCAAGCAACAGTGTAGGTCCCTTCAGGTCGTGTCCAGTGGTTTCGGATATGTGCAGGAGTGGGCATTTACCATTTTCAGCACATATTTTATTGGTTATCGGCGTGTTTTGGTGCCAACCACATGTATCTTTTTTATCACAAACATTGATGTGCGGGAGCACATGTTCTATATGGTACCTATCCTGCATCTCCTGCCCTCCCAGTGGCTTAAGTAAAAGCATCTTTACAGACATGGTCAAGGAGCTTGGTGAGCTAGCTGTACAGAGGCAAGAGGCTTGGGCAGGTATTCTTCCCCTTTCCTCCAAACAACCATCACTCTGCCCCCATATTCTTGAAGCTGGGGTGGAGGTGAGGTTTGCTGTGCTGCCGCTTGAATAATCCCTGCCTATCTGTGCAGCTCCAAAACTTAGAGGGAGGCTGGTTGCCCATTGGGCTTGCCAAAGGTAGGCTTAAAGTTGCAGGCACTATACTAGAGTGACCAGATACAAAAGAAGGCAGAGCCCCTGCAACTTTAACTGTTGTGATGAAGAGGGAATTTCACCAGGTACGAATTGCATACAAATGACATTGGCTGAAATTCCCTTTTCTCTACAACAGTTAAAGTTACATGAGCCCTGTCCTCCTTTTCATATGGTCAGCCTAGCCAAAGGATGGTGCCAAGTATCACAAGTGAAATGCTGAGGCCTTGCTATCAACAGGTTAGGACTTTCTGTTGCTGCATTAGCAGAAGCATTTCTACTGTGCTATTTATTTATTATGTCACTAGGGTTGTAAGAATTATTTAAAATTTACAAGCTGCTGGGTGGGAGGCTTTATGATGAAGCTGTTGCTGTTATGAGTCTGTGGTGCTTACTGACAGGGGAAATACAGTAAGTGCTAGTACTATTTCTATCTTTTTCTGAGTATCAGTGATTGGGCTGATTTTCTGTGGGGGCACAACAGTCACAATTGATGGGTTTGTCAAATCGTAGGCTAGATGTCCACTACTGATTTATATTGAAGGGCACTGATAACTGTTGGGGCACAATCCACATTCCATATACCACTTCCATAGTGTTATTTTCTGCTTTTTATTCCACATTCGTAATGATTTGAGACAAGGCGTAGATCTGGCCCTAGTCAATTTATTTGTATGCCAGATTTTCAATAATACATTGTACTCAAAGCAGTTCACAAAACAAACAGATACAATCAGCATAATTATAATGCATTAAAATACAGCATTAACTTAATTATAGTTCATTTAAAGCATATCAAAATGTAAATAAGAGCAAGGTGTACTAGTTGGTCACTTAACAATATTCAGTACCAAAAATAATACTCACATAGCAATGGTTGTTTTTTAATAATGTTTTATTAAGATTTTCATATATTTGAAAACCATAAACATTATAACACAGTGTAATATAATATATTATGATATGGTATACCCCCTTCCCTCCCCCCCAAATAAATAGATAACAAAAAGGGGGGAAATACAATGGAGTGAAGCTTATTCCCCTTATTACCTTTTTAAGTTCTTGATACCATAAATTTACTAACACTATATTCTATATCAGAAATTTCATACCATTTATGCCGTCCATATCTCCTTAGCTATATTTGACATATATGTCAGTGACTCAGAATCTATTGTATGTAAAATAAATTTCCCCCATATAGCATTAAATATTAGTGGATCATCTTTGCCTTGTAGTACTCATAACTTATGCATTATTTTTTCACAAATTACAGTAGACCATATGTTTCTATACCATGCCTCTTTATCAAGAAGACCCAGGTTTTCCATTGTTGTACTATTGTTTGTCTTGCAGCTGCTATTTAGAGAGTTACTAATTGTTTGGCTGCAATAGATTCATTTTTATTACAGTACAGGGACAATAAGAATAATTCTAGGGTAAACTGAATACGTTCCTTTGTTATCTGTAATAGTTCCTGATGTACCATGTGCCAGAACTGTTGAACCCGCAGGCATTCCCACCAGAGGAGATAATATGTACCTCTGGTGGAGCATCCCTTCCAGCAAGCAGACTTCCCATCTGAGGTGATGTGAGCCATTTGCACTGGAGTTCTATACCATTGATTCAGCGTCTTCAAAGATGTTTCCTTAATGCCTGCTGAAACTGATTTGTAAGGTTTTTGTACCCAAAGCTGGTTCCATTGGCTATCCGGTATATTAAAGCCAAAGTCTGTCTCCCATACCATTTTCAGTCCCTATAGAGAACCTGTTTGTACTTCAACTGAGGTACTATACAGAAAAGATACAATTCCCTTCCCTGTAAACCCAGTTGAGAGAATAATTTGTTCAGTTGCCGTTAATGGCCTAGTAGCATGTAGTTTGGTGATTGGGTCCCGCAATATGTGCATTAATTGTCTTAATTGAATGCTTCATAATATATCGATAAGGAAGGGAGTCCCCAACCTCCACTGGCAGTTTTTTTATAATAATATTTCATTGCTAAACAAGGTGTTTTGCCCTGAAAAATAAGTTCATTTATTTGCTTTTGCCACTTTCTTAACATTTGAGGCTGGATGAGAATGGGGAGGACTTGGAATAGGTACAAGAATCTTAGAATCACTTTCATCTGAATTGCTACTATTTTTCCTAAAATTGATAATTTTAGTTTTGACCATGACCTCATATTTTGTTTCATCTCCTTGATTAATGGTTTATAATTTAAATTAAATATTTTAGCCATATTATGTGGTACTTGTATCCCTAAATATTTGAATGTATGACACATTGGAACCTGGAGGGTCCTACACACATTTAGTTGCTGTTGGGGAGCTTTTTAAAAAACATAATAACTGATTTCTCAAAATGTGCTTGTAGGCCTGCCACTTTTGCAAAAGATATCACTTCTTGTTTCAATATTGATGCTGATTGTTCCGGTTCAGATAGCATCACTATCATATCATCCGCATACATATTCAGTAAATGTTCTTTGCCCCCTCCCCGGTAGCCAGTTATGAGAGTGTTAGTACGTAAAACATTAGCTAATTGTTCCAGAGAGAGGGCGAAGAGCAGAGGAGAAAGTGGACAGCCTTGTTACATAGCAATGGTGAGTGCTGCCATATAATGGCTAGGTCCCATGAGCAGGTGCTGACTGAGGACTAGAGTTCAGTACTTGCAAAGGGAGAAGCTGCTGTGAAATCCCATGGCCCAAGACTGAACAGCTGCTTCCACACCTGTGGGCCCTGTTTAGCCCCAAAAATAATAAACATCTCGGCTGATAGCCACGGTTTGCTGCTGCCCTAAACAACCTGGCCAATCCAAGAGGAAGAAGAAAGGAATCTCCCCATACTATCTCAGGATTTAGTAGGCAGAAGGGAGAGAGGGGGTGCTGAAGATGTGCACCTTCACCAGAGAACTGTGAATGTTTCTGTTTTATGGGACCCAGAAATTGATAGACTGCAAAACAAGATTACAAAAAGCTGCTTCTCACCCCCACCCCCATTTCATTTTTTCATCCACACTGGCCAGTTGAAAGCATATTTTTCCAGAGGGAGAAGAAGAGCCAAGGAGTTCCTGCTTTCCCAACCCTGGAGTGACATGATACCCTCAACCTTTTTGTTAACAAAGAAGCAAAACTCAAATAGCGGGAGTAATTATACACATGCTTGCAATAATTCTATGCGTACTTGGGACTAGGGATGTGCACGCCCGAAAATATCGTATCGTTATCGGAATTTCGGACCAAAAAATTTATCATCTCCGATTATATCGTAGGTCATCCGTATTGTATCGTATCATATTTCTGATAATTATTGGAAATCCGATATTATATCGTTTCTCCATTTTGCCCTAGAGACTCTAGAGTTGATTTTTGAGTCAGAAAGGCCTAAACTTCTTAATTTTCCAAGTTACAGATTTAGGATGTTTTTAGGATGTTTAGGATGTTTTAATGCAGTTTTAATAATATGTGTCATGTTTTAATCAGTTTTACATATTTTATCATATTGTTGTTCCCCGCCTCGATCCAAACGGAGAGGCGGGTAAGAAATAAATTATTATTATTATTATTATTATTATTATTATTGAAACTTGGTCACAGTGCAGACTGAGTGATAGTCTTGTGTGCCAAATTTTGGAACAATCGGTGCAAGCGTTACTCAGAAGTAAGCTTTCAAATACACTGTTTCAGGTGGCTGAAATGTGGTCCTTTTTCAAGAGCTGTCATCGTCCAGTACTCATGGGCATCTCACAGATGGCCTTGAGGGGACTCATCTGTGCCCAATTGCAGACACACAACTGCAGGCGTTACTCGGAAGTAAGCTCTCAACAACATGCACTGTTTCTGGTAATGCACTCCATGCTGCGGCTGCTGCTGAGACTTATAGGTATATTTTTATGAATAAAATGAACTTTCAAACCTAGGCAGTGCCTTCCATATGCAGTCATAAAAGTAAAATGTGTTAATCAGAAGATGGTGAACTGCTGCTGCCTTGTCTTATTGATTAGGCCTCGCATGTCTACAAATTAAAAGGATTGGGGGGTAGGGGAATAGCACAGGTGTTACATTTATTTTAGAGACAGCCTTAACAGGCAGGGCCTCATTGGGCCAGGAGAAACCCCTGCGGCGCGCCAACCTGCAGGATGGATCCCACTAAAACTAAAAAAACTTAAAAGCATATTATTATTATCCACGCCTATGCGTGCATGGCACAATGAGTGGATGCATTCCTCTGCAGTAGCAGAACTGCTGCTGCCTTGACTCAAGAGATTAGGCTATGCATGTCTAAGTACAAATGAAATAATAAAAGGATTGGGGGGTAGGGGAATAGCACGGGCATTACAGTTTTTTTAGCCAGTCTTAGCAGGTAGGGCCTCCTTGGGCCAGGAGATACCCCTGCGGCATGCCAACCTGCAGGATGGATCCCACTAAAATAAAAAAAAACTTAAAAGCATATTATTATTATCCGCGCCTATGCATGCATGGCACAGTGAGAGTGGATGCATTCCTCTGCAGTAGAACTGCTGCCTTGACTCTAGATTAGGCCACGTATGTCTAAGTACAAATGAAATAATAAAAGAATTGGGGGGTAGGAGAATAGCACGGGCGTTAGTTTTTTTAGCCAGCCTTAGCAGGCAGGGCCTCATTGGGCCAGGAGATACCCCAGGTAACGAGGAAACCTGGAGGATCCCATCAAAACAACCCTCACGCACCACCTTGACCTTATCGTGCTTGAAACTTAAAATGACCCAGTCTGACTGCCATCCCCATGCAGGCAGGTGAACAGTTCTTCATGCCAGAGCTGCACACATTGGCTGGAGCAGTGGCAAATAAAAGTCATGTTCAGGATAGAGGTAAGCACTAGGGATGTGCACTGGATCGGACCCGATCCACGATCCGAGTCCGGTCCAGTGGGAAATCGGATAAATTATCCGATTTCCGATCCCGCAGCTGGATCGGCCGATCCAATCCGAACCGGTCCGAAAAAGCTCCGAACCGGATCGGCGGATCGGCGGATCGGCGGGCGCCCACTGGCGCCCACCGCCGCTTCCATTGGCGGGCGCCAGCGGGCGCCCGCCGATGAAAGTGGACAGCGGGGGGGGGGAGGAGGGGGGCACTTACCTTCTCGGCCCGGTGGCTCCCGTCCGGCGCCGGCGCCTACTACTACTAGCAGGCTCCGCGGCCTGCTCTAGGGTGGCGCGCCGGGTGATGTCATCACCCGGCGCGCTACTCTAGAGCAGGCCGCGGAGCCTGCTGGTAGTAGTAGGCGCCGGCGCCGGACGGGAGCCGCCGGGCCGGAAAGGTAAGGAGGGGGTGCGTGGAGGGGAGGAGGGGGCGCACGGAGGGGGGAGGGGGGCCCTTACCTTTCCGGCCCGGCGGCTCCCGTCCGGCGCCGGCGCCTACTATTCCCAGCAGGCTCCGCGGCCTGCTCTAGGATGGCGCGCCGGGTGATGTCATCACCCGGCGCGCTACTCTAGAGCAGGCCGCGGAGCCTGCTGGAAGTAGTAGGCGCCGGCGCCGGACGGGAGCCGCCGGGCCGGAAAGGTAAGGAGGGGGTGCGTGGAGGGGAGGAGGGGGCGCGCGGAGGGGGGAGGGGGGCCCTTACCTTTCCGGCCCGGCGGCTCCTGTCCGGCGCCGGCGCCTACTATTCCCAGCAGGCTCCGCGGCCTGCTCTAGGATGGCGCGCCGGGTGATGTCATCACCCGGCGCGCTACTCTAGAGCAGGCCGCGGAGCCTGCTGGAAGTAGTAGGCGCCGGCGCCGGACGGGAGCCGCCGGGCCGGAAAGGTTAGGAGGGGGTGCGTGGAGGGGAGGAGGGGGCGCGCGGAGGGGGGAGGGGGGCCCTTACCTTTCCGGCCCGGCGGCTCCCGTCCGGCGCCGGCGCCTACTATTCCCAGCAGGCTCCGCGGCCTGCTCTAGGATGGCGCGCCGGGTGATGTCATCACCCGGCGCGCTACTCTAGAGCAGGCCGCGGAGCCTGCTGGAAGTAGTAGGCGCCGGCGCCGGACGGGAGCCGCCGGGCCGGAAAGGTAAGGAGGGGGTGCGTGGAGGGGAGGAGGGGGCGCGCGGAGGGGGGAGGGGGGCCCTTACCTTTCCGGCCCGGCGGCTCCCGTCCGGCGCCGGCGCCTACTATTCCCAGCAGGCTCCGCGGCCTGCTCTAGGATGGCGCGCCGGGTGATGTCATCACCCGGCGCGCTACTCTAGAGCAGGCCGCGGAGCCTGCTGGAAGTAGTAGGCGCCGGCGCCGGACGGGAGCCGCCGGGCCGGAAAGGTAAGGAGGGGGTGCGTGGAGGGGAGGAGGGGGCGCGCGGAGGGGGGAGGGGGGAGGAGGGGGCGCGCGGAGGGGGGAGGGGGGAGGGGGGCCCTTACCTGCCCGGCCCGGCGGCTCCCGTCCGGCGCCGGCGCCTACTACTACCAGCAGGCTCCGCGGCCTGCTCCAGGGTGGCGCGCCGGGTGATGTCATCACCCGGCGCGCTACTCGAGAGTAGGCCGCGGAGCCCGCTGGTAGTAGCCGCCGGCGCCGGACGTGCCGAGAAGGTAAGTGGCGGGGAAGGGGGCTTACCCCCCCCCCGGAGCCGTCCGCTTCTATCCGCTGGCGCCCGCGGGCGCCAGCGGATGGAAGCAGGCGGCCCCAGGGGGGGTAGGGAGCGCGGGGGAGGGGGTTTACCTGCCGGGGCCGTCCACAGCGGACGGCCCCGGGGGGGGGAGGGAGTTAGGCCCCCCCTTACCCACCCGCCGCCATTTTTTCCTCATAGACTTGCATTGCAATGCAAGTCTATGGGGAAAAAAATGGCGGCCGATCCAAAAATTTCCGATTTTTGGATCGGGATCGGACTCGATCCGGTCCGGGGGGCCTCCGATTTTGTCCGAACCGGTCCGGGACAAAATTGGAGGTCCCGATCCGGGTCCCGATCCGATCCGGGGGGTCCGTGCACACCCCTAGTAAGCACTTTGCGAAATTAATATAAATCACGTTCAGGGTAGAGGTAGGCACATTGCCTGGACCAGAGTCTAAAAAAAAATGTGTGAGGGGGATGCTTCTGCAGTCCCTCAGTAACGGACTCCACGACCCAGGGATGTAGTGACGAAAAATAGTAATACAGGAATCTCTCAACTCAAAGCTCACTATAGCAGTCCCTCCAGACTGGAAACATTGGATGGAGCAGTGTCTTTCAAAAAGAAATAAAATGTGTGTGAGGGAAAGACAGTCACCCCAGAACTGCCCCCAGCAGCAACAGCATCTCTCCTAGACCCAGACCCACCTCGCCCAAGATGCGCCTCAGAGCCACGTTTCATCCTGCTATGAAGTGATTGCAATTAATAATTACAATGTATGCTTTGCCCACAGTTTGTGAGTTTGTGTGCTGCTTTGACCACACAGATCCTGTGTAGCAGGCTACATGACACACCAGCACACTCACAGTCAATCAAGCAAACACACACACCCAGAGAGAGAGAGAGAGAGGGAGGGAGGGAGGGAGGGAGGGAGGGAGGGAGGGAGGGAAATATATTTTTTTAATATATATATTTTTCATTTTTTAAAGAAAGTTAAACAGGGAAAGAGGACAAAACACACTCCCTCAGTCACAGTAGTACCCCCACTCATGCTAACCTAACCCTTCAATCAAACCAACCAGAAAAAAACATATAACTCAAAGTCTCATACACACAAGCAACGCACAGCCAAACGAACCTGAGACACAAAGATGCAAGACTACAATGAATCTCCAACAATTCGCCACCAAGTAACTATAAGACCCAGGAGCCAGGACAGAGCTCCAACAAAATCCACCCTTCTCCCCTCAACGCCTAACTCCCAACAGAGCTGGAACATCAAGAGTGGGGGTTTTATGCAGGGATATCCTTAGCCCTCCTCCAACATTGTGATTGGAGCCTGCTGGAATCCTTGCTGCATGATTGGTCACTGAATCTGTCAGTCTCATCAAGCACACCCCACCTTCTAGCTCCATCCATGTGGTGGCAAAAGAGAAAGAGCCTTCCAATAAAATGATAAAATACGATAATTATCATAGGATTTTTTTATCCGCATGCACAATAAAGAGCATATCGTATCGTTATCATAGATTGATATGATACGATACACATCTCTACTTGGGACTAATCCAATCAAAACAAAGACCTATTGTATGCACATAATATATTTCCATTACTCTACATTTTAAAAAGAATGATTACAAAAATGAGAGAGATATGAAATTTATATTTTATATGAGAATATGGTAATGTAAGGCTTATCTACCAATTTTGCTCATTTTTGTTTGAAACTGATGTTTAAGCAGTGTAGACAAGTGGAAAATTTTGAAACTTTGAAAAAAAGTTCAACGCTTGAGCTTTGGACAGCTCAGGAAGGGAGACAGGAGAGGGATGAGACAAAGGGGAGGTTAATGCATATGCCCCCAAATGTGCATGTAATGTAACATGATATATAGTGTGTGTATTCTGTCAGCTCTTAGAATGCTGGACCAATGAAAGCACAGGAACAGAATTTTGGGAAAGGGGCTGAAGAAAAACCAGTTGGTGACAGCTTGAGTGGGAGGAAGAGAAGCTGAAAAGAACTAGAGAAAAAGAGACAAAAATCTTGCATCAAGAAATGATGACTGAACTTTCTAAAAAGAGCATCTTTTTCACCTTTGCTGGTTTATTTGTAGTACATTTATTTTAAAAGGTTAAAATGGTTCAAGTCGTAAGAGAAATGGCATACATATATTTATCCAATCATTCTTGAGATTCCCATACTATGCACAAGTTCTGTATGTATGAATGCACAATAGAGAACTGTATTTCAGACTCCAATCATAACTACAGAGTACTGATAAAATTTTGTTTCGACTATATTGAGCCTTTATCAAGCCACTATGGAAAAGAAGTGTGACATACATGGGAGAAAACATTTTCTCTTTGTTTGATTCTGTTTTTAATATTTATACATAAACTGCTTAGAGATAGTATTATATTAAGTGGTATATAATTATTATTTATAATAAATACCAATTAATAAATTGCATTCTCCCAACACCACTTCATGACAGAAAAGGTGTGTGGGCTAAGGTTTGTGGGTTAAGTTGTCTAACTCGATTTCCTGTGCAAGTCCCTGTGACCACCTTTTAGAGGGGAAGAGGCATGACCTTACCAGTTCATGGAAATATAATTAATCATCCCAGTTGTGCTCAAAAGCAGTACATTCCTCAGCCTCACACTGCCAAGATGCTCCATTTCTTGGTGCCTCTTAAAATCTATGAAACAGGTTATTTTCTAAACTTGCTGGACATTATTCATTACTGGCACTATCATCAATCAAAATAGTGCTAGGAAACAGTTACAAGCACCAATCCCTCTTCATTTGCAGCGGTATCAATCTCACTCCTACTGCATTAGAGGGGACCCCCCCACACACACATACACCCCTGAAACTGTCAGCTACTTATGTAAGCAATAAATAGGACTTATGTAACCAATAAATAGGCATGGATACATAGTAGGCTAAGAGGCCTTTAACCACACAACAGAGCTCTGCTGGATGACACTGAGTAAATGCAATGCTGACGGTGAAAAAGGATTTCTTTGCTGCCATCGCCACCACAGAGTAAGATCGCAAATGGTTTCTTACCTGTGCTCAGTCGTATGCATTCTGAGTATTCCACCATTTGCACTCTAATTGGTGACACAGTAATTTGATCGCCCTCAGTTCCTCAGAATACCAAGGAGCTGACCCAGTTCTATGACTAGGTCAAGGACGTTTGGGAGTATTCATATCAATAGCCCAGATCATCTCATAATTCCAAGCAGTGACCAGGGCCTCTGCAGGACCGCCAGCTAAGTCTGCAGGAAAATCCCCCTGAGACCTCAGAAAACCATCCGAACTCATCAGCCTCTGATGGCGGACCATTAAATTTGGTCCCTCACCCTTGCAGAGGTTACAGGTGGCCTGCAGGTCAAAACTGATCAGCGATGATCTGTCCATGTCAAAGGAGTCACCACAGGCTCCCCCATCTGCAACTCATTTTATCCCAATCCAGCACAGAAGACCAGGTCCAAAGGGTGTCCTGCCACATGATGTTATTGGGCAAGATGTTATCTGATTCAGGCCCATGGTTGACATAGCGGCCATGAAATCCTGAGCCACTCCTGACAAAGTCACCTTGGCATGAATATTGAAGCTCCCCAAGACTATAAGCCTTGGGGTCCTCAACATCACGCTCAAGAACACTTCAGTCAGCTCAGACAGGGAGACTGTTGGGCAATGGGGTGGGTGGTACACCAACAGAATCCCTGTCCTAACTCAGGTGCCCAGCACCAGGTAAAGACATTCAAAACTGGTTGACTGTTGAATAGGGTATCTGACCAGAGAGAGAGAATCCCTATAAACCAAATCCACCCCTCCCCGCCCCTCTAGAGGAGCTTGGTGCTGCACAAAAAACCTGGTAGACACATTTGGCAGAGATTAACTCCTCCACCTTCATCTAACCAGGTTCCAGTAACACAGGCTCCGAGGTCACCATGTTGTTTCCCTGTGGACATAGCTCTGTAGGTTCAGGAATGCAGGGCAGGGGGCAAGCTTGACCTGTGAATGGCCGCGGGCGTTGCGAGTTTTCCTGGCCGGATAGTCCGCACGCCCTCCTGCCCCATCTAGCTTTTTCGATTTCACCTCACAGCAGTAATGCTGTGGGCTCTTGAACTAATCCCCTTCCAGTGCAGCGTCATATAAATACCTACTCAGACATTGGAATGTGAAGCAGTGCTTTATCCTTCTCAAGCTCAGCTAGGCCAAATTCTTGGGGGGAAGGTTATTGATTGTTTTGTTTTGTTTTGTCACAAGGACAATGTTTGAGAACATTTGATTTAAAGAATGGGAAAAGCTTGTCATGCAAGGCCTCTTTCAGTTAAATGCAAATATATTACTGTTATTCCATAATTTATTTTGCAACTGTGCAAGCTGGCACAAACCACTTAATGCTTTAGGGCATGTTCTAGTTATGTAATATCATCTCTCCAATGCAGACGCTGTGATACTGGCTTTCGTAACACACAGTGGAACACGTTGTACTGCTCAGTTCACCAAGGATGTTTTTATGGAAAATGAAAAGGGAGCCCCATAAGCACCATTCCAGAGGCTTTAGTAGAGATGCATTGACCTACAATACATTAATGTCCACAATAAAAATCATGGGAAGAAATATCCCTTGAGTTGTTAATGCAAGCTGAATATTTATTTGGGTTCAGGGACTCCAAAGTTTATTTATCTGTGTTGCATAAAACATCCCTATATGATTTCATGCAAATAGACATATTATCAACCATGACTGAAGTACTCATTTTACATTACCTCTACCACCAATTCTTAAGGAATAGTTTGCTAATATTTCAACTTAAGGTTTCATCTTGATGAGCACGGGAGGAAAGCACATTTCTCTTATTCTCTGCAGTGTTATGAAATTGGCTCTGCTCCATCAATGTTACAGAGGAGCCAGCTGTCCCTAAAAACTGTTTTTTCAGAACCAACAGCATCAACGAGAGAGGCTTTGTTACCTGCCTCTCTCCAGGCTCCCCCTGCTACAGTATGGGATTGGGAAGGAACTCATGCGGCAGCTCTCTATTTTTATAAACCAGAGATGCACAGCTGTGTAATAACAAAGTAAAAAATAAAATCTCCCTCCAGAAATGTGCAGTTTTGGATATGGATTGGGGTGAACTAACACAGAATCAGAGAAGTTAATTAACACAACATCAGAGAAGAGAAGCAAGGCAACAATAAGGAAGTGCCTAATTATGGCTCTCAGTGGAATGGGAAAAGGATTGTTTGGGGGAGGAGCAGCCCCATCCCTTGACCACGTCACAGGCATGCCCAGGTTTCAATGTGGAGGAACAGGGTCACATTGCAGATCAAGTTCATGAGCGCTGTTTCAACTAAAAAGAACGCAGTAAAGCGACTCTGAGATACTGCGACTTTTTGAGGTGGAAGCAGCTAGTTAGGTGTGCGCTGGCTGTGACATCATGTATCACAAAGAACCTGACAACATACCTGAGAAAAACCCTGTTAAAACAGCCGCTAAGATCCCAGACTCAGTCATAAGTGGGATGTATACCACACCATGCACACATGTAAATATCTGAAAATATAGATTTTGTGTATTTTGCATCCAGTCCGTGCAATCCTATGTAACTCCATGTATTTTACATTCGTTCTCCTTCTTTCTTTACTCATAAGAATGTAAGAAAAGCCATGCTGGATCAGATCAAGAGTCCATCTAATGCAGCATTCTGTTCACACAGTGGCCAACCAGCTGTTGACCAAGAACTCTTACACACTTATTCAGCCACACTGCCTGAAGAGGATTTTTTCATACCTAGCCCCCTTTTTCTTCCTCCACCCCCCTTTTTTTTGCAATAGACTTTTCCATGCTTAAATGGGCCTAGAATCATAAATCACATTGGTTCAATGGAATTTATTGAGTTAATTGCGTTTGGCATTCTGCAATCAAGTGCACACACTGACCTAAGAGTGAGCCCCGTTGCACTCTGTGGGACCTAATTACAAGTAAATATATATGCCTGTCAAAACAACGCTTTGCTGAAAGTTATCCAAACTCTTTGCTCAAACTTATTTCTTTCAGGGATGAGAAATCACATCCTCTGCATCCCAGAAGCGCTTGGAGCCTTTCAAGAGTCTCAATCAATCCTTGAAACGCCTCATAAGTTTACTTGGAATACTCGAAAAGCCTTCTCCAATGTAAAAACAAAATAGCTTGGAGAAGAGAAAGGTGGAGGTGGCATAGGTAAGCGAGTGCGCCTATATACCCAGCACAGCATCTTCCCCACCACCACCGCCACTACTCCCACAAAATTACATACTGGCCACATAGTTGTGCTGCTAAGGCTCCTGGCTGCCTGCCATCACTAAGAGTTTTGGCCTTAAGGAAAAGGAAAAAAGTGGTGATGGGCGCTAACAAGGGTTCAAGCAGCACTGAAGAGGGCACACCTAAATTCTGCTTGTGAGAATCAGTATTCACCTGTGCAGGGACCCTTGCTTGAATTCTCACAACACTTCCGGTTACCTGCCAAATTTCCTAGGGGAAGGGCCATAGCTCAGTGGCAGAATACATTCTCTGCATGCAGAAAATTCCAGGTTCAACACTCCAACATCTTTAGATAAGGCTGGGAAAGAACCCCTGTCTGAAACCTTGGAGATCTATCACTACCACTCGGTGTTGACAATACTGGGCTCAAAGAGCCAATGACCTGACTTTGGCCAGGTTCACATGACCAGTGGGGGAAACCACACAGACTGGGTTGTTTCCCCCATGCATGCCCACCATTTGCTTAATTACCCACACTGCATCAAACATTGTTGTGTTGTCCGAACCTGGTACGTTGTGTGGCCTGGGGTGGCTTCTAACCCACCCCACAACCCATGACTTGTAGTAGGGGTTATGGGGCAGGCTAGAAGCCACCCCTGTCATGCCACTCACCGGATTCAGATGACACTACAGCCCTTGGTGCAAATGCTGGGTGCATAAGCAGCATGTGTGGGGATGGGGGGAACTACCCATAGTGTGTGGTTTCCACTTGTGATCATACAAACCTGGCCTTTGTGTAAGGAAGCTTTCTATGCGCTTTCTGCACATGTGCTCATATTTCCCTTCTATGTTTTCAGTACAACCAACCTCATTGACCTGGCTCGCATGACATGACAACCACCATTCATGATCACCCATGGTGGGCAGTTGTGACATCCAAGCCCAGCACAGTTTCCCCTGGGTAGCTTGTTTTTCATAAACAAGCTACCCTGAGAACCCATGGCTTGTTCTTTGGTTGTTCAGAGTGGCTTGTTGAATCTGGCAGGCCAACTTCATTGTGGGTTGCTGGAAAGCCACCCAGCTAAAGTGGCAAAAAACCCTGCCATGTCTCATAATCTTGCTAGTGCCACCACCATCCCCACCATCCCTTGCCAGTGGCCTCTGCCCCGTGTTCCTAAGAATCAAGAAGAACGGATGTGTTCACAACCTTTTTTTTTTTTTGCTTTATTTTTTATTTGTGGTCCTGTGCATGTGTACAGATGCAAAAGTCCGCCACTGTGAAATTTATCTACTTTTACCCTATGCTTTACTGCTCCACCATGAAATGTACACATTTTTAGCTATCTGCTTCACTGCTGTGCCATGCAATTTGCATAAACTCCCCCTCAGTTTATAATCTGCCATGGTGTCAGTGTAATTTCCCCCTCATCTTTACTGCTCTACTTTGAAATTCGCATATATCTACCAATCCCCCTCACTGCTCTGCCTTGAAATTTAAGTATCTATTAATCTCCCTCACTGCTGTGTAACAGACATGTATATCTGACAGCTAGCAACAGAGACTAGAGGAGGGAAGCTGCAAGCAGAAAGGGTGTGGGGAGCCAAACGGCTCCATCACACCTATTTTTTCTCTTGGTTTGCCCCCATGTTTTTTTACCTCCATTTCATAAACACGTCAAGGTAATGGTTCCTTTCACATGGGTTTGTGGTATTGAGCTGCACCTTGAAACCTCCCTTTCACTAGGGATGTGCATGCCCAAAAATATCGTCGTTTATCATTATCATCATATGGGACCAAAAAAATTATTGTCTTCATTCATATCGTAGGTGAACCATATCGTCTTCACGATAATTATCATGAAAAAATGATATTTTTTGCAGCCTTATTTTTAAAGAAAAAAATGTCTATAACTTCTGTATTTTAAAAGTTAGAGGCTTGAAACTTGGTCACAGTGCTTATGGGGTATGCCTAAGTATGTGTATGAAATTTGAGATCGATCCCTCCAACCCTCAATTTTATATGAATTTATTAAAGATTGTTTGAGTTCTGGCAGATCAGAATGACAGCTCGCCACGTGAGTCCATTCAGACCTGTCAGAACGGAAACGAACTTTTAAAAATTCATATAAAATCGGGGGTTGGAGGGATTGATCTCAAATTTCATACACATACATAGGCATACCCCATAAGCACTATGACCAAGTTTCAAGCCTCTAACTTTTAAAATACGGAAGTTAAAGGTGTATTTATATGGCAGTCCGATAAAACGATAAAATCGCCCGAAAATTATCATCTCCGATGATTATCATAGGTTTTTGTATCGTATAGTCATCGTTAAACATATGCACGATAATGACCCTATCGTATCGTTATCGTACATTTTAACGATACGATACACATCCCTACCTTTCACTTGTTTGCTCTTCAACTCCACCCTGCCCCTTCTCTTTCCACCTCCAGTTTATTGGTTGTGGTACTCTGATGGGTGTGGGCTCCTTCCCCCCCATGCTCTGGCTTTGTTGTGTAGTGATTTACTGATTTAATGTTTCATTGGCTGTGCTCCGTTTCTGAGGGCAACGAGGGTGGTGTTGGAGCAGTAAAAAGTCCATTCAACAGACTAAGTACAAGTCATTTCGTTCGTTCAACACGCCGTGCTAAGGAAGAGAACTGCCCCGCCCTCCCCTTTCGTCAGCAAGACTCCATTCAAAGCACACACCCCCAACAAAGGAAAAAGTGAGGGGACAGCACTACATGGAAAGTTCAGGGTGCATTAAAACTGCTTGGGGAAACTAATCCAGACTTTCCCCACACCAAAATAATACACAAAACAGAAGAAAAGAGGCGAGATGGATGCAGGACAGGGATAACATCATGTGAGTCTCATGATGCAAAACCAGATACCAGACATGGCAAGAGTGAGTAAACTGCTGTGTGATGGAGCTCATAGGCAGATAGCAGCTACAGGAGAAAGATCTTTGGGGACAAGTGTGCTTACTTCAGGAGTAGGTGAAGTACCCTTTTTTAAAAAAACAGAAAAAAGTGTCACTAGTAAGGGAAGTGTTGAAGGGAAGGATCAAATTTGACATTGACAAGAGGGAGATACCAGTATGCTTGGCTAAATATCAGACCAGTGGTCTTGCACACTTTTCCCCATGGTTTCCCCCCTCCCATCCCTGAGCTTTTCCCCATGGTTTCCCCCTCCCATCCCTGAGCTTTGTCTATAGGCTCAGAATCTGACATATAAATTGTTTTGATTTTAACATTTAACCCTGTTCACTGGAAGGTAAATTTTAGTGAAGTACCTGTTAATTTTATTTATAAGTATCCATCACCTTCGGTGGCCAAAAGATGAGAGGTTGGCTCAAAACCTAGTAAGCGGATTATAAGAAGTGGACTACTGCATAATTAATTTCTATCACAATGCAGGGTCTTGCGTTACTTTCATGAATTCAAATAATTCACATCCTCGTTTTTTTAGTTAATTAATGCAAGGAACAAGCTGGTTTTATCTCATGCAGGCACTAGACCGTATAATTTTCAAACAGCTTTGGCTAACGCTGTTCATTGAAATGAGATTTTAAAAGAAAATTCAGCAAAACTGTTTTAAAAGAAAATTGATTCAACTATGGTTTGGGGGAGGGGTGGTTTAAATTTTAATGTGGGTTGAGGGTTTTTAATCGAAATTGTTTTATGTATTATTGTAAAGCGGCACAATGCCAGAAATGGTGAGGTGGCACTATAAAATGTTTTTAAATAAATAAATTTAAAGTAATAAAAAAAGATGTATCTTTTTTAAAAAAATAATATTTTTATTTCAACTTAAAACAACATAATACAACATAAACAACATACAATACAATACATAACCTACATACCCCCCATGCTCCCCTCCCCCCCAGGAGACCTACTTTTATTCAATTATACATCCTTCCAAAATTGTGAAGAATCTTTTGAAGGTATTTGCCCTTTCCCCGATCTTAATACATATTCCAATAATGGATTCCATATATTTTCAAAATCATTCTTCCTGGACATTCCCCTCATTATTTTCATTTTACACGTTAACTTATCATTAAGTGCCATATCCCATATTTCTTTGTACCATTCTTCTATTGTATAAATTCCTTGCCTTTCCAATTTTTAGCTATAATTATTCTAACTGGAGCCAGGAGGTTGTTTATCAATTCTCTCTTACTTATATTCTCATTTCCTTTATCCCATATTGCTAGTAGAGCCAGCTTTGGGCTTATCTCCAATTTACTTCCCGTTATTTCACTTATTTCTTCAAACACCCTTTTCCAAAATTTTTGTACATATTCACAGCTCCACCACATATGAAAATAAGTTCCAACCTCCTGACATCCCCTCCAACAATTCTTGGGCACTTTTTTATCTATCTGATGGGATCTTACCGGCGTTAAATACAATCTCCATACTGTCTTATAATAATTCTCTTTAATTCTAATTGACAAAAGCTTTAACATTCTAGCATCCCATATCCTCCCCCAGTTGTCTTCATTAATCTGTTCCTTTAGATCATCTTCCCAGATCATTTTAAGAGAGTCTTGGTATTCATCATCCTCAATCAAAATTTTATATATTTCACTGGTCAAACCTTTTTTAAATTTAATTTCTTCCTTCTTTCCTCTTGATTCAATTAAATCTTCAAATCTTGTATTCTTTCTACATTCCTTATTTTTCCTTTTCCAATCTTGTGTCCATTGTTCCAATTGTATACATTTGAACCAAGCTACCTTTTGCCTTATTAGTAGCTCTCCAATTAGCTCCTTATTTATCATTCTTTTTAACCAATCTCTTAATTTAATAATTTTCTGATCCCTCAAACCCCCTTCCAACTCTGCTTTTAAGTTCCTTGGGAAGTCCCCCATTACTACAACTGATGTAAGAGGAGAAACTCCTGGTATTAACTTCCCCTTAACTTTTCCCCATATCTCAAAGATATTTTTCAACAACTGGTTGTCCAGGCCCTTCAAATCTTTTCTTTGCATTTTAATAAAAAAGATATTTTGTAATTTAAAGTCTTGTTCCCCTGTTTGCATCTCTAACCATTCTAATTCATCCTCCTCTAATATACTATTTATAACATGTCTTAATTGATTAGCAATATAATACTTCTTTATATTTGGAAGTCCTAAACCTCCTTTCTTTTGAGTCTTATACCAAAACCCTTTATTAATCCTTGCTTTTTTATCTCCATTACAATAAGCATTAATCATATTTTGCCAGCTCTTTAACTCTGTTTCCGTTATTTTAATCGGTAACATTCTAAACAAAAAATTAATCTTAGGTAATATCTTCATTTTAATGATCGCTATTCTACCAAACCACGAATGTTTTAATTTTCTATATACCTCTAACTTTTCCCCTATCTGTTTTTTCAAACTAGCAAAGTTAATTTCTTCTAACCTATCTAAATCTTTTGTAATATTAACTCCTAGATAGCGTACTATATTCTTAAGCCTAAAACCTAGTTTAGATTTACACTCCTCTATTTCCTTCTCGTTATAATTAAATAACATCATTTCTGACTTCCCCCAATTAACTTGTAAGCCAGTAATCTCTCCAAATTCTCTCAAATGTTTCTTTATCACTTCCCCACTCTCCAGGGGATTTTCTAACGTCAATAATGTATCGTCCGCAAACATATTCATTTAAATCTTTTCTTTCCCACCTATCCCTTTTAATCTTACATCCTCCCTTATAACATTCACCAAAATTTCTAACACTATTGCAAATAAAATCGGTGAAAGTGGACATCCTTGTCTAGTTCCTCGGGCTAAAGTAATCTGTTGCGTTAACCCATCATTAACTATAATTTCTGCTTTATTATTTTTATATAAGTGATCTATCACTCCTATAAATTTATCTCCAAACCCAAATTTTTTATAATTTTTTAAGTGCTGGCCATTCCACACAATCAAAGGCTTTGAATATATCTAGTGCTAACAATCCTGCTTTTAAGTTCCTTTTTTTAATAATATTAATTATATTTAAAACTCTTCCAATTAAATTAGGCATTTGCCTTCCTGCAATAAATCCACATTGATCTTTTTTAATATATTTATTTATAAATGTACTCATTCTTTTTGCCATTATTGCCGTAAAAATGTTTGAATCTTGATTTATTAACGAAATTGGTCTATAAGAAGCTGGATCCGTCAAATCCTTATCTGGTTTCAGGATTAATATAATCAAAGAATGGTCCCATGATGGCAGGGTCTTTCCTCCTTCTATTATACTATTAAATAGCTTTTTCAATTTCGGTATTAATATTGCTCTAAATGTCTTATAATATTCCGGCCCCAAACCATCTATCCCCGGAGATTTCCCTCCTTCTAATTTATCTACAATTCCTTCTATTTCTTTTTCTGTAACCAAACCTTCCATATAATCCCTGTCTTGTCTCTGTAATCTTATTTTCCAATTCCTCTCTACATATTCCCCTACCTTAACCTGTGGACCCATATCTGATGCATATGATTCACTGTAAAATTCCTGAAATATATTTAATTTATCCTTCATTAAATTACATCTTTTCCCTGTCTTATCTTTAATTGTCCCTATCGTGTTCTTAGCCTTTTTTGACTGAGTGGACCTGGCCAGCATCCTAGAATTTTTATTGCTATATTCAAAAAAAATCCCTCTTCAAATATAGCAAATTCCTTTGAACCTGTTCTAACTCTTCTTTCTCTAATTCCTTCTTCTTAGCTTGAATTTGGGCATATAGGCGTCTATCTCTTGTCTCTCTTAATTTTTCCTCTAGTTCCCTTACCTCCTTTTCTGTCTTTTTGTTTTGTGCTTCCTGTTGTTTTCTTAGGGTGCCCCTTCCCTAATACAAATCCCTCTTACCACAGCCTTCATAGTATCCCATATCATCCCTTGAGAGTTTTGCTCTACTTCACTGATTTCCCATATTATCTGCATTTCTTTTTTCATTTTTTCAACAATAATTTTATTATTTAAAATCCTTGTATCCATTCTCCATCTCTTTGCTTCTCTATAATCCTTCTTCATTTTAATATCCGCTGTCATTAATGCATGATCGGAGACTTTAATCAACCCTATAACACATTCTATAATTTTAGATAACATATTTTTTGACACAAATATAAATCTATGCTGGAATAACTCTTAAACCTTGGTGAGAAGAAAGTATATTTCCTTTCTTCCCCTTTCAATACCCTCCAAACATCCATTAGCTCTTTTTCATCCATTAATTTGCTTAAACTCGTCTTCCCACCAATCTTAAGATCTTTTAATATATTATCCTTATCCTTTTCTTTATCTAATACCATATTAAAATCTCCTGCCATTACAATATTCTTTTTCCCCATTTCGCCCACCACATTAAAAACTTCATTGAAGAATTCCATTTGTTTCCCATTAAGAGCATATACATTAATCAATATATAGTCCTCCTCCCCTACCATACAGAAAATTATCAGAAATCTACCCAATTTATCTTTCTTCACTCTTTGAACATTAATACCACATTTTTTTGAAATTATTGTTGCTACACCTCTCGCTTTGGAAGTACCAAATGCTTTCTCATAAACGCCCACATCCCTCATCTGAAGCTCATTTGTACCCTCCTTTGATTGATGAGTTTCCTGCAAAAAAATGACATCTGCTTTTACTTTTTTTAATAATGCTTCTATTCTCTTCCTTTTTATAACAGTTCCTAGCCCTTTAACATTTAAAGTTGCCACCCTTAATTTATTTTCCATCATGCCTCACACAAAGTTCTATATTGGTCTCCCCCTGTGATACAAATACCCCCCTCCCTTACCCTCCCCACACACTTACCCCAAACTTCACCCCCCTCCTCACCAGACCCTCCTGGGCAATGGCCCCAATTATTTTTAGAACTCTTTGGGGGGGGAGAAGCGACCCAACAATCCCGGAGTAATAGCTGACTCTCCCCTCCCTTATAATCTCTTCTTTATCCCTGTTCAAACACAGTTCTTTATTGACTACTTCCTCCTGCAGCTCCTTCCTCCACCCTCGTTTCTCCATCGCCAGTTGCGTCGACCAATCCCAACTTCTCCAGAAGCTCCATCCCCTGCTCACATGAAGTTATTCTGTGTTGTTTGCCTAGCCACATGAATCTCAAAAAAACTGGATATCCCCAGCTATATGTTATTGCCTTCTTCCGCAGGGTAACTGTACACAGTCTAACGCTCTTCCGCCACTGGACCATCTGAGGGCATAAATCATGATAAACCTCGATTGGTGTTGCTTGTAGCATCGGTTGGCCAAGACGTCTAATTGCTTGCATTAACTTTTCTTTCTTGTAATAGTTGGCAAATTTGACAATTATATCCCTTGGAAGCATTCCTTTCTTTTTATAGCCCACTCTATGGATCCTCTCAATGTCAGCCATCTCCCACTCTTCCTGGGGGTCAAATTCTCTGATCCATGCCAATATTATATCTCTCAAAGCCTTTGGGTTCTCCCCCTCTTGCTCCTTACAGGATCTAATCCGAATATTTGCTCTTCTATCTCTATCCTCCAAGGCAATTAAACGCAAGTCCATCCCTTGCATTTGCTCCCCCTGCTGCTTAGTAGTTTCCTTGATTTGCTCATTCTCCTTCTCCAATTCTGTCATTCTCTCCCCCACAGTTTGGAAGCCTGTCAAAACCTCAATCTGCGAGTCCAGAATTTGGCCCTTTATTCTCTCCTCCTGCTTTGCCAAAGCTTCACCTAACATCTTCCGAAAGCTATCCATTAGTTCTCCTGGTGACCATGATTGACTTCCTTTGAACGTTTTGGGGATTGTACCTGGCTTGCTTCCAGTTTTAGAATTCCCACTTCCAGGAAGAAGCGGAGCTGCCTTCTCGCCACAATCAGAAGGCTGTTCTTTGTCGGCCATTACTCTCGCTAACCGTTCCTAGTGTTTATCTGAAGGATGCTTTTTCGGCTGCCTGATCCAGCTGGGGGCACTTAATTTATCACCTGTTATTCTTTTTTTCATCAGGCTACACTTATAAATCTGCGGCCCTCCACATAGATCTTAACAGTCACGCTCTTAAATCTTTTCAGCTCTTATCGGACAAATATATTCCAACTTCTCACATGCTCGGCTGGGGGCACTGAAATCCTCTCTTCATCCGGCTTCAATTCATTACTTCAGCCTCCCCCCACAGCCTTATCTGCCAGACTTAGCTCGTTAGCCAGAGTAATAAAAGTCTCAATTACCAGCCTCTGGCCGCCTGCCAGGAATCCCGATCCGCTTTACTTTCTCTTTCACTCAGAAGACACAGCAACACTTCCAAACCAGATATCAAGTCTTTAATTTACAATCCGTCATCTCCAAGACAGGGATTATATGTTTAGACCAACGCTTCCATGAGAGAGCGAGAGATTTCCACTTCACTCCATTCTCATTAGGCCACTCCCCAAAAACCATACTCTGGTTTCTCTTCAGATCGTATAAATCTTTCGCCTTTTACTAAAATGGTGTATCTTCATCAAGCATGTGATATTCAAGTGAAACAGCACATCAGTAAGAATGGTCTGAAATACAACATCCCAGTGCTTATATGAAACACCAATACATGGCTAATAAGTAAATAGAAAAGATGAATGAGGAATGAATGGGATATGTATTAGTTTTTATATGTTTCTAATCAGTTTTATGTGTCTTATATCATTTGTTTTTAATGTTGTTCCCTGCCTTGATCTAGAGGGAGGGGTGAGTAAGAAATAATTATTATTATTATTATTATTATTATTATTATTATTATTATTATTGGAAATTGAATTTACTGGTGATTTCTCCTCAAATCACCTGTTAAAAATTCTAACAGGTCTCTCTTTCCTGTCAACTAAACTTTGGCACAGGCCAAAAGAAGACTGCATTGATACTGAGATACACTGACTTCCACACAGAGAGACAACAATTTAAAATAGAATAGAATTGCTTGAATAAAGACAGAACCTGGCATCTGAGGCAAAACTCTGTTTTATACACTTCTATGGTGGCAATTTGTATGTCTATTTCCATACTTGGTAACCCCTCCCGACATGAACCTACCCATGCACTATGTTCAGCATCTAAGGCCATCCTCCAGGTGCTTCCTCTGAGGAAGGCTCAGAAGACAGTAGCAAGGGAAAGCACCCCCTCCATTATGGAATGATCTCCTTAAGGAGGTCTGGCTGGCACCAACATTGTTATCTTTTTGTACCAGGTTAAGACCTTTCTCTTTTCATACATTTGGCAGCATATGATGAGGTTTAATCAGGTCCTGGATATCTTTAAGGGTTGATTACTTAAAGTTGTTTTTTAGATATATGTTGTCTCTGTGTAGTCTGTACATTTTATGTAAATTGATTTTTTTTAAAAAAAACTTTGTATAAACTTTTAAAAAACTTTGCCCAGAGAGCTTCAGCTATGGGGCAATTAAATAAATAAATAAGTAAATAAATAAATAAAATGTTTTAAATAGGCTAATTGGTTATAATAAGGTTGTGCTTCTAAGCCAATTATTCTAAATCTAAATGTTTCCTATCTACTAACATTACTGCTGACATCTTCGTTAATTCCAAAGAAACTCAAAAAGTTCACAACTTCTTCTTAAACATTCTGTCTCTGAATCCTGTGGTTGGCATCAAAGGTACATCAACCATAAACTTTTCCGATAGACCTCTCTCTTTTGTAAAATCAAAATGAATCTGTTACCCAACAGTCACATCCTGAATTTCACTTCGACTCAATCTAGGCCAGTAGAACCAATCTTCGATCAGGGCTAAAGAACTAATCTTGGCATCTTCTTAGCTATCCTGTCTATACCTATCTGTACTATCTTATGCTATCTATGCTGTTCTTATTCATAAGCAAAAATGTTATGGCAAGTTCATGTAGCATTATGTCTTAAATAAGTTCAGTTACAATACTTTTTTAACTTCTTGCAGTATCTTGCAAGTAAACTTACAGTGCAATTCTATACATGTCTACTTAGACATAAGTCTCACTCAGCTCAATGGGACTTATTCCTAGGTAAGTGGTATAGGATTACAGTCTTAATGAATATTTTATATATTTATATTTTATTATAGTTATTTTTTATTCAAAATTTGTGTATATCACCCTTCGTCTCATAGACTCCAGGTTGGTAAACAATACATAACATAAAACATTAAAATATAAAATAAAATCATAATATTAATGATAAAATGAGAGAGCAACTAAAACTATGCTACAAGCTAAGACAGCAATTCTATGATCACTATCCCAGGGACCATAGGATAGGTTTCATTCTCCCTCCCGGGGCCTTTCATGCATAGCAGTAGACACTGCTATGACCTCGGAAAGGGAGATTCAACCTCCTGCCCACACACCCTCGCAGCCAGCATGGAAAGAATCACACTGGCTGCCTTCTGAGGTCAGAAAATCAACCTCAGAGTTGGGGGAAAGGGAATGTTTGGGTGGGCGGGAAGGAGACCATAGAGGCTAGGATATGAGATATCCTGAGGCATCACCAGGCCCAGGCCCTCTCCCACCAAACTGCTTTGCTGGAGCCCATGTAGCAGAAAAAGTCTGAATCAGAGGATGGGGAGGAAAAAAAGATCCTCCACTGCTCCTCCTGCCCAGCCAGCATTAGCCCAGCAAGGCTTTGAATCCTCGGAAGCCTCCGAGTTTAGAGGCTTCCAAAGACTGAAGGCACAATACACTGAAGTGCAGCCTAAGGCATTTACCAGTTTAAAATAGCTAGGAACATAAGAATATCTTGACCTGGCCCCAAAAAGAATGTAATGGAGTTGGCAGGAACACTTCTTTAAGGAAAGCATTCTGTAACCAGGGCTCAAAAGGCATTAGGGGAAAATATAATGTTCACTTGTTTAAAATTGGACCGAGCTGTCGGTTTGCCAGAAGACAGGCTTCTTACTTCACAATAAGGACATCAATGTTTTTAGAAGAGTTGCTACATTCCTAATGGCATTAGCTAAGGTCTGCACCAGATTTAGCAAGGCAAAAGTGAAAGGTTGCACTGGAGAAGTTTGATTGTTACTTTAAAAACAAAAGCCTTGTATGTTTTATTCTTTTTGTTAACACCTCTATAAAAATGCAAATCAGTATTATGGAATTTTATGATTAGCTTAAGTTTCTTTGTTCCAAATTATTAATTATTTCCTTTGTTTTTTGTCTAAATTCCCCATTTTTACTTTTGAATTATATTAGATACATATTTGGGCACAATCCTATACATGCTTCAACCGGGGGTGGGGGAGTCCTACAATTTCCAGTATCCCTCCAGCCGGTGCACTTTCTCTGTTGTATTGTGATGACCTAGGGTTATAAACAATAAAACTGAACTTAATTGATTATCAGAGCTCCACCACAGCAAAAGTCCCTCTCACTGTTGCATAGTACACTTCAGATAAGGAGTTACTTCCCCCTCCAGTCCTGATGTTTACAATGGCCCACCTGTGCTTAAAATCCATATTAGATTTAAAAGTAACAGCCACAGAAACAATTTCTCCCCTAAGAGAAACATTAGATTCTTCTTAAAAACCTCTTTCCACCAGGAAGCTAACATCATTCGATTAAAATTGAAGCATAAATCTGGTTAAATCTCTACCAAAGCCATAATGGTGAGAATTGCCCTGACCCTGTTACAAGAACATATTTAGCTTCTATGAACAGTTCATACAAAATATTTGCATAGTGTGCTGGAACAGTTTATTGTTGAATTATAATTAAACTAGACATATCATAGTCCCAGTCAGGACGCTCAACAAGACTCTACTCTCAAATGGGATTACAAAGTGACTAGAAAATCACCAACCCAACTGGTATCAGGGGGTCCGTGTTCCCCAACCTTCACTATCAGGCAGTGGAACCAAAAGCCTACCCCCACCCCCAGTCTTCCATCTATTTATACTTTTATTTTAAAAAATCATGTGTACTGGGGTAGGGAAGACCTGGAAGTATGGGCCAATGTTTGCAAGTTTTCTGCCAAAAGTTAGTTCTAAAGACTAATCAGGCCAATTATATTTGTCATTAATTGAATATGAAACATAAGGACTCTTATTTGAACAAATGGAAGAGATATTCAGGGACAGGTACCTTTTAATAATGTCTTGGTTTGGTTGTGGATTAATGTTACAAGAATAACACAATGTGTAAAAATCTTAAATAATACAATTACAATCACGTTCAGTACCATTCATGCCTTATACCATCTAGGTGTGTGTTGTTTTTAAGGCTTATAATTTGAATGTTGGAAGTAAGGTAATTTAGGAATGAATTTATTTTGTATATTCTAGAGCAGTGCCCTTTTTTTAATTTCTATAATAAAAAAACCCCAATCCTCAATTTTATAGCCTTTCAAAGGAATAACAAGTTATCCTCCTCCAGCACAAACTCTACAATCAGGTTTGCATGAGATTGGTGGGGGAAATAAGCCAGAGTGGTTTATTTCCTCTACGGCACGCACCACTTGTTTTTTGTTTTTTGCCTAATTACCCTTACAGGTGCGGCTTACCTTGTCATGCAAACCTGGTGAAGTAGCTTGTTGCCATGGTAAACAAGCCACCCCAGATCCCTAAAACAGCCCATGGTTTCTGATTGGCTTGTTAACCAGGGCATCAAGCCACCATCACTGTGCAGGTGAGGATACTTATGCAAATTTCCCCCAGCATGGACAAGAGAGGGAATAAACCATTGTGGCTTACTTCTGCCATTGTGGTTGTGTTAATCAGATTGTATTCTTGCTTCTGGCAGAGGTCTATTGATAGTGGAATGGATCTTGACTCCAGGCCCTGGCTCCTCTGCTGGTTAAAAGGGTGGAATGGTAAGAGGTCTCTCCCAGAGACTGGCTTAAGAAAGTAAGCTATACCTCACTTAGATTTGGGGGGGGGGGGGTTGCATTTCTGTCCTTTCATTTTTTTGAGATTGTATAACTGCTTTTGTATTACTAACGTTTACTGTTTTTTTTTCTAATTTGGATGAGAGGTGCTTAGGATTCCTAACCTACACCACTGGGAGAGGAATTTCTCCCCCTAATGTAGCCTACCTGCTTGATAGCCTACTACTACTGTTAATTGATAAGAAGTGTAAACAGAGGGTTGCTTCCAGAAGGAGGGGAAAATAACAGCACCAGCGTTACACCAGCCTTTCCTCTAAAGAGCTCCAGGCAGTGTACATCGTTCCCTCCCCCATTTTCATCCTCACAAAACCTGTGAGGTAGATGAGGCAGAATATATATATATATATATATATATATATATATAATCTTTAAGCAGCCCACACCCTACTACTATAGAAATCACAACCTTGTCTATGTCCTGTTGAAATGTCTAGGATCAGCCCCAAATGTCAAGTACTCTCCATGTGGCATATAGAGACACATTGACCACATTCACCCATCACGCTAAACCATACTGTGAACAAGTCAGAATAAGCAGCAGCAAGTCTCTTGCTCAGACACCCTCTGGAAGTGTTGTTGCATCATCCGGACCAACAAACTGTGTTTGAAATGAGTTATGGTTAGTTGCAAACAAGCAAGCTTCAAATCGTAATCACTAGAGCTGGTTTGTTAAAATTCATTGTAATTAAGATTAACCACCTTTCTAGGTCCAGATGAAGCTGCCAGGTTTTGTTAATCAAAACCAGAAGTGGTTGTTTGGAAAGATGAGAAAGTAGGGAGGAATGTGTGAATCCAAGATTTGCTGTCGCGTGCTTCTGCTTATTAATGTCATGCTAAACTAGTAGTGAATGCATCCCTTCTCACTAGCTATTTCCCTTTTTTAAGTTCTCTTTCTTCAAAGATCCTGAATATCTTCCAGGTGCAGCCTAAAACATTCTGCTGTACTATTTTCTTATTGCTGTTATCCAACTGTTGGAGGTGAGAAATTGCTGACAACTGTTGGAGGTGAGAAATTTTAACTTGTGTCTAAAATGAGATATTTTACAACCTCCTAAGTAAGGTGTTATCCTGAAATATATTCTTGTCTCAGTTGAAGGGCTTTTAAACCATCATTTTCTGCACCAATGTAATTTAAGATTTACATATTGAAAACGGACGTGGGTGATTAATTTTCCATATACACTTCCGTCACCTCAAGGCAAGCTGACATTTTTATTTGTATATAAATAAATGTGACACTAAGACTAAAATGCATTAGAAAAATAAATGAAGATAATGCCATTGTCCTTGGTGAATACATTTTGCAAAACTGCCTAGCTGCAAGGCAAGAAAGATGTATATCAGAATTATTAAACATGAGCTGATAATGCCTATTCACTTCTAATCTCTTTCATATAAACATATGTATGTGTGTGGTACTCCTTTGATGGAGTTTGCTTCACTTCAACTGCACACATCAACAAAACCGGATCTTTGGAAAATAGCAACTTGAGCTATCGTCCCAGACAACTTTCCATTATGTTGTTGCAGCAAGAGACCTGCAAAAAGCTGATCAGAGTCAACAAATCACATACAAGGTGGGTCTGTTGTGTGTATATGTGTGTGTGTGATTGTGAATTAACTATATGGAGCTTTTCTACACGAGGCAATTATTGTGTGCTCATCATTCTGTACAGTTGTTTGCGACTTCTTTAGACATCATTGTGACCCCCGCCCCCAGTTTCAAATGTATTTTTTAAGGGATTTTCCCAGGTCTTTTTAGAGTGGGGAAAATGGAGTATTATTTCTGAAAATGAAAAAACCCCACCCCAACACATTTCCCCACTAATGTAGGGTGACCAGATAAAATCCAGGTCAGGGCTCAGGGTTACTGTTTGTATGTTTTTATAAGTTTTAAATCAATAACACTGTGTGTGTGTGTGTGTGTGTGTGTGTGTGTGTGTGTGTGTGTATTCTTCCATGTCCCCTTAACTATTAAGCTTATTTTAAATATTTATAAAAATGTTTACTAACACTAGGATGACCAGATAAAATCCAGGTCAGGGCTCATGTAACTTTAACAGTTGTAGAGAAAAGGGAATTTCAGCCAATGCCATTTGTATGCAATTAGTTCCTGGTGATATTCCCTCTTCATCACAACAGTTAAAGGTGCAGGCACTATACTAGAGTGACCATATACAAAAGAAGGCAGGGCTCCTGCAACTTTAACAATTGTGATGAAGAGGGAATTTCACCAGGAACTAATTGCATACAAATGACAGTGGCTGAAATTCCCTTTTCTCTACAACTGTTAAAGTTACATGAGCCCTGACCTGGATTTTATCTGTTCACCCTACACTAATGTAATTGTGTATAATCACTTATGTAATCACATAATTGTGATCCAAGCTCTGCATGAAGAGCATTTCCCTTCCTGTTCTTCCACCACATATCCCCTAGGCTATGGTATTGCAGAATAGCACAATTACACAAGTGGAAAAGTGTTTTCTTTTACCTTCACAAATAATACCACATTTCTCCTGCTCTAAAAACACTCACCAAAAGTGCTGTTTAAAAAGAAGAGGAACTGGAAGGTCATAATGTCACCTAAAGAACACATAAACAACTACAAGTAGAGAAGGATGAGTGCACAGTATATGCCTCATATAGAAAAACTAAATAATTGTAAGTGTTACACCCCACCCCACCCCATCCCATCTCTTTTAAGAAATTTCCTCATGAGGAAGACATTTTCTACTAGCAATTTTTTATTACTTGTCCTTTTCCCAATGAAATAAAACTCTATGCATAATTTTTAATTAAAGGGGGGAAATCGTTTTTTGAAACAAGACCTCTCTTTGTGAGTCAAGCAATCTACTCTCTTGAGGGTTGTGGGGCGCATGGAATTCAGATTCACCATGTGTTGCTGCACTGATCCTTGCTGGGTTGATTCTGAATACACATCTTATGATCAGCACCAGCCAGCTTGATCAGCGTGATCACCTGCGACCTCTCCTTCCCTCCTGCCTTTCTTCCTGCCTTCCTTTCCAAATGGTGATGAGCACTATCGGAGCTGCTAGCACTCCAAATGCTGCACATGTGAGCGCCCTATGCAGCAGCATGTATTGCCACAGGCTGCAAAATGCCTTCAGCCTTCAGAAGAGGGTGCAGGCAAGAGAAGCAAAGAAACTGCTGTCCGGCCCCTTCACTGCTCCACATTTTTCACAGTCTTCCTCGAGATCCAAGCCAATCAATGCACATCCTTTGACTTGCATTTATTAAAAGCATCTACTCTACCATTTGGTTCAAAGAGGCTTCAAGGCGGCAAGAGTCCTTTCCTTTCCATGCTATGCGTTGCCAATCCTAGCAGCAGCAGTTGCCAGAACTGCACCTCGTGTCATAACGGTACAATCCCATCATGGTGACACGATATCCCCCTTATGCATTTATACCTTGTAGCACGCACAATGGCATCTCTTGCAGCATTTTAGATAATATGGAATAAAAAGAGGGATATAACGTTAGAAGAGCGAGTTACAGAATGCATAATCTTCCCCAACGGCGGGCAGCGCACTTCCGATTCCCCGAAAAAGCCCTAGTGTAGATATAGCTGTTTTGTAGCACTGGCACCCAACGTTGTTATCTTTTCAGCGCCGGGTCAAGACTTTCCTCTTCCCTCAGGCATTTGGCAATCTCTGAGGCGCCTGGGTTTGTTTTTGTTTTTGGGTTTGTAGCTTTTTGGGTTGTTACAGTGGTTTCAAATGAATGTGTGTGTTGTGTATATGTTGTATGTTTTTGCTGTTTTAATTTTTGTATATTCTTTTTAATTGTTTTAATCCTACGTAAACCACCCAGAGAGCTTCGGCTATGGGGCGGTATACAAATGTAATAAAATAAATAAATAAATAAATAAATAAATTATGGCATTTTATGGAATATCCCCCCCACCTTTTAATCTACGAAGCTGTTTGAGAGCAGCTATTTCCTTGCGCCTTGACATAGTGTGCTGTGTTCTTTGAAACATCACTGACAGCTGCATAGCAGCAGTAAAGACCTAACTCTGTGATTACTGTGCTCATATGGCTTGACGTGTTTGAAAATAATACATATGCTTGAATTTGCAAATGTTTACACCTTCACAATTTGGCACTGAACAAAGGCTGTGCTTTTACTCTGAGAATTTTCAGCAGTTGCTTTTTTATGTTGCCTGGGGAAATGGGAGATTTTATTTTATTTTATTTTATTTTTTTGCTTTTCAAATCTGCAGTTATTGCTTAAAGGAATTCCCCCCCTCCCAAACATCCTAAGTTGCCTTTTAAATCTGTCTCTTCTGATTACAAAACTAGATGAACAAAGTTTTGCAACTAATTGCATTTTCAAACCCTCGCAGGTATGTCCATAGGCCCCTGATGAAGACCTGTCTGCTTTGTTTTCCCTTTCGAATTTCCTGGAGGCACGTGGGCTTTCTGAATGCAGAGAACAGGTGTTTTCTGCAAGACAACTGTGGAAAACAGCACACAAATTGAATCTGTAAGTAGCGCAGATTGTTGTTTACCTAGACTCGTTTTCATTTTTTAGCAAATTGTAGTTAATGCAATATTGTTATGGGAAAGATTTCTCTTTGCAACACTTTTTAATCTAAAGTAGCTTCATAAGTATTTCCCTTAAAGTAGCAAAATAAGCCTTTTCAGCTATAAAACTGTAAACTTCCAGTCGCGCTGTCATAATCTGTTGCTCCCTAGTGAGAAATTGAATGTGAATGGCATAATTTCATTTCCGTTCATAATTGTAGCACCTTGTGCTGCTGCAAACGAGAGAGGAAATTGCTGTCTCTCTTGAAACTCTCCAGGGTTTCACACAGGGGCCTTTTCCAGCGCTACACGGAAGTGCCAGGTATCGAACCAGGAGCCTTTGGCAGAGTAAGCAGATGATCTTCCACTGGGTTACAACCCTTTCCCCTTTTTCAAGCTACCCACACACACACACACAGATATTCACAACTTCATGGGAAATACTATTTGATTAAACCTTGTTTAATGTGTACCAATGTGCTCTATGGAAGCCTTACAGTCTCGTTTCCCTTAGAGAGGTTGATTAGGGGAAACACAGTTCGGAGCGGAGAAGCCTTTCCTACCACAGTCATGCCTCCTGAACAGCCACTTCAGAAAGTGGGGGCTCTACAGGGAACTGTAGCATCCTCTGACCTATAGCTGCCGTCAGAATGGGAAATATGGAGAAGATTGGCAGAAATAATGTAAGGGCGCTTGTGCCACCACAGCCTCAAACACTAGGCCTAGACGGGCACACCCCTCTCAGGCTAAGCACCACCACTTACATACCTGAGGGAAAGGTAAAAGACACACCACTTTTCACTTATAGAAGAGGGGGAAAGGGTGTTAAGGGGTTTGAATAAGGTTCTCCTGTGAGTATGTTGGCTGAAGGTGTAATGATATGTGTTTCTTTATTAAACTTATAGAGCAGGTTGCAAAGCCAAGCTGACACGTGGTTTGTGGTAGCAAAAATAAAAGAAAACGTTTATTGTTGTTAACAGTTATTTTAAATCAATTTCACACCTGCCTATTCTTAACACTTCTAATAATTTACTAATAATCCTAAATTCTAATAATCTCTTCACACACACTCCTGACTGGATCACACACAGCTATCATCCACACAACCAAGACAATAAAATGATAAGATGTTAAGATGAAAAAATAATCTAAAACACTCCCTCACTCTATATATACTCCTCCCCCTCCCTTTCCCAGCATCATCAGTCACACCCACTCAGTCCAACATTCCGCACTCTCCAGACATACTAATCCAGACATACATAGGGAGACGGAAATGTGGGGTATCGCCACAGCCCTCCTCACACGAGGATTTTATCGTGCACTCATGGTCAGTCACTCATGGAAACTGGCAGGTCTTTTTCATGATGTCATCAACCTCCAGTGCCGCTTCAATCGTTTTAAGTTTTATTCTGCCATATTTATTACTCACTGAAAATGCAGTGATAGTTCCAGAATCATGCCATATCACAGCACCATCAACTCACTGTATAAATGGAACATATGGAACTTGCCCAACAAGCAAACAGGCCCCCAAAGGGGGGGGGGAAGTGTATGCATTGTCCCAATCGTAGTCCCGTAAGGACTCCAGAAGAAGAAGCCCCAGTAAGGGTGCAGGATTTTTGCTTCAACATAGAGAAGCCCTAGGTAATGTTCCTTCATATTAGACTATGAAATTCACAGCTACAAGCAGTGGTGATGACTACAATCTAACATGGTTTTACAAATAAATCTGACAAATAGATGGAGCATAGGTCTATTGTCAACTATACACCATGATAATTAAATGGAACCATGATGTATGGGGGCAGTATATTCCTGAATAGTAGAAGACAAACAGGGGACTCCTGCCATCTTCATATGGAATCATAGGGGTGAAATTCTGTGCCAGGGAAAAAGAGGGGGGATTTGTAGAGGTCCCCCAGGGGCAGAGGGTAGAGAGAAAATAGGGGTGTGAATACAAAGGAACCACAACAGACAGTGGGAAAACAGGAAGTGCATTCCTTGCAGAAACACTTAATGAATTATTCATTGCTTTGGGAGAAACTGACTGAGGACAGAGTCATGGAACTCTAGAGGAATGGGAGGAACAGAGATGGAGAACATCACCAGCTGTATCAGAGTCAGCAGAGAGGTCAAGGAAGATCAGGATGAAGTAGTGACCATTGGATCTGGCAGTAACATCATTTGCGATTTTGTTGGCAGCAAAGGATGAAAACCAGAATGTATGGGTTACTGAGAGGAACTGGGAGTAGAGCAAATTAGGATTGTAAGAGGAAGCAGCATGTTCCAGGAAGCAAAGGATAGAGGCAAAATCAGGCAGTAGTTTAAAGGTCAGGATGGGCCCCAGGGGTTTTATTTTATCTTATTGAGAATGAGCATATTTGAGTGCATTATGGAATAAACCAGAGGATGAGATTGATTTTGTGGTAATGATGAGGGATAATGGTAGGGGAAGATGATATTTCATTTCAACAAAATCTGAAAAGATTAATGTAGAGCACAAAAACATCAAAGCATGATAATATAGAAAGCACAAAGATGATATAATTGGATAATGGGGTTGGTGTGTTTTACTGCAGTTGTCCATTTAAACTAGTTCCATTGTGTTACAGGAGGGGGGAATTAAATGACTTTTGACACATCATTTAGAAATTGCAGCATTTTGGGGAAAAGCAGAATTACCAGATCATTTTGCTGAAAAATTTTCTTAAATAACTCAAGTTCTAAAAAAGTTATAAATTGTTCATACTTGGAATTCATTTTGCCCATCTAGTAAAGGATATATAGGGTTACTGAATGGAGGTGTTTTTATTTAACTTGTTATTCATCTCTGAAAACCCTATATAGATGTTTGAAACATGAATCGAATCTTTTCTAAGAATAACCATCCATCTATCCTATCTATCTATCTATACACAAGGTTCTCTGCTTATTGTATTAGCTCTTACCAAGCAAATTGACTTGCCTACCATGCAGAAGTGAAATCCGGTACCCAGAGGTCTATGTAGCAGAAAACAAACAATAATTGCATGTCTGTAAGATATTCAAATACATATTAGGTCAATGATTGTACTGGAATTACATAAATGTAAGAAATAATAAGCCCTCCCCCATATTATATTCCACTTTCAAGATAGGTAAATGAAAACAAACAAGAAGTCACTTGGTCAAGGTCACTCACAGTGGCTTCAGATACCTATTACTTCCATGTCATCACATTCCCCAGGGGGCTCAAAGTTGTTCAGTCAGACCATCCAGCAGAAGAAAAAACATGAAGTACTTCTAACGTTCAAAGCTTCTCTCAGTGACTCCAAAACTTAGAGGGAATTAACTTCCTGGAAATTTGGCACAGCCATTTTGCAGAAGTTGGATGGTGCCATTTTCAGGTAGCAGTAAACATCTTCACTGCCCCTCTATTGCTTGCAGCTTGACTGAGATTCTGAGTCAGGGCAGTTCTTTGTTATGAATTGTAGCGGCAGCACTCAAACTCATTGCACTGTGGAGGAAAGGAAATGTGGGGTGGGCAATTGTAACTTTGTGGCCTGGGAACTGGCTATGGGGCTCCTCAAAGTGCCTGTCCTTCAGGTGGTGATAGCTTTCACTGCACTGAGGAACTGGTGCTTCCTAGCATTCAATTTATAAAGCCAGGTTGTCCCAACAAAAGAGGTACAAAAAGATACTGACACAAAAGGGCATGGACTGGGGCTGAGGGGTTTCCTTATTTGTGGCTCTGTTCCTCAAGGACTCTGAAAGGCTGGGAAACAGTTCATAGTGGTGCCCCCTGTGGAGGGATTTTGGTAACCAAGTACCTCCCCCCTATTTGGATCTTTCAGTGGTGGTCAAAGACACTCAAGATTGTGTCTCCTTTCGATAAGAATCTTTATTACAAGCAATTTCCAAGGAGTCAGTACTGTAGAGCATGTCAAGAGTATGGCCCTTTCTACACCATAGGGGTGTAGAGAGAGGGGGGGGAAGGTGAAACCGGAAGTACCTAATTCACACCATCGGCACGCAGGGAGTGAGGAAGGGCGATCCCGGAAGTACCTAATCCACACCATTGGTGCACAGGGACCAGCCGGGGGCCATCCCAGGCAAAATGCCTGGTGTGGAAAGGGCCTATGACTAAGGCTCCATGGTCAGAGACTCACTTTTATAGGCTTGCAGCATTATGCAATTAGTTGATTACATTATACACACACAAAAACAACTTATACAATTTCATATCACTCTTCTGGCAGGGTAGAGTAAATGACAAAACACCCTACTTCAGCAGGGTGGGGTACTCTTGCTAAGAGGCCCCAGCAGGGAAAAGTTAACATTCTTCACACTGCAAGCAAAGTCATATTATCTGGGTTACTAAAGTACATTTTTGTATCCCTTGCTGTCCAGAACCTGTTTCTGAGACAGGTTAGGCTCACAAATCTATAATTTCCTCTTCACCGCCAACCTTACAACTTCCCCTAGCTTGCCATTCCAACCTCGTCTGCTGGATGCTCTTTTCTTTCTCCTCTAACTCTGCTTCTTGCAAACCTTGTGTGAGGAAGACAGAGAAGGTTTCAACCTCCCAGTCTTCTTCCCTTTCCTCCATGAAGCCATGCCTTGGCTTCTGAGATCAGTTCCATGTCTCGCGGAGGAGCCAGTCCTTGTATCTCTTTGAATCTCAGGGGAGTAGATCGCTTCCCATCAAGATAAAAAAGATGATGGGGAAGCATGGTTGAAATGGCTCCATTGCACCCCTTTTGGCTGGTCAGACATGAATATATAGAGTATTTCCTGAACCTATCAGAGCATCTGCTGCATGTATTATAAAGACAAAATATGCTACAGCTGCTCAACATCTTAAAATTCAGGATGACATCTATGGTTTAAATAAAATGGAGAGAACAATGGGAATAAATTTCCCAGTAAAGTTCAGGGCAATTTCTCAGCAGAAGGCAAATATGTTTATTGAAGTGTAGCACTTGTACAACCTTGAAAATGTATTTGTGCAACGCTTAAAATTCTAATGTAATAGTGCTTCATCTTCAGGTACCTCCTTAAACACTGGTGACGCTACAGAGGATAACTCAACATCATACAGCGTGCTGATTATTTACTTGCTGTCTGAATAGATGCAATTTTTCATCAGTACTAAAGTAAACATTCATATTGTGTACTGTTCAAATTACTGATGAGTTGTTTGCTAATTTGTCTCCTCAGACGTTCAAATCTGTTTCTTCCTGTATTCTTAATTTAATGTCTACATCCTTTTACAGGATAATAAATCCTGAATATGTTTCACAAAGTGATAATACTTAATATATTCTAAACAAAAGTTGTATTTTATTTATGTATTTGCACAGTTCGTTCTCTCTCTCTCTCTCTCTCTCTCTCTCTCTGGCACTTTATAAAATAATTAAAGCCAAATGGGTAAGAATGAATGAATATGAGCCTAAGTCTGTGATGTTTTTACACAGGCTTAGATTTTATTATGGTTGGGACCAAGGGCTGGAGATTATAGAAGGACTACATTGAACATCTTTCCATAAAAGCCAGTGTGGTGTAGTGGCTAGAGTATTGGATTTGGGAGTCAGGAGATCTGGGTTCTAGTCCCCACTCAGCCATAGAAGCTTACTGGCTGACTTTGGGCCAGTCATAGACTCTCAGCCCAGCCTACCTCACAGGGTTGATGTTGTGGGGATAAAATGGAGAGGAGGAGAATTGTGTACCCCTCCTTGGAGGAAAAAAGGCAGGATATGAATGCAATAAACAAATAAATGAGAAGATTAGAAAATCTCCCTATATTCTCACCACCACCATCATCACCACCACCACCACCACACACCGCTATTAGTTTGACCATAGCAAGTTTTACTTAACTGCCACTTTAATCCTTAATTAGGTAATTAAGGTTGCAATCCTGTACACACTTCAATGGGAGTAAGTCCCATTGAGTCTACATCTATAGAATTGCACTGTAATACCCAGCTTAATTTTGCATCAAAGAAATGAATACATGCTGAACTCTCTCCCTCCATTTTTGCTTGGTTGTTTGATAGATTGTGCTTCAGTTATAAATCAACTGAAGAAATAAGAACTGGACAGAACACTTCCAGTGCACACAGTGCTGGCCTAGGTGCAGTTTTCTGAAGCATGAAGACATAATGTGCACATTATGGACTGACAAATCAGTGTGTTTTTGGTCTGTGGAATTCCTCATGTTAAAACATTTTGGGAGAGAGTTTTTAAGGAGATAAATGAGATAGTAGATAAAAAGGTAGAGGCAAGTCCGAAGATAGCTTTATTGGGTTTATTTGAGAAAGAATATGGAAATAATAATATTAAAGAATTAATAAATAATCTCCTGACACTGGCAAGACTTATGATAGCCAAAAATTGGAAAACAAAAGGGGATTATTGTATGGAAGAGTGGTATAAAGGAGTGTGGGATATTGTTATTAATGACAGATTAACTTGTGCAATGAAAGTAAAGATGGGATTAACTAAAAAGAATGATTTTGGAAGGATTTGGGCTATGTTTCTAGAATATGTTCTAGAAAAGGGGAGAGGTTATACACCGTCTAAAGAATCAATGCAGTTTTGGAAAAAATTATAAGCAATAGGGTTAGAAGGTCTCGGGGGGTAGGGAGCACGGGGGGTTGTTGAGGCTTTGTATTGTGTATTGTTATGTTATATGTTGAAATTAATAAAATTATATATATATATATATATATATATATATATATGGTAGAAACAAAAATGACTATCATGTCCACATATTGCAAAGAACACACAATGGACACCATAACTCCCTCCTACTGAAATCAATCATTTTTAATCAAACTTGATGTACACAGGATTGTGCCCAACGTATATATTATGAAATATAAAATACCCTCTATGTAAACAAATTTAAAATTTCGGAATATAAATGTCATATTCCAATGAGGCTTAACTCTCTTTGACAATCAAAATACTTTTGAAAAGGTCACTGTTTTGAAAGTCTCTAGTCTTACAAAAATCTATACACATTTCCTCAAGCAACATTTCTAAAATAGGGAAAATGGCTTACTAGACATTGAAATCTAATTATGGCCTCCTCCACACGAGACGTTTAATGAGCCTTAGAGGCTCATTATAAATTTTACCTCCACACCAGCGGAGCGCAAAACGGGCGTACAGGCGCGTTATTTCCCCGATAATGCGCATTTTCGAATGCGCGTTAAATAGCGACTTTTATTTTTCTCCGGCCGTTAAAGCGCATTATCGCGGTGTGAACAAGCGATTATGCGCGTTAACGTCTTCTAAAGCACTTTTTGGACATGAATTAATGCGCTTCGCCGCCTCTCGCCGCCTCCCGTGCAGAGGGATTAGGCGTAAATGCGCCTCCGCGATAATGCGCATAATCCCGGAACCGGGCGCAAAAGCGCATCCTTGTGGAGGGGGCCTATCTCAAGTCCCCTTTGCTAGACAAATGGCATGATAAATGCCACCTTACAAATCCAAAACAATAAGATTCATTTTGCATGGCTAAAATAGACTCTGTGAAAACCTGTCATTGTATTAAATTGGTCCTAAATCAGTGAACCAATGGCAACTTTTCCCTTCAAAATTAGCCAATATTTGAGTTGCCAGTGTTGTCAGGAGGATTAATCTCTCTTAACAGATCTTTTGAGAATATTTCTTTCCTCCCACATACAAACATGGCTTTTTATTTTCAAACTAGATTATATATATATATATATATATATATATTATACATATTTGTGCATAAATAATAGAAATGTGCATAATCAACATGCACATGCCTGCATTACAAAAATAAAATAAATATCTATATTATTGGAGTGGCTTCAATAGATAAGGCAAGCAGTAAAATATGGATTCTGTAAAGTTGAATGGAAATCCAGGGGGGTTATTATAACCTTACTAAAATTGAAAGGGTTTCACCAATCTTCCTGAATATTTAACATACCAGAAAGAGATGCCTATTTTACATAACCTGAAAATTTCAGGAAGATTGGTTAAAGATTGACAGATAACAAAAGGAAAAATCCTCGGTCATGCAAAAGTATTTCAGAAAATTTGTTGGCAACTGTTCGTGCCCATCTCTTGTAAAATGGCCTCACTTTTTCATGATTGCTGTTTTCTTGTTCCCTTTCTACTGTAGTTAGTGGAATGAAATTTCTTTTTTATTTCTTCAATTTATTTATTTTTTAAAAATAATTTTTATTTGCTAATAAAAGCCTATAGAAGTTAATAATGCAGCACTCGAAATGTTGAGGGAATAAAAGTAGAAGCAGCAGCAGCAAATTTCTGGGACCTGTGTGTGTGTCTGTATGCAGACAAGTAATCCCCTCAGCATGACCAGACCCTACCACTTCTGTTTACTGGTCTGTGTTTCAACCCGTTCCCCTTCTTCCTCTGCTCCCCCCTTGATCATTTGTGTTAACAAGGTCCCTTTTTTGATTCAAATGCTGGGAACAGAGGGCTTAGTGAAACCCTAGCATGCGAAACCCAGCTCTAACCTGTGTCATCCCCATGAAAAGGAGTAATTCCTGGTCTGTGTGAAAACCAGCAATATGCTGAACTATCTCCATGAGGAGGATACTTGCCTGATAAGTATGAAAACCAGCTCTACATTGAGCCATCCTGTTAAGAAGAGGCTTCCCTGGCATGTGCAGAAAGAACCCAGCTCTACACTCAGCCATTCCCATGAATAGGGGATATGCCTGAAGATTGAATACCAAGTCTAAGCTGAGCCATCCACAAGAATGGGAGGCATACCTGGCATGTGTGAAAATGTCTCTAAGCTGAGCCATCCCCATGAACAGGATGAATGCCTGCCATGTGTGAAAAACAGCTCCAAGCTGATGCACCACCACCCCATGTGTGAAAGCTGGCTGTAAACTGAGCTATCTCCAGGAAGAAGCTTGCCTGGCATGTGTGAAAATCAGCTCTGGTGAGTGTGAAAACCAGCTCTTTCCTGAGCCAAGAAGAAGAAGAAGAAGAAGAAGAAGAAGAAGAAGAAGAAGAAGAAGAAGAAGAAGAAGGCATACTGTGTGTGAAAACTAGCTCTAAGCTGAGACCTCCCCATGAACAGAAGGCATACCTGGCATAAGCCATGAAGAAGATGATTTCCTGGCATAATAAAAAGTTAGCTCTACCCTGAGCCATCCCAACGAAAAGGAGGCTTGCTTGGCAAAACTGAAAACCAGCAATACACTGAGTCATCCTGATGAAGAAACGTCCTGTCTGGCCCGCTTCTAATAGGGCGCCCTGGTATACAGAAGACCTCAGGGAATTGAAGCGGAAAGGACGATGACTGGAGCGCTGATGGCGGAAAACTCGACTTATATCCGACAAGACACGACATAGAGAACATCTTTGTTCCTATGGGGTGGCAATACGTGCAACGAAGAAAGCTTTCTTCTCTGCGCGCATTGCGTCTGTGAATTCACGTCCAGCAGAACTGTTCAGGGTGGTGAGGGGTCTAACCCAGGCACCTTCTCCCCTGAATCCGATTTTAGAGCCTTCAGTAGTTCACTGTGATGCCTTTAACGATAATTTCTCAGATAAAATCTCTCGGATAAGAGCCGACTTAGATGCCATTGTTATAGCAGAGGCTGACAGTGGAGTGTCCTGCGACTCCACGAGTAGGATTACACTGGATCAGTTTCAGTTGGTGAGTACCGAGGACGTGAAGAAGGTGCTTGGATGTGTGAGGAGGACGACTTGCCCTCTCGATCCCTGCCCTTCTTGGCTGGTCGTCCAGGGAGGAGATGCAGTTAGATCACATCTACAACATATCATTAATGCATCTCTCAAGAAGGGGAGTTTTCCATCATGTTTAAAAGAAGCGGTGGTATGGCCGCTTCTAAAAAAGCCCTCCCTGGATACCCTGGACCTTAATAACTACAGGCCAGTATCAAACCTTCCATTTTTGGGCAAGGTGATCGAGAGGGCAGTTGCCTTCCAACTTCAGGCAGTCTTGGATGACACTGATTTTCTAGACCCATTTCAAACTGGCTTCAGGGCAGGATACGGAGTTGAGACCGCTTTGGTCGCCTTAGTGGATGATCTATGCCTGAGTATTGACAGGGGGAGTGTGTCCCTGCTGGTACTCCTGGACCTCTCAGTGGCTTTCGATACCATCGACTATGGTATCCTTCTGGAGCGCCTGGGGGAATTGGGAATCGGGGGCGCTGTGCTTTAGTGGTTCCGATCCTATCTCTCGGGCAGGTTCCAGATGGTGATGCTTGGGGATAGCTGCTCTTCAAAGAAGGAGTTGCTATGTGGTGTACCACAAGGTGCCATCCTATCCCCAATGCTGTTTAACATTTATATGAAACCGCTGGGAGAGATCATCCGGAGGCATGGGGTGGGGTGCTATCAATACGCTGATGACACCCAAATATATTCCTCTATGCCTTCGACAACATCATCAGCTAAGGATAGTGTGTCTCCTCTGAATGAATGCTTGGAGGCGGTAATGGGCTGGATGAGGAAAAACAAACTGAAGCTGAATCCAGACAAGACGGAGGTGCTTACTGTCAAAGGCCCCAGCCTGGGTCTGGAGGTGTGTCAACCAGTTCTGGATGGGGTTACACCCCCCCTGAAAGACTGTGTTCGTAGCTTGGGGATACTCCTGGATCCTTCACTCCAAATGACAGCCCAGATAGACGCGACGGTCAGGAGTGCCTACTATCAGCTTCGGCTGATACGCCAGCTGCGCCCCTTCCTAGAGTTGGAAGACCTAAAGACGGTAGCGCACGCGCTGGTAACTTCGAGGCTCGACTTCTGCAATGTGGTGTACATAGGGCTACCTTTGTGCCTAGTCTGGAAACTTCAACTTGTTCAAAATATGGCAGCCAGGTTGGTCACCCGTACACCTAGGGGTGATCACATCACACCAATTTTAAAATCGCTTCATTGGCTGCCAATCAGTTTCCGGGCGAAGTATGAAGTGTTGGTTATTACCTTTAAAGCCCTACATGGTTTGGGTCCAGGTTACCTGCGGGATCGCCTTCTCCCGTACAATCCGCCCCGCACACTTAGGTCCTCTTGGAAGAACTCACTGAAGTCAGCCAGAACTAGGCTGACGAGTGTTAACCAGAGGACCTTCTCTTCCATCGCTCCCAGACTATGGAATGGTCTGCCGGAGAAGGTTAGACAAATTAGCAGTCTTCATTAATTTAAGAGATGAAGACTGCTCTCTTCTGACAGGCCTATCCAGATGAATTTTAAGATGTTTTTAATGATGTATTTTTTCTTGTTTTTCAAAAATTTTAACTGTTGTGATTTTTGTGTTTTATATTGCTGTTGTTCCCCGCCTCAATCCGGAGGGAGAGGCGGGTTAAAAATAATTATTATTATTATTATTATTATTATTATTATTATTATTAAGAGGAAGCTTGCCTCTCATGTGTGAAAACCAGCTCTAAGCTGAGGCATTACCATGATGAGTAGCCTTGTCTGACATACTTGTACATCATTTCTAAGATGAGGCTTGCCTCACTTCTGCTCTAAACTGAGCAATCCCCACGAAGAGGCTGCATCCCCACGAAGAGGCATGCCTGCCATCTGTGAAAATCAGCTCAAAGGTGAGCCATTCCCATGAAAAGGAGGCATGCCTGATGGGTGTGGAAACAAGCTGTAAGGTGAACCATGCCCATTAAGACACTTGCCTAGTGAGTGTGAAAATTTGCTCAAAACTGAGGCATCCCCATGAAGAGAAAATATGCCTGTCATATGGGTGTAACAGTGCTAAACTGAGCAATCCCCTTGTAGAGGAGACTTGCCTGGGGTGTGTGAAAACTAGATTTAAGCTGAGCCATCCCTATGAAGAGTAAACTTCCCTGTCAAGTGTGGAAACCAACTCCTCATAAAAAGGAGACTTGCCTGCTATGTGTGAAAACTAGGGATGTACACAGACCCCTGACTTGCTTCGGAGGCAGTTTTGGAGCTTCCAAAATGGCCCCCATTCAATTCGGGGTGCTTCAGGACTGGGCTGCCTCACTTTGGAACCAAATTCTAAATGATGTTCAGTCCCTTCGAAGTGGGTCAGCCCTTGTGGGTTCCTGGGTGCCTGCCCCGCAGCCGCAAAGCAGACACCCAGGAGAACCAGGCACTAGGCTGACCAGGAGTCCATTGGTCTCCCTCCCCCCTCTCTCCCCCAGCTACTCCCAAAACCTGAGCCGCTGCCCATGGGACTTACCTTTGCCATCCATCATCATCCCTTAGAGCCATGGTTTTAAAATAAGATGGGGGCTCTGAGTATTTCATAGATCTACAGTTGCAAACTCTAGAAATGGCCCTTTATGGCTGCCATAATTTGAGACAGTAGATCTATGAAAATGTCAGAGTCCCCATCTTACTTTGAAATCTCAGTTCTAATAAGGGAGGATAGATGGCAAAGATAAGAACTGTGGACAGCGGGGGCAGCAGTTCCAGGTTTGGGGGGTAAGTGGGGAGGGAGGGAGGGAGTAAGTGAGGGAGAGAGGGGGCAATGGACTCAAGGTTGGCCTCACAATGGCTTTCTCATGCGAGCAGAGTGAGCAGTCCACCACCACCTTGAATCAGCCCCAGGTGCTTTGGTCTGGATCCACTTCACTTCTAGGTGCCTCGGGCCAACCCAGTACCACCTCATATTCAGGCTGAGGCAAGCTGAATCAGCCCACCTTGGCTTGGATTCAGGGATTTGGATCTAGGTGGTATACAGCCCTAGTGAAAACCAGCTCTAACATGAGCCGTCCCCATAAAGAGAAGACCTGCCTGAAGTGTCTGAAAACCAGTTAACTCCCACTTTTCTAAGCAAGATATCATAAAACCCTTAATTTACTTAGCTCTATCTATCAATCTGCTCATCATATCTCCTTCTGTTGTAATATATACTAACCCAGCCTTCCCCAAACCTGGGACCCTCCAGATATTTTGGACTTCAACTCCCATCAGCCCCAGCCAGCATTACCAGTGGTCAGGAATGCTGCAAATTGTAGTCCAAAACAACTGGAAGGTACCAGGTTCAGGCAGACTGTACTACTAACCTATACTGGCGGATCCGTGAACTATTGTCCTGTAGCAGCAGTTTGACTTCATAATAGTAGGCTGAAATTTCTAAAATATGCATTATTCCATTCTCTGATATAAAATCTCAAATCCTTTTTGAATGTTTGCTTTATGCATCTATTTTAAGTTGCTATTCCCAAAGAGCTAATGTTCGCGCTTCTTTTGGCCAAAACAGTTGGAAGAAGGCAACCTGTACATTTTAAAATCAATAACAACATGATGGCAGGGTTACAGTAAAGAAAATTTGAGGTGTCTGCTTTTTAAAAAAATGAATTAAAATATAAATTGACTGACATCTGGATCTGAGTCATAAGCACACACATAAGCTCACACCATCAGATGCAGCATTTCCAACTGATGTTCAAAACATCTTTTTCTGAAATGCAAGGTGAATCATTCATTAATGCTCTAATGCAGGGATGGCTGGAATGTAGATCAGGATCTGCTGATAGATCTCTGGATGATTTGTAGTAGATCCACGAGGGTTTCTGGAACTCAACTGTTTTAACAGCAGCAATAACAAAAAGGCTTATTCTTCCCTTTCTAAATTAAACTGTTGAGATGGAAGAAAATTTGAGAGGTGAGAGAGAAACAAGCAGCAGCATCCAATGCTCATTTCCGAAATGAGACATGTCAGCAAAGCTCCCTTCTTCAAGTTCCACTGTTCTGTTCCATTCTAGTTGCTTTAGGAAGCACTAGCTTCCATTACATCAGTGTTGAGTCCTGCTGGCACATAGGCAGCATTGGATGTTAAATCAGCAGAACCCACACCCCCTCCATAGAAAGGCAAAACTACTTTCCCAGACACAAGCAATGGATTTGGTCAGAAGAACTAATTTTAATAGAGTTTTACTATTGTTCTCTTCATTTTTAATTTGCACATGTGTAGAATCTGGATAGTTTTGTGTATACTTTGCTCGCATTTAATAATAATAATAATAATAATAATAATTTATTTCTTACCCGCCTCTCCGTCTGGATCTAGGCGGGGAACAAAAACATGATAAAATACATAAAACTGATTAAAACATGGCACATATTATTAAAACTGCATTAAAACATCCTAAAACATCCTAAAAACATCCTTAAAACATTCTAAAATTCCACTGGATATGCCTGCCAGAAGAGAACAGTCTTTATAGCTTTCTTAAATTCTAAAAGACTGTTAAGTTGATGAGTCTCCTCCAGCAGGTCATTCCACAGTTTGGAATGGAAGCATGGAATTTGTAGAACTGTTAAACTGTTTAAGCATTGATTTGTTGTCATATCTACATAATTTGTGAAAGGTACACCACAGTATCAATATTCCTCAGCTGTTTTCAGACGGAGGGCTCCTAGCACTGCCAGTCAAAAAGCATTGTGCCCCTATTTTGTCTTGTCCTCTTGATAGGACTTTCTCACAAAAGGAACAAATAAAAGAAGCAGTGAGAACACACGGGTGAGTTACAGGTTGAAGATAATATCGTCTGGACTGCCCATAAAATTCCATGAATAGGACAGGGTGATAAAATTATTATTATTATTATTATTATTATTATTATTATTATTATTATTATTTCCCGCCTCTCCCTCCAGATCAAGGCAGGGAACAACATTAATACAAACAATATAAAATACATAAAACTAATTAAAAGCATATAACATTAATATATTATTAAAATATCAACAAAGTCTCCTCCCTGGGCAACCAGCCAAGAAGGACAGAGATCGAGAGGGCAAGTCATCTTCCTCACTCATCCAAGCAGCTTGTCTACATCCTCAGTACTCACCAACTGTAACTGATCCAGTGTAATTCTACTCACGGAGTTGCTGGACACTCCATTGTCAGCCTCTGCTATAACGACGATATCTAAGTCGACTCTTATCCAAGAGATTTTATCTGTGAAATGATTATTAAAGGCATCACAGTGAACTGCCGAAGACTCTAAGATCAGGTTCAGGGGGGAAGGTGCCAGAGTTAGACCCCTCACCACCCTGAACAGTTCTGCTGGACGTGAATTCGCAGATGCAATGCGTGCAGAGAAGAAAACCTTCTTCGCTGCACATATTGCCACCCCATAGGAATGAAGATGTTCTCTATGGCCCCCTCCACAAGGATGCGCTTTTGCGCCCGGTTCGGGGATTATGCGCATTATCGCGGAGGCGCATTTACTCCTAATCCCTCTGCACGGGAGGCGGCGAGAGGCGGTGAAGCGCATTACTTGATGTCCAAAAAGCGCTTTACAAGAAGTTAACGCGCATAATCACTTGTTCACACCGCGAAAATGCGCTTTAACGGCCGGAGCAAAATAAAAGTCGCTATTTAACGCGCGTTCGAAAATGCGCATTATCGGGGAGATAACGCGCCTGTACGCCCGTTTTGCGCTCCGCTGGTGTGGAGGTAAAATTTATAATGAGCCTTCAAGGCTCATTAAACGTCTCGTGTGGAGGAGGCCTATGTCATGTCTTGTTGGATATAAGTTGAGTTTTCTGTCATCGGTGCTCCAGTCGTCGTCCTTCCCGCTTCAACTATCTGAGGTCTTCTGTATACCAGGGCACCTGGTTAGAAGTGGGTCGGAGAGGACTTTGGGGGCTATCGTGTCGATAGCCCTAGTTAGATCTTGATTCCATCTATTGACCAAGGCTTCTACAGGATCGTCGACGATACCAGCCATAGAACCCTCTAAGGCTTTCTGGAATCCAAGAGGATCCATCAGCCTTCGAGGGCAGACCATCTTAATAGGTCCTCTGCCCCTGCAGGGGTGGGTGGTAGCCGTGATACTAACCCTGGCCAGAAAATGGTCTGTCCATGACAATTCGGAGGTATTTGTTACCTCCGCCCATAGATCTGTCTGTTCGGAACTGAAAACAGCATCGAGGGTGTGACCTGCTGAATGTGTAGGTCCAGAGACCAACTGGGATAGGCCTATGTTTGTCATGGATGCCATGAACTTCCGAGCTGCACCTGACAAGCCGGCCTTGAATTGGATATTGAAGTTGCTCAGGACCAAAAGCCTGGGCGACTTCAACACCAACTCCAAGACTAGTTCTGTGAGCTCGGCCAGGAAATCTGATTGACAGCAGGGTGGCCGGTACACTAACAGAATCCCTAGTCTATCCCTGGCCTTCAGACTTGGGTACACACACTCAATGTGATTCAATTCCCGGACAGGAAGTCTGGTCAGGTTAAGATTGGCTCAATTCGGACGACACGTTAACCAACGGTTGTTAAGTTAAACAACCGTCAGTGGGTTAACCAAACGTGTTGTCCGAATTCAGCCACACAACGGTTAACCAACCCATGGTTGTTTAAGTTGCAGTTTTAAAGAACTGAGTTAAACAACTCACTTACGAGTTGTTTAAAAGTTAGTCAATTGACTAATGTGTTGTCCTAATTCAGCCACTTCAGGTGCGTTGGTTAAACAACTGAGGTGAGTACGTTAACACAAAAGACCATAGAGGAGAGCGGCAAGAGCAGCAGACAGCGGACGGGAGCTCAGGCACGGATGAAACAGATCGCTGGTTTCGCCGCCATAGCAACCAGGACACCTGCCTCCGCCACCAGGCAGCCGGCAGGGAGCTCAAAAAGGAGCCAGCCCCTGCAAGCACTCACGCAGGGTGCCCAGTCAGCTACCCAAACGGACAGGGAAGCACACCAGAAGGGCACTATGGCAAAGGGGGGGAGGGGGAGAGGGAACACGCAACAACCCCAGGCACCCTGGAGCAAGGGGCAGCCCCCCCCACACCAAGAGGGAGAACAACACCCCATCCAAAGTAGACCCCCCACTGCACCGCCACCTCCACCCTTGCATCACCCAGAAGGACAAGGGCAGGGGAAGCAGCGACCAGAGAGCCCCCCCTCATCCGCCCAACACGGCTGGACAGTGAGCCTTTGCCAGGCCCTGAGAAACCCGTTGGGGAGCGTTGCGCCTGTGCGGAGGCGTCCCGGGTGCGTGAAAGCATCAGTGCCTGGATCTGGCTGCGCTACCCCCATCCCGTGTGAGCGTCGGCTGTGGAGTCTCATCTCTGGACTGGCATCTCTCCCTGGCATGGCCCCCTCTCCACCTCCTCCCCTTGGCACGTTCCATGCTTGGCTCCCTGGGGGTGTGGCGTTGGTCATCCCCTCTTCACCTTCCCAGGGGCGCCTGTCCTCTCCGTAGGTTCTGCCCTGGCATAGTGGTGCCCATGTGCCTTACTGCCCATGTCTGATTTTCCTGCTGAATAAAGATTTCCCAACCGCCCCACTCTCGCCTTCTTTCCTGTGTGTGCAGGTGGCTGCTCTGGGAGGGAGGTGGGAGGGGGCTGGGGGAGGTGGGTGACTCTCACAGATGCCAGGTCTCCCGTATAGGGTGGGCGGGGGTGGCTCCCTGGGGTGTGAGTGCCAACGTTTGGGGAGCATTGCTGGTTGTTACTCTTGTGTAGGTGCTGCGGTTCCTCCTGGCTGCCTCTTTGCCCGAGGCTGCTGAGTTCCGCCCAATGACTGAGGCGGCCAATGGAGTTTGGGAGGCATGTCCTGCATCGGCTTCAATGGCGACGGCCATGGTTTTCGGCCGCAGTGCCTTCTGGGATACCTGCTGGAGGACTAACGGGGTTTGGTAGGTGGGGAAAATGGTGGCCGAGCTGTCAGTCAGAACCAAGTACGTTATTAACCACCAGGGTGGTTAACTTAACTTTGCATCCCCTGCTGCAGCGTGTCATCCGAATTGAGGCCGCCTTTTTAACACACCGTCAGTGGGTTAAGTCCTCTCAGTTGATTAACGTGTCATCTGAATTGAGCCATTCTCTTTGTAGACCACAGCTACTCCGCCCCCCCCGCCCACTATCCCTCACCTGCCCACTAACACAGTACCCAGCTGGGAGGGCCTGGGCCCATGTTGGGCCACGGTCATCTCCCAGCCAAGTCTCTGTAAAGCATGCCAGGTCAGCCTCCTCATCTGTAAGGAGGTCAAAGATGATATTTGTTTTGTTTTTAACCAACCTGGCATTGCATAGGTGCAAGGAGAGGTTCTGTGGGTGGCCTGGTTTGTTCTCCAAAATCCCCAGGGTAGCAGGGCAACCAGAAGATAGGATGGGTGTTAGATCTCTCTCTTTCCTTCTCCTGCAATGGCATTTCGCCCTGCTATCACCATATCTCCCTCTGCCCTGCACAACACATATTGCCGCTTCCTGACACATTACAGCTCAGCTTGCTTTCAGCTGCCTGAGATTCTCAGAAGAAGGGTGGGGGAGGGGGGCAATGTTTTGCCAGCATCTGGAAGCATCCCCAGTCTTTTTAAACTGCAAAACGAAATGGCACAGCATTAGCAGCATTAGTTCATCCTAATTGAGCCAATGGGAATCAAATTTGTTATCTTAACTGGTCAATCAGGGAAAAAAAGAAGTGTGACAAAGTATGAGAAGTAGGACTAGGTCTACTGGTCCTCAGGGACTGTCTGATTTGACTAGAAATAGAAATGAATTCCGTGACATGATTAAAAACCTTATCATAGGCTGTTTCTACACCAGGCCGTTTGCCTGGGATCGCCCTCCCTCCCTCCCTGTGTGCCGATGGTGTGTATTAGGTACTTCTGGGATTGCCCTCCCTCCCTCTACACCCATATGGTGTAGAAAGGGCCATAGCTGCCAAATGGTGGAGAATAGAGGAAGAAGGTCTTAACCTGGTGCCAAAAAGATAACAATGTTGATGCCAGGTGGGCCTTACTGGGGAGTTAATTTCAAAATGGGGGGGGGGGAGCACCACCGAGAAGGCCCTCTCCCTTGTTGCCACATTCCAAGCTTCCCTCAGAGGAGGCACCTGGAGAAGGGCCTTAGATGGTGTGCATAGTGTATGCGTAGGTTTATGCCAAGAGAGACACTCCATTGGGTATTGCAGTCCCAAACTGTGTCAGACTTCATAGATCAAAATCAGCACCTGAGTCAAGCTTGTAAATATATAGGCAGCCAGTGCAAGGGAGCTAGAGTTGGTCTTATATGTCCTTGTTATCAATCTGGCCACTGTGATTTCCACAAGCTGTAGCTTCTGAACCATCTTCAAAAGCATCCCACGTAGAGCGCATTGCAGTAACAATGTTAAAAGGAAAGAAGGCAAGTAGCCTAATTGAGGTGGGAGGCACAGTTACAATTTGCAACTATCATCATATCTGGGTAAGGACTTAGAACACTAGTTATTACAAGCAGAATAACATCTAGAATCCTTAAGATCCAGAGTCATGGGCATTGTAACACTATTCAATCAATGATCATAGGAATGCAGGGAACTGCTTTTTACCATGTCCATCTTAGCATAGCATTGCTAACACGGACTGGGGCCAGGCCTCCAAAGTTTCAGGCAGGGTTTTTTCCAGCCCTACCTAGAGATGCTGAGGACTGAACCTGGGACCTTCCACATGCAAAGCAGGTGCTCCACTACAGCTCCTTCCTGAACCATATGAATCTACGAACCAGATCAAGCATGGGCTTAATTTTCTGATTAGTCATTTTGTCATCTACTGAAAGCTAAGTAGATGTTTGCTGATTTCGGATTGTGCCAGTGTCCTCCGTCTAGACTGTATTCTTTTATAATTCCATTATATGGAAAGAGGTCAAAACCCAATGTTGTTTTACATATAATAATTATTTTGATTAGACGTGATTCCATTATCTTCTGTGCTGACTGATAAGAAATCCAGTTGCCTGGCAACTAATTTACATTACTAATATTTTATCCAAGTGAGAAAATTACACATATGTATTTTCCTCATCCAATTACCATGGCCTAATTTATTGTATAGTAGTCAAAGTTGTTTTGTATACCTGAGCTGTATCTTAGATTTCAGATTAATTTCTCATATATATATCCACCCACCCACTCCAAAATCGACATTCAGAAAGTAGTTGTATTTGCAGCTTTCCTTTTGTTCAAGATTATAATTCATGCTTTTTTGCATTCATCAGTCATCTTGGAGGCACTGTATGTTACGGCTTTAATTCTTCCATTGAAAGATGTGTGCTGTTGAATAAAACTGTGTAATTTAGTGGCATTAATTCCATTGGAAGTGCTGGGAAGGCAACACTCATTTATGAGAAAACACAAGCCCTGAATGCTCAATAGCTGCCCCAGGAACTTGGCTTCATGTATTTCCTTTAATTACTTGCACTTCAGGTATCATGAGAAATCCACATAAGTGCAATCTTTAATTCTAACAGGTCCTTCAATGTAATTTGGTTTATTCCAAGCACCTCTAGAGGGTTGCTGAAAGCAATATGGCCAATTGGTAATTGCATTTGGCAGCTTTTTGTCTTGATTGGCCTCATGCTCATATCATGGCCACCTTCGTCTCTCTGCAAATTAATCCCCAATCTGTTACACTTAGACGATAATGCCACTAAATTCTCTGGGGTTGCATTGGTTCAGAAGTGTGCCCAACTTTAGCATGCCATCCAGATGAATGGTTCCAAATGGACACTGAGGGAGCTTTCACCAACTCCTAAATATACTCAATGTACTATGTGCCTGAATATATCTATCAGCACTTGGGAGACAAATAGTTCATAACTGGATCTGTTTCCCTCCTCAAACCTGTGTTTGTTAGAGAATGAGTGGGGATGAATGAGACAAAAGCAAAAGAACCCTAATGGCTTAGACCAAAAGCCCATCTAGTTCAATGATCTCTTTCTCACAGTAAACAGCTGAATACCTTGAGAAAGCACACAAATATTTATTTATTTATTCGATGTATATCCCACCTTTCCACTAAAAATTGTGCTCAAGGCATGAGGGAAAGAGTTCTCTCCTGTACTTTGTCTCCATCATCTGCTAATCAGTGGCTGAACAGCAAGCATCTGGAGTTATTATTCACTAAAAGATACTGCTGGTGGTAGGAGAATTATTGACGGGGACCAAGCTGGGAATATACAACAATCAAGGGTGGAGATGAAATTATACCAAGATTCTGGGGTACCCCGTAGTCTCAATGGGTGTGGACAGGAACCTCCTAACGTAGGTAGCATGTGTCAGGGTTCCTTCTATGACCTGGACCTCATGAGCGATTCCTTAAGAATCTCTGCCTCCTTAAGAGTTCTGCCTTCCTTCTTTTACCTTCCCCTTACCAGTAACATGGGATTTAGGCTGTAGATGTGGGATGACTGACACTCCAGACACTTTTGGTTTGACACAACAGTTTACTAGTAAAGTAAAACAAGCAACTTACAACTAAAGGTATCTAGTTGATAGAGCTGAGTGATATAAAGGCAATAAAAGAGGGGGTAAAGTTACAAAACCTCAAGATTTTTTACCCTAAGCTGCACCTAGACTTCTTCAAGCTGCATCTTTCTGCTCTTTCCTCATGATCTGGTCTTTCTCTGACACTGGCTGGCTCTCTCACTCTTTCATCCTCTCTTCCCCCAAAACTGAAAGTACTGTTTCAATCTCGAAGCAATGAAATGTAACTGGAGAAACGAAAAGAGGTGAATCTTAACTGGAGAAATGAAACTACTCCTCTCAGGCCTGGCCTTTTTACTTTGCCCTTGTAGGCCTTAACCCTTCACAACCTGCATGGACAGACTTGTCATAATGGCATTGCCTTCTCCGTGAGGCACAAGTTGCTTCCATTGTTTCTGTTGGTCAGTGGGAGCCTTGTCCCCTCACCTTCCGCCAACCTGTCATAAAAGGCTTCATCCTTGTTTGTCTCACCCGATGGTCTCCTGTCCCTGACATTTGCCCTACCTATACTTTTATGAGGCTCACATTTCTCTCTCATCCAGCAAAGTTAAGAATAGAAAAGAAACTTTGGGAACATTTCTGTCCCACCCAGGAATCCTGCTTTCACCCATTGTTGCCATAACTGGTTGGGCTCCAAGGAACCCTTTTCAATTATATAAAGTCCAAAACATTTCTAGCATAGTACCTTTTTATTTGGACCAACTAGAATATCACAACATACTGAGTAAGCTTTCAACTGCTTCAACGTTCCATTTTTTAAAAGACAAAACAAAATACTACAAACAAAACAACGCTGAAATAGGGATAGAAAAAAACAAGACATTTCAGGTCTGCAGCTTGTAACAATATTAAGATGGGTTCAGGAATATGTATTCTGTGGATTGCAATGCAGTCCCATGCATGTCTACTCAGAAGTAAGCCACAATGAGTTCAATAGGACTTATTCCCGGGTACCTGGGTATAGGATTGCACCAATTATTTAGATAAACTCCTTCTGCTACTGAAAACCTTTTTCTGTGTTGTATCAATGGCTACTAGAAGAGAGAGAGAGAGATAGTTAATGTCAGCACTAGTTCAGATCCACCGTTGCCACTGATTGAAATACATAAGGGAGGAAGCAGAAATAAAATAAACATCATAGTCCTTGAATCAGTCAAGTATAATATAAAGTAATTTAACTACAATATTTTTCTCAACACTATTTCTGCTTTCTGCCATATAGCTAAGCACAGCAGACAGGTACTATATAGAGCTAGTTCTCTAAAGCTGTGAAAAGTTCATAGCATTTAGAGGTGGCAGTTATTCCAATACTTCAATCAGTTTTCCAGTCTCTTCTGTAAATTGTGCTACCTTGAACCTTACATAGAATTGTCGGTGATTCCTATATTAGTCCAATTTCCATAGTTTATACAGCTTTTGCATTGTGGTTTGAACCTTAGCAAATGTCCTGCAGGTTTCTTTGTAGAAAGAAACCCTATTCAGGTGTTTAAAAACCTGCTCACATTAAGAGGGCGACTACACCAGCCGTTTACTGCAGGATTGTATCACCATCATCACTAACAGGGCACATGATGTTCACCTGCTCCCACAGTGATCTTGGCTCCACCTCTCAGTTTTACCGGAATATCCCTGACTGCTTTTGTTGCAGTTTTTCCAGCTCTCTCGCTTCCATTCCAAATAACATTTGTGGTGTGCCCTCCCTTTGCGAGGTCGTTGCTGTTCGCCAGGACTTCCAGGCTCAGCGAACAGCCAATCAGCTCTGAGGGGTATGTGCATGGGTATTGGAGGTGTGTGGGAGAGGACCTGTCTGCCATTTCCACCACATGTTTTGGATAGGTATCGGCATGTTTTACTGAGTGCATTTTTTAAGACAAACATCTCTGCGCAGAAGCGCATATTTGATGGAGTTCCTATCCCCCCCATGTGTTGCTACATGTCTGCACCTGTGCGCATCCCTCACAAGTCAATAAAAAAACCACCTCTGCCCTGTAGCCTTCTGCCAGCCCCACATACACACGTGCTCCCGTAATGGCACTCCTGAAATTGTAGTGAAGTTCAGTCGTGTGTGCCCTGTGGGCAGCGATCATGGAAGCGGGGAACATTCAGAAGCATCCCTCTTCCATAGTGAAAGGGAGGCAGATGTAGATTAGGCCTAAAACACTAGTGGGTTTGCATATTCCTGCCCCTGACATCACACATGTTACATAGGCGCTCCAGGAGTCTGCACATCAGCTTCTGCCCACTGTTGCGTTTCCCAGTCCTTCAGGCAAGCACACATTGTGGCAAACTGACATAGGACACCCAAATCAGTGAGACTTCTTTACTGCAGGAAATCCAATAACAAAGCTTAATGGTTAGATACTTCCAAAATCATATAGCTTATGGTCAGTAGCTGTAGGCTCCAAGAGATTTTACAACAGTCAAAAGTTACTCACTACTACCATAACGAGATCCCCATCAATGTGATTTCCCTGTTGCCATCTCTATGGTTCTGAACAGAAGGGAAGGTCAATCCATACACAGGTTCCAAACACAGACAAAGAAGGGGGATGGTTCCTGACATGATCCCTCAGGCAATCAAAGGAACAAATTCTTGAAAGGCCTAACAAACCACCCAAAGAAAGCTAGTCCAACATTGGATCATACGTTGGGCGTAACTCAAAGGCAAAGTTGAACTTTTAGATGCAAGGAGTTCCATACCTTCCAGGCTACTTCTAATTAAATCTTAGCTTAAAAGTACAAGGCTCCATGGCTAGTGCTTTAACTATCCCTGACACCTTCAGACATTCACACTGTATGTGTGGATACCTGTGGATGCTTACGTGATCACGTAACACCAAGGGTGGGGCAACGTCAAGGCCTGGCAGACCCCCGATGGCAACTTATTCCAAAGGTACGGACCACTGCAGAAAAGACCCTCTCTCATATTGTCACCACCTACCTGTCCTCACAAGTGGGCAAATGAAAAGGGCCTCTTGTAGATCTCAGAATGTGGGGAGACTGACATGGGTGAAGGCATTCCTTCAAGTAATTTGATTCCAAAACATTTAAGACTTTAAAGCTCAAAAACAGCACTTTAAATTGGGCTCAGAAACACATTGGTAACAAACTCAGCTGGCACAGTATGGGTGTTATAAGATGTGATTGCTTCACCCACCACCACCACCACCACCACTTGGGTGGCTACATTCTGCACCAGCTAAACTTGTTGAACTGTCTTTAAAGGCAGTCCCATGTATAGTGCATTACAGTAGTCCAACTTGGACATCAGTAGTGCATGGATAACCAAGGCAAGTTCCATCCTCTCCAGATAGGGCCGCAGCTAGCATACCAACCTAAGCTGGTAAAATGCACTCCTGGACAACACAGCCACCTGAGCTTCCTCAGTTAGCGCAGAGTCCAGGAGGACTACCTACTTGGTCTTTGCAGGGAGTACACCCCCATGAGAAGAGTTGTAAACCTCCATGCAGAGTAGTTGGTTTCCCAACCCACAATACCTCCATCTTGTCTGAATTAAGTTGTTTAACCTCATCCCCCCCAAAGCAGCCTTTAGACACTGGTTCAATATATTTAGATGAATAGGCACAGGGTTTTAATGTAAGCCAACCTGGGACTACATTAATAAAAGATAGTGTGGCTGTTAAACAAATCTGATATTTGATATTATACAAATGTCTGTCTCATAATTACAGCAAATATTCCCTACCTGATATTGTATTCATTACTCACCGAAACTGAGAAAAGGCCAAACTTGAATTGTCCACCCATATTAGCCTCCTAATTCATTTTTGTTATTTCCTATATCTCAGTCAAAGGCAGAAAGTCCAAAAAGAAGAAGAAAAAGTCATTTATGGCTCAATTAGGCAAATACTTTCCTGGAGGCTGATCTAATGGGTAACAGTTATCTAATCTGTTCTACTGGCAAACACGGTGACCGTCCAGTGCCCTTGGCATTCACTGAGAACCCACAGGAAACATTTGTTACCTTGTTTCCATAATATATCATGGTTTTTAAGTCTCTCTGTTCCAATTACTGGCCTCAAAGTATGTTTCTTATATAAAGTGTTTGCCAGTATAAATAGGCTTTCCTGCCATGTTCTTACCAGATGATATTTAATGTAATTGTAATATTTCCCATTAGAAAGAAAACAGGCTGCAAAGGCTAGATAATTAATGCCAGTTATGACTGCTATCCCCTCAATATGGTACTCGGCATGGTTCCAGTTATCCCCGCCAAATCTCTTCCATCAGCCGAGTTTTCCCCCCCACCCTCCTGTGAACGGTGTTATCACCAAAAGCTAATTGCAAATACTTGCTACATGAAGAGTAAACTTGGTTCACTAGGTGGGTCGTCTCCCAGTTTTTTTTTCAAATTAGTCCATTGACAGCACAATCCTATGCATGTTTAAACAGAAAAAAAGTCCTACAGCTCCCAGCATTGCACTGTCTAAACATGCATGGGTTTAAGTCTTAGGACATGGAAATCCTGATCTGCATAGAAGATGTCTTGCCCCTCTCTTGGTTTGTCACGTCTGCGGAGCCCGCTGGTAGTAGCCGCCGGCGCCGGACAGGAGCGGACGGCCCGGAAAGGTAAGCAGGGGGTGTGCGGAGGGGAGGAGGGGGGGAGGAGGGGGGCCCTTACCTTTCCGGGCCGTCCGCTCCCGTCCGGCGCCGGCGGCTACTACCAGCGGGCTCTGCAGCCTGCTCCAGGGTGGCGCGCCGGGTGATCACCCGGCGCGCTACTCTAGAGCAAGCCGCAAAGCCGGCAGGCGGTAGCCGCCAGCGCCGGACGGGAGCGAACGTCCCGGAAAGGTGAGGAGGGGGCGCGTGGAGGGGAGGAGGGGGGCACTTACCTTTTAGGGACGCCCGTCCGGCACCGGTGGCTACTACCAGTGGGCTCCGCGGCCTGCTCCAGGGTGGCGCACCGGGTGATCACCCAGCGCGCTACTCTAGAGCAGGCTGCAAAGCCCGCTGGCAGTAGCCGCCGGCGCCGGACGGGAGCGGGCGTCCCTAAAAGGTAAGCAGTGGTGGGGAAGGGGGCTTACCCCCCCCGGAACCGTCCGCTTCTATCCGCGGGCACCAGCGGATGGAAGCGGACGGCTCCAGGGGGGGTAGGGAGTGCGGGGGAGGGGGCTTACCTGCCGGGGCCATCCACAGCAGACCGCCCCGGGGGGGAGGGAGTTAGGCCCCCCTCACCCACCCGCCGCCATTTTTTCCTCATAGACTTGCATTGCAATGCAAGTCTATGGGGGGGGGGGGAAATGGCGGCCGATCCAAAAATTTCCGATTTTTGGATCGGGATCAGACTCGATCCGGTCCGGGGGGCCTCCAATTTTGTCCGAACCGATCCATGACAAAATTGGAGGTCCCGATCCGGGTCCCGATCTGATCCAGGGGGTCCATGCACACCCCTAGTGGTCACTGCTTTCTTCCTTGTGTTATTATAGCTCATTGCAGAAGTGGAAGAGAAGCAGGGAACAGACCCATGGTAAGGGAATGCGATTTCCCCCATCTGAAGGAGCTCACTGATCCTATGGGAGCCCTGAAAGTTAGAAACCATGATCTGGAGTACATTACTTTTCATTTCCCTAACTGCTGAAGGCCTATTTAGGACACTTGCAGTTCCTGTCTTCTTTCCTGAAGGGAGGATGGCAAGTTCTGACCTTAGGAAACACCCAGGGGTGTGGGGAGTTGTCCTAACCAATGCTCAAAAAGGAGCACAGATGTGTAGCAAATGAAAGATAAGCCTATTTCATGCATTGTGATGTCACAGACTCAGGATTCATTTTCTAGACCCTTCCCCCCTCTCTAAGCCAGAAAATACCCTCACATGGCCAAGAATAGCACTTACAGATTGTCAGTCATCTCTAGGATTAATTTTCTGCAGCTTCATTGAAATTGTAGGAGTTAAATCATTCTGTCTTGGGGTGTGTGTGTGTGTATGTGTGTGTGTGTATATGTGTGTGTGTATGTGTGTGAGTGTGTGTGAGTGTGTGCGTGCGCTAGTGTGGCAAACGGATGGGGGCAAAGAAAACTGTTTTGAGATAACAGTTTCAGAGACATGAACTATCAGACTCATATAAGTATTCCTTTTATGGTGCGACCAAATATGATATATGAGGTGATACACACGAAATATTAGACTATCTAATACTGGAACCTGTTTAGCTAATGCAGGCACTGAAGTAAAGAGAACCAATGTAGGAAATGGAAGATAATCATATATCACGAATCGTACAGTCACAGAATATTTTTATTAACATTTCTATTAATATGCAAGATGTTGTTTGGTATAGGTACTCTCTCATTTACATTGGTTTGGCTCCCATGAACTTTCAGCACTTCTATTTTTACGAAGAAAAATAATGCTGTGAAAAGGATGACGTGCTCCTAGGTTGTCTGTCCATCTGTAATTCTTTAAATAGTCCAGCAATCAAGCTTCAGTCATGAAGCAAGACATAACCTTTAAATCACAGGAAAGCATCTCTCTCCCCCCGCCCCTTTGGTATAATGCACATGAGAAATAGCCAGACATTTTAAAATGGTGAAAGCCAAACAGTTCAGTTAAATGAAATCACTAAGATGATGCATATCATTAAAAAAATATTGTTCTTTACTAATGGTTCATTGGCACCATAACCTTTTTCAGCAATTGGATTACATCCCAAACTTATTCTAACTACACAACACCTACTGGTTCTTTTTAATCCTCTTATATCCAATTCTAATGTAAGGATGAAGCCATAGGTGTATTGCGGTGTGAGGGTGTGAAATAAAGAGACAACACAACCGTATACGGGATCAAATTCGGGCCACATTTTATTAATGATCTGCAAAGGGAGATTGGGCGGCTCCTAAGCTATGCCAGCATCTAGCTAGGTGTTCTAATAGGAAAAACATTCTATGTCTGGAGAGTGGCATCAGAGGAGTAGACTTTCCCCTGCCACCCACCCACCAGGCCTCAAAATACCGGTTGGAGTGGCAGGAGTCAGCCTAACAGGTAATCCTTATCCCCCCCACTGGAGCCGCATAACCCTCAGCGGAAGGCCTCAGGCATCACCTGTCACCGTGAACAGTGCCACAGAATGATCACCATCCCTGCCTAACAAAATGCGAGCAGATTCCACTATCCAACACCCCATTCCTAAGGCACTCTCTCCCAACTTACAGTGTGAAGTAGGGGAAAAGACCCACAGCCAAGGCCAATTAGACTATGGGCCAAAAATTCCTACTCGGCCCCCAACAGGACAACCAGCAAAGCCCACACTGCATAAGGGGAGGGAGGGAGGGAGTAAACACCTGTGGGGGACAATGCACCAGACCTTGCTGGAATGATGTGGGCAGGAGGCACTCCCATCTCATGCCACGTCTGCCCAACCACTGGACATTGACACTCCGGCTGAATCCGAGCTGAGATCAAAAAGCAGACTGGGAAGCCCTCTGACCAGAGATCTAAAAGGAAAAGAATGTAAGACATTGACCAAATACCTAGTCCCCTAATGCCCAAGAAGTGGCCGCACATAGGAGCAATATGCCTTAGAATGCCACCTACCCACGACACGTACCTTGTGGAAGTGGAACCCTAACGCCGCCACAGTAGAAGCAGCACTGATGCGGAATGAATGTGTACCAAAACGGAAAGTCCCAAGGCCTAAGGTTTGTAAGGCCACTTTTGTTACCGCCCCAAACTGATATTTTGTTAGGGGGGGGGGGGTGCCATTACTATGCTTAAATAAAGCCCATCCCCAGGCCTTCTCGCCTCAATGAAGGCTTCCAGGGCCCTAACTGGGCACAACTCAGGCACTGAAGCAGGAAATAAATTGATTGTCTTACCAAAACCCCTTTGATCTGTTTTGGAACTTCTAAGTGTAATACTCACACCCTCCATAGGTAATGAAATATCCCTAAATTATAGTGCCCCATCTGATGTGTCACCTCTTGAGGAAACCACCAGCTCAGATATCCAAAAAGCCCCCAAAAAGGCAGTGAGAGCTGCGGCATGGAATAATTTTGACTCAAATTGTGAAAGACATAGTGTTGGACAAATTTCAAAAAGCCCCAATAATATCTCATGTGACAGTGGCTGCCTGGATTCCCTTATCACTGGTGATTGTCTCGTCCAACCCTGCAGTACTCGCTGTAGTCTAAAGTCTACAGTATTATCCCCTACCCCCTTCAATTTAGACCAAAAGGCCATAGCAACCATTTTGCAACTAATAGTCCTTGCTGATAGCCCTCTCCTTCGAGAATATACACAAAATTGCAGAAGGTGATCTACAGGAGTAGGCCATGTCTACTCCAATTGAAAATTAGCCCTAAAATAATAATTAAAAAATCCCTACCTGACTGCTCTGGTGCTGGGGGCTATGGAGTGCAGCATGGCCTGCTATGCTTCAGACCTCCAATCTCCCAGAGTGTGTCTAGCATTGACTCCGGCAGTGCCCAAGCCCAAGGCGTGAGCTCCTGGAAACTTTGCACCTGATTGCGTGACAAAGTGTCTGCTATAGAATTGTCTAGCCCTAAACCATATATTGTGCTTAAGGCAATGCAAAGTAAATATCCTAATCAAATTCATTACTCTAGGGTTTCAAGAAGATAGCATGTTTATAACCCACACAGTGGCTTGTTTATCACACCAAAATAGGATAACAGAATTTGAGAATTCCGCTACCTAAATGTGGGCTGACACAACGATTAGAAAAAATTCCAAGAAAGTAAGATCCCTGCCAATTCCCGCCTCAATCCATTTGCTGGGTCATTGCTTTGCACACCAACAATGCTGCCAAATTACCCCGAAACCTATCGCCCCTGATGCATCTGAGAAAATTTGCATCTCAGCCTCCAAGGGCAATTTGGGGCTCCAAAAAGAAACACCATTAAACTCTTGTAAAAATTGCAGCCAAACTGTGAGGCCGCCCCTCATACCAGCTGACACCCGCACCTGGTGATGTGGGCATCTAAGGCCTGACATGGCAGAGCACAATCTCCTGATAAATGCTCTGCCAGGGGCCACTACCCTACATGTGAAATTTAGATGACCAACTACCTTTTGGAGTGTACGTAGCGAATGTTTGCATGAACCGAGAATAGCCAAAAACTTCTCACTGATATCAGCTTCTCTCTGGGAAGTCTGCTGCACTGATTATCAGTGTCCAATTCTATCTCCAAAAAAGTAAGCTCAGAACTGGGACCTTCAGTCTTTTCCTTTACTAGCAGAACCTCGAGGTCCCCAGTCAATTCCTCGAATGCCTGCATTAACCTAGCGCACTGGGCAGCATTCCTAGGACAAGCAAACAGAAAATCACTGAAATAATGAACAACGCATCGAACCTCAGTTCGATCTGTCAAGGCCCACTCCAAAAATGTACTGAACTTCTCAAACATGGCACATGAGATGGAACATCCCATGGGCAATGCCCTGTCAAAGTAAAATTGTCCATTGAATGAAAACCCCAACAGATTAAAATCCTCGGGATGAACAGGCAAAATGTGGAAAGCAGATTTAATGTCGCACTTTCCCATTAATGCCCACCACCACAGGCTCTAACCATGGACACAGCCACATAGAATGAAGTATAACAAACCATGCAAAGGTGAGCCAGGATATCATCATTAACCAACTCACTTTTTGGAAAAGACAGGTTGTGAATTAACCTGAACTTCCCTGGAACCTTTTTGGGCACTATGCCCAATTGGGATATTATAAAATTTAGAATTGGCATCTCTGAAAACGGGCCCAAGACTCTTCCCGCCTCAATTTCCTTTGCTAATTTAGCCTTAACTGTATCTTCCATGCCATAAATAGATTTCTGTTTGCTTGAAACTTGTGCCCTGAGCTGACCCTGCAAGGGACTTCTAAAGACTTCTGTGAACCCCTGCTCTAAGTGCACAGCATCATCCCTCCTTAGATACTATTCCAACATATTGCGAAGGCAGTCTACCTTAACTGGACTGGGGCCCTTTGGGGAGGCTGTTGCCCCCCACCCAACTTCTGTCCCCCTTGCCCTTTTCTGCCTGGCCCTTTCCAACCTTTAGTCCTAGGACAGTTGGCACATGCATGTGGTCCACGGCAAATAAAACATTCATGGTGGAATCTGCATGCTGTCTTGGAACAAGCTCCTCTTGAACTGTATTCCCAACAGATGGGGCGATGTTGAACCATCTGCCCTCTGCTTGGCCTATGGGCCACAGCGGACGGCTGTTGAGACAGAATATGCCCACTATCTGATCTGTCGTTGAAACAGGGCCGGGCTGGCATCATGAACTGAAGCCAGAGGTCTTGCTCCTTAATGTTCCAGTGAAGGGGAAAGGATCAAATGCAGCCCGCATACAGAATACCTCGTCATATGCTAACCAGGCTCTGCCCTCATATTCCATATAAGCTTGATAAATAATGTCTAAATACTTGGTCAAAATCCACCCTGTTCCGGAAATTTTTGCTGCAGCACCCCACATAAATAAAAAAAACTAGGCAATAAATTAGCCCAAGTGCAGGCCACCTTCTTTCTCCTAAATCTCTCCTGATCTCTATCCCCGTTTGTCTTTTTCCTTTGCCTCAGATTCCCGAAACAACAAGGAAAAAACGTCAATAAAATCACCATGCTGAATCTTCTCTCTGGTGGCTGGCAGTAGGTGGTATCCAATGGGAGTCGAAGTTGCTCCCATTGGAATAACCTCCTCATCAGCTGTGGCATATGGGTCTACGATGGCAGCTGCCTGCTAGGCAGAACTTACTGAAGATGGCCTGGCTGGCCCCCACCACATGGAAGCACATGCTGCTGTTACTGCAGCAGCCGGCTGCATTCCCCTGTTGGCTTCTGAAGCTGAAGTGTTCTTCTGGACTGGTCAGTGATGACACCGTGGGTGAAGAAACAACCTCTGGTGCCCTATCTATATTCGTTATTACAGGGGCTTGGACCTGAGTGACCAGCTCACTTATTAAGCTTGGTTCGCTAGCTCCAGTAACTCCCTCAATTGGTGGAACTGGCAAAAGCGTAGCAAGATTGGTAGGTATAGCACTCTGGTTGGCTCGAACCTCCCCTTGTGGACTTGCCCATGGTCACTTGAAGCTGGATAGCAAAGGCAGCCACCCCCAAGGCCCATAAGGCCCTCAATCCTGTGCAGGGGAGGGAGGCCCCTGACCCAATTCACCTTGATCCTGCACTCTAGCAGTAGATGGATCCATTGCTTGGCTGGGCGCTGCTATAGGCCGTGGGAGCATCGGTGCGATTGCAGAACCTCCTCCTGTCTGCACTGGATTCTGAGTAGCACTGCCTGACACCTCGATCATATCCAAACGAGATGCTAGGGATAATAATAAATCATGTTGTGTTTGCTTTCTAGTAGGTCCGGGGCAAGCATAGACATTCTGTTTAGGTGCTGGCCTTTCAGTGGGAGCTATGCCCTTGCCTTTTTCCACTGCCTCCAGTCGTGCCAGTATGAGAGAGATTTCAGGCACACTCTAGTCCTCAGAAGAAGATACGGGTACAGGAGCAGGCCTTTTTGCAGGAGGGCATGAAGCCTTGCTCTTGCCCTTTTCCCCTCTTGCCCCTTCTTAGGAGGCATATTCAAACCTTACAGAACAACAGTCAAACCACACACTATTAACTATCAAGCTTATGCCCCAGAGGATCCAAACTTGTGTCTCCTAATTCCCAGTCCAATATTCAAACCACTACACCAATTTAAAATTATGCAATTGCAGTACACTTGATTTCTTCCCCCCCCCCCACTGCTTTAATTCAGGGTATAATTCCTTGTAGATGCACCTTAACCCCCTCCTAGCTTCAGTAAATGCCTATGCAGGGAAACAAATAACCCTTTCCCCCGTGGAGAAACTACCCCATGCAGATAATGAGCCCCCAAATCCCGTTTATGGCTACCCACAGTATTTGCACCAGCCTCTATTCCACTTCAGCTCTCAGGGAATGGTGCCCTTGCTTCACAAGAAGCCCTTACTGGGTATATGTATCAGGGAAGGCCCTATTGGCTCTTCCCATCCAAACCTTTGGGCTCAATAAGCCCCTGCTGCCACCGCTCATGCCGACGCCGGCCACCCATCCAGGCTACAGGCAGGAAGGCGCGCCACCCCCACCGCTTCTCTTGAAGTTTCCTCGCCGCACAGCTTCTGTTCAACCCCATGCTACGAAGGATCAGCTCCTCGCTCTTCCGACGAGGCTGAAGGTGCAGCCGCCTGCACCCTCAATGACCACATGGACCATGTGGCAAGGTAGGACGCTCTATGTTCTTTGCACCACAGCCACTAAAAGCAAAGACCCTGGGAGATGGGTGCAGGCACCTAATATAGGCTGCACTGCTTCGCCCCCGGCTGCTGGTGCCACTTTTACCCAGCCACTGGCTGGCAGGCACATCTCTTCTCGCCCCCCACCCACAACAGCCTCCATGCGGCCATGAAAACAGGACACAGGGGAAGGACATTTATTGATGTATCTGCTTTGCTCCCATGCAAAGCAGGGACCTATATTTTATATGAAATGGAGCACTGGGTAGTAAGGAATGGACCTAACCATGCCTCCTCCCCTTCTTTACTCCCTGTAAACCAGGGCTGGGCAACTTCAGGAGGTCTGGGGGGAGCATTTTTGCCCCTCCCATAGGCCACAGTGTGCAGGGCAGCACCCCCAAAAAGCAAAAAATATTGCCATTTTTCTGCCAAATTCCAGTTGCAAACCACTCCCTAGCACAACAAAGTGCTACAAGGGCTAAATTTAGGGTGTGACCAGGAGGCCTACCTTGGTTCTAAGGTGAAATATGGCCTTAACCCAAGCCTCCGAGCCAAGGTGACCCAACATCTGAGCCAACTAGGAGGGTTCTGAAATTTCTTCTTTTTGCACTGTCCTAGTATTTAATGTGAAAAAAATCTGTCGATAGGAGAAATAATTTACCTCTGAGGAATAATTTGCCTCTACATGAGTATGAAGGTAAAATGGAAGAAAAAAAAGAAACTGGGGATCTTTGAAATTTGTTGCTGTAGAAAAATATGTACAGTAAGTTAGGTAAAAATTAAAATTGATGAAGAAATATTGCAGACAGATAAGGACTGATGCAAAGCGAGAAGAGGAGGTGATCAAGTACAATAGGGGACATTCTAAGAAATGAGAATGAGTTTAAGACCTGGGTGCAGAACCTCAGGCCTGGAGGCCAAATCTGGCTCTCCTGGGGTCCCAATCTGGCCCTCTGGAGAACTCCTTTCTTCATGCCACACCCCCTTCCCCAACCACCAACCATTTGATGGTTTCCTGGCTTTGGTGCAGTATTTTCCCAATTCTAAAAGTTTTAAATGCCTCTCCTAGTTACTGGCAGTAAGAGCTTTCAGCTAAAATATGCTGGTATTTTGTCCCCACCTTTTTGCCTTCAGCCCCATCCCTTTTGGACTTCAGCCCTGCCTCCACTGGAAAGCCCGCCCACACTACCAAGAGCTTCTCCAAAATAAAATCTGGCCCTTGCGCTGAAAGATGTTCAACATTCCTGGTTTAAGATATGATGGAAAGGGGATTGGAAGAAAAGAGAGCAAGAGGAAGACCTGTATACAATTACATAAAGAGAATTGAAAATCAATGGCAATACATGCAGTCTTGTGCAAGACAGATAAGAGTAGACAGCAGCTCTCAGAAAACCCTAAATGCCAAATAATAGACTGGTTGTCACTTAAGCAAGAACAAAATGGAATTTCAGCTTGTAGATGAAGATGGTGTCAACCATCTTCACCCAGCAAACTCTTGCAGCTGCGGGGGCTCTAGTGGTGCCCCCTCCCCCCAAAAAACCCCATAACAGCATGAAACATTGAGTGTGCAAAGCTCTATCCTCCATTGAAATGAATAGGAGGTCCAACTGCAGATACAAAACGAGTGTGCTCTGGAATCACAGGTTTCAGTGTTTAGTGGTGCAAATGTGGTTAATGTTGACCTGTCTCTGTAAACACTATCATCTTTTCAGCACCAGATGAAGACTTTTCTCTTCTCCCAGGCATTTAACAGTATATGTTGCGCTTTTTAACTGACCCCTGGGCAGTTTTAAATGATATGTAGTTTGTTTTTAGGCTTTTATGGTTTAAATTTTTGTATATTGATTTTTAAATGTTCAACGTTTTTAATTTTTGTAAACTGCCCAGAGAGCTTCAGCTATGGGGTGGTATATAAATGTAATAAATAAATAAATAAATAAGTTTGCCTAAATGGTAACTACTGGCCATTTTCATTTGTACCAGTGTATCATTAGTGTGAGACCATTGGCTCCAGTTCTGCTACTAGCCTTTTAGTTGTGTAAGTATATAGGTATATCAAGACATTTTAAAGCACTAACATGATGCAATGAGGCTTCATTCAGGTCGCATTGAAATCAATGGAAAGGGTTGAGCAGCAAAGCTTTGTGTTTTGCTTCCAATTAATATATATGAAAATTAAAAACTCAGGTAAAAATATTGTTTCTGACATTCTAGATATAACACTGGGACATAATGCAGTATCATGCAGCTTTTATATTTTGTGTAACACACTTATGTGCAGAAATACAGCTTATACAAATGCTACATTCATATTTAAAAACTTCAAAGGCATACAGGACAATGAAATTCAAAACAATTTCAAGCTAACCAATATAGTACAGCTTTGACTTTCTAGTCTTGCTCTTACCAAGTAATATTGTAAGTGTGGAAAGTCCTTTTATCTTCATTTAATAAAAATGTATGTGTTTACTTGAACAGAGTCTCAAGCAGCCGTTACCTATAAATGAATGCAATCATAACATTATAGCTGTAATTTTATTTTCCCTATTCGCTGCACAGTTTTTATGTTTTCCGAGAAGTTATTCTTGTGTTGCTTTAAAATACAGTGCATTTCTGAGAGAAAGTAACATCCGTTTGCAAAAAGAAAAAAAATAGGGCTATGAATGGACCCCCAGATCTGATCCGGATCCCGATCTGTCAGGTCCGGATCAGGCCTGATCCAACTAAGATCTGGATCTGGATCCAATCTGGGTCCGTTCACAGCACTCCCTCCCGCTCTCTCCACTCTCTCCACAATCTCCCTCCCTCCCCCCACTCTCCCTGCTTACCTGCTGCCTCCTCCGCATCGTCCTGCCATGGTCCTCCCTCCTGGCTGTGGGCTGGCCGCTTTCCCACTTGCTCCAGCTGATGACATCACCCATCACAACCAGCAAATGTGGCACTCTAATTGGTTAGGGCGCAGCATTTGCCGGTCGCACCAGGTGACATCATCACCCGGCGCAAGTGGGAAAGCGGCTAGCCCACAGCAAGGAGGGAGGACAATGGGGGACGATGCGGAGGAGGCAGCAGGTAAACAGGGAAAGGGAGGTGGAGGGAGGGACGGAGAGAGTGGGAGGGAGTTCTGTGACCAGATCTGGATCGCAGATCCGATCTGGCCCAATTTGGGCCCGATCCAATTTGGATCCAGGATCCAGAGGTCCAAATCAGCCCGATCCACTCTGGATTTGGGATTCAGATCTGGATCCGGTCACAACCCTAGAAAATAGGTCATCAGATAATACCTTCAAAAGCATGTGCATCTGTAAAACAATATGGAACACGAAAGGGTACGATCAGCAAACACAGTCCTGGCTAGACTATTCTACATGTGGGGAGTCAGGAAAGAAGCTGCACACTTATTTTTTACCTGTGGACTCATGGTTACTATTTAAAAATGTTTAAATCACATGCCATATTCAATTTTATACAGTATGGATTCATGAGTATATTTTGTTTTCTTATGGTGGGTCTGAAACATCTTACTGAAAGTCACTACATTGACATCCTGAAATATATTAGGAACAGCCCACAACTGAATTTTAGCTTTGCAGCATTCCTTTTCATTTTTTGTTTTACTTGTTTGAAATATGTCTTTGTACATATTAAGAGATGCAAAAGTGTACACATTAATATTTTAGAGCTGTCTGAAGCAAAATGAAATTCATATAGTAATCAGTTCCTTTCATCTGAATTCCTTGAATAGTTCAAGATGACAAAAACGGCATTCATGAGAATACTGGTCTACTTATTGAACATCTTTATAAAATGGCAACAAAAGCAATTACCATGCCTAACAAAAAATCATTTTAAAAGCCACTAAGGTCTTACATTGCACATGCCGGTGTTTCTCAAACTTGAACATGGGCTTCCCTTTCAAAATAAACTCTGCATTGTCCCCTATATGCCAATAACAACAATCTATTCTACAGGTATTTGTAGAAAGATGCCCATGGACAACTCTCACATTTAATTGGCTTCCTAGTAATGCTATGAAATGAAAACAAGCATCTTCTCTGGAAATATAAGCCATGTCCCATAATCTAGACCAGTTTATCTACATACTCCCTCTTTACTAGGGGACAATCAGTAAACGTTCCTGAAGTCTGTGAAATCCTTAGAAGTAGGTCACTGTGTCAGAAGGGGCTTACTCTCTCAGGACAGCAGCCTTAAGCTTTACACACTTATGTAGGAATAAGCTCTATTAAACACAATGGGACCGACTTCCAATTAAACATGCATAGCCTTCTGTGGCAGGTCTTTTAACATAACCTGGTTTAGATGCTTACCAAGGCCAAAGTTTCTTTCTGATGCTTTTGATGGTTGAGCTGGCACATGGACCCACCTCTGCCATAGTCATAACATAATATGCAACTTGGGCTTTTCCGAACTGCCTGTATGCAATGAGGCCTAAATTACATAAACATTCACCCCTTTAAAATGTTATGAACATAGTGGTAAAGGAAGCATGCCTTTGGAAAGCATTTATTTATTCCTTTATTGCAGGAATGGGCAACTTCAGAGGGCATTGGGGGCAATTTCTCTCATGCTCCCATACTTTCAGGCCAATATCCTGCTGCTGCTGCCACCCTCGCCACAACACCAACATTAGTTGGTGTAGTGGCAAAAAAATCAAGTTTGCCACCACATTTTTGGCAGCAGACTGTGGCAGCTGCAAGAGCCTTGTCCTCTTTTGTAACTGGTCACTCTAGTATAGCTCCTGCAGCTTTGACTGTTGTGATGAAGAGGGAATTCCCTTTTCAATGCAAATGTTAAAGATACAGGAAACTCTGTCCTCCTTTTTATATGGTCACCCTAGACAATTGTAGCTTGTTTTCAAGTTAAATTTGCCTCTTTTAAACCTACATCATGTTTTGCCAGTGAAATTCAGCTGCAAGCCATGATTTTTTTTTTGCTCTGCCATGCCACTGAATTTTGGCAGCTGGGGAATGTGTTGGCAACCCCTGCTTTATTGATTCATTAATTCATTAAAAGTATCTGTAAACACCTTCCCAAACTCAAGGGAAAGTGTTATCATTAATAGCTAATACAGATTCAAAATCAGTACAAAAGTTTCTTAACTGGTCCACAGAACAAGCTATTGGTCTTTCTCAAGAATGCCATGTTCACTGATTAATGAATAAGTGCATGGGAGGGTCAGTGCTCCCTTGACTAACCAAAATATCATGCCTATGCAAAAACTGAAGGTGTATTTCTGTTTCGCTTCTATTTTCTTGGCACCAAACAGCAGTTTTCTGCAGAAAATCCCATCTGTCGATTCAAATTCCAACCTGTTTTGTTTGAACCTCATTCAATATTGTTAGTTGTTCACTTCAGTTAAAAGCTTCACATATTTTAGAACCTTTCTTGTTTTGTGATTGTGCTTGGCTTAGTTGATAAAGGTGTGAAAATGATTAAAAATGACATTCATGTTGCTTCATTCATTGCTCAGAAGCTTGTAAAGCCTACTGGGAATTACAAAATTTAATTTAGACTATTACTTTTCTACATGGGCTAACAACATTAAGCATCAGTGAACTGGCAACAATGAGAGAACCTTTCATATACAAAAAAAAAAAAAAGAAGACAATATATATATAATGCTGCCCAAGAAACTGAGAAAAATTCTTGAGGCTTTTGTATAAGTAAAGTGCATGATACTCATGTGCAAATACTAAGGGTAATTTGGGATGCGTTCACCTTCCAGAACTGCTCCTGCTGCCTAGCCCTGTTGCAGCTGTATTTCCAGCCTTTGAACCTGCCATTCTATCACCATTGCTCCACATCTTTTGGAATATTTTGTGCATTACATTCAGAACAGTTGTAGCAGAACAGTGGATAAGAATGAAGGAACAGCACCTGGAAATATAGGTAAATGGGTACCAAGCCTACTCACTCAGCTCCTCAACACCACAGAATTGACCTGAATCTATGTCTTTCTGCACACCTTGAGCAAATCTAGATTTTTAAATATATATATATCCCATGATCTGAAAGTATCAGGTTTCCATAGGATCTTTCACTTAATAGTAGGCCTGTTCAGACAATATGCTAAGTCATGGTTGGGCTGCTAACCCTTTTCCAGCAAATGGCTAGTGAGCGTGTTTAAACCATGGTTGTGTAGCCACCACGGTTAGGAATGGTTCACACAATGTGATAAGCCATGGTTCATATGACACGCTAAGCCATAGGGCAGATCTACATGTCATCTTCGATGCGCCCTCCCTGCGCCACAAGCCGCTTCGGAGCACTTCACCCCACCTAGTGTGGATCAAGCCTCGAAGGCTCTGCCAGTGCCTCGCTGCCACCGCTGCCGCCCTTTCATCCCGGCTGGTCCGGGGAGGGAGGAGGAAGGGTTGTAAACAAAATCCAGTGATTGGGAGAGGGATTTCCAATTGCTAGCTTTTGTTTACAACCCTCCGTCCTCCCTCCCTGGGACCGGCTGGGATGAAAGGGCAGTGGCGGCAGCGATTGTGCAAGCAGAGCCTCCGAGGTTTGATCCATACTGGGTGGAGTGCAGCGTTCCGAAGCGGCTTGTGGCACAGGGAGGGCGCATCGAGGACGACGTGTAGATCTGCCCATAATATTTAGCTCAAAATGCTTAACAGCTGTGTCTTAGCATGTCATCTGAACAGGGTCAATGATTGCTTCGTCTTCTCTGGCTCATCATGAAATGGACAGGGATGGGCCTTGGGCATTTTTATTTTGTAGGTATTTATTTATTACATTTATATACTACCCCATAGCCAAAGCTGGGCAGTTTACAAAATTTTAAAAGACTGAACATTAAAAAGTCAATATACAAAATTTAAAACCATAAAAAATAAAAACAGTTAATATTTAAAACATTTTAAACTTTTACACTTGGCCACAAATTCAGTTAAAAACCTCAGCTTAAGCTGTTAAAATGCCTGGGAGAAAAGAAAAGTTTTGACCTGGCACCGAAAGGATAACAGTGTTGGCGCCAGGCGGGCCTCATCAAGAGATCATTCCATAATTGGGGGCCACCACAGAGAAGGCCCCCTTCCTTGTTGCCATCCTCCGAGCTTCCCTCGGAGTAGGCACCCAGAGGAGGACCTTAGATGTTGAGCATAGTGTATGGGTTGGTTCATGTTGGAAGAGGCGTTCTGTCAGGTATTGTGGTCCCAAGCTGTGTAAGACTTTATAGGTTAAAACCAGCACCTTGAATCAGGCTCAGAAACATGCAGCCAGCCAATACAAGCTAGCCAGAATTGGTCTTATATACTCGAAACTTCTGGTCCCTGGTACCAATCTGGCTGCTGCATTTTGCACAAGCTGCAGCTTCCGAACCATCTTCAAAGGCAGCCCCACATAGAGCGCATTGCAGTAACCTAACTTGGAGGTTAGCAGAGCATAGACAACTGAAGCCAGGTTATCCCTGTCCAGATAGGGCTGTAGGTGGGCCACCAACTGAAGTTGGCAGAAGGCACTCCGAGCCACCTAGGCCACCTGAGCCTCAAGTGACAGAGATGGTTCTAGGAGAACCCCCAAGCTACAAACCTGCTCCTTCAGGGGGAGTGCAACCCCATCCATAACAGGTTGAACACCCTCCATCCGGTCAGAAGAACCACCCACTAACAGCATCACAGTCTTATTTGGATTGAGTTTATTAACTCTCATCCAGTCCATTATCGCAGCCAAGCACCAGTTCAGCACATCCACAGCCTCACCTGATGAAGATGAAAAGGAGTAGAGCTACGTGTCATCAGCATACTGATGACAAAGCACTCCAAAACTCCGGATGACCGCACCCAAAGTTACATGTAGATGTTGTACAACATGGGGGACAAGACTGAACCCTGCGGAACCCCATACTGGAGAATCCACGGGGCTGAGCAATGTTCCCCAAGCACTACCTTCTGGAGCAAACCCGCCAAGTAGGAGCGGAACCACTGCAATGTAGTGCCTCCCACTCCTAACTCAGCCAGTCGTTCCAGAAGGATACCATGATTCATGGTATCGAAAGCTGCTGAGAGATCAAGGAGAATCAAAAGAGTCACATTCCCCTGTCCTTCTCCCGACATAGATCATATAGGGCGACCAAGGCTGTTTCAATGCCAAACCCAGGCCTGAAACCCAACTGAAATGGATCCAGATAATCAATCTCATCCAAGTGTGTTTGGAGCTGGCCTGTAACCACCCGCTCGAGGACCTTGCCCAGGAATGGAACATTTGCCAATTCAAATATATTTGCAATTGGGAATGGTTGGTAAATGCCAAATGAAGTCAGCAGTCAATGAGATAAACTCAAACTGACTTTAGGGCCAGGTTTGCTCGATCACAGGGTTGTTGCCCTCACTCCCATGTGTGTCACTTGCACACCTGGCATTTGCTTAATTACCAGCACCGTGTCTTTGTGTTGTCTGATCCTGGCACACAGTGTTGACTGACTACACCAGCCTTTTGACATGGGATTGCCCCTGGGTAGTCCCTGTGTGTCCAAATGATGCACAGAAACTCCCAGGGGCGGAGGGATGGGCATGGGTTTTCCCTGGGATAAGGGATCTCTGGGGAAACCTGATTCTTCCCACTGTCCAGGGAATGTCCCGAGACTGCGGGAAGTGTGGGCGCCCATCCCGCCTTTTGCCCGCTTACTTGCAAGTAAGTGGGCACCAGAAATGGGCATGGAGCCACACAGCACGGGTCCATGGGGTGGGCAATTTCAGGGGTTATTTATTTTTTAAAAAGTACTCACTTTTCTGTTGGAGCGCAAGTGTGTTCTTCTCCATTCTTCCGGAAAAAAATGGCAGGCACAATTCTGCGATGACCCGGGAGGAAGCCAGGTCGTCACACTTCCTTGTGCATTAGAGTGACAATCCCAGAAGCAGGTACTTCCGGTATCGTTCCCTCCCTTCCTCTACACCCATGAACCCAGCACATGGCACAGCTGGGGGGGGCTTCTAACCCACCCCACAACCCTACTACAAGCCATGGGTTTTGGGGTAGGTTAGATATTACTCCTGCTGCACACTGTGTTTGGACAAGATGTCAGCCCGCCACACAACATGGGTAATTAAGCATGTGGCAGGCACATATGGGGCAAGGGAAACAACCCATATTGCATGGTTTCCCCCTGCAACTCTGCAATAGTGTGAACCTGGCCTAGGCCTCCTAAAATGTTACCATAGTCAATTGGGTTGCTCCTTTTATTTAAATTCTCTATTTCAAAATGCTGTGATGGTACCATTCCTAAATTTTTATTTTCCCTTATGCTCCTTCATTCTTAAGTTGAAGATCCATAATCTTAATGCTTTTAGAGGTGTTTATATTATTTTAAAACTATTGATATAAATCAATTCTTTGAGGCCAAGATTGAAAGAACCATTTAATTAGTTCCATAAACTCTAAAATGTACCTCTTTTTTCATTGACACAATCCCTTCCCACTAATTTCACATGGCAAACTGAAAGCAGTTGTAAAACAGTTTGTAATGTGGTTTGTTGAAAGAGGATGGGGGAGTCAAGAATCCTACTGGTCTAAGAGCAAGGCTAGTCAAGATCTTAAGTAAGATTGGTGTCAAATTTAGTACTTGAATTATAGGGAGGGAACCTGCTTTCTTTAGTTTCTGTGATGGCTCAATTAGCTGTGTTTTGAAAGGCTAAATGGAGGGGGCATGATTTGGCTAAAATTTTGGGGTGAAAGAGCACGTGTGGCCTATGGATTTCATTAAATGCCCCTCCCCCAATAATTTATCCAGGAGTCAAATCCTTCCTGACAGAAGAAAAACTGAGGGCAAACTCAACAGTGTGAAACAAAGTAAGGTTTTTAGTTCCAGTGACCTACTGTAAATTAGCAGCATTCCTGGAACAAACTGTAATCAAGAGACTGGACAGATTTTCCATGGAAATCTGTGACAATCCCCCTCCTGAATGGAGATTTATTTTCCTGGGGATTTCATATTTTTGATATTCATTCTGGGTAGAATGAACATAAATAGGAAGAAGGCTGCATCAAAACAGCAGGCTCTGACCTACTTATATTTCTTCCACCCAGAATAAATGTGTCTTATATTTCCACCTCAACGTTCATTACAAACTTGAGTTCAGCCATGCAGCAGGGATTTGTGACCTTGAACTTTTTTTTCCTGAGGGCTCAGAACACTTAAAGAACCAGTCAGGATCAAATTAGACATGTCATTTGTCATGTGGTTTGCGTAATTGTTTTTCTAAAGTTAAAACTTTGCACAACTGTCTGAGCGAGGTCAGGACCATGGTGTTGAAAGCAGAGGGCTTTAACACTTTCCTTGGTCATGGTCCCACTTTGAATCAGACTCACCACCCCACACGGGCCCTGTTATTTGTAATGGGAGGAATGTCCCACTCCCCCCACCCCTCATGATTCTGATCTGGCTCAGGAACCCCCATATCATATTTTTAAAACAGCTATGCCCAGGTAAATTACATTAAAATGTCATGTCTAGTTTGATCCTCAGGCAGCATTCTGAAAAAAATGAAATAAATCACCCTGGCCTGTGATGGCTTTACAACCTCAATCACAATTATAACTAATAATCCATATCCATGTAGTGTGTTTTGTATCTTTATCATTATATAGCTTGTGCAAAAAGCAAAGGACATAAACACTGCTTGGAAACAAAACAGATAAATAGTTGGCTTGAACTCAAACCAAAAGTTAGGAGATGTTTTTAGTTTAAAAAAAACACAATTCTCTTCTGCGCATGGAACTACATAAGATCCCACATTTTCTAGACAGCAGAAAGAAAATTATCCAAATACATAATTTAAAATTACTTTCCCTAAAATCTAAACATTTAGATAAAGCTGTGTTTGAATGGGTGTTATAAAAAATATCACTGTGCGCTCTACTTTGATATAGCAACAAATAAGAAATCAATATGTGGATACACATTTGCTTCTGCCTTACGATACAGAGCCAGAGCACTAAGTATCTGAATTTCATTGTCAGTGTGCACATTTGTAAACAGGTCTATAAATCCCATCTACATGACATTCTTTCAATATCCATACACAGGGGAATCCCCTACCAGTTTGCATGCACAGAAAGCAAAGCCATCAACTTGATCTTATTTACCGCAAAGAGCAGGACACAGTAAGAAGTTCCATAAAACAGCAATTGTGTTATTAATTACATGGGGCCATTTCATGGTCTGGACAACAAATCTTTGAAGAATATTCCAATTCTATCCATTAGGTGCCTGTGATTTAATTTGTATCCCATTTCCTCACAAAACTATAATTATTCTAAAAAAATGGCTTAGTGGTTTTGTTTTAAGGAGTGGTATAAGAGGAAAAGTATTATAATCAGTAAAAAATATATACACCTCTCCTTTTAAATGTATGTCAGGCAAATTACACACAACTTATTTATTTTTATGGCACAACTAAAACAAAAATAAAAACCTAAAGTCTCTTTCATCTGAAAATCCTTCCAGAAGAAAGATATTAGCATGTCTTTCTTTTGAATCCAGATTTTTCTTATATTAAAGTTACTCATTTTCACGAGCTGTTATTACAAACAGTACTTCAATAAACTGAATACCAACTATCAATGTACACCTTGAAATACTTGCTCAGTTTAGGAGCTCTTGTGCTTTTTTTTTAAAAAAAAGTCCATTCATGTGATAACCCAGCATTGCAGATAAAGACATTTATTGTTGTTGTTCACACATGTGTAGAATTAGTAGTTGGTGGTGTGTCAATATTACTCTTATTCTCTTTGACTTCATTCAGAGGAGAGCTGTTACCGATCTGGCATTTGAATACTTGCTTATAGGCCTTCCTAAAATTCTCAGAGAGGAACGCATATATAATAGGATTCACAGAAGAATTGCTATAAGCCAAGCAATGTGCTGTCACTCTGAAGAGAAATGAGGCTTGAGTCAGGGGGAAGTCTCCAAATTCAGCCCAGAGGTGTACAATATGATGCGGCAGCCAGGATATCCCAAAAACCACTACGACCACTAGGACTGTTTGTGCTGTCTAAGATAGATAGAAAGGGTAAAGCATAGATTATTTATTAACAAGCGAACAACGTGCCCCACAATGTAGGCTTGAGAAGCATTACCAGTCCACATCAAAAGCAATAAAAATAGAAAGACTGTGCCAAAGTACAATACATTCTCAGATATGCTATTCAAATATACTGAGCAATGTCTTGCATAATTTTAAAAAATTGTACAGGTGATCTCTTAGGACAGACCTCCCACAATGCCTGGCTCAGAGAAAAGACCCTCTCAGAGCCAGGCATTTCGGCCTGGTCAGCTCTCTGAAGAGCTTCCTTGGCTAATGTGGCCCACTCTCACCTCAGTGTGAGACAGAGGGTGGGTAGCTGAGATCAGTCACCTGTTCTCTGAGGATCCTCTCAGAGTGAAACAGAAGCCAGGCGGCTGCTCCAGAGAGCTCTGCCAGCCCTGCTCTGACAAATGCCAGAGCAGGAGAGTGGCTGCCAGGACTCTCCGGTTCACCCGCTGAAGGTAGTAGTGGGCCCTCTTCCTGCTCTGCCACCTGAGGCAGGGGCTTTGCCCTGCCTCAAGGAAGGGCCAACCCTGCCCCCCCAGCAGATTTCAAAAAATCCAATGATCCTGAGGAGCCTTTGGACTCAGACATGGGCAGCCAGAGGATCAGAGGTCATCTAGATTCTGATCTCGCTCTTAGACCTGCCCCCATCAACCACAGGATTGCAGGACCGAGGAGATGGCAAATCAGACAGGAGCTTCAGGGCTGCTAACAATGTGCCTGGCTAGCTATGTATCATTCTACTTGGGAGGAGGGGGGAATACATACAAGTACTTGCCTGACTCAAGGCCTGACTGAGAACCAGGAATGGGTGAAGCCTCAAGCTCATATACAAGTCCTCAGTTTGAGCTGTGTCATTAAGTCAGAGCTCAAGGAACAGTTTCTTTAGAGCGCTAGTGTAACACCATCCTGAATTGGGGAAATTGACATGATGTACTGTAGCCCTTTTCCTTTGATATTGGCATCAAATCGTGGTCATTAGAAAGGATACAATGAATTCATTATGTGTTAAGAGTTGATCAAAAAGTAGGCCTTATTGCACACATATATGCCCAGATTGGTTTCAGGGTGGAAAAAGGTAAATGGAAGATATTATTTGTCTCCTTTTGTGTCATGTGACATAGCAATCAGTCCACTTTTCACACACTTAGAACAAATTCTAGGCTATCTGAATTGGCCTTAGTTTGCCAGTATAATAATCACATAAGAAATAAAATTAATCCTAATCTAAAAGACTATGATTGAATATATATATATATATATATATATATATATATATATATGACAATGAGGAGGGGGGAAAAGGGGGATTGTTGTATTGTCTTCTAATAATTAACAGCTCTTTCTCCCCATGAATCTCACTATAGTTCCTGTCATATTTAATTATATAACAAATTAATATCTAAGCATGCTCCATTTGCCCCGTTAGCTTAAAAACTATTATCTTATATGATATACCCAAGCAACATTGGATGTAACTGATGGCAGAAGTTGATCACTGCCTCTTAAAATCTATCATTCATAAGACAGATGGTTACTTTGGCAGGAGTAATTGTGCATAATAGCCTGGAAATCCCTTGCAATGTCTTATTCCATTATATCTGGAACTCTTTATAATGTTATTGGTATAATTTGCAACCAAGGAAACACTACAAGGCTGTTCTTGTTTGTTTAATGTAATCACTTTTAAGGATTCTCCTTAAAAATGAAGTACATGAAATTTCAGCAAACACAGAATGCATTTCAAATGTTGTGATGTTTATGCACCATAAATAAAAACTCTCTCACCAATCTGCCTCTTGTCAGGCTGTGAAATTTACTCATTATTTGATCTTATGAGTAGGCATGTTAACCTACCACTTGGAACAGCATCATTGGATGCTTATTTAAGAGTATTTAAGTTTCAAGTACAAGGTTACAGTTGTGATCCTATACATACTTATTTGTGAGTAAATCCCATTTAACTAAATGGCTTACTTCTGATTACACATGCATAGGATTGTACTGAAAGGTACCTATCCAGAAAAGCATTTATCTGCCAGAAAACTCCTGTCATTAAAACTAGCAATTACAGAACCTACCCAGAACCCAATCTGCTCGTGCATAAGTGTTCAAACCTTTCACTTGTGTGTATGTGTGTGTGTCTCTTGACCCTTGATTTTTTCTTATTCTTTGTGCATGTATTCAGCAAATAAACAAAGAACAGTACAAGATCAGAAAGGGACATATGAGAGTAAAGAGTCAAACAGAGCAAACAAAATGACAGGGTACTTTGAAAGGAACTGATGAAATAGTTTCTGTCCTGCAAAAAGCTGTGGTGCTCAGAGAGCCTCTTTCTCATTGCATGGTGCCTTTCCCAGATCTCTGGATAAGGAGCAGGAAGCAAGGAGGCCACTTCTGCTTTTAAGCAGGGTAGCACCAATATTTTATAAATTCCTTAAAGTATTATCTGATTGTATGATTATTGATTGGCATTGATTGTTAAAATAGTTAAAATCACTAATATTTTTTTTAAAATGCATAATATGTAAGGGGAGGTCTGAAAAGCAATTACTTTCCCCCCCATAATTCTTAATATTTTCCACTCTATTTGGGGAAATGCCAATATTTATTGGTAAAAAGATGTGACGGTCCATAAAATGTGTTGGTATATGTCATAAACTACTCCTGTATCATCAGATACGATTTTGGCATTTACTGACATGCTTTGATAAATGTCACCCTTTATTGGTAAAGAATGGAAATAAAGAATAAAGAATAAACAAAAGGGTCCTGGCTGCTCTTGAATTTATCTGTTTATCTGTTAAATTATGTTAATTTTAGCTAAAATTATAACATATTGTGCTGTATCACCTAAAAAATGCAAAGGTTTACAAACAATTTCACTAGGAGCCTATCTACACTAGTGCTTTAAAATGGATTATAACCGTTTTAAACTGGACAATATCAGTTATTAACCGGTTTAAAACTGTTATAAATCGTTTTAAAGCAGTAGTGTAGATAGGCTCTAAGAGACAAGCTTGGAGTCTAAATGGACAGATTTTATGCATGTCCACTCAGAAGTAAGTCACAATAAGTTCAGTTTAGCTTACTACTAGTTAAGTGTGTAGAATCGCAACCATAGGCACACAGATGCACACTTACCTGGGAGCAAATTTCAATTAACTGAACTTATCCTGAGTAGACATAGTTTGCACTATAATGACTTGTCAGTAAACCCAAACTTTGATTTTTCAGCGCAATATGCAACTACAATGATTTTACACCCACTGTTGTACAATATCATTTTATCTAGTATACCACCTAAAGTTATCTCTAGCTGCCTAGTTTATCTCTCCTTCTGTTTTGTATCTACCAAGTAACCTGTGTATTTTATCTAAGAATGGAGACAGCTCCAGGTAACAGCTAGACTTTATATTTTAAAACATGGGGGATCAATCATTGTATGTTTGCTTCTTCATCCCAGCTGTCCTAGAAACAATCCTAGATACAACTTGAAATCACAGCAAGGAGTAGGGCATACATTTCATTTTAAGACTGTGACTAAATACAGACTCTATGGCTCAATTCGGATGACATATTAGGCAATGGAGGGTTAAATAGCGTACTGACCATGCGTTAGGCAGGCGGAGCTCCACAGACGACATGCTGCAGCCGGCGCTGCTCAGCACCGGCAAACACCCCGGTTGCTACGAACGTGCAATGGCCATTTTGGTTGCAGTGCCTCCTACCTCCCCCTCCCTCAGTCCCCCAGCCAGATCCCAGCATGCACCATGAGTTCAGCGGCCGGGGGTTTTCAGCTGCTCTAGCCGGCAGAACTCTATCCCGAAACGGAATAGTCCACAGAGAGAGGGGGGGGGGCTGAATTCGGACAACACTTTAAACAATGGGGCTTCGGGCTAAACAACGTGCAAGCCCGTTGTTTCCCTCCATTGTTTAAATTGCCCGATTAGTGTACCGTCAGTTGTGTGTGCATTGTGTGTTATTCCCCACACGACACAATAAGCAACACAACTGACTATTGTTCCCCCCTTCCTCCGTTGCCTAATATGTCGTCCAAATTGAGCCTATGGCTTCAGTTTGAGCCCATTTTCTCCCACCTTGCTTTATTTCTCATTTAGCCTGATGAAGAATTCTGAAAAACTTGAAAGCTTGCACACTGTTTGTGATATTTTCATTGGCTTATTAAAGGTACTGACCTAAAACAGATTTTGGAATAAGAAAAACTGTTTACCTTCTTCTTCGATGCTTCCGACTTCTTTGACATGTTTCTCAGCTTTTTATGCAAATGACTAAGGACCTGAAAAGATAAATTTGCACCCTTCACTTTATTTTATTTGTAAAATTCAAAGTCTTATTAACACCATGCACACATTTGCATTGATTGCATAAAGAAGAAATATTGAATACACTTCATAATAGCATATTACTTTGCCTTACATGTGCGGACAACATATTACGAGGCATATTAGAGGTGAATTCTAAACTTCGTTCTTTGGAAGCAACTTCTATTGACTCTTCCAAATCATTGTATTCCAAATTGGAATTAATTAAGCAAATACAGCACATGCTGTAGGTCAGTTCTTACCATTGCAGCTGCCATATGAAAGCTGCTAGGAATGACTCCCCATGACAATGGCTACACACATCAGCTGTAACATATGATTGCTGCTCACCTGGTGGATTATTCCAATCACATAGCTGGACAGTTTCCAAGCTGGCTCCAATCATTACTGATGGCACCTGGCTACGGTGAGATAATTTTCTAACAGACATGTCTTCTCAAAAAAAAAAAATTCACTGAGTTCAATAGGACCTACTCTTAGAATTGAAGCTTAGTGTTGAGCAGTCAACACACATTATGGCCACAGTAAGGAGCCAATGCCATATCAGAACCTTTCTTATGTTCCCTGTGAATGAATGGCAAGAAGCATGATAATACATACAGACTATTATGTTAGCCAGTTGACATCCTTATTAGTATTCAATTTTCCTTTTAAGCTAAAGATAAATTTATCAAATATCTATCTTAATTTTGACATTATTTTCAATATTTTCTTAAATAAATTCTGTATCATGACCACAATTGGAACCTAAAGATTCCAACTTTAAGGCTGCAGTCCTATATCCACATACTTTAAAGTAAACCTCATTGAACTCAAGGAGACTTACTTCTGATTAGAGAGGTATATGTTGAGTTAGGTACTTATTAGGTATCTGATGAAGAAATATTTACTACATAAATTCTTATATTAAATACTAGGCTGATATGCTTTTACAATCAGAATAATTTAAGACTAGGTTTTAAAATATCACATTTTGATTAGATTGACTTATAAATAATCATTTCATTCTGGGAGCAGTATGAACACAATCTCTCAGAAATTTGAAAACAGCAATTAAGGACAGGTGTGAGGCATAACAGCCAAAGTAAATTAGCACAAATATAGTCCCTCAAAGACTGAGCTCTCTGTTCCTCTTTAAACAAATAACTCATTATGTAGGGGACTGATTGATAATGATGTGGCCCAACTGGGGGGAAAGGAGGGGGGGGATCAATTGAGGTAAATGTGCTTCAATATCCAACACACAAAGAATGCATAACTAGGCTGACCATATGAAAAGGAGGACAGGGCTCATGTAACTTTAACAGTTGTAGAGAAAAGGGAATTTCAGCCAGTGTCATTTGTATGCAATTAGTTCCTGGTGAAATTCCCTCTTCATCACAACAGTTAAAGTTACAGAGGCCCTGCCTTCTTTTGTATAAGGTCACTCTAGTATAGCACCTGCAACTTTAACTGTTGTGATGAAGAGGGAGTTTCACCAGGAACTAATTGCATACAAATGACACTGGCTGAAATTCCATTTTCTCTACAACTGTTAAAGTTACATGAGCCCTATCCTCCTTTTCATGTAGTCAGGCTATGCATAACATTACACTCATTTTAAAAATTGGCATTAGAGTGAGGGAGAAAATATGAAATTTCCCCACCCTTGGGGAAATTGTGTATTTTCCCCCATTGCATTAACAGTGGCTGCCATTAATGCAGCAAAGGAAAAGGACAAAGCGGGCAGAACTGCTCTTCAAAGGTAGTAATCACAGCGTTTGGGCAAATATCTGCTGGGTGCGTCCATCTGGGCCTATTAACTGACATAGGTGAAAACAAAACAAAAGCTTGTTGAAGCTTGTTTTGCCCTTTCATAACTCTCTCCCCATCACCACCCACTGAAAACTACAAGTCCCAGACTGCTTTGCATGCGCACACTTGCTCAGCCAGCTTTACCGCAGCCTGTTGTCACTAAGCCTGGCCCTCTCGTAGTGCTGTTCCAGCTTCTCTTCTGGCTGCAGTTCATCCATGATGGCCACTTTCTTAGGGGCCTTCCTCTTTGAGACAGGTTGGGCTCAGGGCTTTGCGAGAGGCCTGAGATGGGCTGCTGGGCCTGCATGAGTGAGGGCTGCACAGGGACAAGGGCTCCTCTTCAGCAGGCGCACCCCTCTTTGGCCCAGCACTGCATTGACCCAGGCCAGCCTCAGCAGCAGGAGGGAAGCCCAGGCAGGCCTCACCAGAGCTGCCATTTTGGCTATGGGCTGTGGCAGTGACAGTGATGGGAATATAAAGGGTGAGATTTCAGTTGCCAGAGGACTAGGAGACTGTTTGCTGTTAAAGCTCAAGCTCTGAAGTTCTTCACAATTTCAACATTTTCTGCACATCTGCATGACTCAAGCTTTAATTTAAAACCAAAATGAGCAAAATCAGTCTGGTAGATCTCGGCTAATAAGCCTTACATTACCATATTCTCATATAAGACATCAAGCTACAGTTTGTAGTAAAACAATAAAAAGACAAACGTTTCAATTTTCACCACTTGTTGTACCTGTGGCAATTTGTATCAACTGCAGTACAATTTTTTTTCATCCATGTATTTTACTTAAATGTATTATTAATCACTTTGTTCTTTGCTCTCAAACTAACTTATACTAGATGTACGGAGAGACTACTAATATTATGGCTAATCTACCCATTTATTTATTTCGTATCCATCTAGAATTTTATAGACTGTGTTCTCACTAGTATTGTCTGTAATGTTACTTCTTATCACAAGATTTCAGAAACAATATTTCTGGAAGTTCACATAAGCAATACAACCTTTGAAACAGCTATATGACTAAATTAAATTAAAGCTCCTTGCAAAATTTTCCCTACACATTCAGACTGGAAATTTCCCTTGCAAGATTAGAGTTTAAGACCAACTCAGAGACCAAAAGAGATTTGAATAAATTTTAAACTACAAAAATACACCGTTATCTTAATGCATTTTATTAGGCAATCCCTACTATCAGACAGAGTGAGCGGCTGCCTCAAGCATCTGGTTTCAAATATCATAAAAGGAGAGGAGGTGCTGTTTCCTGTTCTCCCCTCTAAGCAAATGTCTTGAACCAGCCCTGTAGAGTCATCCATTTGTAGCCTACTGTAAAGGTTTGGGGTACTTTATCACAATATATAGATCTAGCCATAGATATATACCTCTTTATACCACAAACTGGTATAAAGACAATCCTCATTTGCAGACAATCCTCATTTGTATCCTCCTACTGCCTCGAGTGAGGAATAAAACAGGAAAGAAAAAACTTCGGGGCATCTACAGCTGATATTTCCTTAAGGTGTTTTCATACATGCATCCAGAGAAGCTTCTTCTAATGGAAGAGAAGCTACTTCCGTCAGAAGAAGCAACTTCCTCTAACAGAGAAAGCTCTTCCATTGAAGAATGCTCCTCTAGATCCTACCTATGAGATTTAAAGATACTCTTGTTTCAATTGGGTTTGTAATGCAAGTGTGAAACCTACATTATTCAGAATGCTCAGCATGGAAGATATATAAATATATAAAACAGGAGAAAAGACATGTTAGATTTGTCAAGAAAGTACAAGTGATGTTTTCCCACACATGGTGAGGTGTAAGAAAGAGAAAAAATACTGAAGGAAAATTAATGACATGTTGCAATTAATTATTCATAGACCCTATGCATTTATGAATTATATAAATATATTATCCTTACTGTTAATCAAAAACCAGGACTATATATTTAAACCATACAAAATCTCTCCTTGCTAAGTCCTGGGAAAATAACCCAAAAACGAAAAATACAGAATTACCAATCAGAATTTGGGATCAGTTATCCTTGGTATAAATATCTATGCAAAAGTATCATTTTGTATTAAATAGATGGGAAACAGTACAATATGTAATGAACAAATGATCAATGGTTATTTTTTATGTATTTGTGATGAAATCATCCCCCTTTTTTATATTTTCTCAAGCTAAATATTTGGTAAACTCCTTTTGTATCAGCTTGATCGTAATACTTTTTTGCAGGGGTGGCCTCTTCAGGTATACTTATTCACATTACAAATGTCCCCTCTACTTTTGCTCATTCACATTTCTGATGCTTAGCCTTCTGCATTGGTAATACATTAATATTAATTATTAATATAAGAGGCTTAAGCATAATTTAGCTCCCAAGTATGATATTATTCTTTTTAGCAGGTAATAATGATGTTTGTAGATTCTTCAACTTGTTTCACAGGCAATAACTTCATTAGCAATTAGAGTATGAGAAATCCCCATTTACATTAATGTATCAATAAAGTTTATTGAAGTGATCTTATAATTAATCATTAGTTTACTAAAAAAATACAATGGAGACAAGTATACAAACTCTTTACACTTCAAATCATGGCCTTTCACATAAATGTTTTTATTTCAGAGTTTAATTAAATCATTCTGTTAGGTATGGTAATGTCAGTATATCCAATAACAGCAATAGAATTTTTCTTTCCATTCTACAAACAGGAGTTAGCAAGGGAGTGTGTAGTGGAAGAGGAGACCAAGGGTGCCTCTACAAGAGCAATTTAAAGCTCTTTCAAGGTGCATTAAAAATTTACCTCTACAAGAGCGAAGCGTGAATTGGGAGTTGAGGCGCTTTTTCTATCCGATTATGCGCATTATCGAATGCGCGTTAAATAGCGAGTTTTAATTTACCGCAGCAGTTAAAGTGCCTTTTGACCATGTGAACAAGCGATTCTCTGCATTAAACACCTTTAAAGCGTGTTTCATACAACCAGTAAGGCAACCAGTTATGCGCTTAACCGCCTCCCGCATATAGTGATTTACTGTAAAAGCGCTTGCGAGAAGATGCACATAATCGGACAACCAGGAGTCAAACCGAAGTCTTGTAGAGGGGACCCAAGGCAAAGCAGAGAGAGGCCTCAAGTAAATCCAGGAGGCTGCCTATTCAAAGTGGCTGTGTGCTGAAGGGATGCAAAAGCTCATAAAGCCCACTGACACATATCCTTTTCTTCTCAGCCATGTGGGAACAAATGATATTGCCAAGCGGAGCTACGAAGAAATCATGTCAGACTTTGAAGATCTGGGAAGGAAACTCAAGAATTTTGGGGCCAGATACTTTTCTCATCCATTCTCCCAATTCTTTGAAGAGAATTAGAAAGGGAAAGAAAAATACTCCGGGTGAACGACTGGCTAAGAAGGTGGTGCCGATGTGAGAGATTCGGATTCTGGGCTCATGGGCTATACTATTGGAAGATGGACTGCTGGCAAGGGACGGGTTGCACCTCACAAGGGCTGGGAAGAATGTGTTTGACCACAGCATGAAGAACTTCATCAGGAGGGCTTTAAACTGAATCCTACGGGGGCAGGAGCCATAAACTTTGAGGCAACAACGGATGAAGGCTTATGCACCATAACAGAGAGAACAGATCCAATAGGGCCCCAAAATAGTGTTCAGAACAATGTAGGAAAGAAGCCAGACTATAAAGCACATGGTCTTCGATGTCTATACACTAATGCCCAGAGTATGGGAAACAAACAGAACGAACTTGAACTCTTAATATATGAAGGCAAATATGACTTGATAGGTATAACTGAAAGTTGGTGGGATAACTGCCATGACTGGAATATAGCAATTGAGGGATATAACTTGTTCAAAAGGAACAGAAGAAATAGAAAGAGAAGCGGAGTTGCACTATATATTAAAAATACTTACCCCCGAAACAAAAATACAGGAGGTTGATTCTGGGAGCCCCATCGAGCGCATCTGGATTAAAATAAATGGGGCAAGGAATAGAAGGAACATGATAGTCGGAGTCTACTACTGACCACCCAACCAAGTAGAAGATGAGGATGAAACTTTTGAAAAGCAAATTGCCAGTGTTTCAAGGAAATCCAATATAGTATTAATGGGGAACTTCAATTACCTCAATATCTGTTAGGAGACAAATTCTGCCAAAAGTGGCCCCTCCAAGAAATTCCTGACATATGTGGCTGATAACTTTCTCCTACAAAACGTAGAGGAAGGAACTAGAGGATCGGCTATGCTTGACTTCATACTGACCAATAGGGATGACTTAGTGGATAAAGTGGCAGTTACGGGAACTCTGGGGGAAAGTGACCACGTCATACTTGAGTTCTTGATTTTAAAGGAAGCAAAAGCTGAGTGTCACCATACGCGTACTCTGGATTTCAGGAAAGCTGATTTTAATAAACTCAGAACCATGATAAGTAAGGTGACCCTAATGAGAAAAGGAGTCCAAGGTGGATGGGAGTTTTCAAAAAAGGAAATTTTAAAGGCACAATTACAAACAGTTCCAACAAGGAAAAAAGATAGAAGACAAAAGAAGAAACCAATGTGGCTCCACAAAAAGCTTAGAGATGACCTGAAAACAAAAAGGATACATATAGGAAGTGGAAGGAAGGCCAGGCTACAAAAGAAGAGTACAGACAGGTAGCACAGGAGTGCCAAAATGGCGTCAGGAAGGCTAAAGCTGAGACTAGCAAGGGATGCTAAAAGCAATAAAAAGGCTCTCTTCAGTTATGTGAATAGTAAAAGACAGAGGAAAGAAATCGTCATTCAACTGCTTAGTGAGGATGGCAAATTGATAACAGAGGACAAAGAAAAGGCCGCACTGCTCAATTCCTACTTTGGTTCAGTCTTCTCCCATAAGCGGGTCTATGACCCCACCACCCCAGGCAAAAGTGAAGTACAAGCTGAAGGGTCAGGACTGCAGTTTGAGCTTGATAAACAAATAGTCAAGGAACACCTAATTTCTTTGAACAAGTTCAAATCTTCAGGGCCCAATGAACTGCATCGTAGATTAATAAAGGAGCTGGCAGAAGAACTCTCAGAACTACTGCCTATTACCTTTGCAAAATCATGGAAGACGGGAGAAGTACCTGACAACTGGAGGAGGGTTAATGTTGTCCCTATCTTCAAAAAGGGAAAAAAGGAGGAACCAGGGAACTACAGACCAGTCAGTCTGACATCCCTCCCTGGGAAATTTTTGGAGCACATTACAAAGAAGTCAATCTGTAAACACCTTGAAAACAATACAATAATTACTAGAAGCCAGCATGAATTTGTCAAGAACAAATCCTGTCAGACTAATCTCATCTCATTTTCTGATCGGGTAACCTCCCTTGTGGACTGTGGGAATGCTGTGGACATAATATATCTTGACTTCAGCAAAGCTTTTGACAACGTGCCCCATGAGATTCTGATTCACAAACTAGCTAAAAGAGGGCTAGGGCTAGATGGAACTATAACGTGTGTCCACAGTTGGCTTCAGAATCAGATTCAAAGGGTGCATATCAATGGTACCTTCTCAAACTGGGGGGGGGAGGTAATGAGTGGAGTGCCGCAGGGCTCAGTCCTGGGCCCAGTACTCTTTGACATTTTTATTAATGATTTGGACGAGGAGGTGCAGGAAATGCTTATCAAATTTTCAGATGACACAATACCCAGGAAGACAGAAACAAACTTCAAAGTGATCTTGATAGGCTGGAGAGCTGGGCTGAAAACAACAGAATGAAATTTAATTGGGATAAATGCCAAGTTCTACACCTAGGAAAAAGAAACTAAATGCACAGTTCCAAGATGGGGGATACGTGGTTCAGCAACACTACAAGCGAGAAAGATCTTGGAATTGTTGTAAACCACAAGCTGAATATGAGCCAACAGTGTGATGTGGCTGCAAAAAAAGCAAACATTATTTTGGGATGCATTAATAAAAGTATAGTTTCCAAATCGTACAATGTACTGGTTCCCTTCTATTTGGCACTGGTTAGGCCTCATCTTGAGTATTGCATCCAGTTCTGGGCACCACACTTCAAGAAGGATGCAGACAAACCAGAGCATGTTCAGAGGAGGACAACAAGGATTATCAGGGGTCTGGAAACAAAGCCCTATGAGGAGAGACTGAAAGAACTGGGCATGTTTATCCTGGAGAAGAGAAGATTGTTGTGAAACATGATAGCACTCCTCAAATACTTGAAAGGTTGTCACACAGAGGAGAGCCAGGATCTCTTCTCGATCATACCAGAGTGCAAGACAAAGAATAATGGGCTCAAGTTACGGGAAGCCAGATTCCGTCTGGACATCAGGAAAAACTTCCTGACTGTTAGAGTAGTACAACAGTGGAACTAATTACCTAGGGAGGTAGTGAGCTCTCCCACACTGGAGGCATTCAAGATGCAACTAGACAACCATTTGCCAAGTATGCTTTACGGTGGATTGAGATGTCATTGAGCAGGGGGTTGGACTCGATGGACTATAGGCTCCTTCCAACTCTACTATTCTATGATCCTATGATTCTACTTAATACTATCCAATACTACTATTTTAGTCTATGGTATCATGTATGCAGTGCCTTCGGCAAATGCATTGGGGAGCTTGCAGGTTGCCGCCCACACACCACCATGGGAAACTACTCCAGAGTCTCAGGGGAACTTCCAGAACAACATGCAATAGGGCACAGGGGGGGCTGTAGCCTGGGAAAAAAATGTGACTCCCTTGTGGGCTAACAGAAGTGCATCTTTGGATTCAGTCCTGTATTTATTTTTATTAGGATGTATAAGTTTTTATTCCTGCTGTAAAACTGTAGATCACAAGAACAGAGCTTAAACTGTTCATCCAGGTTATAAATCAACATCATTTGGGAGCATCCAAATTCACACTTTCCTAAAGAATTTATCTATTCTACTCTTTAGTGAATAGAATCCACCTCAGGAAGAAAACATTCTTTCCAGGTGACATCAAAATGCATGAAAGTTGAAATGTGATTGCAAAATCCACTTTCTTGCATAGTTCCCAGTCAAGTTAAAATGTGCATTCGTTCGGAACTATTTTAAAGTCATTCATGGATACACACAAATAGAAAATTTAGACTCAAATACGCTTTTAGTTAGTTTGTGTGAAAATGCCGTTAGAAAGTGCTCTTAAAAATACTGACAAGTAAAATACCTCAGAAAAACCTAATACATAAAGATCCCAGTTTTGCTTCTATTGTATTTCTAGTGGAAAGCAGCTTTATGAAATAGCAATTGCTCTTCTTAGGAGCTAAAGACATTGTACTTCAAAACCTTTACAATGTGATATTTTACAATAGCAGAAATATCAAAGCTATCAAAAGACCTTAATGTTTTGTCTGCAAACAGATACAGAGTTCCATCAGAGGGGAAATCACACTTCCCTACCATAACTTATCCATCCTTGCATTTGTTGCTCAATAGCTCCTCTTTCTCAGAGAGAGGAAAGAGGAAGTAAACAATGTGCAAGTGGCCCGTTCAGTGTGACATTTTCATCGCACCGGTTCTCCTGCACACAGCAGGAGATAACGTCAAGTTCCATCTAAAAAAAAAAATTGGACTTACTGGGGGCTTTTTTATAGCTGGAAAAATGTTAGAAGGGGCGGGAGGTGCATGGGAGGTGAACGACATCATGAATAGGACCCGTGAAAATCTGTGAGTACCCAATAATGAGCGTGTTTTAAAATGCTCATCTGATGAAGCTTATAGATGTGGATGCCTATAGCAGGTTTGCAAATATTTCTTACAGAAAAGAAGACCAAGGAGGCTAATTTCTTAACTTGTCCCAAAGTCCCAGCAAGGATGGCTCACCTCTCAACATTTTCAAAAAACAATTTGGTATGGCGGATACCAAACTTTTTGGTCCCATTAAACTTATAAGCTAAAAATATCGGTGGTGTCATTACACTCAAAGAAAGAAAAAAGATTGGCCATTCAATTTAATTGAGGTAGTGGCTAAATGTGTGCAATGTTTTGCTATGTAAATTAGAGGAATGGGTGATGGTTGATTTTAAAAGATTCCATATAATCAGAAAAGCCTTACACGGCTTGGGACCACAATACCTGATGGAACGCCTTTCCCGACATGAACCTACCCGAACACTACGTTCAACATCTAAGGCCCTCCTCCGAGTGCCTCCTCCGAGGGAAGCTCGGAGGTCGGCAACAAGAGAGAGGGCCTTCTCTGTGGTGGCTCCCCAATTGTGGAACGATCTCCCTGACGAGGCCCGCCTGGCGCCAACATTGTTATCTTTTCGGCGCCAGGTCAAGACTTTCCTCTTCTCTCAGGCATTTGGCAATATCTGAGGAGCCTGGGGTTGTTTTGTTTTGTTTTTGTAGTTTTTTTGAAGTGTTCAAGTGGTTTTAAATGTACAGATTGTGTGTATGTTGTATGTTTTTGCTGTTTTAATTTTTGTATATTGTTTTAATTGTTTTTAATCCTATGTAAACCGCCCAGAGAGCTTCGGCTATGGGGCGGTATACAAATGTAATAAATAAATAAATAAATAAATAAATAAAAGAGTATATTTACAGGGTGGGTATAGTTGAAGATACCCCCATTTCATGCTGAGCCACTCCATCTATAAGAAGGTAAGAATTAGATAACTGAAGCATTTTCATATAGGAGTTTCTTATTGATTGAACCCCCCAAACATTAATTCTTGCTTGCCGACACGGACTGAAAATATAGCTTCCTTTTTCTGTTGTATATTTAAATAAAAACATATTTTTCCTATATATTTTGATTGTTTTAATACTGCTTGGATTGTTTTCATGATTAAAAAACTGTTTTCAGTGGGATTTTTTTTTTTTACATTTTTGTAATTACTAAATTTGTTATAACTTACTGTAAATGAATTGCCACTAGAATAGTAATTAGCCATTCATCTGGCTGGCTGTGGCAAGTAGAAAGAAACCCAATGTACTGAAGCTGAAAAGCAAAAGTTAGAGCTGGTGTTTTTTTCTGTTAAGCCACAAATGTCCAAGGCTGCTTCGAAACAAGGTTTTTATGATGCCATCACCCTGCCTCATTCAGAGAGATTTATAGGGGCTCAGATGTCATTGTCTTCTACTTATGCCCCTCCCACATTTTTTACTGTTTCTTCCATCTTTTTTCTTAATACACAATTCATTAAGGAGAAAAAGATGGAACAGCTGCACAGTGCCTTGTAATTGCCAGAGCTGGGGGCCCTCTGTCTGGAAGCACCTCAAGATCAACATCAGCACAGGCAAAACTAGTAGAAAAATATTTGTGGCTAGTAAAAGAATCTCATGGGCTTAACTGCACAGTAATGTTACAGGCAATTATACGTAAGGCCCAAATCTATGTTATCTTGTGCCACCAATTAAAGTTAGAATAGACAAAGAGCCTATCTGCACTGCTGTTTAAAATGGTTTAAAATGGGTTTACAACAGTTTTGAGAACTGTTGGGGCCCAGGACACACTCCATATACAGTTTTCAAAATGTTTTCAACGTGTTTTATCCTGCGTGTGTAGATAGGCTCATAATAACCACTACACTGGAGCATTGCAACCCATTATGCTTTAGTAATGTTGTAGGCAGTGAAAACATTATCTAAAAATGATACCGAAGCTGTTTGACTTATCTTCTGTAAAACTTTTGTACTTGGACAAGTACTTGGTTGATGAGATGAGAGCAGGAGGTTGTTTTTAATGGCAACTTTGACTAGCTAATAAGCCCATAAGATTATGCTGCAAGTCTTCTATTATTACTTGTAATGTTGTTGCTCATTCTGAACCTTTGGGGATACAGTAAATTTAAATAAATAGAAATTTAAATAAACAGTGGTGGCCAATGCAGTGGTTTGCAAGGCAAAACTGCCAGTATCCATTCTATGGTGATTGGGGGAGTTAATTCCTGCACATCACATATTTAAGCCATGGTAGATGGCAGTAAAGGCAAGGGAGTAAAGGCACATTTACCACTGTGCAAGCACACCATTGCTGCCTGGATAGTTTTCCCTGTTGACATCAGCAGCCTAACAGCTATTCAGTCAGCAAACATACATTTTGATTGATGCACCAACTCCCTTCACTGCTGCCTTCCATACTTAAAAGTATATGTGAGAGTTCCCCTCCTTCCTCAATTCCCACAATAGGTTTCAAATAATGAACTAGTCTTTAGCTCCATTTAGGTATTCTCCAGAGCCCTATTCAGCTGTTCTATATCTGAATATAGGAAACATGTGAAGAGGGGAAGCATGCTACCTCTGCCCCCCTCCTCGCGTGTTCCCATCACACTGTACTCATGGAGGGGCCTCCTGTATCTATGGGAACTCTCCACATGATCCAGAATGCTGGAAAAAATGTATGAGGAGGGGATGTGGCTAGTGCACTTTACTCCTCACATGTTTATTAAGACGAAGAACACCTGAATAAGGCTCCTGTGTAAAAATCTATGTAAGGAGGAGAGGGCAGCAGACTGCACTGCTGTCAATATTCACTAACATCCTGCGCAACACCAGTCATGCCTCCTGGATGTTCACACATTGGTGCGGATGTCTGCATACAGAAAGCCTATGCATAAGCAGCTGCCATGCAAGACATTGGAGGTGGGGCCAGCAGTGTGGAAACTATCCAAACTATCCATAGTTTCCATAATCAGTACATCCTACTACTTTTGCTATAAAAAATGGAAACGTTTCTCGTGTTTTTATTTTTTAGGCATTCTGAAAACTGAAAGTTGATATTTCTCTTCTGCTTAATACAATTGGTATATCAGCACATGCATATTATATTCAAGCATTTCACTGTACTGGAAGACTTGGAAGTTCAGAGATTCTGGGCTAAAGACAAAATGTAACAGTTATTTTCAAACAACCTTTCTAATTAAGGAACCAGGTCTCAAATTCATTATTCTTTACAATATGGACCTCAGTGAAACTTTGGATGTTAATAAGAATTAATTACAGATTTTAAGAGGTGAAAATATTTACAGGACATATTAAGCCAACTTACATTCCAGCCTGCTGCAACACATTTGAAATTCCAGCAAAATAACTGAATTGTTCTGCAATTAAGAGTGCAAAGAAAGTACAGAAAGTAGATCTTCAGTCAGATGAAAGGGTGTGTAGAGTTTGAAATGCAATGGCTCAGTCCTTTAAGCTCCTAGCATCTCTATTAATTCTCTCTGTCTCAATCAGATAGTCAAGATGAGGTCTTCATCACTGACTGCTTCCTAGCCTGAGCCGCTGAAGTCAATAGCAGAGCTTCCACCGATAGCTCTGATGCAGCACTGGAAACACAGGGCCTTTCTGGCATTCTTGTTGCTTCCTGTCATGACAATCCATATTCCACTGAGGAGAGTGGCAAGACACACAACCCCCCCCCCACACACACACACACACACTGATATAAAAATACTGTTGGGTTGCACTCAGTCATTCCTCATCTATTAAGCAAAGTAAGGCTTCTATTCACAGATCTCCCTTTGGGATGTGATCTGTGCAACTATTATCTGGAAATCATTTCTGGTGCAGAGACAGATTTCAGGAAATATCTATCTTCTAACCTCCAGCAGGTGATTCACACACTGTCAGACACCCAGTCTTTTCTGTGAGAGATGGTCATATCAAACAGCATTCACACAGACACAGTCTATTGCTTCTTGCAAAGATATCTGGATTAGGGCCTCTGTGTCTTTTAGCCACAGGGTAAGAAGCACAGCTAGACCACAGAAACATTGTCCAATCTTTTAAATAGCTATATAAGAAACATGTGTAACTATGCTTTAAGAAAGTTGCAAACAATATGGCATGATCGGAATGGAAAGGTATTCTTGTTGCAACCACTGTGTTATGCCTCTAGTACATAAACCATGAAGTTTGCAATGCCATTAAGACAACTCTAGATCAACAGTCATAGTTAAACCCCTTGAATCTGTCCCCTCATATTTTCTACTTAAATTTGTGCAAAACTTTCATATGCTTTTCAGCTAAGCCCTCCCCAAATTACCCCATATATAACTTCATTAAATTTCTTTACATATGAGCTGCTGCGTACTCCACAAAATCCTTGCAAAAGTAACTTAAATGTTTTAGTGCATGTTGAACATTAGGGAATTATACCTATACCAAACACAGAAAATATTCACTGTAATCTGTAAGATGAATATTCATTGCACATACAGCCCGTTCATATTTGTATGCTGCACTCATATAAGGTACATACCAAATAAAGGGGAAGAAAGAGAGAGCACTGCCTATAGGTAAGATGTACTCTTCATATGTCTACAATACTCTGTAACAGTATCGTATAAATGATTGTCATCTAGAGCTTTCCCATACACATAGTAGTTGTATCACACGCTTGTGTGCTAACTCCTCCATAGCTTATTAACTTGCACTTACCTTAGCATAACAGAAGGAGATGAGCAGCAGAGGTAGCAGGTACCCGAAAACAAAGGTGCAGATCACATACACTTTCTTGTGCTGAAGATTGGGCCACACTTCCCAGCAGAAAGTCTGGTTAATGATGTTCTGGTGGATGATGCGCTGATGGTGAGCCACAGGTGAGGCCATGGCAATAGAGAGCAGCCAGATGACCCCAACCCCTAAAAGTGCATTACGGGACACGCGCAGGGATGAGGAGCGCCGGGAATGCACAATGGCCACATAGCGGTCCACAGACATTGCTGAAAGGGTGAAGATGCTGACCAACATTGAGACAGTGAAGAAGTAGTGGATAAACTTGCAGATGAATGTGCCCAGCACCCAGCTGGGCAACATATACACTGTAGACTGGAAAGGGATACAGAAGAGCAAGTACGCCAAGTCAGCAATGCTCAGGTTAAGGACAAAAATGTTGGTGGTGCTGCGGGGCTTGCCTGGCTTACTCCTGGCAAGCACCGTGATGACCAGCGTGTTGCCCAGCACTCCCAGCGTGAAAATGAGGCTGAAGGCAATCAAAGTGATGAAGTTTTCGATGCCAATTTCGAAGAGGAAGTTGGCCTTCTCCTTTGGGTGATGCTCCAGGGATGACCTGGAGGCATTGGAGTCCAGCCAGGACAGCAGCCCCCATGTCTGGTTCATGGAGGTGGAGGGGGCAGCAGTGGCAGGTGCTTCGGTGTCCATACTCTGCGCAGCTTGGAAAAATAAAAGTCAACAAAACAAAGCAACAGCCAAACAGCCTGGTTCCTTCACTCCCCTCTCACAGAGACCCGTTCAGACCCAGCACTCCTGTCTGCCCCAACCCACCTTCCAAAGAATCCACAGAGACTGAACAAACCCTTTAAACTCCCCCTTTATTTAAGAACAGCCTAAAGAAGTGGGGGGGGGGGACCAAACCAGCGGTCTTTGAGTTCAAATGTGAAGTTCCACAAGTCCCAGGGACCGTTGCTTTCCAGTGACCATTGTCTGTCATTCGTATTAGTATATCCCTTTCGCGTTCCTCTGCAAAGGGAAACTTCCCACAGCCTGAGCCCAAGAAAGACGGTGGCTGAGCGTCAAATGACTCTTCTTGCCCTTTCTGGGTCAGCTTGCCAGCCCTTGGGTGCCGCCCATGGGACAGACAAGAGGCAGCGAGTGAAAGAGGGGAGAAGAGCCCTCCTTTCGCCTCCTCTGGTTTGCCGAAGCGGAGCGCTTTGCTTTTTCTGCTTTCCTTTCCCGCCTTTCTTACTTCAGCGAGCGGAGCGCGGCGAGCTCAGCGTTCAAGGCAGCGGTCGCGACAGCAGCCCCTGCCTGGCTGTGTGCTGACTGGCGCTCTCGCTGCCTTTTCTCCTAATTCCCCCCACCTTCAACGCTCCTCCCTCAGCCTGCCTGACGTGCCTCTCGCTGTGGCAGCAAAATCTGGCGACCGGCTGGGTCGGTTTTCTAGCCTTCTCTGCAACCCGTAACGTTGATTACAAGCCAAGCCAAGCAGCCTCTCCTCAGAATGTGTTGCCTCTCTCTGCCTGAGCTACGAATTGGGGGGGGGGGGGAGAGAGAGAGAGAGAGAGAGAGAGAGAGAGGGAGAGAGGGAGAGAGGGAGAGGGAGAGAAAATGCTGGCGGGGGTGGGTGCTTCTTCAGAATTTTCTGTGCTTTTTCTTTTTCGCCTCTTCCTGCTGACTCCACTGAGGTAGTGGAGAGGACAACCCAATTTACCCAGGCAGAGAGGACCACCCAGACAATGTAACTCCATCGACTACATATTACACGTTCATCCTGACTTTTTCCCCAAATTGCTCAGAGCTCATGTCTCCTTCCATTATAGAACAATCCTGCAAGGTAGCTTAGGCAGAGGGAGGGGGAACGAGCCCAAAGCATCTTTCTCTCTTCCATGATAGAGGAGGAGCTTATCATACGGAGCCACCTTATATTCACATTAGAGCCCAAATCTGCATTTCTATTTTCCTTTCACCTGCTGCTCCATGGAGGAGCAGATTGGGCAACTCCCATTCCGAAAGGGTAACGCCAGCATCCTCTCATTCTCTTTCCCCTCTTTCATGGGGGCGGTATTCAAATCCAGTACTGAGCACATCTTCTAGCCCTTCAAATCTGAGGGGTTTGTTTGTTTGTTTTTTGTTTACAGACACAGCTTATCTGAATTTGTTTCCACACATGGAATTTAACAATCTTGTTTTCATCTGAATAATTTTCTAATGTTAATATGAAACCTGTGCTAACATTTGCTTTTTCTTCTGAATTCTCTTCTATTTTGACAGCATTAAAAAAAAAAAAGACTGCGAGAAAAATCCAAACATGTTTATTAATGTCACTTATGAAAACACCAAGGTAGTCACTGTGGAGGGGGGGGGGGGTTATGATTGTCAAAATCGGCTATTCCAGGGATCCCCAACGTACTGCCTGCGGACACCCATTTTTTTCATTGTTTTAATATATTTACATGGCTTTGAATGAAATGCATATAACTTTTTAGCAATTATACATAGACTTCAACCAAAGCAGACAAAATTTCCAAATATGTATGTATCCATCTGAAGGAGGTGCCAATATGCCACCTGTTCAAATATTGAAAGCATTATAAAATCCTCAATCCATTGCATTATAGGAGGTGAGTGTTTATTCTCCAGTGTTGTAATGTCTGTCTTTTACCTGTCAAAAGAGCACAGAGAATCCATTTACACTGACCATTTGTTAATTTCTTTGAAGCTGGTAAATAAGTTAAAAGACTGTGTACATCAGTGAATATTAAAGACTGTTCCAGTACAAAATTTAACTCTGTAATAACCTCCCGCCCAAAAAGAATCAACTACTGGCCATAGCCAAAACATACATTAAAAAGAAGTGTTAGGTATCGCACTGCCAGCAATTAGCTGAATTAGACAATCCCTTATTAAAGAGAAGTCATGGTGTCCAAGATCACAAAACAAAAGTTTTTGCTAAATATGACACAGCCTAAGATCAGAGTAGATGCCAAAGCAACTATCCACCGATTATGCATTTTGTGGTATTACCCACAGCAGTTTCTCAAATTCCCAAATGTGCCCATTCACCCATAAATGTTGGGACCCCTGGGCTACACTGTCCATAGAGTAAACTGGCAGGACTCTTTCATTCAACTCTAAAGAGACCAACCTTTTAAATGAAAGGATTCTTTACCTTTAGTAGCAATGTAATATGCGGAAACAAAATAGACAATGCATTCCTCATATCTTCATGTTCGGAAAAGCTTTGTTTACTTTGTTTCTTCTTGCTGGGAATGTCAAGAGAATACCCTCCCATGGACTGCACAGCAGCAAAGCTAATTAAAAAAGGGGGTAGCTGCTCCATTAATCCCAGTTAGTGTTTGTGTTCTGCTTTCTCTTCTGTACTTGCTTGGTCATGGAAACCCACTGGGTGACTTTGGGCCAGTCACAGACTCTCAGCCCAACCTACCTCACAGGGTTGTTGTTGTGAGGTTAAAATAGAGAGGAGAAGGAGGATTGTGTATGCCACCTTGGGCTCGTTGGAGGAAAAAAAGGTGAGATATAAATGCAACAACAACAAAAATATATCATAACCTTTTATCTCACTACCATTATGACATATGATAATCTTTCCATTAAAAAAATGCTTAGAGGCTTATGTGAACTAACTGAATACAGGAGCACTCATGTAGCAATTTGGAAACAAAAAAGTTGTGTACACCAGCAAAGTTAGCCTCTTCTATTGCAGCACTACACTTCTGCACTCCTCAGTGCATGATATTAGTGAACAATGCCCTTGGGTAGCCCCCCCCCCATTTAAAAAGTGCCAATCACAATTCTCTTTTTTGTCCTCAACAGCCAGCACAAGACAATCTCTGTCTATATGTTCACTATTGCTTTGGAGTTGGTCCTATAATATCCCACAGAGGCTAAAACGGAGTCATGATGGCACACTTTGAGTAATGATCTGAGGCCCCCTCCACAAGAATGCGCCTTTGCGCCTGGTTCCGCGATTATGCGCATTATCGCGGAGGCGCATTTACTCACAATCCCTCTGCACGGGAGGCGGCGAGAAGCGGCGAAGCGCATTAAAAGATGCCCAAAAAGCGCTTTCCAGGTAGTTAATGCGCATAATCGCTTGTTCACACAGCGAAAATGCGCTTTAACGGCCGGAGCAAAATAAAAGTCGCTATTTAACGCGCGTTCGAAAATGCGCATTATCGGGGAGATAACGCGCCTGTACGCCCGTTTTGCGCTCCGCTCGTGTGTAGGTAAAATTTATAATGAGCCTTCAAGGCTCATTAAACGCCCCGTGTGGAGGAGGCCTCACAAAGTGATGAACTTTGCACACGTTCTGAAACCCAAGAGTATACTTAAGTAGGTAATATCTAACTGGCTAAGATTGATTGACTTCACTGGCTTTATGATTGTTGCCTTCCCTTATAATTCCCTTCCCCCTCCCAATAAACTTCTTTTTATATTTGAAGATTTGCCTCCACCGTTTTAAAATGGGGATTTTTCACTAAAATCTTCCCCACATGCCCCACAAGCTACACCTTGTGTTCTTAAGATAGTTCACACAGTGTTATTAATCTCTGTATTTTATGGGCTTTGGGCAAGTAAATCCTGAGTACTTTATTAATTTCTTTATAAAGCTGGGCTAAAGGGAAGGGCCCTTGGCAATAGATTCAGAACTCCCCAAGTAGCTGGACAGCCTAGAGTGTTCAGGTCAGCATCAAGCTTTCATGGTAGCCTATTGGGATTTGGGAGAAATCTCAAGAAACTGGGGTCTACCAGTAGGGAAAGTCTCCCTCCAATCGGCCAGATCTACACCTTGAGTCAAATCATTATAAATGTGGAATAAAAAGGTTCATCAGATGAGCATTTTATCACACACTTGCTACTAAACACTTACAGATGTGCGCACATCCTTTAGAGAGGGGCGGAGAAGTGACAATAAGGAAATGCGATTCTCTCCTGTGTGATGATGCTCATTATATAGAATGTGGATTGTGCCCCAACAGTTAGCAATGCAGTTCAATACTGCTATAAAGCAGTAGTGTAAATCGAGCCATATTTTCAGATGAGGTTTAAAGCAGATCTTTGTTCAATTGGCTTATAAAGTGGATTTAAATCCTACATGGACCAGAACACTCATTTTGATTACAAATGCAACTCTCTCCCCCCCCCCCCATCCCCTGCTCCCCTCTACATCAAGGATAACTTATCTGCACAAACAGCAAAAAAGAATATGAGGTGATTACTTTAAACCTGGTGTATGAAAATGCTTTACGACCACAGTGCTATGGGTGTTTCTGTTCGTTAGCCATCCTCGCTGGCCAAACTGCACTATTGCCATGTCTAGGTTGAGTTTTCAATACTATAAGTTTTTTTTCCCCTACTTCAGCTTCCTGAATCCACTTGTGTTCTTAAAAACACTTGTTATTAATTATGCTAGTCATGGATTGACTACATTGAATCAGCAAGAAAAAGTCCTAAATTCACTGCCTGGTGGAGCAGGAGTACAGGGCATAGTAAATTCCGTAATGTTTGGCCCAATACGGTTCCTGTATTTCCAGTCTCTGTCAGACACCAATGCAAAACTGCAAGCCCCAAATCTGTCCGACCTTTCCCTATGGCACAGGCCTAAATTAAAAATTTAGAAATTTGTCTGTCCTTTCTTGCTTTAAGCTGCATTCTTACACTGGGAGTTAAGTTCCATTGCGCATAACTTCCAATTTGATAGTTCTGAAGAACTCAGAAGCTTGCTCACTATTTTGTGATATTGTGCTTAACAAAGGTATTACCTACTATGGATTGAACGTAGAGGAACTTACCTCTGAGTAATCCTACATAGGACTGCACCACAGGTCTGTACTCTTAGAAGTGCTTTTTTTTTTCCAAGTAGAGGAAAGCCTCTTTATATTTTCCATCATTTTTGTTACACGTATTCATGCAAATGGTGAAGTGTTAGAACTGCCTTGACAATTGATTTTACAAGAAAAGAATCTCATTGCTACAAGATGAAACATGATAAGGATTAGGTACTGCTGCAAAGCTTTATATGGAGAGATGGACAAGCAGATAAAATAATTTACTCCAGCGGTGAAAATGTATAGACTGAAAGGTACTTTCATGATTTTGAGATTTACAACATAATGCTAAGCATGTTTATTCAGGAGTAAATCTCAGTGTGTTCATTGAAACAAGTTAGTAGGTTTACGATTGCAGCCGTAATAATTTTCTGCCGTTAACATTTCAAACAATGCTTTTCAGAATCTAATGTGGGCCAATGCTCTAACTTACCAAGCATCAAGACTTTAAACTGGAGGCCTGAGATATCTGTCATCACCTCTTATTGTTCAGTGTATGCTTCCCAAGATAATTTTTGTTACGGGATTAATGGCTAGGATGCCAACGTAAATGATCAGATGATGAAGGAAACCAAGTGCAGTTTAAGCTGAATATGGGCTCCACAGGGTTTAAAATTGTGACTCTGCCCAGAACACTTTTCCAGCAACACTAGGTAACCAAAACTATCCTCCTACACACATCATGAATCAAGGGGGAAAGTTTGTGACATGCTTTTCAGACAGACTTGAACCTCTTATGTTAGAAATTAAGCCATGTAGAGTTGACTCATACTTTCAGATAAAATGCAGGATAACAGAAAAACCACAAGTTCTCCCTGTCAGATGTTAATTTTACACTGGGCAATGTTCCAGCACTTCTTATCTGGAAAATAAGACTTTCAGATGTTGCTAATATTGGCCTAAGATTACTACATAGCCAATTGCAAAGAAGACAATTTGGTTTGCTTAGTTATATATTCCTTCCACAAAGGTTTTTATTTTCACCTAGACTCTAGATAAATGCTAAGTTAAAGTACAAATGTTAAAATGTATAAATTAGCAATGGGTAACTTCTGTTTCCTTCTGGTAGAGATGGCACCTGTATTACTAGGGCAGCAAGAAGTAGAGTCCAGACTAACGCACAGCTGCTAAATCCGAAGCACAGCAGCTATTCTCTTTAACCAAGACTACAGCCTGCAAATGGCAATGTTTATACATAATCTTAATAAACATGCATTTCTTTGAGTTTTAATAAATTTGGAATTTTTAAACTTTTAGTTACTTGGCTTACCATCAAGTGGTAACACTGTGTATCACCCTCCATGCCTATGCAAGGCCCCATCGATCAGTCACCAGGCAGGAAAATTCCAATAGGTTCACATGATCCCTGGACTGGGCCCTGCTCTACTCAATACTGCAGAATATCCCAATGCAAGTCCATGTTGCTGTCGCTCTCTTGCCCGTGGATGCATTCAATTTCCCCTCCACCTCAAGCCTCGGCCCAATGCACCACTGCTGCTAGCCAATTGTGTTGTTCTTTGTCTCTACAGCATATTAGGCGATTGCAACCTGCGTTCTGCCCCCGCATCCACGTTACAGCTGGCAAATAGCTGGCGTGCTGACTATCCATGTCTGAAGACTCCTCGGATAGCCCAGATCACAACAGCCAGCCCATGGATAAAACAAACAGTAAGGCATAACTGGAGAGCCCTCACCGAGAGTGAGCAGCTACTGCAAAGAGAGAGAGGCAGAGAGCAGTAATTGAGGGGATTGGGAGCTTCAAGCGTAGACTGACCAGACGCCCGGATTTGTCCGGACATGGCAGGGAAATGGGGTGCAAATCCACATCCGGGCGGAAAAACCATTTTGGGGGGCCAAATCCGGAAATTTAGCCCCCCAAAACGGTGACCAGGTGGCCCTGGGGCGAGCCGGGCCAACTGGGGGGCAGCGGGGGCAAACCGGGGCGGCAGGGGGTCACGCGGTGGTGGCGCGAGGCTGGCGGCGCGAGGCACCTACCGGCTGGGGCGTCCGTTTCCCTCCGGTGCTCGGAATCTACTGAGAAACAGGCTTCGCGGCCTGTCCCTCAGTAGCGCGCCGGGTGATGACATCATCAGTCGGCGCACTGCTGAGAGACAGGCCAGGAAGCCTGTTTCTTAGTAGATTCCAAGCACGGAGGGAAACGGACACCCCCAGCAGCAGCAGGTAAGGAGCGTGGGGCGGGTGGGGGGGCGGGGGGGGCGCGGGGGAGTGGGGGGGCGGCGCGGGTGCTCGTGGCAGGTGGGGGGGCGCGGGTGCTCGCGGCGGGGCACTTACCTGCTGGGGCTTCCCTCAGGTGCTCGGAATCTACTGAGAAACAGGCTTCACGGCCTGTCCCTACTGAGGGATAGGCCGCGAAGCCTGTTTCTCAGTAGATTCCGAGCACCGGAGGGAAGCCCCAGCAGGTAAGTGCCCCGTGCACCCGCGCCGCCCCCCCCCCCCCCGCCCGCCCCGCGCTCCTTACCTGCTGGTGCTAGGGCTTCCCTCCGTGCTCGGAATCTACTGAGAAACAGGCTTCACGGCCTGTCCCTCAGTAGCGCGCCGGATGATGACGTCATCACTCGGCGCGTTACTGAGAGACAGGCCAGGAAGCCTGTTTCTCAGTAGATTCCGAGCACGGAGGGAAGCCCCAGCACCAGCAGCAGCAGGTAAGGAGCGCGGGGCGGGTGGGGGGTGGGGGGGGCGGCACGGATGTGCAGGGCGGGTGGGGGGGGCGGGGCGGGGCGGGCGCGAGACACTTACCTGCTGGGGCTTCATGTGCCACATCTCCCTGTACCTCCCATGTGCTGCATTTCCCCTACCGTGCCTGCCCTGACCGCCTCTCCCATCTCTCACCTACCTCCCCATTGAGATTGCACTGTTGCTGCTGCTGCTGCTGCGCCCTCCCACAATGCTCTAAGGAAGGACTTCCAAGAGTCAGGCATTTTGGCCTGTCTGAGGCACACAGGCTGCTTTTTACAGCCAGTGGAGTTTTTTCATAGAGACTGCCCCCCTCGCTCACCTTCTGAGGATCTTTGAGGAAAGCCATAGGACGGGTGACTGCTCTGGGGAGCCCCACTGGTTATTCTTCCCCTTTGACATTTGCTTAGGGTGACCATATGAAAAGGAGGACAGGGCTCCTGTAACTTTTAACAGTTGTGTAGAGAAGGGAATTTCAGCTGGTGTCATTTGTATGCATGCAGCACCTGGTGAAATTCCCTCTTCATCACTGTAGTTAAAGCTGCAGGAGCCCTGCCCGCTTTTGTACCTGGTCACTCTAGTATAGCTCCTGCAGCTTTAACTACAGTGATGAAGAGGGAATTTCACCAGGTGCTGCATGCATACAAATGATACCAGCTGAAATTCCCTTCTCTACACAACTGTTAAAGATACAGGAGCCCTGTCCTCCTTTTCATATGGTCACCCTAGTGTTTGAAGCTTTCAACATTATAACCATATGGTCCAAACTTTTAGAAAAAGGAAGGGAACAGTGTATGTGTGTAGGTGGGGAGGGGGAAAGATTAAAAGGAATGTATAGCTACCTATCCCAAGGAGAGATCACAAGGAGAGATCTGAAGACCAGGTTATGATGGATCCAGATGAAGGTTGAAAGAGATCTCTCCTAGAATCCAGGGTATAGAACTCAGCAATGTCCAGGTAGGGAAAATTAAGCCACGTAGAGAGTGTAGAAAATATTTAAAAATGAAAAGATCAAAATCAAATAGAGGGTGAAAACAACACCAAGCTGCTCACACCCTAAGAAAACAACACCCTAAGATCAGTGGGCTTTTCAATGGTGACACCCCGTCTGTGGAATGCCCTCCCCAGAGAAGCTTGCTTGGTACCTATGTTGTGGTGTTTTCATCACCCAATTATTTTAATAAGTATTTTAGTGCTCTTCGCCCTATGCACCTTTATTTTCTGCTGGTTTTACTGTGCTGTTGTGTTTTTACTGTTTATGGCTGACTTCATTTTGGTTTTATTATGTGCTGTTTTTAATTATTGTTTTATTGTTTGTATGTTATTTTTTAATTATTGTACACCACACAGAGAAGTTGGGTTATTGGGTGTAATAAATAGAAAGCATAATGAATACATAAACAAGGAACACAATTAAAGTCCTATTGATTACAATGAGAAATGCCCTATCCTGTGTCCAGCTTGTGATATCATTTTAAGGTTTTCTTTTATTGTCGTATGCTTGGAGAGAGAGAGAAAGCATGCACAGACTGCTATCACTGTGCTTTAATTTCATGTATTGACAATGACAATGACATATCAACGTCCTCAGCTCCTTCCTGGAGACAGAGGCCAGCTCATGGACCAGCAGCTAATTACCTCAGAAGCTGTGGTTAGAGTTGTATTTTCATTGGAGTTCTACTGTTGAAAATTCTGACCAGCAAAATATCTCAATCTATGCCAATATGAGCGAGATTTCCTAAAACTTTTGCTGGGTCTCTCTTTTCCTCTTCCTTTTCTGCAACATTTTTGTTGTTAGGTATCGCTATGTCAATGAGGTAGTTGTGTTTTCCTTTTATATTTATGACTGTTCTTGTCCCAGAATTGTTCTGTCCCAGCATAGCATGGCTTAGCTTGAGTTTGAGTGTGTCTGGATCTCCTAGGCTCTGAAAGCATCTTTTTGGAGAGCACCTGCTGGTTGCATGTTCTCTGCACACTGAGGCAATGTAAATTCAGTATATACTTGGATAAAAGGAAGGAAAGATCCTTATCTAGCATTGTAATAATGGGCATCTGTTCTGGCCTATCTTTGAATTGTACTGACCATGGTCTTGTTCACATGGCTAATGAATCAGAGATATAATCACACATTGTTAGATTAGTTTCTCACTGATCAACCAGAAGTTGAAACAAGCTAAGAGGCGAGAAGTGACTACAACAAGCCTTTAGTCCATTTTGTTCCATGGCTAATGTTTGCAGGGTAATCATATTTTATACTCTTCCTGCATGCTAGGTTGCTAGTTTGTTGTACTAGATTTCTCTGCACTTGTCCACTGCTTCATTTGTTCAATGGTAACAGTATGCTGAATCTGTGAGTATGGATATGAGAAAAATGATGGGGAAAGAGTGTTAAACGTTAGGAAAGTTTAGACTATTGTAATCCAGTGAAAGATTTGCAGTCAGAAAAGATATTTGAGGGAAGGGGAGACTCTGTCACACAGAGTATAGTAAAAGCTTCAAAGAACAGCAAAAGCTACAAAAGTAGAAGTGAGTGAAATTAATTTCAGATACATTCAATGTCTCACTTGTTCTTTATTTCAGTGATTTTAACATTAAGATGTTGTGTAGAACAAGTTTGTCTTAATTGTATGCTGTGAAATCAGACATGTGACCAAGGCCATGTTTGGGTGGGCACGCCCCCTTGGGGATGGACATGTTGGTGGGCACGCACCCTTGGGGCGGCCATATTGTCCTCCTTTTTGGTTTCCAAAATATGGTCACCCTATTCAAGCGGCCCTTGGGCTATACATGGGAGAACAGTGCCCTAAGCGCTTGTTCTCTCAAACCCACACCAACGCACAATTAAACATTTTGAATGCACTTCTCCATCTGCTATACAATATTTTTAATTACTCTGCAGCTACATCTACTACATTGCCCTCAGAAGCAGGGTGTGTTAGTAGGCTGACCAGATAAAATCCAGGTATGGGCTCATGTAACTTTAACAGTTGTAGAGAAAAGGGAATTTCAGCCAGTGTCATTTGTATGCAATTAGTTCCTGGTGAAATTCCCTCTTCATCACAACTGTTAAAGTTGCAGGGGCCCTGCCTTCTTTTGTATATGGTCACTCTAGTATAGTGCATGCACCTTTAACTGTTGTGATGAAGAGGGAATATCACCAGGAACTACTTGCATACAAAAGACATTGGCTGAAATACCCTTTTCTCTACAACTGTTAAAGTTACATGAGCCCTGACCTGGATTTTATCTGGTCACCCTAGTGTTAGTAAACATTTTTTATAAATATTTAAAATAAGCTTAATAGTTAAGGGGACATGGAAGAATACACACACACACACACACACACAAACAGAGTGTTATTGATTTAAAACTTATAAAAACATACAAACAGTAACCCACCCAACACTCAAACTTCTAATCAGATGGATAGCATTTTCATTCTATGTTACAATGAGTGAATTCTTTATCATTTTAAAACATCTGTCTCTTTATGTTGCTATGCCTATTTCAGCCCAACATATCTTTCCATAAATTATTACCTATTGCTGTTGGCTTTAGACTGTCCTGTTTTCATTTGAATACTGTGTTAAACATCTCCAAACATTTCCAAACATCTTCTTGACTGTTATGTTCTCTTTCTGCCTATTTTTGTTTTGTCAGCTTTTCCATCAGAATAATTGTCCATAGAAATGTTATATTTCCCAACATGCCTGATTCCAATGGAAGGGGAGTGGGGAGGCTCTCATGACAAAAAATAACCATCACCAGTGAATTACTTTTTTGTGGCACCATAATATTTCTCTGCCCCACACCGCAAGTGTGAGTCTGGAAACGTGTGTTCGCACCAAGGTACAAGAGCACACAAATGTTCATTGGAGAAGGTATGGGCAAGCTTCTAAGTTGCACACCACATAGAAAGGTGTATGGTTCTCAGCTACATAATGAACAACATGGATACACATTTGAGTAGGCTTAGAGAGCAATCCTATTGCCCCTAGACAGCCTCTCAGGATAGAATCTGCTAGGGGTCATAGGATTGCTCTCTAAGCCTAGTTAATATTTAACCCATGTTGTCCAAGGGTGGAGAGGGGAGAGGACTGGGGAGGTTGGCTTGTCTGGCCTCTCTGGCCTCCCCAGCCTCCTTCCCTGCCCCTCCCTGAGGCCTCAGTGAGATGGGCGAAAAAGCCCATCTAACTGAAATGCAGAGCAGAAGCACAGAAGCGAAGATTACTCTGCCTTGGATGACCATAAGCCTCCGAGTTTGGTCATCCCCATCGGATCATGAAATTAGACACTTTATCCTGTTATCAGTTATGCAATGGTAATCTCCACTGACTTTAACTAAGAGAAGACTACAGCCAAAGGCCACATATAACACACCTTAAGTATGCTCAAACCCACAGAAATTAATGGATTTAGGGTCAAACTACATGCTTCATTAATTGCAACCACAAGGACCCTGATTAGGATTGGGACCATGGTATGCAGGAAAGGTCTTGATGAAAATCCACTTACCCTGAAGCTAGTAGCCCTAGAACGGAAGCTTCCACTGGTCCCCATTCTGCTCTGGGGACTCCTTGGCTGTTATGTAAAATTTTAAAACTAAACTTATTTATTGCATTCATGCAACTAACATAACTTATACTTTGGCTCTTAAACACCCTTAATTCTGTGTTGGATTATAATGTCACAATATTTTAGTATTTGAAGTGCATGTAAAACACTAACCAGCAGGGGGATGGCAGACTTTGTTACTGCATATATAACTTGAAAAATAGCTGTCTTTCTAGAACGCTTTTGTCTCTTGGAGGCTTTCAGGCATTGCTGTATCAACATGTTAAGCCATAAAAGATACCACCAAATGTATTTTCTGCCTGTTATATTCCTCTAGTTACTGAGGCTTGAAAGATCTGGGTAGGATGAGTAAACACAAGCAAACATTATATAAACATGTTACCAAGACAACTGGATGAAATTTTAACTTCCTGTGAGACTAGAGATAACAGTATCATATGAAATACTTGCAGACCAACCCCTTTAATTCTCAGTTTTCATAAACATTCTTGAGCATGGTAGAGATTTTTATTTGTCAAATCTGACAGTGACTCTACCTTATTTATTGATTCATCCTACCAGACTTGTTAATTGCATATGTTAGTTTTGCTTGAGAACTAAAGAATGGAGTAAAAACATGTTAAAATGTCTTAAATTGGAATTAAGTTTGGTGAACCAAAAAGCCTAAGCTCTACAACAACTCAGAGATGTTTACTTCTACATGCTCTTGTGTACATGTCCTTACCTTTGATTTTAAATAACTTCTGTGCATTTTTTTAGTATTGTGAAGAATGTATTTTGGGAATGAAAAATAATATCTTGTTTTATTCAACAGCAGGCATCAGATTGGCTTTATCTATATTTCCAAACTATGCTTGTATATAAAAAAGAAATCCTGAAAGACTTCAATCATTTATTCTGAAAACAACTTGAAAATCTGTTTTGATTAGATATGAAATCCATTTTTTTCCTAGAGATAAAGTTTATGCACATAAAACACCTCACTTTGAAGGCACTACAGGAAATGAACTAAGTAATAAGGATTTTGTAAATTGTTGGTAACTAGCTATCTTTAAACTATGCACACAATCCAGCACTTTTAAAGTCCTATTGAATTCATTGGCATAAAAATACTTTCACTCTGATTGTTTCATGCCCTATATTCTTATTGACAATGGTCCCAATCCAGTTGGAGTCACAGGCAACTAGTTACATGGAACAAGTGGTGGACATAAATATTAATGACAATTTTTAACACAAGCAGTCCATTCCATTCCAACAAGATTGCTAATATAGGACTACCCCTGTCCCCTTGCTCTTGGGCACTGAGGCAAGGGAGAGGTGAGTCCATATTATCCATTCAAATTTATATCCATTACCTACAAAATGAAGAAATCTATAATTTATGCTGCTATTCTATAAGCATCATGTGTGAAAGATAGGGCAATAACAGAACCAGCATGGGCTACACTACCCTCTTACAATTTCCTATTTTTGAAGTTGAAGTACTGCATTGGAAGTGTAGGGATCTCCCATACAGAAGCAGCCCCTCTAAGGCCAGATCCACCCCAAGCAGGATATTGCATTATGAAAGTGGTATGAAAGCGGTATATAAAAGCCAGGAGCCATACTACTGCTTTATAGTGGTATTGAGGAGCACTGACAACTGTGGGGGCCATGACGCATACCATATACTGCTTTCATAGTGCTTTCATAGTGCTATATCCTGTTTAGTGTGGCTCCTGACTCTTATATACCACCTTCATACTACTTTCAAAGTGCTATATCCTGCTTGGTGAGGATCTGGCTTAAGGATGTACAGAGCTCTCTGAAGGAATTCCATTAATTCAGCTAGAACATTTCCTGGATAAAGGAATGACAGTTGATTCAGTGAAAACAATGCAGTCCTTAGTAAGTCAGTCATCTTTTTTGGCACTATTCTGCTTCAACTGTATTTCACATTTTGAGCTGCATCAACTTATACATAAATTATTGGCAACCTAGCACCAAACAGCTCTATTCCATGCTAGTACTCCACACTTTCTTGTATCATGTAAGCAGCAACCTTTGGTATAATATAGATAGCTGCTTGCATACAGCTGATACCACTTTACACATTGAGACAATTCACACCATCACCACAGCCCACCATTTATGCCATGGTGTGTTGTGGCATGGGCTAGAGACCATTTTGCATATTCAACCCCCAGTGGAAGGTTGCTATAATTTGCCATGCCAACTGAACTCAGGCAGCAGGGGTTGTCTGAGGGGTAAACAACCCTCAAATTATTATTATTATTTATTATTATTTATTATTATTTATTACATTTGTATACCACCTCATAGCCTGTTTATATGTGTGTATATATGTGTGAACTAGGGGTGGGGAGGAGCAGAGAGGGGAGGAGAGACAAACCACACATTGGCAGATGAGCAAAATCAAATCTACCAGTCACAGTAAACAAAAGAGACTGAGGCTTTAATTCTAAACATGCTTACTAGGCAGTAGTGGGATATACATCTAAGTAAACATAAATAGAATTGCACTGTGACTCAATTCAGAAGACGCTATGGCTACTGCCCACGTAACCATCTGTGGCAGATTATCTTAATTGCCATCTGTTTAGATCAATAATTGCCAGATGAAGAGTTAGATCCCACATAGAGTCATGTGGAATAATAGCGGACTAACAGAGGCTATAGAGGATGGTTTAGAACAGGAAGCTTATAGAGTTCTACCTCCAGGTTCTGAATTTTCTCTAATAAAAGCAAAAATCCATTGGTAGATCCCAGTGGAAAGACAAAGGAGCTTTACACAAATTGCCCAATTTAAAATTAAATCATAATTACATAGTCACAAAATCAAACAGTGTACTCAATACAAAAAAAGAGTCCACACATACCCCACCATATCCAAGCTACAAGAAAAACTGTAGCTTATTATCAAAAGGCCCCTTTAACGAATAACTCAGGGTGTCTCTACATTAAGGAAAAAAACCTGGATCCTTATTGGGGTTTCTTCTTCTGGAATCTTTCCACGTTTACTACTGGCTCCTTTAAATGGCAATCACCATGATTTTGAATTGAAAGCTTCCCTCTCATTATGTTCAATGAAACTCTGCTATCTAGTGGTGGAATTATAGCACTACACCAGCTTTACACACTGGGGACATCCCACAATAATTGAGATACTGCATTACTGGAGGAAAGCACAGGAGACATTGTGGAGGTTGACGACACCATGTAAAGAACTGCAAACTTCCATCAGTGGCCAATCATGAGCATGCAATAAATCTCTCACTCTTACAATAGCCTCTTGGGGCTAGTAAGAATAGAAGTAAAATAATGGAAAATTTGGTATTTGTAGTCTCAGAACAATCAAACACATGGAATTTCTAGGGCTCTGAAAGCAAATTTGCATCTCTCAACATAAATAACAATCATATTTTCCACTGTTGTACCTACTTCTCTTACAATGCAATCCTATGGAGTAAATAAAAAAAAACAAATAAGTAAATCCAACTGAATTTAATGGGACTTATTTTCAGGTATGTATGTATAGGATTGTAGCCTGAAATATATGAGTTAAGAAAAATAACACTGGAATCAGCCCAGTACATCTGGATGGGTGAATGATTGAGCAATTATTTATTGTTCTTATTTGTATTGTTATCTGAAGTCAAAACTAAAGTAATATCAGGTTGGTATAATTTCACTTGAAAGATTCAAGTTGTGGAATGATTAATCTTAAAAAGTTGTGACAGAAGATTATATTAGAGGCTGTTATGCAGCAAAGTGAAATCTCTCTCTGGGTTTCAGATGCTTTAAAAAGGATTGACATGACATCTGAACACAACTTTTAAAGTTAATTCTGACACACAGCATGTCTAGAACTAGATTACAGGTCCATTCTGTCCCTGGTTATGAAAGAGCTTGTAAAGCTAATGACAACAGGAGAATATTAACTGTCCTTTGTTTCCCAGTCCACTCTCAGCAGCAAAAATGCATAAGTAATTTCTCATAAATAATATAGTTGCCGGCTGCTGAGCATGCCTTCTTAGCAATTCCAGCCAGTCCCGCTGTCTTTCCTGCCCATGCTTTCAAGAACGAATAGGCGCAAGGGGACACTGCTGGAGTGGGCTACAGTCACAGGTCCCTGAAAAGATCAATTCAAGAGCTCCCCCAAAGGATAAATTCAAGGGGAAATGTGGTCAGTTGGGTTAGGTGGGTGTATTTGTAAACACCAGCTATGTGGGGCATTCCACATGGCTTGCATTTCAATGAAAAATCTATTAGCATTGTTGGAAATGTAGGGTATGTGTTTTCTATATGAAAGTATTTAAATAAAAATGTTGGCAAATAGTGTTTGATGTTGAATCCATCTTTGATGTTTGCCATACTCCTTCTATGACCATTAATCTTTAAAAATCAGAAAAACAAAATAGCCACCACCACATCAGGATTTGAAGTGTAACGGCATTGTTTTATGTTTATTAAGGGTGCATCCTATGAAGATATTTGGCAGATTCCAAACTCAGATGTGAAGTATCCAATGCAGGGTGGCAACAGGGCAGAGGCGATTTCCGCCTCTTGCTCTGCAGCTGCCCTGCGTTTCTGCTCAATGGGTGATTCAGGGAGGGGGAGAGAAGGAAGCTGGAGATGGCTGGGAATAGCTTGTAGCCCCACGTCCCCAGTCTCCTCCCCTCCCCGCCTCCAGGAAAGCTTCCTTTTCTCCATCTCCATGCTCCGTTTTGGGAGCTTGGAGAGGTATAGCCACTAGAGGTGTGCAGAGCAGGTCTTCTCCACCCTGAATTTTGGAGCGGAGCTCCAATGGGGCGGTTCTCGACTCCATGTTTTGGTTTGGTGCCTCCTCTCTGCACTGTCGGATTACCCGTCGGAAACTGTGCTATTATCATCAACGGGAATGAACAAAAATGTATACATCTCTGTCATTTTTAAAGATAATGAGATGAAACTTGATGCCCTGGTAGCTCTTAAGTAGGGCTTTAGCCATGCCAAGTTGAAAGCAGTTCCCTTCATCCTTTGATTTTTAGGATTTTTTTTAAAAAAAATCCCCCCTCAAACCATTCCCTAGTACATACACACACTTCAGATGCACTTCATTTTCTCTCAAGAGAGCTTGCAGAAGTTTCAGAAACTAGAAACCTCCTACCAAAACCAAATTCCCCTATCTCCATGTGTGTGTTGACTTGGTATCATACCATATTTTTAAATTATGGGTGTACTGTGTCTGAACTAGAATGAAACTACAACCAGTTTTGTTCACTTCTTGAGAAATTGATGTTGGCTGAAAGGAAGGATTTAGGAGAAATGCCTGTTTATGGAACTTTAGAAGGGACAGCCCCTGTTCTCCTGAAGCTTTTATTGTTTAACTGATATTTTACTGTCTGTGTTTATATTGCTTTTAAGGGTTGTAAGCTGCCTTGGGAGCCCTTCTTCTCCTGCACCTCAGAATGACCAGCAGCAGCAGTAGCAGCAGAATCAGCAGCAGAGAAAAGGGTGAGCCTAATTTTGGGCGGGGGGGGGGGGAGAGGACTAGAAGAAACACCCCTCCCTCTCCCAACACGGCCAGAGCCAGAAGGAGCACCCACTGCATGCCTCATGATGTCATTAGGTAATAGGGCAAGCTTTATTGATTAAGAAAAAATGTGTGCTGGTTGTGCACAAGGAGTATTGAAAAATGTGTGCTGCTTCACAAACACACACAGAGCACAGAAAAAATTGCACACACAAAGGGTGAGTCTGATGTGGGAAGGCGCAAGGAACTTGGGGATTACAACTAGCACACAAATAAGGGAAATTATAGATAGATAGATAGATAGATAGATAGATGATAGATAGATAGATAGATAGATAGATAGATAGATAGATAGATAGATGATAGATAGATAGATAGATAGATAGATAGATAGATAGATAGATAGGGGATATAAGAGTAAAACACACACACGTATGCACACATTATAACACACAAAGGGTGAGTCTGATGTGGGTCTAACTTGGGGACTGGAATACACAGCAAGAACTAGCACACACACAAGAACCAACGAAAACCAGAAACACACAGAGAGAATGGAAACAAACAGCAGAAGCTCTCTCTCTCTGTCTCCCTTTCCACACCAGGCTAAACACCTGGGATGGACCCTGGCTGCTCCCTGTGTGCCCGAATGACGCACAGGGAGTTCCCAGGGGTGAGGGAGGGCAAGCATAGGATTTTCCTTGTTCCCAGGAACCAGAAAAATCCCAATTCTTCCATGGTCCCAGGAAGTTCCCAGGACCACGGAAGAATATGCCTTCCCATCCCAGTGCTGCTGCGCTTACGCGCAAGTAAGTGCAGCAGCACCGATGGCCATGGAGCTGCACCGCGCAGCTCTGAGACCATCAGGAGAGGGGGGAACCAAAATCGCCATCCCCAGGATGGGGGGGGGGGGGGAGAGGGCGCGATTGCGCATGCCGTTGTTTTTTTAAAAGTACTTTTCCTTCAAAGAAAAATAATGCCGGACACGACGTCTGACAACCTGGGACGTCATGCCCATGATATGGTTTGAGCACAGCGATCCCGGAACTGGCTACTTCCGGGATCGCTCAAGCTGGGCCTTCAACACCCCTGTGGTGTAGAAAGGGCCTCTGACTCTCTCCTCCTTCCTTCCTAATGCAGCAGCGAACACCAGCACATAGATAAGGATTTTAAAATATATATATTTTAAAAAATGGTTTTAGTGGGGAGGGGAGATAAGAACACAGACACCCACACACTCACACTATAACCCAGGAACAGGGGAGTCTGGGGTGGGTCTAAGGTACAAGGAACTTGGGGATAACTAACTAGCACAACCAAAGACAACCAGAGACACAAACAGAGAATGCAAATGAAAAAGAACACAAGCACCAAGCAAACTCTAACTCTCTCCTCCTCCTCCTCCTCCCTCCTAACGCAGCACACAGTGTGCAAAGGAATGAGTTCCAGGGGAAGAGCAAATGGGTAATTTATCATTTGCAATCCCTCCCCCTAAGCACTGGGATTGGAGGGGGGACAGGGAGGAGACTGTGGCTATTGGTTAGCCACAGATCAATCTCAAAACTTGAGTGTTTTCTTATATGGAGAAGTGTTCCGTTGACTCCCAGTGACTAAATACAAGCCTCACAGAGACCCTAAAAAACAGACAGACATTTTCAAGGCGGATCGGAAGTCCGACGGCCGTCCGCTCCGCACTAAAGATCTCTGGCAGTCAGGGCCATGCAGAGCTGGTAATATGCCCAGACCAGATGGGAAGTGTGTGCCCCCTCATTTCAAAAAAGGAGGACAACATGGCCGCCCCAAGGCAGTGTGCCCACCAACATGTCCATCTACATAATACCTTCACATTAAACTTACAACACCTCAAGGCACATATATCCCCACCCCGCATGCAGCATGACCCTCTGGAGCTTGTAGTCTGACCGTGGTATTCACGATGGGTGGCTTCTGCGCTGTTTCCACAAGGCGGGCTCCTCGCTTCTCAATGGGCTGCTTACGCTATGGAAGCAGTAGTGTAAACTAGGGGGACCTCCTCATCAGAGTGCCCCCTCAAAATTGTGGGCCCTGGGCCAACTGGCCCCACTGGCCCTCCCTCTGCATGGCCCTGTCTGTGGTTTTAAAACCAACCACGATCCACTCCTCGAGATCGGACCACCAACAGACCACTGACAGGTCTACAAGTGGTTAGAGAGGAGCACACACAGCCTAGTAGCCACCACAGTTCTCTCTGTGCCAGCTATGAGGGGGAGGGGGTGGGGAATTGGTTATAATGCTGTATACTGTTAGTCTTTAGTGTGTGTGTGTGTGTGTGTGTGTGTGTGTGTGTGTGTGTACATTTAATGCACATACACACAGAGATATAGATATGCATCAAAACATTTTCCTGTGTTTTAGGTACACATTGGGGGTGGATCTATGGGGACTATCATGATTAGCACCTACACTTCAAAATATACCACTACACCACAGATTATATTGTGTACTGTTTACATTTTTCCCCTCTACATCTATTTATATGATGTATGTGTGTGTTACATACCTGCTAACTGAGGATAACACATCATGCATCTAATAAGAACTCTATTATATGAAAGCTATTCATTTTTTAATGTGCCACAAGATGTTTTTGTTCCTTTTACAGTTGATGAGCCATTGTTCTCTCAGTGTATGCAGTTGAAGTGGGCAAAGATACCAAGATTTCTTTGTCATCAGATTTTGTAGTCTACTTCAGAGTTCATGCTACCTTAAACTTTCCCAAAATGAAGTAAAACATGTACAATTTTCTGGACTACTGGATACATAGGCTGATGTCTGGGGAGCACTATAAAAGAAACGAAAGCTGCAGAAGATGACCTGTAAGGTCATGTTGTGAATTCTACTTACACAACCGCTCAGCTACAGTGAGAGTGAAAGAATGATGGAAGAGAGAGAGCAGAAAAAGACCTGTTGCCCTGATCAAGAGGTCCAACCCTGCTTCTTCCCAAAAGTTCAGAAATATCATGGAAGCCTTCATAACCAAGATGAGTCCAATTCAAATTCTTTTGGAGCTACCAAATTGTTCAGATTGTTCTCATGTGCTCAAAAAGATATTGGACTCTTGGACATGTATTTCTAGTCATACTTCCTTGCTTATTAAAAATCACACAATTATGTAAGCAGGGGAACAATTTACATGAATTATATGTTCCAGATCCCACCTAAAGTGAGAGCAGAACTGAGAATAGAAATTTTGTGGTGAAATTTGTATGCCAAAGATTCAATAAAGTGGATACTGTGACACCCTGCCTGCACCCGTGGCACTCACCGGCTACACAACAGGGCTGTCCACGGCACTCACACTCAGGGCTTACTTCACCACCACCACCACCCCATGCTTATGACGTGTTTGAGGGGTTAGGCTTACTGCTGCTGCTCCTGTCTCGCCTTTACTCTTTTAGGCCCCACAGCTCCACAGCCTAGTACTCTAGCCCTCAAATCCCCCTTCTTCTATCCACTGCCACCAGTACCTTCCTCAGGTACACTTCCAATGATCACACCAGTTGGATATAATTAAATGTAATTTATGAACAAGATGATTGCTCAGGTAAGAAAAGCTTGATGGTTTCCTTAGTTCAACAGCGTATTGGTTACAGGCACAATGCTTAATGGCTTCGGTCAGTAATTTCTCTTCATAACATGTTTCAAATATAAACTTCCAAGTTCTACATTTCTCCTGCTTACTCTACCCACTCTAAGCTACACAACACTCTTTTCCACAATCCAGTTCCACCAAAATAATAAAACACGTTGGCCCTTCTTAGCCTCTAATCCAGTCAACAACAACTTCCCTCTCACTGTCTTTTGTCAGCCATATATATATATATATATATATATACACACTATTTTCTAGCTCCTCCCACTCTCACACAGCTAGCCAATCTAGGCAGTCTCCCGCCACCATCCAATCAGCGCTCACACATGAACTCCCCCCCCCCTTATACTTACCTAGTTACAACACAACTGTGAGTCTATTTAATGTCTTTCTTGGAACTTTTGGCATTTTATAAACAATTACTTACAACTTTTTATATACAAGGACCTCTAAAGTAGCTGAACATTACAGATACTAGAAACGGCTGAATGGAAGTGGTAAAATGGAACTGGTGTTACAAAGATATTGTCTTTTCCGAGTAGATAATCACATTCCTAGAATTTCTGAAGTGTTATTTAGCATGCATTAATGAGATGTACATGAAGAGGCATGTGGGTGAAACCTGAATTTTATACTGGATAAGGAAGATTACTCGGACAGTAACCTACAAGAATAGATTGAATTAAGAATCAAGAAGACAATGTTTCAAATATCATCTCAGGTTGGAACCCATTAGATGACATCAGACAAGCTAGTTTCTCTCAGCCCTCTATCTGCAATTGGAAGTTAATAATACCGAATGACCTTAAACAGTTGTTGTAAGGATTATAACAAGATGGTCTGTATGAAGTGCTCTCAGTGCTCTAAATGTACAATGTAAATGTTGATAACACAACAGAACAACTGCATCAACAGCAGATCCCTAATTCTTCCCAGCCTCTTACAAATTCCTGGGGTGTGGAGCACTGATCATTGTGTTAAATGCACAATTGTATTTAACACATCCATTTTAAAAAATAGTAGCCATAGGGGGATTAGCATTAGGATCATTGGCCATATGGAGCGGTGGTTAAATTGTGCTCCCAACAAACATGCCTCTAGCAGCTGCTATTTGCCAGGGGAGGGAAACTATTAGCGGCAACAGCAACTTCCTTCCTGCAACAAATAGCAGCTTTCAGAGGGCAATTTTTGTCAAGTCTGCAGTTCAAGGGGAAAGGATTAAACTCTCCCATACACCATGGTCCAAATCTTCATTCTTTTGCCCCATAACTATTATTTCTTGTTAAAAATAATAATCATAATAACGGACATCAAGGGCACAATCCTCTGCATTTTAGATAAGTCCTACAACTCCCAACGTTCCTCCACCAGCATGGCTGGCTAAGTCATTGGATGGCCTAGAGCAGCTCGTTCTCATTCATGATATAAGGAAAATATCCCTGCTCTGAGCCTTACTAATAGTTTGCTTCAGGAATTCTACCTTTGATTTGCATAAAAACAACTTTTGCCTCTGCATTTATTGGTGAGGATGGCAGAGGTGCTGGCTTTGAAGCAAGTCAAAATGTTCCATTTCCTGACCCTGCTCCTAAAAGGTCTCTGATAAATTCTCCCTCCTTGGAATCTGATAAATTATGACCAAAAGTCATTTTTCTAGTATCAGTTTATTTCTGCTCAGATGGTCAGACATTGGAAGGAGAAATAAAGAACCTAATCATCAGTCTCAGTCATTTCTGCAGTTCCACACCAGAGCTGGAACTATTCAGAAAACAGCCAGAGGGTATTGCACTCACATCCTGTTGGCATCTGTTAGGCCGCTGTGGGAACAGAATGTTGGACTAGATGTGCTTTTATTCCGAGCCCGCACCATTTGTCTTACATTCCTATGCGTGGATCAAGGGCCCCAACGCACCAGGAGGATAAAACTGACCAGTTAAGTTAACTCAGGGTCAAAGTAGATATTAAAAGTGTCCTTGTATTTAACATGCATGTCTTTTTAAATGCAAATACTGCCTGCTGGCAAAGGGGGGGTGTTGATAATTTTCAGAATTGCAACAGGCGGAGAAGGGGAGTTTACCCATCTCTTTCCCTGCTATCATCCTGAAGGAAATTGCTCCTTTAAAGCTGTTGTTCTCATTGGAACAAAATTCCCAATTGCAAGTTCCCTAAACGCAAATTCTGTATTTGTGGGTTTTTTGTTTTGTTTTTACAAAAAAATGCACATTAAGGGCAAAGATGCATTTAATATCATGTCTACTTTGGCTCTCAGTGAAAGATTCAAGTAAACCTGGAGAGAAAAGGCCTGGCCAAATATCAGAATCTAGTTCACATAGCTTGATCAAAATGGCAGGAATGGGCAATGGCAGGGTTTGGACATATTGCTAAACTATGGTTTACTGTTATATGCACTCCCTCCTCTCTCCTCTCATCCTCCAGCACAGCCACTGCAAGACTGGAAGGTTTTGCTTCTGTTTCCAGTTAACTACAATTTAGCATTGCATTTCATCCCCAAACTGTGGTTAACTTTGGTTAACATTCATAAATCATGGGTTCAAGTTGGCTTGTTTCAGTATATCATAGTTAACACTAGCTGCAGTTTGTCCAAAATTTGTCATAATTCTAACTGTGGTTAGTGAGCCATAGACGTGTAAGCTTGTGATCTCATCCTCATGCCAGAGGGGGAAAAGGGAAAGGGACATGTGTGAGCCTGATGCCTAGGCTCATTCATCTAACAAGAAACCACGGTTTATTATTGTTGCATCTGAATGCAACCAATGTTACCAAACAGACGGGGGGGGGGGGGAGAGGGAATACAGCTCAGCTGGTTTCCCAATTAAGCAAAGCAGCTGCTCAAGTGTAGGCTTTTCCCCTGCAGACAAAGGCCCTTTCCACACCAATGCCTGGGATGGACCCCAGCTGCTCCCTGTGAGTCCGCATGACACATAGGGAGTATCGTGGGTGGCAGGCGGGCACGGGATTTTTCCTGGTTCCCTGGAACCAGAAAAATGCCAAATTGTTTTGCGGTCCAAGGAACTTCCCAGGACCGTGGAAGAATGTGCCTGCCCACCCTGCACCGTGCAGCTCCATGGCCATCAGGAGAAAGGGGGCCATCACGTTCACCATCCCCAGGATGGCGGGGGGAGGGGGGCACGATTGCACAAGTTTTTTCCCCCCAATATTTACAGTTGCGCTGGAGCGCATGAATGCTCTTCCTCTTTGGGAAAAAAAAAACCAAAATGGCAGGCGCGACGTCCGACGACCCGGGATGTCATGCCCTGATGTGTATTGAATGGGACAAACCCGGAAATGATTACTTCCGGGTTCACCCGCTCCCAGCCCTCTACACCCCTCTGGTGCAGAAAGGGCCAAAGACAGTAACACATAGGCTGAATTCGGACAACACATTAAGCAACTGAAGGGGGGGGGGGGAAACAATTGTCAGTTGTGTTGCTTATTGTGTTGGGTGGAGAGTAACACGCTGCTCACAAACTACTGGCGGTATGCTATTCTGCCCAAATAAGCAACTGAGAGAAACAACTGGCTTGCAAGTTGTTTAGCTCAAAGCCAGTTGTTTAAAGTGTTGTGTGGAGGGCTGAGTGTGTTAATGGCGTGTGGTGAGTGGGTTAAAACACAAGCCCATAGAGGCAGGCGGCAAGAGCAACCAAAGCAGCGGCTGCTACTCTGCTACAACTGGTGCAACTTGCAGAGGCTGCTGGGATAGAACTGGGAGGACTGAGGGAGGAGGGAGGGTGGGGAAAGGGGCAGGGGCTGTGTCAGTCAAATGCTGGGTTGACTATTAGTCCACTCAACGCCAGCCCCAACCACCCAAAGTTGTGTAGGAATATGTTGTGTGGGGAGTACCCACAAAATAATCAACTGTGAGTTGGCTACTCAACCCACATCTGTAGGCAGAACCAGGCAACATGCCAGACACCGAGGTAGTACATGAAGGGCATATTAGCTGTTATTAGAATGTATGCTTATAGGCTGGGATCGGTGTGAAGTTTTTACTTATTGTAATTGGACATAATGGTGGCAATAACGATTATGATAAATACAGTGAACAAGGAATTGTGCTATTCTGCAAACTACTTGCTTATCCCTGATGTTAGGGATGTCGTGTGGTGTGTGTATAGCAAGAGGGGTTATTTGTAGGGGTGTGCATCGGATCGGATCCACGATCCGAATCCGATCCGCCCCAAAATCGGAAAAATCCGATCCGATCCGACCAACCCTTCGATCCGATCCGATCTGATCCGCCGAGGTCCGATCCGGATCGGATCGGCGGATCGAACGCCATTTTGAATGCTTTTTCCCATAGCAAAGTATTGTTTTACAAAAATGCCTATAACTTTTTTATTTTTAACGATAGAAGGATGAAACTTGGGCACATTGTAGACTGGTTAGGGATAGTTATCTGTGAGAAATTTCAGAAAGATTGGTGCATGCAGTTTGTGGCAATTAATTTTTTAATAAATAACCAGGAATGCCTATAACTTTGTCATTTTTAAAGTTACACACATGAAACTTTGCCACATTGTAGGTGGTACCTTGGGACCTATGTGTGTGAAATTTCAGAAACATAGGTGCTTGCCTTGTGTGGCAATTAATTTTAGAAAAATGGGTAGTAGTGGGGTAAATACAGTTATGCCTCTGTGGAAAAACTTTTATAACTTTTAATCTAAAAAATTCGTAGCCACCAAATGCCTGGACCTAACTTTCTGAAATTTCTGACACACAACTACCCCTAATCCATCTACAAAGTGAGCAACTTTCAAACTTCTAACTTTTAAAATAAAGTTATAGGCATTTCTTTCCTCATTGTTTCAAAAATTAATTGCCACACAAGGCAAGCACCTATGTTTCTGAAATTTCACACACATATCAAGCCAAGTGTTACCTGTAAGGTGCCCAAGTTTCCTGTTTGTATCTTTAAAAATAAAAAAGTGGGAGGCATAACTGTATTTACCCCACTACTACCCATTTTTCTAAAATTAATTGCCACACAAGGCAAGCACCTATGTTTCTGAAATTTCACACACGTAGGTCCCAAGGTACCACCTACAATGTGGCAAAGTGTCATGTGTGTAACTTTAAAAATGACAAAGTTATAGGTATTCCTGGTTATTTATTTAAAAATTAATTGCCACAAACTGCATGCACCAATCTTTCTGAAATTTCTCACAGATAACTATCCCTAACCAGTCTATAATGTGCCCAAGTTTCATCCTTCTAGCGTTAAAAATGAAAAGGTTATAGGCGTTTTTGTAAAACAATACTTTGCTATGGGAAAAAGCATTCAAAATGGCGTCTGATCCGGATCGGACATCCGATCCGCGGATCGGGATCGGGTCCGATCCGATCCCACCATCCTCCGATCCAATCCGACCCCCCAGGTCCGATTCCGATCCGCTATCCGATCCGATCCGGGGGGTCAGTGCACATCCCTAGTTATTTGCTTGATGAGTAATATGATCATCCATCTGTAAAACTGCTGTGGCTTAGCTTCTACTCTCATAAATGAGAAAGTAGCCAGTTTTGGGTTTGTGGGGGGGGGGTAATTTTTGTTTTTTTTGTTTAGTAATACCTTGCTCAGCCAGCCTGTGTGTGTGTGTGTGTGTGTGTGTGTGTGTTCTTGCTTTGATGGAGATATAACTGAAGTTTTTGGAAGCTGGTGAGGAGAACAATTTTGAATGGGACAGAAGGAGGCCATATTATGGTTCACAAAACTGCTGCAGTGACAAAAGCCTCATTCATCTTGGACAAGGAGAGGGCTTAGAAAATGGAGCTAATAACCTCTCAGGAATTAGATGATGCTATTCCCTATGGAGGGCATATTAGTCCCTGATGGCATTCTTAGACATACAGACTCCTTAGGAGCATTACTGTTTAGAAGAAAATCAATTTTTAATTGGGACTTAATGGGTTCCAGTCTGTTTAAGAATTGGCTGTTTACCTGCACTTAATGGTTATCTTTGTTCCACAACCCAATTAGATGCTTTAAAAGTATTGTTCCTCACTAACCTAGCTCAGTCATAAAAATGTTATGCAAGTTAATGTTTTGTACCAACCACTTATTCCCACCTCATATTTCAATCTGAGTTTAGGAAGTATTTCTATCAAAATAAAAGAAAGAACCTGATTACTGTTCACATTATCCATTCATTTGTTATAAATAGTCAAAAAATGAAAGAACGAGGTAAGATTTGAATGACTATCCAGTTATTGCCTGGTACAATATTTTCCCATGAATTGTAAAGGCCTTACTGCCACGCCCGGCAAAGCCTGGACGTGGGGAGGCAGTTGCGATGGGGGTGAGGGGTGAGGCATGTTTGCGCCCCATTGGCTGGGGCAGAATAGGAGCCACCAAGGAAGGGAGGGGACCAAAGGGCATAAAAGTAGCCCACGCACCTCCCTTCTTTCACTTTTGAAAATGCGACTGCCAAGCAGCTTGGATGTGCTTCGGCAGCCGGCTTACGGGCCTAGGCAGCGGCAGCAGCTCTAACAGCGCAGCAACAGCAGGCCCAACAAAGACAAGGGCAGCATTTTCTCCCGCCGAGACAAGCGGGGATGAGGATTGGCGGCCCCCCACATGGATTTCAAGAAGGGAGACAACAGCAACACAGATGTCTTGCATTGGGCTGTATAGGCCCCAGGTTTGTGGGGAAGACCGGCTACTCCTCTTCGCCCTCCCGGTGGGCGGCAACCCACGGGGACTTGAGGCAAAAGCCGCCCATTGCCTTTTCTTTTCTTTCCCGGGCGGGGGCATTTTTCTTTTGGAATTAGATTCCTTCAGGAATAAACCATGGCTTGGACCTTCGTGGGTGGCAAAGTGGTCATGGGTGGGTGTTATCCCCACCCACCCACCCTATTCACATAGGGGACCAGCACTTTCTGGGACACTTCATATGGGAGCCCCCCCCCCCACGCTCAAAGTTTTATTCCAAACGCGACTTCTTGTAAGCTGCGGCCTAACATGGGGTGTCTAGTGCCTCCATAGTCTGTTGGGAGGGGGGGGGGCTTTTTGCATCCGCCCAGTAACAGGCAGTGAGTGGGCCTACTCAGTTTAGGATCCCTGATCTCTAGGCTGCTATGAGTCAACCACTGGTGACTCCTAACATCTCTGGGCGGAGGGTCCATCAGGCTTCTGGCATACAATAATGCCATGAGGCCACAGCCAACTTCGAATAGCAGGGGGCGGCTGACTCCGCCAAACACAGTGGGGCAGCTGATCCTCCAGCGGCTGGCCTTTATTCCCTGTGGTTCTGCTGACAGTCATGGTGGCAATATCGATTATTCAGGGCATTCTCTGGGAGCATAAGGTGTAGCCTATGTGCTAGGCTGTTCTGGTCTGTGCTTGGAGGGGAGACCACCTAGGTAACCATGTAGCTGCCTTGAGTTACATGATGAAAGAAATGTGGGGTATAAATACACCAATCAATTTGTATGATTCTGTAGCAGGCTGTTTACTTGATTTCTTACACCTGTGTCTAGGCAGCATTCAAGAGTGCATTCCTGCACTGAGCAGGGGGTTGGACCAGTGGCCTTGTAGCCCCCTTCCAACTCTATTATTCTATTATTCAATTATTGCCAACAGGTCAGGAAACAGCCAGCCATGTCTATTCAGAGCAAGCACCGGCATTTAAGCTTTTACTGGGATGTTGAAAGAAGCCCACGGGGAGCCTGGCAAAGCTGCTGCCAGTGGGTGTGGATGTTGCGGTGCTGGTGGGAATGGTTGTCACCCCCCCCCCCATGATTACATGAAAGGAGCAAGCATAGCCCAGTGGACTGGGGTGCCCTGGCAGTATAGCCAAAAGAGTTGAGGGGCCAGAGCTCAATGTGATCGAGCATATATTATATGCAGCAGGTCCAAGTTCATCCCCACCCCACAACTCTAGGTAGGGCTAATTAGCTATCCTGACTGAATACCTGGGGGTTTGCTGCCAATTACTGTCAGTAATTTTAGGGCTCAAAAGACCAATAGTACCTAGCTTTCTATACCCATGATCACACATAATTAAGAACAGATGAGGTTGCCATCAAGTCAGGTAATAACATGCCAGCCTTGTTTATTCAGGGCAAGCTCGGACAGCTAGGTTTACTCAGATGTGATGGGGAAGGAAGCCTGTCTGATAGCCTGGCAGAGCTGCTGCCAGTGGGCATGGACACTGCAATGCTGGTAGGAAATGGTCACCTGGGCCAGTATAAGGCCATTCTCTAAAGTGCTGTAGGTTGCACCTACTAAAAGCATGGCAACCCACAGTTCTGGAGGGAAATAGCGGGAACACACACACACACACACACACACACGATGGCATATGAGGAGCGAACATAGCACAGTGGAACAAGGGGCCACGGCAGTATGGCCAAACTCTGGGACTTCCTTTTGCGAGGTAAATGTACTCTTCTTTTCTCATACAGTTGTTGTTTCTCTGGTTCCGGCAGGAGCAGTTTTCCCATACATCTGGACAGTTCTGTTTCTCTGCTTTTACACATCAAGTAGGGTTTTCCCTCAATATAGCAGAAGATTTTACTACGTTGCGTTGGGGAAACGATGGCCTATGCCAAGAAGTTCTTGCTTCTTGGCTCGCTGGGATACGGAGGAAGCTTCAAGATTTTTGCACGCATGGCAGCGGCGATTAGGGTAACACAACCGTTCTCAGGTAAGAATTCCCTGCGATACCAATCCATTCCATTCCCATTTAAGGAACATAGCCAGTTTTGGGAATACCAAACACGGTAATATAGGGCCAGGATGTCTAGTTAGGTCAAGACCTATGCGGGCGACCATCTGGGCACAGCATACTTTGCTGTGATGGACTGAGGGCTTCCAGATCACATTTTAAGAAGGAGCTTTGATCGAGATGAAAGCCAACATACAATGTTTGGGCAGAAGTGGCATGTGTCCTGAGTAACTCCTGCTCGCATGAAATCTTGATTATCAAGCCCTGTTCATTCCCATGCTAAATTTGAGCCCAAGTAGGACCCATAGAAAATTTATAGCGAAATATGGGCAATATTCTCATGTTGCTCAAGCTTTTCTTTGGTTTCAGAATCATCTTGAGTTGTAGCCACAGCTGGGGTTAGAATAACATTGGCTAGATGGAGTACCTGCCTCCCTGCGGTGGCATAGCAAGCAATCAATGGCATGTGGGTTTAGCATAATGCGCGCATCATGCCAGACAGATTGCACAGCTGACAGGTGGCATCTAAGGGCCTTCAGCTTGGGTGTTTTGACTTTCCACAGGGAAGGAGAGGGACTTCATTCATGTGGAGTTTTTTCACCTATCATTGTGGCCTTTAGCAACACGTGAACTAATTTAATCTGGTTGATATTATGCTGTGATAACAATATTAGTTGAAACATACATACTGCTCCTCATACAGTCCAGGGGTGTAGAAATTTATTTTGCAGCTTAACATTTACTATTACATAGGAAGGACTGGCTTTAGTTAACAGGCAGATGCCGGGTTGTGCCTGCTGGGACAAGGGTTCGTGATCACCCACCCCTAGGGTTAGGGCATATTCAGAGATCGGGCAGGAGCATGTGGGGAGATGTGTGAGTTTAAAATGCATGAGCCAGGACACAACCCTTAGACATCAGCATCAGGGGCCCTGATTCTAAACAAGCAGGGATCCCTTGACTTCAGAGGGACAAACATTTAATGTAGTGACCTATTCCCATAGACCTTTTGCTGTCTTTGGGTGTCTCACAAATGTGGCTTTTCGGCCAGAACTATCCATAGTAAGATGCTGGTCTGGCCTTATTTATTTATTTAATTAATTTTTGAATTTGCAAATAAACCTATGATAAGAGGGCAGCCCAGGAACTTATTCAGGAACAGGGAGTACATTATAGGATACAGTCTCACTGCAGAGGCCTTTTGCCAGAATGATACTGGATAGGCAGACCACTCTGGCTTAGACCGGGGGGTGTCTTTTCAGAGGTGGTTTTAAGTGAGGCTTTTCTGCTTAAGTTATCTTTAGTAGCCTGGGATTTCCATCTTAGAACAAGCATGTACTGTTTTAGTGGAAATCCGGATCTATGGCATATAGCTAAGGCAGTAGACCTGAATCTACAGCAATGTGATGTTAGGCAGCCAACCCACCCACCCCAGACAGTTAATCGCTAGCAAAGTGGTCTGCATGGTGCAAATGTCTACCCCAAAATTTTTCTTGGTGCCATGTCACAGCCTCATCACCAGTGTTGTGTGCATTGGGGTGCATGACGGATGCCACTCCTCATTATGGAAAGAGGCTTAACTATCATCATGGGGCAATTTGAAGTTTCCCTGGCAAGGCTGCCCTACGGCCACAGCGCCCCGCTTTGCATGGAACACAGTGCAGGCAGTTTGCAGAGGGCATTCTGAGTCCCTTGTGTATATGCCCAGCCATCCTTGAAAGTTCAATAGCTCTTGTCTTCTCAGATCAATGAAGATGCGCAACCATCACACCAATATTCAAATGGTGGTTATGCCAAAGGACAACTGTGGGACAGATATGGCATGCAATATATGAGCTACCAGTCCGCATTGTCCCTGCAAGGTTTGGTTTATTGCCCCACCCCATAAGAGTGATCGTGCAACAATTCATGGGGGCTGAATAGGAAGCCTGGGACTTACAGGCTTTTGCGGTCTTCCAGATACCCGCCTGCACTGGCCTGGGATAATGAGTATGCGGGCTTGTTGGATTCCCACAGCCAGGAGTATGGCAAGTATCACTTGGGCAGAGGCCTTGAATTGTGAGGTTTTTTCTGCCGATTCCTCGTCAGTACAAGAGTGACAACCTGGATCACTCGTGCGTTTACTTGTTAAAAAGGTGAGTACTTTGGTCTTGCCAGATTCCCAGAGCGTGCTGGGTGTATTGGCAGGTACCCAGGTGGGCAGCGTCCCAAAAACTTGTGATGCGATCATGCTCGACGCAAGTAGGGCATGGATCATGCGTGTGTTTACTCGTAATGGAAGCGAGTACGAGGTCTGGCCGGATTCCCAGAGTGAGTTGGGAGAAGGCAGAAACCCTCTTGGGGCAGCGGCCCAGAAAATTGTGATGCATCATGCTTGATTCTAAAATGGGCATGCACCCACTTTGGGGGTGCCATGGAAAAATTAACAGAAAGTAGGAAATCTAATGAATTATTTCTGGCCTAGTGTAGTAATTGTTGGGTACTGTAAAATACCCAGAATTAACAAGTGGCAAGGCAGCGTCCAGTGGGCCTTGCAGCAAGCCCGGCAACGGGTCAATGGCGAGAAGTACAAGAATGACTCAAACGGGGATTTGAGAATACTATATTCTAACATAACTAAAGCGCGAAGGGAGCTTAACAGGAAAGATAGCGTTCATCTTTATGAGAGCAGTAACAATCTGTTTTTAGCAAATCTGCAGAGGGGCTTAAGAGATTTCTCCTAAGCAGGTGGCACCACTCCCTGGCAGAGAATGTATCGCCCAATTTTATTCCCGGCTTCAGGCCGGGTTAGTGAAGATGCCCGCTTAGGTTCACCCTTCTGCAGATTTATAAATAAAGTGGCCCTGTTTTAATCCCAGCTATCTGTGTCTGCCTCGTTATTTCTCACACTCCACATTCCGCAATGAGGTGACAGCAAATGAGGCATCAAAACTGTAGTTTATAAGATCTAAGGTGCTTATATAGAGAACTATGGACACTGCAGCAGACTGAATAGCTGCTGCTCATCAACCATTATTTCTGTCACTGCAGGATTAATTAGCATGACAAAAACACCAAGGGAAAATACTTGAAATTTGGTGGGGGATAAGGATTAAATACTGGGGGGGGGGGGTAATTGTTTATTAAACAGCAAATAATAAATCTGGTGGATCTTTTGAGTGCAGACATAAATGACGCCTGTTGTGTTATTTCCTTGTGCATATAAGAGGAGCATGAGCCATCCGTTTATCTAATTGGCCTATAGCTATCAAACATTCACCAAAAATGCATTTAAAAATCAGTAATTACAATGTAATCCTACAGCCCCTATGTTAGCGGAAGTCAGAATCTCTAGCATTGTTCTTTAAGAACACACAAATGCAAGGGGGGTTAGATGTGATCGACATTGAGTATGCAAGAAACTCAGCCTGTCATAAGGGAGGAGTGCAGCAGAGAATCAGATAGTTAATCAGTTAGAGACAAGTTTGTACTATGTTCTTTATTTTGATTGGTTAGTGTCTCTTTAACTGAAGATTCTATGTGTGTCCCATGATGTAATTCTCAGGCATGCTTCCTGGTTCTAACTGCTCTCTCTATGACGGTTATGTTCTCTCTATGACAGTTATGTTTTCTAATGACAGTTAGTAAGAAGTCTTCAAGAAGTCTTGATAAGATTAGTTTATCTCTCCACTCCTATCTATTAATGTTTCATTTTTTGTTCTAAGAATAAACATTCATTCACTTTTGTTCTCTACTATTAAAGAATTGCCTCTAGCATTGTTCTTGAAAGACACACAAATTCTGACTTCCACTATAACACCCAAGACATTATCTGAGGGACCACACAATACTGGGGATTTTCACTTCCAAGGCTGCAAGCAGAGTTACAACCTTGGAGGTAAAAATCTTCACCTGGATCTTCACCCCCACCCACCCCACCAGCCACCACAGAAAGCTCTGTGACGGCTCTTCTTCCGAGGTGGTTGATGTCACGACATCAGACAAGGACAGGAAAAAGGAGACGTGCCAGTGGGTGGGGAAGTGAGGGAGGAGGAGAAGCCAGGATATACTGTATCCTGTGGCCTCCCCAGGCCCACCCCTGCCAGTGTAGGCTCAGAGGCCTGTCTAGTGGGAAAGTTGAATGTAAGTCAATAGGACTTACTAGGATTGCACTGTCAGTAAGGCTGCCTCTACGCGAGACATTTAAAGCTCTTTCAAGGCACATTAAAAAATTTACCTCTACAAGAACAGAGCGCAAATCAGGCGTAGAGGCGTGTTTTCTCTCCGATTATGAGCATTATCGAATGCACGTTAAATAGCGAGTTTTATTTTGCTCCTGCTGTTAAAGCGCATTTTGACTATGTGAACAAGCGATTCTCTGCATTAACTACTTGTAAAGCGCATTTGAAACAACCGGTAAGGTCACCTGTTGAGTGCTCAATTACCTCCTGCATACAAGCATTTACAATAAAGTGCTTCCGAGAAGATGCGCATAATCGGAGGAACAGGCGTCAAACGGAATCCATCTAGAGGGGGTCTGCGTTAGCCATGCAGACCTCTATGCACAGGTAACTACACTTGATTCCCATTGATTTATAGGGTGAAGCAAAACATCCCAGTGCACTGTGCCTTAGCTCTGCATTAGAATTATGTGAAAATGCTCACAGCAAATCACTATTCTGGAAGTGCATCAAGAATGTGGATGAAGAAACATCCATCAACAGGGGTGTTTGAATGCTCTTAACATCCTTCCCTTGCTTAAACCCCTGCAGTACCCCAGTTGTTCTATATTGCTTTTAAATTTTGCAAGTAAGCTGGCCTGTTGCTAAAGAAGGTTCTTTTGGGTTCAGTCCATTTATTTCTTTTATTGTTGTTTTTTTAATTGTGCTTTTAGTTTATTTAAAATCGCTCCACTGGCTGCCAATTAGTTTCCGGGCGAAGTATAAAGTGTTGGTTATTACCTTTAAAGCCCTACATGGTTTGGGTTCAGGTTACCTGCGGGATCGCCTTCTTCCATACAATCCGCCCCGCACGCTCAGGTCCTCTGGGAAGAACTTACTGCAGTCGGCCAAGACTAGGCTGACAACTGTTACCCAGAGGACCTTCTCTTCTGCCGCTCCCAGACTGTGGAATGACCTGCCAGAGGAGACTCGTCAACTTAACAGTCTTTTAGAATTTAAAAAAGCTATAAAGACTGTTCTCTTCCGGCAGGCATATCCAGTGGAATTTTAGATTTTTTTAAGGATGTTTTTAGGATGTTTTAGGATTTTTTATGCAGCTTTAATATATGTCATGTTTTAATCAGTTTTATGTATTTTATCATGTTGTTGTTCCCGCCTCGATCCAGACGGAGAGGCGGGTAAGAAATAAATTGTTATTATTATTATTATTATTATTATTATTATTTGTTTTTATGATGGTTTTAAGTGTTGGTTTTAGTCTTATCATTGTTAGTGGCCTTGAGCACCATTTTTTAGTGGAAAGGTCAGATAAAAATCTATTTATTATTTATTATTATTATTATTATTATTATTATTATTATGTATACCCATTCTTCACCCAAGGGCTCAGGGCAGCATTCTCTCCACCTCACATTTCATCCTCACAACACCCCTGTGAGGTAGGCTAGATGAGAGATTGTGATTAGCGCAAGAGCCTCATGCCTGAGTGGGATTTAAAGCCAGGTGTCCCCAGTTATATTCCAACACTCTCACTACTACACCGTGGAGATAGAAATTGGAGGTTACCTCTCCCTAGATGGCAAAATAAGAAAAGTTTTCCTTCAAAGTTTCCTTATTTTATTATACAGGATTAAAATGCATCCCTTTCTCCTTTTTTGGCCTTGAATGAAGCAGGTATAGTCCTTAAGAGTTCCCTTGTGAAAGTCAAGAAAAACAACTCTTCTTGCAGTGACTCACAGCAAAATAATTATTATTCCATCAGTCTGCCCTTTCCTGATACTAGGCTGCAAATTTAAATTTAACAAATATGGGAGAGCAATGCATTTCTTGTTACCAGAACAGATCCAGTGGCACTCTGTTCCCTGTGAAATAGATTCAGCGAAGCTATAACAAGTGCTTGATTGGGGGGGGGGGGCGCTGACAACTGAGGATAGCACTTGCTGAGAGTCTGAACCTATCAATCCATTTTGCTGATAGGTATTTCAGTAATGCTAGAAGACTGTTTGATGCAATGGATAATGTGTTGGTCAGAGATAAACAGGATTCAAGCACCATTGTGCTCCCTCTCCCCATTTACCACATGGTCATATAATATATGCAGGTGCTCTACAAGGGTGCCTTTTTGTTCAGTACTTGTCCTTCAAAAAAGTATTGTCAAAGTGGGTGTCACATGTGACATATTACTCCTCCAATATGTGTGGTTTGTTTGTTTGGGGGGGGGACCCAGTTCAGCCCATTAAATACATTGACTTGGGCTACTTCCAGGGTGCACTAAACACTAAAATTGTTTTGAAACTGGCAAGATGTTTCCTGACCAGCCAACGCTAGTCAGCAATCTAGAGTCTGTATTCTGTACCAATTGTAGTTTTTGAGTCGTCTTATTATGGAAGCCCCACATGGAACGCATTGCAGTAAATTAATCCAAATATTATTAGGGCATGGAAGGCAGGGGCCAGCCTATCTCTGCCTATCTCTGTCTATGGGAGCCAACAGTTGACACAGCCTCGGCAGATGGAAGATGCTTCATACAACAGATGCCACTTGAGCATCAACACTTGTACCTTCTGAAAGAAACTGATGAATGCCACCTTGATCAGCACCAGTCACCTGCTGACAGTTCATCTCATTTGGGTTTCAGCATATTTGCTTTCATCCAGTCCTGAACTGGTGCTTTAGATTCAACCTCGATACAGAATGATAAAGAGTTGCTATAAATTGCTGTATTCTAAGATGTACATGCATGCACATTCTGTAATTTGGCTCAAAACATTATTATAATCCTAAAACAATTTACTCTTCCCTTCAATAGTAATTGCATAATTAGCCAAGGCCAGGTTGCTAGAACTGCAGTTCAGTGTGTGAAATATTGCTAGTGATTAGAGAACCTTCTAGACTTCCTGTTACCATACTCTCATATGTGTTATGTAATAATTATTGAGACTGCAACATAAATGATGTTTATAGAGGCTTGTACAAGAGGTCAAAGAAAGTACCAAAATAAAATCTAAGATTTAAATGTCTTTAGGCTATAATATTGAGAGGCACACCACAGAAATTACCTCAGGATGGAATGTCAGCAGCATGATTTTTCAAACCAAAGCTGCTGGTGCCGTGAAAAGTATCAGTTCTCTGGCTGATAATTACTAAGTGGTTGTCAACAAAGAGCAAATGCCAGTTTCCTGCGGCAAAGTTATGCCTGTAAGTTAAACAAGTGAATTCTCCCTGGCATATATATTTGTTTAAAATTGAGAGAACTATTAAACCACACAGTAAACACTAGGGATGTGTATCGTATCATTCCGATGTCCGATAACTATACGATAATGGTGTTATCTGACATCCAGTTAACAATAACGATACAATACAAATCCCTCCGAAATTATTGGACCCAAAAAAATTTTGGTCCGATAATATCAGATTTTATTGGATTATCGGATCACCATGAAAGTTACATACTTGAAACTTGGTCACAGTGCTTATGGGGTATGCCGAAGTATGTGTATTAAATTTCAGATCAATCCCTCCAACCTTCAATTTTATATGAATTTTTAAAACATAGTTTAACTTCTGATAGCTCAGAATGACAGCTCGCCATGTGCATTCATTCAGAGCTGTCAAAAAAGTTGTACAATGTTTAAAAAATTCATATAAAATACAGGGGTGGAGGGATTGCTCTGAAATTTAGCACATATGTTTAGCAACATATGTTCAGATCAATCCCTCCAACCCTCGCTTTTATATGAATTTATTAAACATCGTGCAACTTTTTTGACAGCAGGTTGAGCGGGCCTCAGTGCTGCCAAAATACTTCTTGTCTGTTTTTTTCCCCATAGGCTTGCATTGGGGGAAACACGTGCATAACTTTTTTTATTTGAAATGATAATGACATGAAACTTAGGGAGCCAGCAAGATCCAATCTGCAGTGTTCAAAAAGTTTCATGTCTCTATCTTTTCAAATTATACAGTTATAGGGGGTCCCCCAAAAGCCCCACCCCCCACTGCTTGAAGATGGGATCTGGATAGCCATTTGTGGAAAAAATTCAGAGCAATTGCTCAAACCCTCGATTTTCTGTGAATTTTTAAAAGATTGTGCTAGTTCTGACAGCTTTGATTTATGAATGGTTAAATCCACTACTGCGGTATCTTCACAGATTAAAAGAGTGCTACTGCGCTTTGTTGAATAGAAAATGGAAGCTATAGTAAGAGCGAGTAAAGTGGCTACCACTTTGATGAATGCAAAACCTGGTCTGTATTCTGTGAATGGGATAGGGGGAAAGAGGAGTGGGGTGGGGGGAAGGGGCAGGTCACAGCCAGGTCACAGAGGCATGCCCAGGATTTAATGTGGGGGGATGGGATACACTACCACAGAAGTGCTCCGGAGCCACATTTAAGAAAAACAATGCACTAAAAGGACTTTCCAAAAAGGCACCTTTTCCAGAGGGAAGCAGCAGAGTGGCTACAGATTTGCAACACCATCATCTGTGGTGAACAAGCCTAGTGTGCTCTCCCTCCACAATAAATCAACAGTGCAGATTGGCACAGAATAGCTGTGGACATTAGAAAATAAGTATGCCCTCATCACTCTCCAACTGCAGGGACATAAAAAATATTAGCAAACAGGAATCTTTACTTCCTATACAACAGGGGTGTAGAACCTCAGGCCCGAGAGCCAAATCCAGCCTCCTGGAGTTCCAATCCAGACCTCTAGGGTTTCCCAGATGACTATGACACCTTTGCCCTAGCCTGTCCCCTTTCCCTTAACCATCAGTTGTTTGGTGGTGTCCTAGCTATTAAGCAATTTTTCCTCATTCTAAAATGTTGAAATGCCTCTCCTAGGGCTTAGTTACTGCAGTAAGAGTTTTTAGCTACAATATGCTAGTATTGCGGGCACTTCAGTTGTGTCCCTTTTGCCTTTGGCCCCACCTCCTTTTGCTTTTGGCCCTCCCACCACTGGAATGCAGCCCCCGAAAGCTTCTCTGAAATGGAATTCGGTGCTGGGGCTGAAAGAAGTTCTGCACCCCCACTACACAACTTTCTGGGCCACCACTCTGATGATGGGCATGCATTTATGCTACCCCATTAGGACTAAGTCATCTCCCAACATTTGATGACTCTTAGCCAAGTGAGTTTCTTTTCTCTCTGTAGTATTGTCTTTAAGATTACATTAGGTGATAAGAAACTGCTATTTCTAGTGATTATTCTGGAAACACACAGACACACACATTATTACTTAATGCAACAGCCAACAGGTGATGAATATACCTGTGTGCAGCAGCCCTTGGTCTATAGTTCTCTGTCTGGTAATACAACACTCTGGGAACATTTTATGACTTCCTCGAGGCAACCAGTTTCATTAGCTTCATACTTCATGAGCCAGAGGAGAGCAGTTGCAGTTGTCATGGGAGCCTGTAGTGTTTGAGGAATAACCATTTTGGTACCTTTATCACCCTCAAAGCCAAGGTGAAGCACGGCAATCAAATCTAGATCTGGGAAAACATTGCCCTTAGGAGAAAACACACACCTACACACACCAGAATAAAAAGGGATTAGACAGAATATTAAAAGGTTACTGTATGTATGCTACCCAACTAGCTTTGGTTCTGAAGCATTTGCAATGTCTCCAGATGCAGAATATTCCCTTTAAAAAACAGAGATTTAACCTCAGGAATGAATCGTTTCTTTCTTCAGTGATATGATTTGTATTTTTTTTCTTCCTTTTTGTTATTATAAAAATAAAATGAACAAACAAAAGTGGGAAGCCTTGGATTATGCGGGGAGAAAATACACAACACAGTTTTGAGAATGTAATCCACAAGCAGATTGCAGAATTCTGGAAGATAGTCCCTTTAGAAACCCAGCTTTGCAACCCATCTTCAATTTACCTTGTTCATGATATTAGATAAATTAGCTCCCTTGCCATCAAGACCATGCCCAAACCTGCGAGAACTTGTGTGAATAAACTGTACAAATGTTAAAGGAAAGCAGCAAAGCAATACGAGAGAGAGAGAGAGAATGTGGAATTTATTTATTTTTAGTAGCTTCGGTTGCATGACCAGAAATGGTTAGAAAATAGATCTCCAGATGTTTTGGACTTCATCTCCCAGCATTTCTGACCATTGGCCATGCTGGCAGGGGCTTCTGGGAGTTGAAGTCCAAAATATTTAGAGATCTGCCCACTGCTAGCATGGACTCCACATGTCTATTACAGTGAACAGAAAAATCTGGGATTTAGGTCCTCCATTCTGCCTCTGATAGCCATCCAGCTCCAAAGTAGTGAAGCCAGAAATAGCCATGGCATAGGATACCATACCATATCCACATTGCGTCTGTTATGGGCATGGCCCTTAAGGGTTGTAATTTTCCAGCATTTTGGAGCTGGAATGAACATGGAAACCCCTTAATGAAATTTGCTAAATGAAAAGGAGTTTTGGTTAACTGAATATAGTTAAAGTCTGTTGAAAGAATTGTTGATTGTACGCAGATTCCTGAAGAACATTGAGATTATTATTCCTGAAGAACATTGAGATGCTGATGATTCTGCTGGCTGTATGGATTGCCCTCAACTGTGCTTGATAAGCTGTAATCAACACTTTTTGGCATGAGCTCTCTTCCCCAGCAATTTGTGTGAGATCTCTTGCTGCTGGCTATAACTCCATCAAGGTAAATACTTTCAGCCTGAGACATTTGGTAGTAGCTGAAGGCTAGGAGTGGGGAGCAAGCTAACCAAGCAGTACACGTTGCCCCTGGGAACCTAGACATTAATCCAGTACAGCCTCTGCTAAATTTATTTAAAACTCTAACAATAAACTCTGACTCTGCTAATAGTCAAACTATTCTACTTTTTTATTTCTATTATATACAGTGATTTTGTAACTCAACTCCTGTTCATGTCAATATTTTCACAGAAGAGATGCCCAGTGGATTCTGACTTGTGTCAGGGCTCCATCACACCTATTTTTTTCCCCTTCTGGTTTGCCTCTGCATTTTTTTACCTCCATTTTATAAGCGATGGTTTTCGCTTGTATGCTCTTCCACTCCACTCCACTCCGCCCCACCTCGCCTCCTTCCTCCTCCAGTTCATTGGTTGTGATACTCTGATAGGCGTGGGCTCCCCCCCCCCCTTCACTCTGGCTTTGTTATCTAGTGATTAGTGATTTTAAGGTTTCACCTCGGCTCTGTTTCTGCAGGCAATTGGAGGGTGGTGGTTGGAGCACTAAAAAGTCAATACAACCATTCAACCTACAATTCAACTCTGTACAATGACATGCTGGAGGAGGAGAACCACCCCGCCCTCCCCTTTCATCAGCAAGTCTCCATTAATGCATGCCCCCAAGAAAGGAAAAAGCGAGAGGGGGGAAATAATCCAGACTTTCCCCACACCAAAATAAAATGCATCAAGCGGGGAAGGGGCAAGATGAGTGCAGGACAGGGACGACGTCATGTGAGTACCAGGTATGGTGAGTGTGCAATAAATTGCTGGTGTGATGGAGTATTCAGTGAATACTTCCTTCTCTTAAGACTGAAAACAGTAGCAGAGCATCATGTTCATATTCCTCACTTTGAACTTTAGCCGGCCTTTTAAAATGTTTTAATCTATTTCACTGGTATTTTAAAATAGAAATGCCCATCTGACCAACATAGAATCACTTCATTCAGGTTCTCTAATCAAAACATTGAGCCTATCTACACTACTGCTTTAAAACGGTTTAAAACAGTTTTAAACGGTTTATAACAGTAGTGACAACTGTTGGGGCCCAGGACACACTCCATATACAGTTTTCAAAACGTTTTCAAAGTGTTATATCCTGCTTGTGTAGATAGGTTCACTGTGATGTGTAAGGAACTGCAGCTTCCTGCCCATCACCCTAAATTCCTTTATGGCACTCAAAAGCCAAGAGCCTTGAACACAAACATTCCAAAACATCTTGTGTAAAAACGCCCCATTTGGATAGTTGCAAACTTTTATCAAGTAGTTTATTTTAACAGTATTGAGTAACCTTTATAAAATGCAAATGTTGCAGTCCTTAAACAATAGGAGTGCTTTTCTAACTTGATTTTTATTAATACAAAACACTCCCAAATGATAAATACACAAAGCCCAAACAAGTTGATTCACTCTTACACTGATGAGGACCGTGTTTTTACCACTAAAGCAATTTCCCCCCAGTTCCAAACTTCCAACATAGAAAAGACAATAAGCAAAATTTGGTGAGCCTTCTAAACTTTTAGAGCTCAACCAACTTTGCTACACAATAATTTGTGGAGGAACAGCTGGATCAGGTTTTCCAGCTACTCCATGTCGTTGAGAAAGGGGAATTTTAATGTGAAGAGGAAATAATTCCTGCAGCACAGAGCTTTTGGGCAGTATCAAACGGTGTCATTCTGCTAGCACAAATGACATTGGGCTAGCAGAAACTAAGTTCCGAACTATGCACAAGAGAAGAATCCTACTAAAGTTTGTCCAAGCATGGTTGCACAAGAGCAGTTGTGCAAGAAGTTATTCCTGCATTGGCACAATGGAAAGATTCAACGAAACTCTGCTAGCACTTTTTGAGTGTGCAGAATGACACCTTTGGATACTACCCTATGTAATACATTTCATCATCAATCCTTTTTTACCTTAATGCCATAATGTGCAGAGTTAATTGTTCCACAACTCCTCCACTTTTTTATCCTTAGCTATATCCTTCCAATATTATGTATAAATATATCTATGTGGAAGATCCAGTCTCGAGTTATATCCTCCTCTCCCACTCTGACATATGTGCTGCTCTGCATGCGGAATTCACCTGCTGTTGCCTTCTACCTCATTGGCCCCTTTATCAAAAGTGCCAGGTTGTTCCCAATATATACCATGCTTTTAGATCCTGCCCCCATATAGTATGAAATTCTGAAAATTGTAGGTATTGAATTCTCTTTGGACCCAGTAACATTTTTATTAGGAAATGTTAAACATCTAGTTCCAACTGATGATGTGGAAATGCCTATTTGTTTGCTCTCTGGTGCCCTTATGGCAATAAACCATAGGTGAAAAAGAGTTAATTCTCCAACAATTGATGATTGGTATATGAGGGTTTGTGATATGGCCTTGATAATGACATTAATTAATATGATTAGAATCAGAGGGGGTGATCAGCCCAAAAAAAATGTAAATGAAAAAATTGAGTCTCTTTATGTTTTAATAGAATAGCAGGATTCAGTACAGCCTTATTTACTGTTAGGGGCAATTTAACTGGCATGAGTTTGATTATGTTTATAACTCTTCTTTGTTATATGGATTTACAAATCAATGTAAGATTAAATGTTTGCTTTTATTTATCTTTCCGGGGCCTTCCCAGTTGTTGGCTGGCACCCACTTTGGAGACTTTTAAACAGGCTCTTCGGCCATTTTATTCTGCCATGCATTCTATCCCTAGAGCCTCTGGTGATATGGTTATTTATTATGCTGCTTTTACTGCTTTTTGCATATCTATTCTATTCTTAAGATTGTTTTAATTTTGTTGTATTTTATGTATTTATTTCCAAGCTGCCTTGACTTTGATTTTAAATGTCATAATAAATATAAGAATAAATTTAAATCAATAATATAAATAATTAGATAGTCACGTTGTTCACTGGTGTGTTTTAAAACACCAACTATATTTTGTACTAATCTTTATGCTGGGAAAGATTACTTCTCCCTCATCCTCCAAACGTTCCCTCACTTTGTGGTAGAGATTTCCTCAATTAGAACAACCTCCTAAAAGGTAAAACTGTTCAGGATTCTGTTAATAGAGCTATTTTCTTTTGTGTCTCAAATTGTCATGGGAATAAACTGTACCTCAGGGTAGAATTGCATTCAGTTAAACGCAGAATTCAAAGCAGAATACTAAACTCATGTATATTATTATGTAAGTGCCATACATCATAGAATTATGTCCATCTTTGGTTATTATCTAGTTAAACACTATGTTCTGAACAGAATGTAGCTGATGAATTTGTTTGTTTAAAGTGCCGCCTACATTTCTATGGGCCACTGGCTCTATGCTGTGTTTTGGAGATAGCCATTTATTATGGGGGATACATCACTTTCATACATTTTCCATTTATGCCGGTTTGATGCAAATTGTGTATCCTTCTAATAGTTAATATCTGGAAGTGGTAGAAAATTTGTTTGTCTTTAACTGACAAATGTTACTTCCCCAAATATTATAGCTATGTTGGAACTGGTATGTTAAAATCCAAATTATTATTAATAGTAATAATAATTTCATTTCTATTCCACCCAATAGCCAATGCTGTCTGGGCAGTTCACAACAATTCAATTATGGTTTATTGGACCAACAAAGAAGTACCCCAATGGGATGCAGTCACATCCAATATTGCTCCCTTGATTTTACAAAATGTTGGGATGTGGTGGCTCAGCAATGTTGGGTGAGCCCTTCACCAAGGACACTGTAGAAAGATGCATTTTGTGATGATCTGCAAAGGTATTATCTGGTGCAGAAATGGGTGGGGTTGGGGCATGGCATAGGCAGGATGGGTTGGCTAATGCCCCACTTTAACGGCATTAGAACAAAGGGCAGTATCCAATACCGGCATTCCTGCATCAGTGGAGGCTCTCCATGCAATTTTGAATGGTGATTTTTATTTTTATTTCATGCCACTGCTGGTAATTTGCCAGCGCTAAATACATTGTGCTAGCAGGAACAACCAGTAGTCTAGCAGAAAGCTAGCGCCAGCTAGGTCAACCCAAAAAGCCTAATGTTCAAGTATTCCTTACTTCTTAAACATATGCATGTAAATGATGGCATCAGTTGTAATATGACTACCAATCATGGCAGCCAAAATATTCATGCAAATACTTATTTTATTTTCAATTTCTATCTCAACACCTGGCTTGACTGGGCCTTTATGAAAGATTATACCATTTTAAAAAGTATAAGGATGATGGTGATGATGATGTATTAGATAATAATAATAATAATAATAATAATAATAATAATACAGAAATATAGAGTACTTATATAGCATATTTCAAGCATTCAAAGTGCCTACCGTTCCTTATCTTAATAAGCCTTCCATCAGCCCTGTAAAGTAGGTCAGAAGCAGTACTATATTCATATTGCAGTTGGGAGACTAAAAGAATAAGGCACTCTCTAGTAAGTTTATGACTAAAGTGAAATATTTACTGTTTTTCTTCAACCGTTGCAGTACTTCATATATATTATCTCAATAATTACTATAACAAATGTGTTATTTGGACCAATGTTGTTATCATAAATCCCATATTAAACGGACTGGGACTAATGGGTAATAGGTTGACTGAAGCTACCCTAAGAGATTTGAGCCAGCAGGGACTTCTCTTCTGGCTCAGAAAACATTCTTCATCACTTTATGTATGCACCAGCTCTGTGCAAGTAATTGAATAAAACGTTCCATCAGGCTTTCTGTGTATTTTATCAAAGTGTTGCTGAATCAGAATGTTTCTGTGTTTGTTATTCTGCAACAGCATCTCTGCCCCTATTAGCCTCCATGAGCACAGGGAGTTGTAGTTATACAAGGCATAACAGAATTTGATTAAACATATTATTTTGAGGACACTTAATTTTGTTCATTCAAATAAGAGTTAGCCCTTAGCAAGCATCTGCTCAGCTGCAGAATGCCTCTGCATTTTCTAGTGCAGGAGTCATTTTGAACAGGGAATAGCTCCTGCCTAGTTAATGGAAATAAAATGAAAACATTGTGTGCCTGCATCTTATTTGATAATTATTTTGCCCACTCTGGCATGGATACTAAAGCAATCAGTAATTACAGCATCAGTATTCTTATCCTGATCTCATCTTCGGCTTACTTGTCCACTACCTCCCCAAATAGCTGGTCTTATGAACTTAGAACTCTCTCTGGAGTATTATGAAAAATACTCTAACACCATTATGAGTTGCTGAAAAGGTAATTGGATGGGTTGCAACAATTTTCTTTAAAGCTATGGGCTGAAGCTAGACTAAGGATGGATTTGAATGAACGCAGAGAGAAACTACACACTGTGGGTTATTTCGGCCACCCCTGTGCATGCTGCTCACGTACCCACCATTTGCTTAATTACCTGTGCCAGCTCACAAGTTGCTGTGTCATCCAAACCCAGTGTGTGATGCAGCAGGAGTGGCTTTTAACGCACCCCACAACTTCTACTACAAGCCTTGGGTTGTAGGGTGAGTTAAAAGGTACCCCTGCCACACCACGTGCCAGGTTCGGATGACACAGCACCCACAATGTGGTGCATGTAATTAAGCAAATGGTGGGCACACACAGGGGTGGGAGAAACTACCCATACTGTGTGGGTTTCCCCCACTGATCGTGCGAACTCAGTCTGAAAGTGCAACCTTAATGCCCCAATGTAGATAGCCGGAAAATGTTAGGATGGTACGTTGCATGTTAAACATCTTCTCTTGCTGTATTTGTTTTCTTGCCATGACATTTTGATTCAGGTATGCAGGAAACAGGTGTGTTCCCTTCATGATATTGAGACAGTAAGCAATCTGGAAAATACGTTCTATGAGGAAAGTTGTTTAGCCTAGAGAAGAGAAAATTAAGTGTTTATTTGATAGCCATCTTCAAATACCTGAAGCACTGTCACTGTCACCAAGAAGATGGAGCAAATTTATTTTTTGTTGCTCCAGAGGGTAGGACCCAAATCCATGGGTTCAAATTGCAAGAAAAGGGGTTGCTCCAGAACGTACAACCCAAACCAGTGGGTTCAAGCAAAAAGAAATGGGGTTTTGACTAAGCATTAGGAAGAACTCATATGAGCTGCTCTGCACTGGAATAGGAAATGAAAAGACCAGAACACAGTATAAATCTTCTTAGTGTAAAAGAGAAACATCTTGGGCATTTTAAATTGTGGCCATTTCACATAAAGGCTAAACTATACAGTTATTGCCTTACAGTGTTTCAAAGAACATCTGGAAATCTTCAATTTCCTCTTAATTTCATGACAACTAAGACAGGATAACAAATGGCCTACTCTTAAACATAGTGTTTTATGTTGGAAAGAATATTTGATTTCAGCAATTATTTTTAAAAACCTCTATATGCCCATGTGCATGCACCCCTCTATTACCCAGAAAACATGATGGACTTAATGACTTGCCCATAACAAACAATTTGAAGGAGTCCAGATAAAACAGGATTTGCGGTATAACATAGTTCCTGAACGGAAGAATCCCTTATTCAAGGTTAGATCATCATTCTCTATAGAGAAATACCAAGCCTGCACAACAACAACAGGGACAATGTAATCATAGCATTATTCCATGAAGCAGGAAGCTTACACAACAAATTATGAGCAAATAAGTGGTGTGGCTCAAATTGAAGTGCAGCAGCTCCAAAGAAAGCCTGACTTGAAATTATTTGCTGTAGTGAGGAAGGATGAGTTTAGCCCTTATGTTGATATTTCCATGATCAAGCACTTTTGTAGGCAACATGACAGAGTGGTAGACTACCTCACCCAGCCCCTTGTCAATCCAACTTCCCCTTGCCCTTCTCCCAACGGACTTCAGTGTTGCATTTTCATGAACATTAATCATGGTTAATGCTAACTGGGGTTTGTATCCAATGGTGTCATTCTGCCCTGGGGAGGGAACCACTGGAGAGTTGGAGACCATCTGGAGCAGATTTGGGGAGAGGCATGCAGGTGATAGGAGAGGATGGGGAAGTCCTCCTACATGAGTGGATGCCCCATTACCTGAGCGGACATCCATCTGTGTGAGGGTTGGATCCAATCCTATGTTCCCTCCAAGGCTGACGGAGTGAGCTGGGTGTCCAAGGCAGCAGATTTTTAGTGTCATGAAAGGACAGCAGTTTGTTAGACATTTAATCTTAGTTTGACTGCCAAAGAAAGGTGCTTGTGGGATTTTCTGCCTTATATACCAGAATAAATGGGCTGGCTTTGAATACTATGCACCTTGACTTGGGTGGGTAGAAGGCACCATTGGCTGTTCCACAGAGTGACTTGGTATGGCGCTGGTATCTCCTCAACCAGGGTTTGCAAACCTGTTTCAATTTAGCCCCTACTGTCCATCTTGGTTTAACTGGGATGCAGCTGGTACTGACACAACCTTTAACCATGGTGAAGGCAGTGAGGAAAGAGTAGAAGTAATTCAGCTAGAGAGGGGAAAGACTGGAGAAAGGACTTACACCCATTCTCTTTGCTATATCTGCACCTGTGTGATATTAAAACTAGCTGACTAATTCTGCATTAAGTATTTTTTTAATGTGTGTGCTGTCCTGATGCTACTTAGAAGGGCTTGGCATTATTTGGGGAAAACTGCAATCTAAATATCTAGTTATGTGTTACATGTATCACATGAAATGCAGACCTGTGTACAACAGACCAGAGAAGTTCAAAGATCCTCCAGAGAAAAGCAGAGAAAGCTAGAGGAGATTATATAGGACCTATTATATGTTCTAGGCAAATAAATTAAGAAGTGGTAGCTACTGGCACCTTTTCTCCCTCCCTCCATTGTTTATAATTCCTTATCTTATCTCTCCTTTAAAAGCAAATTGCCTCTGCCTTGCTCCATCTCATCCCCTACCCACCCGAGGGTAAGATAAGAGAAGTAGATATCAAGGATGGAAGGCTCCTAAAAGACAGCCACAGGCTCCTCCCACGTGCTGATAACCCCCACCAGTTTCCTCTATGCAGCTGTGGCAGCAGCCGTTATTACTGGCCCTCACAATGCCGCTTCTCACTCACTTGCTCAGGTGGGCAAGCGGCACTGGCAACAGGAAGTGGCACCCACTCACCTGCCCTTCCCCACTGGGTGTTATCCTTCCTGCCATCCAGAGGGAGATATCAGGTAAGGGACTAGGTGGTGGTGGTGGCGGCAGTCCGTGTGGCTACTGCTGCCCACTAGCCACCACCTGCTTGCTTGCTCACCAACTAGCTCATGAGGATCGAACTGGGGTGGGTGGGAGGAGATGGGAGATGGCTGGGAGATGGGAAGAGAATGGAGGAATTTCTTCATGTGTCTCTTTAAGCCAGACATTGGTACAAAAATAATGTAATACTGCCAGTTTTAGAGCCTATCTTTAAAAAAAAAAAAAAAAAGCATTATTACTGTCATTCATATTTTTTCAAGTCTCATTTCATGACAGGACAGCATTCAAACATTTTCTTTTCTTTCAAAACTGAAAATATCTTTCTCAGCCAGGCTTAAATATTTGAATATTATTCACCAAAGAAATTGCCTTTCAGAAGAGTATCTAAGCATAGGCTTAACTATGTTTCTATTCAGAGAGCACTTTCATAAATATACATATGTCTGCCTACCACAGCTATTCAGAAAGAAAAAAAGAAAGTATTCAAATGCACACCTAGAGTTAAACACAGATTTGAGCCATATGGATTCCAGAGGGGTTTACCTATGCTCCCGGCTATTGAAATGGATGATTATAAATTACAATAGTGTGAAAGTAATCCAGTAAATTATAGCCTAGAGCTAATGGCTGCTATGTAACCTCCCCAAGGTTACATAGCAGCCATTGGGAGAGATGAGAATACAAATTCTAAGATATATATATAAAGTAAGACTCTAAAATTTAGAGTCTAAATGTTAAGTATATTATCTTTCAGGGTGTGCCTCAACACTTGAACTAAAATGCTTCATGAAGGGATGCTAAAGTCATGGATCCAAGGTAACAATTCTCTTCTAGTTGGGCTCCTGAGCTTTTTAACAGGTACGTCACAGGCAGAAATTCGACAGGTGAAAGTCTTCCTCTATGTTTCCTTTCCTTTCCTTTTCTTTATTTACTAGCCCTGCTCTTGTGTCTTTTAACAGCAATTTGACACTCAGAAATTAAGCAGATGCAGCTGTGTGTTTTCCAGACATGGGAATAATTTGGAAGGGATAATTTGGGAGAGAGAGCAAATCTTTTCTGCTCTATATCATGTGTCAGGTTCTGGCCAATGGCTGAGGAGCAGAGCTGAAAACAAATTCAAAGCCATATCTATAATATGTGCTACATTTAGCTTCATAGTAGTCTTGTAATAGTGCCCAATAGAACACCCAGTTTGCACTTAGTTTATAGAGGATGGCTTTTTCGAGACTTGACTTCTGCAATGTGCTGTACATAGGGCTACCTCTGTGCCTAGTCTGGAAACTTCAACTAGTGCAAAATATGGCAGCCAGGTAGGTCACCAGTCCGTCTAGGGGTGGCCATATTACATCAGCATTAAGATCACTCCACTGGCTGCCAATTAGTTTCTGGGCAAAGTACAAAGTGTTGGTTATTACCTTTAAAGCCCTATATGGTTTGTGTCCAGGTTACCTGCGGGATCACCTTCTCCCATACAATCCGCTCCGCACGCTTAGGTCCTCTGGGAAGAATTTGCTACGGTAGGCCAAAACCAGGCTGACAACTATTACCCAGAGGACCTGCTACAGACTGTCTGACTGTGGGTAAGTGAGTAGGGTTTAGCAAAATGCAACACACAAGCCACCTTAAACACTGTTGTTTAACCAAAAGCTTTAACCAGCAGGATTTAAGGTGTCTTCTGAACAGGCCCAGGGTGGTGGTAGCATAATAGAGATTGTTGATAGTGCCACAGAGGGTGGTGACACCACACAGATGCTAGGTCCAATCTACCAGTAGAGCGCTAAATGATTCTCAGTAGGTCATGGGTGAGCAACCTCAGGCCTAGGAGCCAAATCTGGCCTGCCTGGATCCAAATCTGATCATCTCTGCTTCCCAGGTGCCATGCCCCATTCCTATGGCCCCATCCCCTTTCTCCCATCCACCACTCATGGTTTCCCAGCTTTTGGTACAGTTTCCCCAAAGAAACGCCAATTCCCTAAAGGTTGAATTGCTTCTATCCGTCTACCTATGGAGGTTATGGGTTCTCCATCTCTGGAGGTTTTTAAGAAGAGGCTTGACAGCCATATTTCATGGATGGTTTAATTGGCTTTCCTGCACATTGCAGAGGGTTGGACTAGATGATCCTTGTAGTCACTTCCAACTGAACAATTCTATGATTCTACGATTCCTAAGGTTTAGTTACTGGCAGGAAGAGCTTTAAGCTATAATATGCTGATTATTATTATTATTATTATTATTATTATTATTAGACTCAGTTGTTTTGCCTTTGGCCCCACCCATTTGGCCTTTGGCCTGTCCCCACCACTGGAATGAGGTCCCCGAGACCTTCTCCAGAACTGAATTTGACCCTCAGGCTGAAAGAAGTTCCCACCCCTTGTAGTAGGTCGACAAGGTTTCTGACTCCCAATTGTTTAGCAATAGCAACAGCAACAAAACTTTCCTCCACCACCAGTACATGGGGGAAGAAACCGTGAATGGATTTTTGTGTGAATGGACTGTGAACTCAGTTTTTTTTATTGCACACCCTGTATGGGAAGAACTGTGTTCCTTAACTATAAGTTCCATTAGCTGGCCTCTGTTTTGAACCCAGCTCCAGATAGCAAGAGTATGCCATGCACTTGTTACCCTTGGGATGTTGGAGAAACCCGCAACAGAACCAAATGAGTTTGGGTTTTTATGAATCTTCCCCATGGATTCTGCAGTGGACTGACTTTTCCCTGTCAGGCGGACTTGCAGATCGTTTTCCTAAACAGATCTTCATAGCCATGATTAACGCAAATGGCCTTTTACAAAAAAGGCCAAACTGTCCTTTTTACATAAAATGGCAGCTTGGCAAGGGAATGGGAAGCCATATGCTGTTTGCTGGGCACCCATGGTCTGACTGGCAGCTCAATGCATATATCAAGTAGGGCTGGGCAGTCAGTGGAGATCCCATGAGCAGGGTTGAGTTTGCCCATCCCTATTTGGCAGTTTAATTTTGAATACTTTTCCTAATTGTGTTTAATATAGACTTTTCCTTTTTTACAGCAGCCGCACAGTGGGTTGACATCTACATTGAGCCATCCACCACCACAACTTGAAGATCGCTTTCTTGGTTAGCCACTGCTAGCTTAGACCCCATCAGGTTATACTTGAAGTTGGGAATTCAGTTTTGGAGAAGCTCTGGGTAAGCTCCATCCCAGTAGTGGGTGGGGCAAAATGGGCAGGGCAAAAGGGGTGGGGCCCAAATAAAAAAACAGTACAATTTTACTTAAAGCTCTTATTTCCAGTATATTATTATTATTATTATATTATTATTATTATTATTATTATTATTATTATTATTATTATTTCTTACCCGCCTCTCCTTCTGGATCGAGCTAACCCTTAGAACAGGCATTTCCACCTTTTAGAATGGGAAAAAAACATGCCAAAGCTGGAAAGCCACCAAATGATTGGCTGTGAGGGAAAAGAGGGTGTGGCCAGGAAAAGGAGCATGGTTCCTAAAGACGGTAGTGCACGCGCTGGTAACTTCAAGGCTCGACTTCTGCAATGCGCTGTACATAGGGCTACCTTTGTGCCTAGTCCGGAAACTTCAACTTGTTCAAAATATGGCAGCCAGGTTGGTCACCGGTACACCTAGGGGTGATCACATTACACCAGTTTTAAAATCGCTTCATTGGCTGCCAATTAGTTTCCGGGCGAAGTATAAAGTGTTGGTTATTACCTTTAAAGCCCTACATGGTTTGGGTCCAGGGTACCTGCGGGATCGCCTTCTCCCGTACAATCCGCCCCGCACACTTAGGTCCTCTGGGAAGAACTTACTCAAGCCAGCCAGAACTAGGCTGGCGAGTGTTACCCAGAGGACCTTTTCTTCCATCGCTCCCAGACTGTGGAATGGTCTGTCGGAGGAGGTTAGACAAATTGACAGTCTTCATGAATTTAAGAGAGTCATGAAGACTGTCCTCTTCCGACAGGCCTATCCAGATGAATTTTAGGATATTTTTAATGTTGTGTTGTTCTCGTTTTTAAAAATTTTTAACTGTTGTGAATTTTTGTGTTTATATTGTTGTTGTTCCCCGCCTCGATCCGGAGGGAGAGGCGGGTTACAAATAAATATTATTATTATTATTATTATTATTATTATTATTATTATTATCTGGGGAACTATAGAGGGTCAGATTGACCCATGGGCCTGACTTTCTCACCCTTCTGTCTATCCGTGGACTAGACAACTCGCAATGGCCTAGGAAAAGTTGGCTTTGCCATAACATGTATTCATTTTTACTTACTTTTATATTCTACCTAGTTCAAAAGAGTCTTTATGACTCTTTCAAAAAAGAAAAAAGTGGTCTTTTACAAGCTATTATTTATAAGTTGGAAATGACCTACTTCACAGGACTGCTGTACTGGTGAGCAATACACACAAAAATGCAGGTATTCATTCTTGCAATGTTAGCCTGCCTTTCCACCCAAGCAGTCTTTAATGCAGTTTAAATCATTAAACGTGTTATTGGCAATGTGCTTTGTGAATGACAAATATTAAGTAAATATTATTATTTGTTCAAGCAATCCTTGCACTGGAGTATCTTGCAAGAATGTATGTTACTACCATTAAAATCCAATCCAAATTTGCTCCAGATTTTGGGCAAAGGCTATAGAACAATTAATCATGTTGCATAACAAGTCCCTCACACTCTTGGCACCTGGCTACTAAGAGGCACTAACAAGATAATTTGCTTGAGTCTTGTATTACAATCATCTATGTTCCCTTTGACTCAGATCCATGCTATTATCAATGTTTCCTTTAAGCTAGGAAACTTAGCTATGGGTCACATCTGGGCCATTGAAAGCACAAACAAATTGGCTATGGGTCACATCTGGGCCATTGAAAGCACCATCTTTTCCTCTCCTCTTTCTCTAGAATTGTGTCCTATGAGTCATATGTCATCTACTACTGGTACTAACTAAATCACCAGCTTTCAGTTTTATGGTTCCATGAAACAAATGTTTTGAAACGTAACGGCTGCTTTAGAACTGGTTACATTAGAACTGTAATGGCTGCATTACATTAGAAATATAACGGCTGCCATTGTGTATGGGAGTCAGGTCCCCCAAGGTCAAAGCGCTACTTAGCAGGGATGATGACATCATCTGTCACTTACACACACACCAGCCCTCAGACTTCCCTGTTCTCTCTGAGCTGCAATCCTCACAGTAGGGAGGATGGATTTTTATAGCAGCAAGATATTGTTGTCGATTATCCCTGTTGTAATGCAACATGTTTTGGTATTGTTGTCAATTATCCCTGTTGTAATGCAAAATGTTTTGGGGTGCCTTGGTCTTGAATGGGCAAGACCCATTAACTATAGACCTTGTTCAGACATTGTTCAGACAACACGTTAAGCCGTGGTGATTGAGCATTTTGAGCTAAACATTGTGGCTTAGCATGTTGTGTGACTCACGAAAGACATCACACACACACACACACACACACACACACCAACGTAGCTGACTCCATTTTTGGACTCTCTTTGGGCTGTGGCTATGGCAACTTGTCATGATGAGTGCCTACACTTCAACATTTAACACTACATTACTGGAACCAATAATGGGATCACATTTAATAAACAGAGCAACTCCAGTCCTAACTTACATACATAGGTTTCATTATTTTCTATCTTCTTTGCAGAAAGTAAAGTAGGAATAAATTACACTCACACCTTTTTGTTTCACAAACTTTAACTCATAGCCAGCTAATGAAAATGTGAAGGAAGAGTGAACTGTTAATATGTATAGAGCACTAGTTTCAACAGTGCTAACAATATCTTCCAAAATTCTGCTGCACACTCTCCTACTTAGATACTCTGAAAGGCCATTAATCTTGCTTTAAAGACAATAGTTCTTCAAAGTCTGAAGAGGACAAAGTCAAAGTTGTCCTCTAAAACTAATTTTTGGTTTCAAGCATTGTGATTAAGGGATAGCATTTTAATGTTGACCTCTAGATCAGAGTATACAAATGAAAAACAAAGCATATTTCAATCCTTCCAGTGTTTACAGGAAATAATTTTCCAGTAAGAGTAAAAAACAAAAGTGAATGCAATTCTCAAATTAGACAGGTTCAAGAAATCTAAGGTGGCAATCTTATACCACTTACCTGGGAGCATGCCTCATTGAAAGCTATAGCACTGACCTCTTTAATTAGACATATGTAGGATTACATTGTAAAACTATTATTTTAATATATTATGAGAATTGTGATTTTTTTAAAAAATGTATGTTTATTATACAATGTTATTTAAAACAGCAAACATATATAACACACTATCTTGCAAAGGACAGAAAAATAAGACAGTGAAAAATAAGGTGGAATGGTCCAGTATAACAGAGAAACAAAAATCTACAAATTTAGAACATGATCTATACAGCATTCAATACTTCTAGTCTAACTTCTTTTAAAAACATTCTGCTTCAGTTTTTACAAGATACAAAAGCCTAGAGAACCAAGTGTATTCCAATTTTTAAGAAAAGGGAATCAATTTTCTAAATCATCTTTTGTTTTTAATCCATCCCACATCTTTATAATGCATCAATTTACACGCACTGATGCGACTTCCCATTCTTCTAGTGACGGAAGAGGTTCTTGTTCCCAATTGCTTGTAACCAATATCCTTTCTAGTCAGCCACACAATGATGATATATTCATAATATTTCTTTTCCTTAATTACATCTTTCACCATGCTGAGCAGCAACACTAAACAATTCATGGGTAAATCATACCTGTTATTTCCTTTTTAAAAAAAAATAGGTTGAACAAGAAAAATCTTCTTTGCATGGCCCAACAACTGTGCCATTTTTAAAATTACACTGCCTTATTTTTCTCTGTGGTGCCTACAGCTCCCCCTCCTCCTCCTAGCCAAGCCCCACTGGCCAAAGGAAACACCATGGCCATCAGCCCAGCAAAGCTGCCCATACCGTAGCTCACCATTTTAAAATATTTGGTTTTTCTCTTAGGTTTTGAATCACATTATTTTGAACCAATCAGACATGGCCTTTCAGGACACATGGTCAATGAGAGTACAGGAACAGGGAAAGGGCAGCCTTTATGTCACTCCTTTGCCCTCATTGGCCATATCCCACCAAAGGCAGCATCTGATTGGTTCACATGAAAACTATTCAAAACCTGGGGGGATGTTATTTTAATAATTTCTCCCTTAAGGTTTGAAAAGCCTGGATCTGAACCAATCATGCCTGGCTGGCTTCCACAGCACTTCTTTTTGCCAGTGGGGCCATGCGAAGAGGAGGAGGAGGAGGAGCCACTGCCCCTACATAACCACTACTGCAGGCAGTCAAACATTTCCCAGAACTCCTGGACTGCCAGGCACCAAACCTGCAGTCCACAGTCCATCCCTGGTGGCACCATTGAACATGCAGACATCTTTGAAGTGGTGCATGCACCTCAAGTGGTGAGGATTGGAAGCGGAGATGGGGCACAAGCAAGTATAGACCAAACTGGACCTATGCGAACAGAATTCACTCCTCGTTCTTGCTGTGTACAGTTAATTTCAAGCAATGTATCCTAGCCTTTTCTTTAGTCAGATATAGCATTATGGGACTCAACACAACTGAAAGAGTTGGCAATGAAAGCAGGTCACAAAAGATACCACATTTCTTTTTAGTTTCTCTTCAGACAGCTTTCCTTTTTCTTTTTTTCCACATGTTGTTATGGTTGCCAGCAAAGTTTAAAAACTGCCATAAAGATCCTGCTGTCCAAAAAAATGAAGCAATATGTTTATTTGTATCCTCAGTTGCTCAGCAGTGATGATGATCAATATCTGATCATTCTTTCATGAACTGACAGGGTGCAGGTAGGCAAAAGTTATCTTTTTCCTAGCATGTTTTTAAAGAATAGAATCTGTTTTGATCGAACAGTAGCTTCATAGGGAGACAGAAATGGGTAAGTGCTCTCCCATGGCATTCTGTCTTCCACCTGGAGTAGAAATAGGTGTGCAAACTATCAGATTAGTGATGCACTTTTTTTTTAGTTAAATGGGTGGAAATGTTATGATTTTGAAGCTTTGCTGTTTCTGACTGCTTAAATCACTGCACAAAAAGAAAAACAGAGTCAAAACAAGATTTCTGTGACGCCCTCTAAAAACTATGTATATGTGATGTTCTACTGCTTGAAGTTGGAATTATGTTGCAAAGTTTATTGTTGTGCTATCCATTTGTTTATATATATTTTAAAAGGAGTAAGGATTATAACAAGTAAGGTAAATGACTAGGCCAAAATGTACTTACTGTTTGTGGTTATAGGTCTGAGTAAGTATAGAATGATTGGCTGGTTGTGGGAGAGGGCCTGGATTGGCTGGCTGTATGCTGATTGGCTAGTTTTTAGAGTGCCTGGGTTGGTGAGTTGTGTAAGAGTGGGAAGAGCTAGAGAGCGAGTGGAGTGTATATGTGTGTCTGACAGAGAGAGAGCTGACAGGGTTGATTGTGGGTTGATTAGGGGGAGGAGTTTGAGAGATTTGAGAGAGTATTTGATGAGATGTGAAGTGTGTTTGATTTAATATTGTAAGACTGAGATATAGCTTTAAGAACAGTTAAGTATTTAAGTATACTGACAGAAACTACTAATCTTTGTACTTGTAACCACCACGCAAATGAACTGAGGAAACCGTTAAGCTTACTGAGACGCAATATGATATGAACATTTTATTTGTCTCTGGCACAAAGGTTGTTACAATTGCAGCATTAAAACAAAAGATCTCTATGACAACCAAAATACTTTCAAATTCATAGGGAGAGAATACATATAAGGGAGTCAGACTGTGAGAAAAGGCTGAGGTTTATACTGTTAAAAAATAATGCAAACTCTAATATCAAATCACAGAAAGTTATAGCAGGTGGTCCCCTCTGCAATCTACACCTGATTTCTTTAGGAAATTTTGGCGGATTTTTTGAGCTGCTGCGGCAAATGTTGCGACCTTGATGGTAATTGCTTTACTATGATCTGCTAACAGATCACAGATAATATCAGCAGTGGGCCAACCCACTCTTGTTCTCAAAAGCTCTCCCAGGAAACGATTCCTAATATCTTTATACAAGGAGCAGCGTAACAAGTAATGTACGACATCTTCCACCTCCCCTGCACCACAAATACATGTCCGCTAGATATAGGGAACCCCTTTATACTTCCCCTGAAAGCTGAAGGCATTGTTTGAAAACGGAGGGCAATGAAGGCCTTTCTGAGAGCAGGAAAAGTCAAGTATTGGAAATACTGTGATAAGTACTGTTCCCTCTTAATATGGCTAAACCATGGGGAAAAGGCCTGCTGCTGGCTAGCAAGTATGTTTTCATAGAAGACTGCCTCAAAAATTTTGTTTCTTATAGCAAATTTATCTAGAAGAATTTGGACATCCTCCAGACAAGAATATGACAATGCCAACCAATTGCAAGCCCATCCACCTTTTACAAGCTGTTCTGTAAAACATTGCTTCACCAGATTGCTTTCTTCAAAATGCAACAATCTTTTCCCATAAAGTATAATTGCCTTGTGAATTCTTGCCTTTATGGAAGGCAAGTCCACTTCCAATCTTAATAAAGGGGAGGGTACCCCAGGAGGGAGTACCAGCAGTTCTTTCACAAACTTATTCTGTATAATCTCAACAGATGAAGCAAAGCCCTGGCCCCATAACTCCACTACATATAGAAGTTGGGGGAGTACCTTAGCTGTATATAACTTCAGAACAGGGACTACTAGGGAGTCACCTTTATGTCTCCCATAAGAGATAATTACTTTTGCTGTTCTCCAGGCTGAAAGTTTTGCTGCCTCTAGATGAGATTTCCAACTGCCATTATATGCAAAGTGAGACGCAATATACTTATGTTAATAAATTCTTGTAAATTTCAACAAACTGGTGTGGTCATTGAAGTGTACCTGAGGAAGGTACTGGTGGCAGCAGGAACAAAGAGGTTGTCTGGAGGCCAGGTTGCTGAACTGTAGAGCTGTGAGGCCTAAATAGTAAAGGCAGGACAGGGGCAGCAGCAGCAAATGGTCGAAGATAATGTCACAGTATACACTTCTGAAAACTCTTGATTCATGCCCCTTCCTGTTATGATAGGTTTGTCAATTTTTCAACCAAACTGGCCCATGGAGTTATGCCTTTAACAGTGGTTTGATATGTAGGAATTAGCAGGTGAAGTTTTTCACAATATGAAGATAAACATTATCTTATACAATTTGTGGGCACCCTGATAGTCTGACATAAAGGGGAAAGGCCACCATAGTTTGTGGCCATAGATATATTAAAAACAGAGAGCCCCCATGGTAACTTAAATTGTGGCTCAGCTCTCAGGGGGAAGGACGCGATTTAAGGTAAGACTTGGCAGTGGCAGCAGTGAGAGGTAAGCTCCAAGTCCTCACTTCCAGCCAAATAGTTTTATCATGGTTTTAACCAGGGTGGATAAACATCAATGTTTTTAAAAAATAAATTTTAAAAAAATGATTTTTTAAAAATTTAAATCAGATTTTTAAATAAAATGCTTTTTCTATTTAAGATACATTATAGTCCAAAGGTTATTCATCATGAAATAAGGATTAGTTTTTATTATGTAGCATGAGGCTGTATATTCATGCAATGTTTAAATTTTTTGGTAAATGAATTCCATTAATCCATTCACAATGTCATGCTCTTCCAGAGGTTTCTGTAAGATTATTGGGCAATTTTTTCTATCTAGAAGATATTATCACAGATGCTTGGTTTTACAGTTCTCAAAACTGTGAATTTGTGTCTGCAGAGGTCACAATCCCATTGTTCCTTTGCAAATCTATGTACACAGAATCAACCCCTTTACCTCTTAAGTGCTAAGTTTTAAAAAATGCAATGAATAGATTGTTGGTAGTGGAATAGATCTGCACAAGAAGCTAAGTGTGAGGAGGGAGGGGCAAGCAGTAAAAATGAAAGTGAAACCTTCTGAGCAGAATACTCCACAAGTCTGTGGATCTTTGTGTGCATAGCCTGAGGTTTATCATATTATTCTTTCCCTGGACGAGAAAACCTATAATGGCAGCAGGCCGTAAAAGACACCCAGTTTGGGAATATTTTAATGAAGTTCCTCTACCTATGGATAAGGCAGGCATGCGTGCAAAATACAAACACTGCAACAAAGAAATGCAAGCCCTGGTGGCCCGAATGAAACAACATCATGAGCGAGGAAGAGTGCACTTTTTTTGAGGGGGGGAGTCACAAGATTAAATCGAGTCTTTCTGAGTATGATTTAAATCAAATCACCCTGTTTTTAACCTTGTTTTATCATAGTTTTGTGCATTTCAAAGTTGTTTTAAACAATGCTGGAACAAACAGTGTTATCTATGGCTCACTCTCAGTTTTGAACGTCAAAGTGTGCTTCTGTTCCTCTTTTCATTTCTTTTTCTTTTTTAACACAGAGGAGTCCAGTGGATAGCCTTGTACATAACATTAGCTTAATAACTCTATTAACTTTTCTAGTCTGCTACTTTTTATCTTTTTACCTTTTTATCCTCATTCTGGACATGAAACAGCAGAACATATCAGCTAAATTAGCATTGTTAGCTACAACAGCTGGTTGACTAAGAATGGACTATGACTCCGGAATATGAGGATGTGAGTAACTCTCCTATTCCCACCATGTTGGAAACCTGCAATCTATTGAACTTGGTTGTTACTAGTGTGATAAAACAGAAATATGGTTCTTACCAGAAGTGATTATAGAAGCTTGGAATGCTGCCTTCTCTTGAGTTAACTTCACATAGACTATGTAAACAAACAAAAATTACACAGTTTTACACTTCCAGAGGGATGGAGAATAAATACAGAGAGACAAGAGAAGAAACTACCCAGCACCTGAATTCAATTTTAGATTGGACATTTGGCACACAGGGAGACCTCAAGATAGTTAACATGGATCCATCTTCCAATGACCTTGCACTAGAGCCAGCTTTGGCAGAAAACTTGGCCCCCCAAAGATTAACACAGCCTTTTGAGAATGCTTTGTCAAAGCAGTTAAATAAACTGATGATAAAACAAACTGATGAACTGGCTGGTAAAGAGAAATCAGCCAACCTAGAAGAAAAAGCTAATAAGAATGAGCCGCTCTCTCAGAAGGAACCGATAAAAGGAGAAGGTCTCCAATTGAAGGCTGGCTTTTCATAATAATGAGAGACATAGAACTAATTAAAACTTTTTTATCTGAGTGTAACAACTTTTTAACCACTCTGGTGGAAATGTTTATAAAGACAGGCCCAAGACTCAAAGGTGAGGATTTGGGGAGAGTGTGTAGTAAAGTCCCAACATAAAAACCAAACAAACCAATATTGGGGAGTAGAAAGGATTTTTAAGAGAGCAGTTAAGAAGAAGAGATGAAGTAATATGAAGAAGTGTAAAAATATTTTTAAAATCCAAAGATTCAACAATACAGTAAAATGGATTTTGAGAAATTGTTTAAGCTATTGGACCCTAGCCCGAAGCAGAAATCAGAATCAAAGAATATGAAGCAAAGTAAGAAGAAAACTCTATTAAAGGGAAACAGCCACGAGAATATTAAACCACATCTGGAAGAGGCAGTTGACCTCCCATCACGTTCTTCCTTACACTTCCCAGTGCAGGTTGAGATTCCCGATCAGCAGGACCCATGGGACTATGTACTTTTGTGGCCCAAACTACCCAAGAAAAGGATGTTTGATTATATTTAAAAAATGGACTTTAGCACTCAACCGCCAAAAAATTGGTGCTTTCTAACTATCCCAAACCCACCGGTTTCCTCACACAAATTGAGTGCAAATTACATCTTTTTAAAAATCTGAATGGGATTCTCCTGGGATTGTTTATCACAGATGACGTACTACAAGTGGAATATCTATATTATAATGTTGTTTCCGCACACGCCGTGGTTACTATTAGTGGGTGGGATAAAGCCAGACTAGTCCTTCAGTGCAAAGATGCACTCACCAACTGGGATATTTTAATATCAAGATTCTTTGTGAATATAGCACACACACCCTGGCTCTACTGGTGCACCCCATCTCATGCACAAATGACAACATAGTTAGGGTGGATAGTTATTTGGAGAAATTAATAGAGTTCAACTCTGTTGAAGAGGCCACCCTTTCTCACAAAGCCTAGGAGCTATATGGACAGGTTAAGGAGGCGCATACTGGGCCCTAAGCTCAAATATTAACCTCGGAATAGAAGACAGCTGAATTTAAAGAGGAGAGAATGTTATTAGACTCTTTTTGCACACTACCACTAGCAGCATAAAATGAAATCATGTTAAGATTTGAAACTCTGAAATACCATCTATTAAATTTACAGTCAGAGGATAGGGGTCCCACCCACATTGGGAATGGCTTAGTACAAGATGAGCATTTGGACAATAAGAAGGATGAAGAGAAAATGAACGATGAATTCCCTGGAATTCAATTTGATATTAAATAACATTGAGCAGAGTAATAATGAGAAGGATACACCCCCTATTTCAACTGATACAAATCCTGGGGTGTCTAAGCCTCTGTCCTAGATTGACATGAGATATTTAGGTGAAGAGGAAAATGAATCTCCGCAGAAGGAAACCAACCGAGTGGGCAAGCTATCTGGCACGATATGCCCAGTGGTCTCAAATGTTAGCAGACTGAGCCCATCTATAGAGGCTACTGAATACCTGGAAGATAACCTGTGGAATCCAGTTAAGCCACCTAATACTCGAGAGCCATCTCATAAGCAGGCAAAACCCAAAATTCCATCCGCTAGGGCTTGCCAAGGACTAAATTACTCAAGTGCCCAGTTGAAACTTCTTTCATGGAATATTTCAGGGTGGAAGAGGAAACTGGCAGATCCGTCCTTCTTGGACTTTATTAATAAACATGATATAATCTTGCTACAAGAGACATGGGTTAGAGAAGACTTAGTCCTGAATGGCTTCGCAGCTTACTCACTGGAAGCAAATCCAGGCTCCAAGGGAGAACGTCCAAAAGGTGGTCTGACACTGCTGGTCTCCACAAACATCCAAGCTATTAACATTAGACTCGACCCCTAGGCCGGACTTGCGAATGCTTTAATTATTAAATTTAAGTGGGTATGGTAACTCGTTATAAATGTCATCTCCCTCCTCAATGTTGAAAGAAATTGGTGAAGGTACCTGGTTTAGATTAGAAGAATATATTGTCAGTCTAACAGCCTTTGTTATAATAGCAGGGGACTTTAACGCTAGAACGGGGCAAAATGAGGCTTTATATTTGCATTTCTGCATACTCCTGCCTGTAATAGATGAGGCCCTAAAATTTCCAGTTAGACAATCTAAAGATAAGGTAGGCTGACCATATGAAAAGGAGGACAGGGCTCATGTAACTTTAACAGTTGCAGAGAAAAGGGAATTTCAGCAGGCATCATTTGTATGCAATTAGTACCTGGTGAAATCCCCTCTTCATCACAGCAATTAAAGTTGCATGCACTATACTAGAGTGACCATATACAAAAGAGGGCAGGGCCCCTGCAGCTTTAACTGTTGTAATGAAGAAGGAATTTCACCAGGTATGAATTGCATACAAATGACACCAGCTGAAATTCCCTTTTCTCTACAACTGTTAAAGTTACATGAGCTCTGTCCTCCTTTTCATATGGTCAGCCTAGATAAGGGTTACAATAACACCAGGCTATGTCTCTCATGCTTCGAGGCTTGGGTTCCAATGTGCTTCAGCCTCAGGGTGCCTTGGGCCAACCCGCTACTGTCTTGCCTCGGATTTAGGGATTTGGCCCAAGGTGGTGCACAGCCCTGGTGGAAACCATCCCCACCCACAATTCCAGAGTTGAGGAAAAGACTGGGGTTAGTCATGGTGGACATGGTGAGTGCCATTGTGGGTCCTATCCATAACTTCCCCAACCTGGTGCCTTCGAGATGTTTTAAACTACAACTCCCAGCATTCCTGACCATTACCCATGTTGAGTGGGGCTGATGGGAGTTGAAATCCAAAACATCTGGAGGTCACCAGGTTAGGGAAGGCTGACTTATACCGTGGACCCTGCCCATTACTTATTCCTTTCTTTTCTTTATTGTCTTTTGCCACCCTCTTTTACAGAAACTCATGAAAAATCCCATGACATCACAAAGCATTTATTGTTTTGACTCTATTTTTAGAGCAAATCTCCAGTGTAAGAGAAGCACTAAAGATGATTGGTAAGAAATCATATTCATTCTAGCCCATGAACTGTGACATGTAAAATTTGCAGGGCCTCCACAAAACAATCCAGTGAAGCGCAACAGCATGAAAGATGGATCTGATCTCTGATCTCTCTGTGCTCTGAGCTTCTCTTCTACTAGTCTATTATTTCCTTGCTTAAGGGGATCATCAAGATAATGAAGACAAGACTGGAAAGCCATGTTAATTATCACTTCTTTGTGTAGGTGGAAGTGCTTTGAGGCCGCATAGGTGTAGCTCATTAATTAATGAGCTGCTTAATTAGGCAAACAAGATCTGGTTATATCTCATTTCAGGTGGCCTTTCCTATAAGTGTAGGATGTTGCATGTACATATTTCTTATGGATAGAGAACAGAATGTAACTCTTTGTGAAGCACTTACACCGTTCGTTTGCAATAAAACTGCAGACTTCAATAGAATTGTATCAATGCCTCCGATGAGTGTATTTTTTTTAAAAAAAAAGTTAATAGTTCTGCAGCAGACTAATTAGATTAATTAGATTAATGCAGTGCTTTAAGCAGCAAGAAGGAGCAATATGTTGATAGATCAGACACTAAGGCCAGATCTACACCAAGCAGGATATAACACCTTGAAAACAGTTTGAAAATGGTAGTGTGTCCTGGGTCCAAACAGTTGTCAAACCCATTATAAACCGTTATAAAACAGTAGTGTACATCCTGCCTAAGTATTGTCTTCTCTTTTATATACTTACCTATGACTAAAACTTGGCTAGTACCTGAAATCAAGGGCACTTGTAACTAAAGTCACTGGGGCAGTGGGGGGGGGGGGGCATGCCCAGATTTTTTCCTAAGTGCCCTAAATCTCAGCAGCCTCTAGGCATATGAATGTTCTTTCTCCCACCACCATTACAATTTTTCTTCCAGGCAGCAAGGATGAAGTGAGGAATGAGTGGAGCACCAGGCATTCACTGAAGCTGATCAAGCAGATGGCTGAGGGAGCTCCAGAGGAAGAGGACAAGCAAGAGAGTGAAGGCCTCAGCCTCTCCTCTCAGCAGACAGCGGCTCTCCTCTCAGCAGACAGCACATGGTTTGGCCAAGGGGATATTAGACAGACTATAATGGAGGACTTACCTCAAACCAATACCTTGTCTGCTTCTCTCCCTCCCCTTTTCATGCTATTGTACACACCACATTTCAGTCTCGTCCTGGCATTACAAGTCATGAGTGCAGTTTCTGGAGAAAGGTTGTGCTTTACTGGCAGTCTTCGACCTGGGTCAGGGCCTTTCTATTCTCCTTTGTCCATAATCTAGACCAGACAGCCCGTAATGCTGCATATCAGCAGAGCCTTCAGGACTACCAGCGCAGCCAGGAGCATCTGGCTTCTCCTGCAACATGTAGTGGCATGGAATGAACCAGCTACAGGTGAACAAGAGGAGCAGCTGCTGCAGTACCATACCAAGGCATTGGGATGGCCAAAGATAATGGCTGGGTTCACACAACATGACAAGCCAGAGTATGGATTGTTACTGAATTGTGAGTTATTGTTGAACTGTGGGTTGTTGTTGTGTGAACCCAGCTGCGCTAAGAAAACATGATGTGTTAATTGTGAACAACTCATGAAGAGAACCTAAGGTTGGTTGTAAACTGTGGGTTGTTCGTGGTAAACAAACCATGGTGTGTTAGTACAGCTGGGTTCACACAACATAATAATCCACAGTTCAACAACATTCTTCGATTCAACCCATACTCAACCTGTACACTGGCTTGTCATGTTTTGTGAACCAGATCTTGCTCCCCATCCCCATCCCGTCCTCTCTGTGCCTCCTCCTTTCCAGGACCCCTCACTTTACATAATGTAGTTCTCCTCTCTCACCTTTGTCTCTCTGTGACCAATTTCTCAGCTCTGCCCCAAATCTTGCATCCTAGTCCCTCCTTCTTATTTTCCCCCTTTTTTATTGTTCTGTCCCATGATAATGGGACCTCCAGTTTCAAAAGCAAGGTACCTCTGTACCAGATACTGGAGGGCAAACACTGGGTGAGGCTGTTGCCTTCATGCAATACTTATTGGCTTCCCAAATGCATCTAACTCTAGAACAATTCTGCATTTATAATCTCTCTCTCTCTCTCTCTCTCTCTCTCTCTAATTTTATTAATTTTCAACATATATCACATAAAATAAACACAATACACAACCCCCCCCCCGTGCTCCCCTTCCCTTGAGACCTTCTTTCTCTATTATTTTATACATTTTTCCAAAATTGCATTGATTCTTTTGAAGGTGTACAACTTCTCCCCTTTTCTAAAACATATTCTAGAAATACTCCCCAAATACTTCCAAAATCATTCTTTTTAGTTAATCCCATCTTAACTTTCATTATACATGTTAGTCTATCATTAATTGCAATATCCCACACTCCTTTATACCATTCTTCTATACTATAATTCCCTTGTATTTTCCAGCTTTTAGCTATCATTAATCTCGCCGGTGTCAGGAGATTGTTTATCAATTCTTTTATATTATTATTACCATATTCTTTATCAAATAACCCCAATAAAGCTATATTTGGACTTGCTTCCACGTTCTTACCTAATATCTCACTTATCTCCTTAAAAACTCTATCCCAATTTTTTTTAACATATTCACATGTCCACCACATATGGTAATATGTCCCCACATCCTGACATCCCCTCCAACAAGACTTTGATATTTTCTTATCTATCTGATGTAATCTTACAGGGGTGAGATACCATCTCCAGATTATTTTAGACTGATTTTCTTTTATCCTTATTGAAAGGAACTTTAAGGTTCTTGATTTCCATATCTTTCCCCATCTGTCCCCGTCAATTTGAGTTTTTAAATCGTCTTCCCAGATTGTTTTCAAAATTTCTTGAGACTCATCCTCCTCTAGCAATATCTTATATATATATATATCTCGTTAAACCTTTTTTACGTTTACTTTTATTTCCTCCCTCCTTCTCTCTAGCCTCTATTAGCTTTTCAAATCTTGTTTCCTTTCTACACTCTTTATTTTTATTTTTCCATTTTAATGTCCACTGTTCCAATTGCAAGACCTTAAACCATAATTTTTTTTTGCCCTATTAGAATCTCTTCTATTTGCTTTTTATTATTCAATCTCCTTACCCAATCTTTCACTTTAATTATTTTTTTTCCCTCAATAACCCTTCCAATTCTCCTCTCAAGTTACCTGGGAAGTTCTCCATCAAAACAACTGGGGCCAGTGGGGAAATTCCTGGCATTAATTTCTTCTTATACCTTTCCGAAATTTCTCTGATATTCCTTAAGATGGGATTTTCTATATCTTTCAATTGACTCTTTTGTATATTACTAAAAAAAACATTTTGTAGCTTTAACTCTATTTCTCTTGTCTGCGACTTTAACCATTCTAAATCCTCTTCCCCTACTATACTATTTATAACATATCTTAGTTGGTTAGCTATATAATACATCTTTATATTTGGAAGTCCTAAGCCTCCTTCCCTTTGAATCTTATACCATTTTGTTTTATTAATTCTTGATTTCTTATCCCCATTACAATAATTATTTATCATATTTTGCCAACTTTTTATTTCTACCTCTGTTATTTTAATTGGTAACATTCTAAACAAAAAAAATAATCTTTGGTAATACCTTCATTTTAATTACCGCTATTCTACCAAACCATGAATGCTTTAATTTCCTATAAGCCTCTAACTTTTCCATTATTTGTTTTTTTAACCTACTAAAATTTATTTTCTCTAAGCTTTCTAACTCTTTCGTAATATAAACGACTAAATAACATATTATATTTTTAACCTTCAAATCTAATTTTAAACTACACTCATCCCTTTCTACTTTATCATAATTAAAAAGCATCATATTTGATTTCCCCCAATTTACCTGTAACCCTGTAACCTCTCCAAATTCTCTCAAATGTTGGTCTATTTGTTCTATGCTTCCCCCCAGTTTTTCTAATGTCAATAAAGTGTCATCCACAAACATATTAATTTTTATCTTTTCCTCCCCTCCTATCCCTCTCAACCTCTCGTCCTCCCTAATAACATTTGCCAGCATTTCAATCACAATTGCAAATAATATTGGGGAGAGCAGACACCCTTGTCTAGTACCTCGGGCTAAGGTAATTTGTTGTGTTAAACCATCGTTTATCATTACCACGGCCTTGTTGTTTGCATATAGCTGATTAATCACCCCCATAAACCTTTCTCCAAAACCAAATATTTTTATAATAGTTTTTAACGCCTGCCATTCAACGCAATCAAAGGCTTTAAAAATGTCCAATGCTATCAATCCTGCTTTTAGATTCCTTCTTTTAATAATGTTTATTATATTTAATACCCTCCCTATTAAATTTGGCATTTGCCTTCCTGGAATAAATCCACATTGATCCTTTTTTATATACTCATTTATAAAAGTATTTAATCTTGTTGCCATAATTGCAGTAAATATCTTAGCATCTTGATTAATTAAAGAAATAGGTCTATATGAAGCTGGATCCATCAAATCCTTATCTGCTTTCGGGATTAATATTATCAGCTAATGTTCCCACGATGGCGGTGTCTTCTCTCCCTTTATTATATTATTATATAATTTCTCCATTTTTGATAATAAAATATCTTTAAATGTCTTATAATATTCCGGCCCCAAACCATCCACTCCTGGAGATTTCCCTCCTTTCAGTTTATCAATAATCCCCTCTATTTCTTTCCCCATCACTAATGCTTCCATATAATCCCTATCCTTATCTTTTAATTTTATCTTCCAATTTTTCTCTATATATTCTTGTATTCTTATTTGTGGACTCGCTTCTGAGGTATACAATTCCTGATAAAATTCCTCAATTTTTTTAAATTTATCCTTCATTAAATTACATTTTTCCCCATTTTATCTTTGATTGTCCCTACTATATATTTTTCCTTCTTTGATTGCGTTGACCTTGCCAGCATTTTAGAATTCCTATTACTGTACTAAAAAAAAAAATCCTTTTCAAATATATTAATTCTTTTTGAACTCTTTCTATATCCTTACCCTCAAGTTATTTCTTTTTTGCTTGGAGTTGGGCGTATATATGTTTATCCTTATTCATTCTAAATTGTTCCTCTAATTCCTTAATCTCTTCTTCAATCTTTTTACTATGTGCTTCTTGTTGTCTTTTTAATTTGCACGATTGTCTAATACATATTCCTCTTACAACTGCTTTCATCGTGTCCCAGACTATCCCCTGCGAATTTGTCCCTGTTTCATTTATTTCCCATATATTCTTAATTTCCTTTTTCATTTTCTCCACGATATTTTTATAACTTAAAATTTTTGTATCTAATCTCCATCTTTTTGCTTCTCTATAATCCTTCTTTATTTTAATATCCATACTCATTGATGCATGGTCTGAAACCTTAATTACATCTATTTCACAGTCCATAATCTTAGAAAGCAAATTCTTTGAAGCAAATATATAGTCAATCCTGGAAAAACTCTTATATTTTGGTGAATAAAAGGTATATTTTCTTTCTTCCCCTTTTATTAATCTCCAGATATCCTTTAATTCTTTTTGCTCCATTACTTTTGCTAATCCCGTTTTCCCTATACCTTTTATGTTATCTTTATCTTTCATTTTGTCCATCACCATATTGAAATCTCCCACCATTACAATATTTGCATTCTTTACATCCCCCATATTGCAAAACACTTTATCATAAAATTCCCTTTGCTTTGCATTTGGCGCATATATATTAACCAAAATATATTTTTCTTCCCCCAGTAAACAATGCATTGTGATATATCTTTCCCCCACATCCTTTACCACTTTGACAACATTGATTGCACATTTTTTTTGAAATTATTATTGCAACACCTCTTGCTTTAGAAGTCCCATATGCTTTCTCATATATGCCCATATTCCTCATTTTAAGTTCATTTCTTCCATCTTCTTTTTGATGTGTTTCTTGTAAGAATATTATATCAGCTTTCCTTTTATTCAACAATCCTTCAATCCTCTTCCTTTTGATAACACTACCCAGCCCATTGACATTTAGAGTTATTAATCTTACTTTATTTTCCATATCTCCATTTTTAATTTACCCTTTAGGTCTCCTAATGTGTTACAATTACCCCCTTCCCTCCCCCCCTCCCCCACATATATCCCCCACTTCCCCCCTTTCCATCCCAGGTTCCCCCGAGCAATGGCTCCTCTTCCCCTCCTCCTAGAACCCTTCAGGAGGGGATGGCAAACACCCGACATGGAACCCAAACAGAACCCCCTCTCCCTTGCTTCTATTATTATCTCTCTTAAAACCATCTCTCAGTCAGAAACTGCTTCCTCCAGCTGCCCCTCCTTCTTCTCTGTCTTGTTCTTCCTCCATCAGATCCAGGCTCCTCAGCAGATCCATTCCCTGCTCACATGATGTTATTCTCTGTTGTTTTCCCTTGTATATAAATCTCAAAAATACTGGATATCCCCAGCTATAAACAATTGAATTCTTGCGTAGATTAGTTGTTCACAACTTCACACTCTTCCTTCATTGGATGGTTTGATAACAAAGATCCTGATAGATCTGTATCGGTGAAGATTGGAACATCAATTGCCCAGCACTTCTGATAATTTGCATCAATTTCTCTTTTTTGTGAAAGCTGGCAAATCTCACAATTATGTCTCTTGGGACCATCCCACTTCTTTTAGGGCCAACTCTGTAGATCCTTTCAACGTCTTCTTCAGCCCAAGATCCCTGAGGGTCCACCTCTGCATTTATGCTCTTCTCACATGTTTTATCCTGGCATCTTCTTTACTCCATTATCTGCAGGCAGCAATTCCCTCTTACACACTGCTGTTAAAAGTACAGGAACCTTTTTTTCCTTGCCTCTGTGGCCACTCTTCCTGATTGGTGCCCTGTTCTTAACTACCTGTTTCCTAGCATTGCCTGAGTTAGCCCCCTCCATCTCCTTCCCCCTTTTCCCAGATCTGCTCTCCTGCACAAATGATGTGCAAAACATAAAACAAAGAGATTTTCATTACAAGCCCTTTGCATTCAAACAACATTCCTGTGGGGCAAATGTATGTAAACGTATGTAAATAAGACTTAGGGGGCCTCTACAAGAGCAATTTAAAGTTCTTTCAAGGTACATTACAGATTTTACCTCTACAAGAGTGGAGCACAAATCGGGTTGAGGCGCCTTTTACTTCCGATTATTCGCATTATCGAATGCACATTAAATAGCGACTTAAAATCTACCGTGGGAGTTAAAGCACCTTATGGCCATGTAAACATGCGATTCTCCGCATGTAAACAATTTTAAAGTGTGTTTCATATAGCCCATAATGCGCTTCACCACCTCTTGTGAATAGGTATTAGGAGTAAATGCGCTTCTCCATATATGCGCATAATCGGGCAACTGGGCGTCAAAGCGAAATCTTATAGAGGGGACCTTAGCCATAGTTAAAGTTAAAGTTGGAGGGGCCCTGCCTTCTTTTGTATATGGTCACTCTAATATAGTGCCTGCAACTTTAACTGTTGTGATGAAGAGGGAATTTCACTAGGAACTAATTGCATACAAATGACACTGGCTGAAATTCCCTTTTCTCTACAACTGTTAAAGTTACATGAGCCCTGTACTCCTCTTCATATGGTCAGCCTACCTCAGATGTATTCAAGGTTTAAAGTTATTCAGAGAGCTAGGCTTGCGCCTACAACTCCCAGCGTTAGGCGGGAGAGAAGACTGAAGACTTATGGGGCTTTGGTGACCATCATCTGGAAGTAGCTTGCCATCCTGTGCCTGAAGGGAGAGTGCCTGGGCTGGCCACCTTGGTTACTAGGCACCATTGGCAGCAGAAGGTCACAGCTCTGGGCCTGTCACCGACAGCAACGGCCAAGCTACCCATGAGTCAGCCAGCCAGCTCCCTCAGTGTAATGTGGACTGGCTTAGCCAGACTTCACTTCCCATGAGCGTCAGCAGCAGGACTCCCATTGGGCAAGTAGGGCACCACATCAAAAGGCATGCCAGGAATTGTAGTTTTTGTTTTCTGTGGGGTAGAAGGAAAATCACGGTGACAACTTCAAGGCAGCCCTGGCCATGTGTTGAGGGTGAGTGAGGCGGGAGAAACTAATTTAATTTAATTTAAAGTTACCTCACAGGCCTAGGATTGCCCTACCTTGCAGGGTTGTTGTGAGGGTGAGAGAGGGAAAAAATAAATGAATTTAATTTGTTTCAAAGTTAACTCACAGGCCTAGCACTGGCCTGTGTTCTGGCTGCTTTCCTTTTTTCATAATAATAACTTCAGACCACATGCATACAACATTTCACCATGTCCAATGAGATCCGTTTCCCTACTGTATGTTATTCAGATATCTGGGCAATGCTGGGTATATTTTGAAAACATATTTTTAGGTTTGCATCTTTTTTAGCTGGTAGAAAGAGTCTTGTGTGTCCTGATTGTTTTTGAAGTTTAGACAGCTGCTCTGGCCAAAGCACAAGGGAAGTTTAGGCATTTCAGGTAAAACAAAAAATGTGGTTTATCACGAAGCTCTAATTTAAAATAGTTCTTATTAACACAATTTTCCATTGATTCTAACAAAACAGTTTACTAACTCAACCAAACTAAAACAAAACAAAACAACCTAAAGTTGAATAAGTTGCAGAGAAATTTATTATTTATCAAACAAATGTTATAAACATTATTCACAGACCCGAGCAATGCCAGGCATATCAGCTAGAAGTTAATAAAATGGTGTCATGGTTTCTGCAGAGCTCTCTTGAATGTTAGCCATTAACGATTGGGGGGAACATAATATCTTCCCCACTTCCTGCTAAGGGGAGGAACCAATGTAAGATAGGTAGGGTGTGTGTGTGTGAGAGAGAGAGACAGAGACAGAGGGTGCCTCTACAAGAGAGGTTTAAAGCTCTTTCAAGGCGCTTTAAAGTTTTTACCTCTACAAGAGAGGAGCGCAAATTGGGAGCTGAGGCGCTTTAAACATCCGATTATTCGCATTATCGAATGCGTGTTAAATAGCGAGTTTTATTTTGCTCCGGCCGTTAAAGCGCATTTTGACAGCTGACAGCCGGGCGGTCAGGAGGCTGAATGAGAGGAGGAGGAGGAGGAGGAAATTATGTCACCCTCCCTGAGCGCGGAAAGAACAGGATTGCGCGGAAGGGAGGAAAGCGGGAGGAGGGGAGCCTTTAAAATGCGTCGCCCAGCCTGTCCAGGTGGAGGCTGGATCGGACAGAAGGACCTGCTTCTCTCCAAAGGGAGCTGCTTGGCTTTCGACCCCGTTGCCCCAGGAGCTGGACTAGAGATCGGCTTTCAGGTAAATCCCGCAGGCAGGCGGCGCAGGGACCGTTCCGTCGCTCGCTTTGAAGCCGCAGCAGCAGCGCCGCCGCCGCCTCGCCCCCAGGGGCTGCCGCCGTCTGCGCAAAGGGAGAGAGAGCCGCCTTCCTTGCCTCGCTCCGGCAGATGACGTCCCCGGGTTACAGCCCTGAAAATGTCACCAAGCACCTACTCGATCCTTCCCGCTAGGGCGCCGGTGGGGGAGGGGGGACCACAGACACACGACCGCGGCTTCTTCTTCCTGCCGACTCTCGTGCAGAGGTATTAGGTGTAAATGCGCTTCAGCAATTGTGCGCATAATCGCCTAACCGGGCGCAAAAGCGAATCCTTGTGGAGGGGACCAGAGAGAGAGAGCCTATCTACACTACTGCTTTAAAACAGTTTATAACAGTTTTAAACAGGTTAATAACTGTATTGACTGGTTTAAAACTGTTATAAACCATTTTAAAGCAGTAGTGTAGATAGGCTCAGAGAGAGAAGAAGGAGAAATATATTCTGATGATTTTTAGAATAGAGGAGCAGGGTAGCTGAGAATTGGCTGAAGGCACTTTGTGATGCTGGGTGCTCCTATCAATGATGTGAGGTAATGGATCTGCTGCCTTCTTGGGGTGCCCATGCTGTTTGCCTCCAATTACTCTCTACTTGTATAACTGTAAATAAAAGAAATATTACAAAAATACTATAAATCACCACCAACGCATTGTCTTTCAAAGGAAACTAAACCTGGGTTATGCTCCTCTGGAATTTCTTAATGCTACAAGAAGTGGGGAACATGTAGCAATACTTCTCCACCCCTATCACTAGGTCCTGCCATCACATAGGACTTGATCACAGTGGCCATTTGCTGTAGAAATGGTCAAGTTGCGTTGTTTGACGTTGTACTATTTATACCTTCTGCAGAATTTAATGCTATTTATTGCTATCAAAAGCTATGGCTAACCTGTCGAAAACATTTCTTTTCTGTATCTTTAAATTCCAGTTCTTTCCTATAGATACAACAAAGAATCACAATTATTAATTTTTACTGCAGTTCAAAATGCAATGTCACTAGTCAAAATCCAGTAAATCAAGAGTTAGAATGCACTACATTCTAAGAAACGCTGGTATGTGTTTGTTCGTTGTCATTGCAGCATATTTATAAGCTAATCATTTCTTCACAAGGCTGTGAAGACGAAGAAAAGAATCTTTGTGGCGGGGGAGGGGGGCAGGATATCACTTATTAAAATTGTCCTTATCTTAAGAGATAGCATTGCTTGGTTTGGTGAAGGACATCTAAGGATAGAGGAGAGAGAGGAAATAGTGCTTTGGATGAAGCAGCTGGCAATTTAATAATACCTTTGTCATTAAAAATAAAAAGCTTCTTTCCTCCTTTCTTTTGATGTTGCATTTGTCAAATGCACTGGATTGTTGTGTGTCTCTCAAGCCCAGTAAAAGACTAAAACGACCACTAACACCACTGCTCGATGCCTTTTGTGTTCAGCGTGCTCTTCCCCTGCAGTGCCTTTTGCTTTAAATCCATTTTGTACTAGGGAAGAGGAGAATGATGCAAATGTCCATTGTTATCCGAGACAAATGATCCCCAGCTTTTGTCCAGTATGAGCAATATGTGCATGTAATATGGCTCTAGGAAATAAATGGAATTCATGAAATGCTTTTGTATGAGGAGTTTGATTGCAAAACCAAATACTTTGAATTTGTGTATGTTATAGTGGCATGGCTTGTAGCTGAATCACTGCAGCTGAAGCATGACGCAGTTCAGGACTACCGAGGTACAAATGACTTGAAAAACCTCGCCCTCCATTATCATTAACTACATCTTGTGTCTGTTTGTGCTTGCCTGCATGTCCAGGCTTGACATGGTGGGGCAAATGATGGAGCTCCTGAGAATTGGGGATATTATTATTATTATTATTATTATTATTATTATTATCCAAATTTTAGCGGCCCAGCACTGAATGAAGGAAAGGTGGATCAGGTGGCTACAGCAGCCATGATCTTCTTTCCTCTAAATGCCTTTGGACTCTACCAATTTAGCAGTGGCCAAAGTACACATGGGTTTGGTACCTGATTTGAAGTGGATAGCCCCTGAATGTGTTCAAGCCAAATTGGGCCATTTTCCAATGTGCTAAACTGAGGTCTGAGTCAAATTTTGTGGTCAGTGCAATCCAGACACAGACACAGACAGACAGACAGACAGAGTCACAGACATGAAAAGTGGGTGCCAAATTGAGATTAAAGGGGATTCAGGCCTGGGAAAGTTGAAGAATATTGCTTTAAATAATCAGGTTTCAGGAGAAACATCCTGTATAATAGTAAGAGTGATTATGAATTCATTACACCTACCAGCACACATACAGGTATATAAGGCTGCCTCTACAAGAGAGGTTTAACGCTCTTTCAAGGCGCTTTAAAAAATTTACCTCTACAAGAACGGAGCGCAAATCGGGTGTAGAGGCGCATTATCTCTCCGATTATGTGCATTATCGAATGCACGTTAAACAGCGAGTTTTATTTTGCTCCGGCCGTTAAAGCGCATTTTGACTATGTGAACAAGCGCTTATGCGCATTAACTACTTGTAAAGCGCATTTTGGTCATCCGTTAATGCGCTTTTCCGCCTCTTGTGCCGAGGTATTAGGTGTAAATGCGCTTCAGCGATTATGCGCATAATCGCCTAACGAAGCGCAAAAGCGAATCCTTGTAGAGGGGACCTAATTCTCTTTCCACAGCAATTTCTACTTCTGACAATCTGACTTGTGGCATATTTCTGGAGTTGGATTTTTACACTTCTTTTAGATCCATCTCTAGAGACAGACTAATCTCATGTTACTACTTCATATAAACTTCTCATTTCCCTACAGCAAATCATTCCATTGGTTCTTTGTGAACATTGTAACATGCTGCACAGTAATAAGCTTGGTCCTGAGGTACTGCTCATTTTATTCTTCGGTGTGATTTTATGAGGCAATTGAAATGAACTTAATGTTTTTGCATTTTTGTGACAACATCTTAAAGATCACAACATCTTCCAGGGAGTGTTCATCTGCATTCAATGCTCAGACACTGAACCACTCAGCCCACAACAAACAGAGGTTAGCTCTTAACATTTTAGATAGTACTGTGAATTTGTACCTTTTCCCAAAGTTTTTGTCATTAGTAGTCCAGCAAACTTCCACTGGCTGTGAGGTCTGCAGGTTCATCCACCCCTTTAAGATGATCGTCTCAGCACTTTCTTTTTACCTCAGGTTTCGATAGCCTAAAGAAAATGTTCTGCAGCAATTCAAGCATGTTGTGGTGCCTACAGATTCATAAATGAGCGATCCCACAGCTTTCTTTCTGTGCAGAATCTCAGATGTTCCTGTTAATGCTTTGAATTACAGACAGAAGTGTCACTTGCTTTATTGCGTCAGCTAGAAAGGCAGCTAGAAAGTGATTTAATAAGGCAGAGAAATAAACCATGGGCAATAGACATTTCAAAAGAGAAATGTGAGGTAATTTGAGCTAGCCTTCACAGAAATTTGAATTTGTAAAGAGAAAAGAAGATGCCCCCAGAGAGGGCTTCTCTCAATGAGTGATTTATAGCACACTCATGATTGGCCACTCATGGATTCATTACATGACGTCGTCAACAATCAGGATATCTCCCATGAATTCCCATGGTAATCCTGTTTTTAAAAAACACACAGGGATAATCCAGTATCTAATTTATGATGGGATTTATTGTGCCACTAGATGGTGCTGTTTCATTAAAAGAATAACCTGCAATTGTATTCCATTTTCAGTTCAAAATCATGTGGTCACCATTGGTCACTGTCTGAAGGGGCCCATAGTGAACGTGAAAAGACTCAAGAAAAAGAAAGCCAGGCTTTCTTGCATTTTTTTAAAACCAATGTAGAGATATTCAGAGTTGGAGTGAATGGCCAAAATCACAATACTGGTGGAGGAATGGGTAGGGTGACCAGATAAAATCCAGGTCAGGGCTCATGTAACTTTAACAGTTGTAGAGAAAAGGGAATTTCAGCCAGTGTCATTTGTATGTAATTAGTTCCTGGTGATATTCCCTCTTCATCACAACAGTTAAAGTTGCAGGGGCCCTGCCTTCTTTTGAATATGGGCACTCTAGTATAGCGCCTGCATCTTTAACTGTTGTGATGAAGAGGGAATATCACCAGGAACTAATTGCATACAAGTGACTCTGGCTGAAATTCCCTTTTCTCTACAATTGTTAAAGTTACATGAGCCCTGACCTGGATTTTATCTGGTCACCCTAGGAATGGGCACTTATATTTCGGCAATGGCAGAAAACAGGTGGATAGCAGCATAGGAGTTCAAACTTGTCACAATGTTTATTAAGCATTTACAGTTAACACACAATTATTTGGGCTCAATTAATTGGATTCTCTCCCCACACACACACACACATTTCCTCCCTCCTTGTCTCTCTCTTTCTCTCTTTGCCCGACTTCCTCAAGGCCTGTCCTCGCTCTGGATCCCTCAAAACATCCCTCAGGTGCCATGCTCATGCTTGAACCTATTTATTTACTTATTACTTATTTATTTTTACTTGTTTTAGAAACGGTGGCAAGTTTCAAACCCTCTTGAAAATGAATTTGTCCAATCACGCGTTCTCTGACTCAAATGTTCATTAGACAAGCTCACTACTGCCCGCGTATGGATGTGCACATGTCTTTTAGATGACACCGTCTGCCTCCCACCGCCTCCCGCTCCTTCTGCTCATTTTCCGTAGCAAAATAGACCCCTTTTTCCTGACTTTTTTAAAAAATGGAATGTGCCACAATCTGCTGTTGTATGCAGGAAAAGTGGCACAATAAAAAAATAGCCTGTGAATGGGCCACGTGGTCTTTGTTTACTTCTCTTTCCCCTGAGGAAGTGCAGAGAAGCGACAGTAAGGAAGCGTGATTTCCCCCATGTGATGATGCTCTTGATCATAACTCTGCTCTGCTTTACTATGCTTGCTGTAATGTTTTAGGGTATTTATCATATACTGCTTTCAAATTGGTTATATATTGTATTATATAGTTGGTTTTATGCAAACTGCTTGGAGATCCTGTGATGTCAAGCAATATAGAAGTATTTTAAATAAAAAAAATAACCTGCACCTTCATCCAAAAATGGACTTCACGTTGGCATACATAAAAAGGCAATAAATGTTGTCTTGACAATATAACGGAGAGTCCTATTACACCTGCTAAAAAGTATGAAAATCCATTTAAAAGGGCTGGGTAAATAGAAATGTTTAACCTAGTGCCTACATTAAGATAGTTTTGTCATACATCCTTGGGGAGGGCATTCCAGAGCCCCTCCACAGAAAAGGCCCTTGCTTCTTGGTTGCATAATGTTCCTCTCGCAATGTGGAACTTGGAAAAGGGCCTCATCTGATTAATGTAATGCAGCCTATCTGCCTATGGTGAAACCCTGTGCCCAGCCACAATGTTCGGCTAAAAGCTTCTCCAGCTGGTTGGACAATACCCTGCCATACCACATGTCTTCTGTATAGGAATACGTCCCAATCCCCTGTGAAGGTTCACCCTGTCCCTGTGCAAAGAGCATTAAATCAGGTTCACCAATTATAGGCCTTTACTCCTCCATCCTCTCACTTTAGTTATGAAAGTTACACAGGGCAATGATCCTTAAGATACTCCCATAGTCTAAGGCTGTTTTTACACCCGGCTGTTTGCCTGGGATGGCCCCCGGCTGGTTCCTGTGCTCAGATGGTGTGTATTAGATACTTCCGGGATCGCCCTCCCTCCCTCCCTCCCTCTACACCCCTATGGTGTAGAAAGGGCCTAAAAATGAATTTTCCCATGGAAGGCAAACAAACAATACATTTCCTTGGCATGACAATTCCTTACAGCTCCAAAAGGGTGACTAGCAGCTGCCTGGAGTATCCTATGCTATAGGCAGAAGAGTTGCACTGCTTGCCTGGATGAAATTAGGCTGAGCCATGAGGGGAGAATCTGCTTTTATCAGACACTCTGAGGCATAAATTACACAGGAGCTTGCTTGATGCATCTTTCTAGAAGATGCTTGGGTCTGAAAATGTTAAATGAAATGTAGCTTTGGATAAATTGCAATTTACATTTATCTCCTCCCATGGGAGCAGTGTCATTGACTATGTATTAGAGTCTGAAATAAATCTTCCATTTCGTAATGTACTTTTCTATTGTTCACCATACTGATAGCGATCAGTTTCCACTATTCACTTTTTTCAAACTGCCAAGGAGTGAAAGCAAATCAAATCCTTATTGAAGATATTTCTATTCTTAACCAAAGGACGAAGTGGTCAAGTGTTAAGAAGGGAATTTGTCAGAACTGTTTAACTTCTAGGAATTATTAAATATTCAATCAACAATTCTCAATTCCAAGAATGAACTGAAAGTGGTATCTACCTATTAAGATTTTTCCAAATTTCTTTTGGAGAACTAACAGGCAGGACTAAGTTAGGTAGACATCAAAATTCAAGTGAATATATGAGAGGGTTTGATGCAGATTCTATCTTCCTCAGAAATCAATTATAGGCAAGTTATGGGTCTTCTAGATATGAGAACGGTGAACTTCTTTCAGAGTCTTATTTTTCAGTTGAAGAAATATTATAAAGTCCTTTTGAAAGACAGGAACGTAAAAGCTATAAAATATACATGGTTCTACTTTTGAATACTTCTCTTTCTAATGATAGCCAAAATATTCAGAGAATTGTGTCAGGAGCAATGGGTAGTTATTAAGAAAGTCAGATTTCAGCTAAAGTCTGGGAAATCCATTTTATACTATATATAATAATCCATCAAATTCTGTCATGGGCAGTACACTAAAGGATTTTGACAAATTACCAGTTTGGCTTCCAGTTGTTGTTGAGGTAGCAAAGGAATTGATTCTTCTGTTAAGAAATGGAAAAACACCTGGTCCTGACTACATTCTCCCCGAGCTAATAAAATTTAATATAAATCAGTTGGCACCAATGCTTATTTCAGATTTGTGGAAGAGCACTATTGTCATTTCTATATTATAAAAAGAAATGCAGTGTAGTCCCTCTAATTATTGCCCAGTTAGTTTATTATCTATGCAGCCTACCTGCTAAAAAAAAGCTTGAGCCCTTGTTGGTTTATATTGGGTATAGAAAAGGCTGGTTTTAGATCTGGTTGCTCTGCTTTTGATCACTGCATGGTGTTTTCACACCTAGCTGAAAAGTACCACCAGGATCTAGTCCGAAACATTTTGTTGCCTTTATAGATCTTAACGCTGCTTTTGATCTCAGTCCTAGAAACCTGTTATGGGAAAAATGGAGGGGGGAAACACTTCAGTTGATAAGAGGCTAGCCTTTTGTGATTAAACAATTACATTCTATGACTTCTCTGCAAATTAGGTGCCACTCAAATGGGGTATTAAGTAAGGCTATATCCTCCACTCAAGGTTTCAGAAGGTAGAGGAAAGACGACTAGAGGCCTTCAAGAAGCAGCTGGACAGCCATCTGTCAGGTGTGCTTTAAGGTGGATTCCTGCATTGAGCAGGGGGTTGGACTTGATGGCCTTGTAGGCCCCTTCCAACTCTACTATTCTGTGATTCTGTGTGAGAAAAGGCTGTGAATTAGCATCCACTTTATTCAATCTATTTATGAATGACCCAGGTCCTTTTCTAAAATCACACACACACACACACACACACACACATCCCATCTCTGCTACATGCAGATGACTCTGTTTTATTGTCACACTCAGGCTGGGATTATATTATTTGTTGGAGGCTTTTACCTGTTTTTATGAAATTAATCATCTGGTTACTAATTACTTAGGAAATTATATAGCTGGACTCTCAATGGGAATCCAATTGAACAAGTATATTAATATAAATATCTTGGCATTCGTTTTCATCATACTTTTAAATGGAGAGTTCGAAACAGAGGAAGCATCAACAAGATTTTTCAAAATACATGAGATAATACATGGTACACCTGAGGGGTGGGGTGGGACCCAGCTCTGATGAATTTAATCAGTTCTTTGTGACTCCCCGTTGCTCTGTTGAGCTGCCTCCCTGCAATGAAACCATTTCATGTGGCCTTAAGTCCACAGATGAGCTCCATGATGGAAAAGAGCATCAGAGAATGGAATTTGAGGTTGCTGAAGTTGTTGAGAGATATTAATCTGTGCTGAGTTACAGTATTTCAAGTACTCTGAATCTTTAGGCACTAGAATTCTTTCTTCATTATGCGCCTACCCAGAAAATCCCCAGGGATGTACTTAGCAAAGCCAACTATAACTTCATTGACTGCCAGTTCACTGATCCTGCTCTCACTTTGGATAGTGTTTCTTTTGTTTTTATTTTAAATTACATACAGAAATAAAAAAGGGGGGAACAAAAACAAAAATTTAAACATAAATATCCTCCCCTCCCCCCTTCACAGGAAATCAGTGATACTATTATAACTATTACAAAATATATCTATTACAAGATATAGATATAGATAGATATCATTCTTCAGATCTTAAACATTTCCTTCCTTTCTTTGTAGGTCAGGAAAAAAATAGCATAGGTTAACCCACCACAGGAGAGATTCCTTTCATTATGCCAACCAGAAAGACTAAAATACTTTTGGGATTTTAATCTCCCATTCTGATGAGGTTGTATATACCATGAAACAATGCCAATTCTTATGAAATGTGTCTTTAGATCTTGTTCCTCTTACCAATCTCGATTTATTGGTCAGTTTCTCCATTAAGGCTACGTGCCAAATCTTACTATACAAATTCATTAGCGTGGCACCAGCCAAATCCTTCAAATATCTAAATTCTGGAGATTTAATAACCTTTTGCCCAGTTATCTTTTCAATTTCTTTAAAAATTAAGTCCCCAAAAACTTCTATTTTAGCACAATGCCACCACATATGCTGAAATGAGCCTACCTCTCCACAGCCCCTCCAGCAGTATTGCAAACTTGATTTATTGAGTTGGGCCATCCTTACTGGAGCTAAATACCATTTTTGCAAGATCTTTAACATTGGCTGCATTGGCTGCAACTGGGGGGGGACAATAATCAGTTGTGTTGCTTATTGTGTTGCGTGGAGGGTAACACACCGCTCACAAACTACTGATGGAATGCTATTCTGCCCAAATAAGCAACTGAGAGAAACAACTGGCTTGCAAGTTGTTTCGCTCGAAGCCAGTTGTTTAAAGTGTTGTGTGGAGGGCTGAGTGAGTTAATGGTGTGTGGTGAGTGGGTTAAAACACAAGCCCATAAAGGCAGGCGGCAAGAGCAACCAAAGCAGCAGCTGCCGCTCTGCTACAACTGGTGCAACTTGCAGAGGCTGCTGGGATAGAACTGGGAGAACTGAGGGAGGAGGGAGGGTGGGGAGAGGTGCGGGGGCTGTGTCAGTCAAATGCTGGGTTGACTATTAGTCCACTCAACGCCAGCCCAAACCACCCACAGTTGTGTAGGAATATGTTGTGTGGGGAGTACCCACAAAATAACCAACTGTGAGTTGGCTACTCAACCCACCATTGACTAATGTATTGTCTGAATGCAGCCATTGTTTCCTTTGTGGACATTGAGACAGATTTGAATGGGAATTTGCTCAACAAATTTGCCCAATCTGCTTCCTCTACCTTGATCGACCAGTCTGACTCCCATATTATCTTTAGACTCTCAGAACTGCCCACCCTGGCATTAAGAAGAATGGAATATAATTGAGACACCAGACCTGAGGTAGTACCTGTAGAGGATTTGATTAAGCATTTAAACTGTGTAAGGGGACATATGGCGCATTCCTTAACATATAGTTGACATATAAATGTGCCCACCTGGCACCACTGCATCCATGTAACACTGAAGTCCGTCAAATGGGTTCTCCACAAATCTCTAGAGAGAGAGGCGTTATCATGATAGAAATCTCACATACTATACAGCCCTGCTCTGATTTGCCTTACATTACTAATAAATTTTGGATGACAATATAATGGGAATAGTGGGGAGAGATTTAGCATTAACTTATCCAACCATTGTCTACAAACATTAAATGGTCCCATAAAAGCGGGCACTGAGGCTCCTGGCCACTTGTTGACTGCCAGTCACTGATCCTGCTCTCACTTTGGATAATGTTTCTAATGCTGGAAATAATAATTGACCTGGGAGTCTTAGACAAAGGGAGTGCAAAATGGAAAAAAAGACCCCCTGGATATTACAGTTATTTGGAAGATTCAGCAATGGCATTGTTTATGCTGAGGCTTTGGTAAATGGGCAGGCAAACTCATCAGGACTTAACAGCATAAGCACAGGCGATATAGAATTTCAAGTGACGTGTCATCAGTCATTCCAAGGACTTGTAACAGTCCTGAAAATTCTGTGGACTTCACTAGTGAAGCTGTGTGCCTGATGATTTGGTTTCTAGTGTGCTAGATGCTACAAAGAATGCAGGGCAGCCTGAAGTATGCAGGGTTACTCATTTGGAATGGTCTTGCATCCCGTCTGAGCCTGGGAGGGACAGCCCATTAAAGACAGTTTTTGTACAACCTTGTGCTGGTACTGACACTACTAAAAACTTGGCATTACTAATGGACAAGTTCTTGAATCCTCTGAGGGCATGACTGCAAATTGGATGGACCTGCATACTGTGAAAAGTACTGGCTCAGGCCAAACTAGGCCTGAGAATGTTTCATCTACTACAGAGGCAGCCAGCCCTAATTCAGGAACAGTTGTCGTTAACTTGCAAAATCATGGGCAAGTCAAGTTCACAATTCCAAGCCCTCTGATGTCCATGCTGATGGCTTTTGTGGAGATCAAGTATATTCTTCCTGCCACATCTCCTGTGGTCGCTGAGAAAAAGTTGAAGTCAAAGAAGAGCTTGTTCCAGTTTCTAAAAATTCTGTAGCCATAAAGATTGCAGAATTACTGGAAAATGTAAAACTAATATATAAATCAGGATCCTTGCAACCACAAGGGCTAATCAATAAAGAAAAGTGGTGTTATATCAATGCTACACTGAAAACTTTGATGGATTGCCTTCTTATATATCTAATATATCATTTTAAAATCCAAATATCTTCTGCACTCCTGCTGGCACTTAACACCACAGTAACACTTTGAAGATTATGAGCTTCTTCAGATGGGGTGGGGGGAATCACATTTTCCTCCTGTTGCTTTGAATCATGCTTTGGTCCCACAATAGGGACGAGCAGCTTCCTCTTTCTTCAGACACTGAAGAAAGAGGAAGTAAACAAAGACCACATGGTCCATTCAGTGAGCGTCTTTTTTGTGCTGCTTTTCCTGCACATAGCAGGAAATGGTGGTAATTTTCGCTCGGGGGGGGATAGATTTTCCTGGGTCTTTTCTGAGACAGGAAAATGACCAGAATGTGTGCAGTAGGCAGACGGTGTCGTGAATAGGACCCGCAAAAATCTGTGACTGCCCAGTAATGAGTGTGCTATAAAACACTCGTCCGATGACCTCTATATTTCCCAAAGTGTGGTTAATTAGTACATATGGCTTTACAGGTGTTTTGCACCAAGAATATAACTCAGCTGTTTTAAAGGGTAGCCATTTGGATACAGGTCATAAATAATGAGGTTGAAAGATTTCAGTCACTTTCCTCAGAACAATTCCTGGGGCCCCTACTTGTGTGGCTAATATGATGTTGTGCTTGGAAACTGAATTAAACTCCATAACACGTATGGCTTGGATGTCTACCCTTTGTAGGAAGATTACATTTTGTTTGGACTAACAGGACTCTTGAAACTGTTCCATGATCTGGCAAGATTCCTATAAAAATACCTGTGTGAAGGCTGTACACTGTAACATGCTTTCTTCTGGGTAAGGAACAGAAGTTATGTTGTTAAGATTATGTGATATTGAATGGGAAATTCTGATATCCTTGGCAGCCAAATTGTGTTTTCCTTCAATTTTTGATGTTCAGTTCCCTTTTGAGAGTAAAGGGTCACATTGTTTAAGTACTACGTCTGTTTATAAGCCTTGGATTGCATTTACATTGGCCCATATGAATGTTTTAACATCTACCATGTTAGAAAGGAGATTCCACAAGGGTTTTTCCTTGCAACTTTTTTGTGGTTCAGGGGATTTAGAGACTGTGCTCGATGTCTTACTCTATTGTAATTTCTATCGGGATATTAGGAGAAAAAATGATTTTTACTTCTATTATCTAAGTTGCCTGGTAGAGACAATTTGTTTTCTATTTCGTATTGTTTCACCAACATCATCTCTGTAGTTACTGAAAAGGTTGGTTTTTTTTCTGTTTACAGTTAAGTTGGGAGCCCTGTTAACAGGTTCTTGATTTGTCTAGTACCTCTATGTACCTATATTTATATACCTTATATACTATATTTATATATTTATATTTCTACATTTTTTGTTCTCAATCTGGTCATGGACAGATTTAATTTGATTATTATTAACATCAATAATCTCATGGAATTGTGGGGATAAAGTGGTATAACCTTATATGTTCTGATTTATTCTCTGTGTAGGACAAATATTTGTAAGTGGCTAGAATAGGATCAGAGTTGTGGGGGGATGGACAATACTGATTAGATATAAGAGCTGGTTTCTCTGCACGGTGCTGCTGAAAGACTTTATTCCAAGCTTTTATCTCCAATCAGTGATCAGAGATAAGAGCAGAGGCCTTGATATGTGTCAGACATTGTGTTTTCCCTAAGTGCATCTTTGAGCATCCAGTGATTAGAGACACTGTACTTATTTGGGAACATTGGCGGAAAAACATGGCTCCTGATCTATTTCCACTAATGTCAGCTCTGCATCATCCAGAATTTGCAGCACATAACAATATCCAAGGTTTTTGTGCTTGGATAGCAGCAAAAGTTTATAGATAATAGGGAACATCTTTCCTATGCAGATGTTTTGAAAAGAACATATTTTTATCAGTATCTGCAACTGTATCACTTTCTTAGCCTGAATGGCATCAAGAAGACAGCCAAGTGCCTGCTTACTTCTTTTGAGTATTTTATAGAGGTTGCTGTTACTTCAAAAAAAGGTTAGATACCCTCCAAATCTATTTTTAGATAACAAACGATTCAATAGATATGGGAGTCCAATTTGGGTGAGTATTTGGAAGAAGATGGTTAGCAACGTATTTGGACTTTGTTTGCATCTTTATCAATCAACACTAAAATAAAAGAAGCATATAACAAAGTTCTCAGTATCTGATACATTACTCCTGCAAGGGTTCACCTAATACAGTCAAATTATAGTCAATATTGTTGGAAGGGGTGTGTTCAAATTGGTTCACAGTTTCATCTTTGGTGGGAATGTTCAACAATGCATGGATGCTGATTACCGTCAGGAATGTCTTCATGTTAGACCACAGGTAACTCCTAAAGCTATGCTTCTTCAGCTGTTTGGACCTAATGATCTTGGATTCCTGCATAAAGACCTTCTTAAGCAATTGTATAAAGCAGCATAGTCATGTATAGTTTGTAATTCTCTAAAGCAACCAACTCAAGAGTAGTGGGTTGATAAACTTGGGAACTATGGCTATGTATAAACTTAATCGGCAAGTGCAACAATTAAGTAATCCTAACTTTAAGAAAGATATTCTTATGAAAGATATCTTAAGAAAAGATATGGCTCCATGGTTTCCATTTATTTCCCATGTTAAAGCCCTCTGAACTTTTGATCAATTTTTTATTTTTTTCTGACTAACACACACATACACATGAAATACCACACACACACACACACACACACTTTATGTGATGTACAAATTGTATTTTTATTCTTTCATTAGATATTGAGCTCCTGCTTAAGCTGTTTTACCATAGATCCATAAGCATATTGGTTATAGATTAAGAATCATAATTAGTCAATTCCTTTGTTTCTTTAGTTATCTTGATTTATTATTATGTATGTTCTTTTTGTTGCTTTTCTTTTGCTAACTTTATTTCGAAATAAAATAAAATTTCACGCCAATTGCAACAACAAAAAGAGTTCACATCATCTTCTGTCTCTGCTCACACCCTTGTAATGCAAGGAGCAATATAATTACATCCCCCCCACCCCCATATTCATCTGGTTCATAATAGCAAATGAAATTAGGAACAATTTGAACCACAGAAAGTGGCTGGCCTTTGCTAACCTTTCTCCACAAGACATGACACTGGTGCACCGATGACAATTTCCTTTTGTCTTTTGATTGGAAAATGTACTAGGAGGATGAAATCTTCCTATTAAAATGTGAACTGTGACCAAGAGGCTTCTTTATGTCAGAAGAAATATCGGACTGAAATCTTTCTTGTCCCTTCCCTTTGACAAATTAAACTTGTACTCTTGGGTAGTTCATCATGTAATGTTCACCGAATACAAAGAGAAAGAGAATCTCAAAACATGAGGTGTTATAGCCTATTCCACATGAACGTTGTAACCATTAGGAAAGTCTGATCACAGCAGTAGTTTATTGCTGTTTGCTATATTTTATAGAAAGTTTTTTTGGGGGGGAGGGGGGGAATTGTGAACTGTCCAGAGAACTTCAGCTGTTGGGCGTTACAGAAATGATGAAATAAATTGCTTATAGCTATTTATTTTATAGTTGATATTTATTTACTTCCTTTCAGCCAGTTTCTCAGAAGCCTCATAATGAAAGAACTTTGGATGTTCTGGGTGTTTAGAAGAGACATAATGGAACAAAAACCACAGAAGAAATCTTTTTGCATAAATATGCCATTATCTGCCTTGGAGCAGATGTAAAGATGTTTAAGACAGCAATTCTCTTAACCAAACTAAAGGAAAACCTAAACCAACCAGTCCCAAAAGACTGAAGACTTCATCTGTGCACATACATGTGGACAAGGTACAATGAAGCCAATTCTATTATTTCTCAATGAACAAATCCATGAGGAGAGCCTGACAAGAATCTGGGATCCAAAACAGCATCCTCAGAACAAACACACTGCAAATCAGTGTAGTTTTTTTTATGTCCTGTAACTTGACTGCTTCCGAAACATATCTAGGAACTGGCTCATGCACAGAGCACATTTGCTCTGTATTTACAGATCATGAAATCAGTATTAAGTCCAAGGAATGTGGAACTCCACCCAACTCTGAAATTTGGCTGTTGATTCTGCCTGCCTTGGTATCTGGCTGCTTGGATTGTAGCAAATCTCAGACACTCTGCAAGAAAAACAATCTCAAAAACCCCAGGTCAGGAAGCAAACAGCATTAGCTGTAGCTACATGAATTGTGGGCTACGTGATCTATGAGCATCCAGGTATGCCTGGGATGTTGCTCCTAGACTGATGTGGGCAAGTTTCTGTCATAACCATACATCATTTTTAATACCATGCCTTATATTTTGAACTTGAATTTAATTTATTTCAGTGCATTACTGTATTGTGTTTATGAGTACAATATTGGCAATAAAAATTTCTACAGATTGCACTGTGATAATGCTGAGCTGAAATTTCTCTGAAAAAAGAAGGTTCAGCTCCAAAACTGAGGTATGGGTGGAAAGGGGGTGGGGGAAAGGTTCCCTCCCCCCAGCATCAAATTAATTTTGGCGGTAGTGCAAACAGTTCATTTTATTTAAAAAACTTGTCATATTTATATAAACTGTATACTTATAAATGTGTCTATTGCCTAGGGCATTTCATGTGCAGCTTTACTGAAGTTAATGCCATATTATAAGGAAAGTTAGCAAGTTCTGGCCAATAATGAGAATAGCAACGGCATTTACACAAATGCAATACTATTGCACGTTCATGAAAAAGAAAAGTCTAATTAATACTCATGGTCACTAGCATGAGTTAACACTTTCATTTTATCCACAAGAATGCATTGAAGTCTTCTTTTATCATTCTTAAACTTTAGATATCCTGACTAAATGCAAAGTGATTAAAGGGGAATTAAGCCATGCAAAACATTCTGAAGAAGACATCCTCAAGCAGGAGAGGAAGAGAACATATCCTAAGGCTGCAATCCTATACACACTCACTTGAAAGTCCCATTAAATTAAATAGGATTTATTTCTGAGTTGACATGCATAGGATTGCACAATAACTGGGCTTGATCTATACGTTACAGTGTTGAGAGATTAAACAGAAGTGGTTTAGAAGAAGCAACATCAACTTCACTCATGAACAAAAATTCTTGCAATAAGAAAAAGCATGAACAACCATCTGTTTTTTTAAGATCTTAAGATCATGATATTCTTTTATAACCCTAGAATACACTACATTGTTTTTTAAAAAAATTCTTTCCACTAAATAGGAGTATTCGTGAATGTCCATTAGCATTCTTTAAAATGTATAAATTTAACTCTGTGTCAACAAGCTTTAGAAAACTGCCTTCTGAAAATGATTAATATTGACAAATCATGCATTCATTTTTCCCATTCGTTCTCAACCCCTTTTTATAGATGCAATCAAAACCAAGTCCCTTGCAGAGAGTAGGTTGGAAGCTTGAGCTGAAGTCCACTCACACAATGGAACATTCTCGCCTTGTCTCCTACCAGTGCAGCCTCTGCACTCAACTGAAAATTGTGAAGGACAGGGGGTTTCTAAAGGGCCTTGGTGCTTCCAGAGGAGGGAGGGAGTTGAGTTCATGTGTTGACATATTTCTGGGTTACTTATCTTGCTTGGCAGAAACAGGTGCTCCAACTAACGAGCAAGCTCCTAACGATTCTCAGCTGAAAAACCGTTAGGGAGGATTGGTTTCCCAGGCTGTGGGGGGAGGAGGAAAAGATTGAAAACGAAGGTCTGTGGCGGTTGCATCATCTCTCTTCGGACCCAGGCACGGTGAAGAGTTGATCTCCGGCCGGCCGGATCTAGCCGAGTGTTAGATAGATTTTTATTGTTTTACAAGCCTGCTCGGTTTGGGGTTGCTTAGCACTTTTAAGAGTGTGCCTGATTGATTGGGGACCCAATTGTTTTATTGCTTGTGCCTTTCTGTGCTGCTACCCTTATCTACCTCATACCTCTCTCACCCCCCCTTTTCCCTTCCCCAACAACCTTTCCCTGCTTTGACTTTTTGCTGGGTTGAGGAGGTGTGCTTTGACCAAGGCCTTAACTTAGGATAGTGTGTAAATAAACTTGCTTTGGTCCTTAAATTTCTGTGTGGTTATTTCAAGCGTTGGCTCAAGCCAGTTTTGGCTGGGGAACCGGGTGGTGGGACGGGATTTGTCCGCCACGACAGGGAAACGTTTGTTTACGTTTTCTTGACAAAAATACTCTGAATCGCCTCCCCACAATGGCCCTAAGCAGACTTTTGGAGTGCATAGGGGGCTGCAAGAGGTATGGAAAACCATCTCCCTTTGGGTTCCATTGACAGAAGCAGATCTGTAATCAGAAAAAGGTGTTTGGATTTCACCCAATCTTGCCTACATAGTGTGTGGGTGGGTGGGTCGGTTGTTATACCAGAGGCACAATAAGTTGTGATAATAGTATGTGAGGGGGGCAGGGTTGGATGACCTCAGTGTAACAGCCTGTGCTGAAGCCTAATGGAAACGAAGCAGTTTTATAAGAGCCAGCTCCTGACTAGGAATACTGATCTGACCCTATTTGAAGAACAACATTTTTATTAATACTTGTATCAATATAATCCATCCTTTTCCCTATAGGGGACACACACACACACTTGACTGGTCCCAATTGTCTTTTGATTTCTCCTCCCTCCCTCATTGGCCATTCCATCTGATTATTACAGCAACCCTGTAAGAACTGATACCTGCCTTTGCTTATTTTTCTCTTCTCTTCCCATGGCATTTCCCCCTATTGTATCATGTCTATGAAGTTGTGTGCCTTGATTTTATATTGGAAGCAACCTAGAATTCATTGGCAGAAAGGCAGTGTATAAGTATAGAAAGTAAGTACATGTCATATTCCGAGGTGATGTGAGCACATCTGAGTCAGCTCCCAGAGGTACTCTGTGCTACAAAATGTACTCTTGTTTTAAATTACATTATTTGTGCATGCTGTAGGATCGTTTAAAAATCATGCTCTGTTTATACATCATTGTGATTTATTTATCAAGAAATAGTATGGCCAACTACAATTGACCCACAAATTAGTGTTTCTAATACACTCTAATTTCTACATTAGTTTCATGAACAAAGTTCAGAACATCTTGTTTTTATGGCCCCTACATTGCTAATCCATCCTATGACATAAAACTGCAAGATGCTTTCTCTTCTCATTATTTTAGAACTATTCTATGTGCTGGGTCATTAGAGACTGAAAACAGCTAGTGAAGAAACTGATTTCAGAATAATGACCCTTCAGTTTCCTGTTATAGTTGGTACACTTTTAGAACATTCAGGTGCTGTGCTGAAGAAGAACAAAACAAGGAAAGATAGAAAAAAAATACATAGCCTTAAATCATGAAGTAAATATAGTAGGGAAAAAAACTGAGTTTGCTACAACATCCATTGAGAGCCGGAAAAAAATAAAAATAAAACCAACTATTTATTGTTAAGAAGAAAGCTCAAGCAGGTCTAGTAGGAGGACAGGGCTCCTGTGTCTTTAACAGTTGTATTGAAAGGGGAATTTCAGCAGGTGTCATTCGTATGCATGCAGCACCTGGTGAAATTCCCTCTTCATCACAACAGTTAAAGCTGCAGGAGCTATATTAGGGTGACCAGATACAAAAACAGGGCAGGGCTCCTCTGCAGAATCCACCCAATGGGAGGAGGAACCAGTCCACAGCAGAATTATTTGGTTCCATTGTGGATTTCTCTGACATCCGTAGTATGGACCCAATTCAAGTGGCTTTTCAAATGGAGAGAGTTCACATTTTGAGACCCATCCCTATTTGAAAATAATTGGCATCACTAGTTCAGATATAAAGCAGGGGGGTGGGGTGGGTTCTAATTTTTACATCAAAGTGGGTGCCCAATTAAACCTCCTCTCTTCAGAATTCACCACCCATATTCTGTCATTTCTGTCACTTTTCTCCCAATCCACGCCAGTATTAGAAATGAACCGTCTGGAGAGAAAAAATGCTTACATCAACAGAATGTGGGACTATATGGAGGGCAGGCAGGGAGCTCATCTCTCTTCACCAATGTATTCCTTTTGATGTAATAAAACCTCATCCTTTGCTTTCATTGTGAATGGGTCAGACAGGAGAAGATACAAATGTGGCTGCCTCCATTACATTGAAACGAGGGCCCATTTTAGCATTTACATAGAAATGTCCAATAGAGATCAGTGTGTATGTTTTGTCTGTCACATCTTATAATATGCTGAAATCTTTCTGTCTCTACAGAATTGTATTTTGTTTGTTTGCTTCAGATCAGACAGGAGTCCTTATCTGGAGCATAGCTACTTATTTTACTATAGTAGCCTTTTAAAGAGACAAAAAAGTATAGTTGAAATAAAATGGACTACTTTATGAGAACTGAAAAGACAGTAACTTCAAATGTCGTGTAAAGCTTCATGCATACCGGAAATAAACTTGCTATCAGATTAATGGTTTCGGCCAAAAGATTAAGCTTTGCAGGAGATTAGTGAAAGCAATTTTGAAGTGTGTTGTGTGGCAACTTCCAGAGAGGAATTCCATATAGGCAAGGCAACAAAATTTTAACAGCTATTCAGTTAGCATCTCTGTATAAGCATTCAAGCAAACTTAAACACTAGGTCACACTCATATCAAGGGAGAAGAAAATAAAGACATTGGCATTGGGTAGTCACTTACACATTTCCAAAAAAAGGAACGAAATGACAAAAAAAGCAATCAAAAGAGGGAACTAATTTGCATAGCATGTGCATATGTTAATTGAAATTAGGGCTGTGCAAGCCTCGGGCCGTGGATATCCAAATTCAAGGCCCGGAGGCCATTTTATGGTGAATCCCCCATTTTATGATGGCTCCGCTGGCGATCTCACAGGAAAGAAGGACACGATCCCACAGGGAAGCTGTCGATCGCACTGGGAAGAAGGGCACGATCATGCTGAGGAGTGAACAATGGTATGCCCTCCCAAACACTGCATGCTGGGAGTTGTAGGCTGTATGGGGGCCTAGGGCTGTGCGAGGAAATGGCAGATCCATCATAAAATGGTGGATCCACAATAAAATGGCGGATCCACCATAAAATGGCCTCTGGGACTCGGATTCGGATATCCAAGGCCCGGGCATGCACAGCTCTAATGGATCGTGTATTAACATTCCCCTTTAATGTTGTAAAAATGCCACATTTCCTTAATAGAAAAACTACAGTATCAAGCAGGGTCACAAGGGGGCATCGGTTATTTCTATAAACTGCCAAGCTGACTCATAGTGGTGTTTTATTGGTATTTTAATGATGTACTGGTTTTATCTGCTTTTAATCAGTTTTTGTATCTTGTGTTTGGTGTTGTTCCCCGCCTCGATCCGTTGGGAGAGGCGGGTGATAAATAAATATATTATTATTATTATTATTATTATTATTAACGTATACTAAAACAATCTTCTAGATCAGGGAGGAGCAATTTTTGGCCCTCCTGATGATTTTGCCTCCCATTCTTATCATTCCGCGCCATTGGCTATGCTGACAATGGCTGATGGGAGCAGTAGGCCAAACCATGTGGCGCTCCAAAAGTTGCTCACCCCGATCTAGATAGGAAGGAGTTGCAGTAAGTGGGGAAGTAACTTAAAGTGTCTTCAGCATGAAGTGAAATGGCATTCATAATAAAATAAATGAATGAATAGATCCTTGAAGGTAATTCCAATGGTTTTGAAAAAAACTTTCTTTCACCTATAATTTTAATGAAGACTTCACTGCATTATCATCGAACATTACCCATATGTTACCAATAAGAGCTGCAATGCTATTTTTTAAAAACAACAGATGTTTTGTATGCCCACAGGAGGGGAAGAAGTAGCTTGGAGGAGTAATGAAACCACAGATGTAGAAATGGTTTGGTGCACTCTGACTACGTCTCAGCTACACCCACACCCACCCACCTGATTTTCTTTAAGAACTACCATAAGGATTGTCTGAGTTTGCTTTGCAGATGACCATTTATGGTAGTCAGGTTGTCTTTCAGGGATCATTGTCCTCCATTACCAATCTTTCTTTTAAGTTACACCTGATAATCTTCCAATAAGATGGGTACCCCACCAGAACCCAGCTTGGATCCAGATTAGGCTAGCTGAACATAGAGTCCATTAAAAATAATAGGACTTAAGCCATTACTAACTTGTCCTATTGATTTTGATGGGCCCTAAATTCAACTGCTTAATCCAGATCCAAAACATTGTGCATAGTCCATGTTGCCTGACCAACCATCTCTGCAGCCTTCCACAATGTGGTGCCTTCCAGATGTTTAGGACTACAACTCCCACAATCCCTGAACATTGGTCTTGCTAGTGAGGGCTGATGGGAGTTGTAGTTCAAAATATCTAGAGGGCACCACGTTGGGGAAGGCTGCAACACAGGTTACCTGATACTGTGTTATTTCTGTTCGAGCTTGGGCTCTTTTCCTTCATTACTTCTTGCTTGGTTTAGATGCGAACACAATGATGCAAACCAAGCAACAGAAGCTTGGCTGTAAATATTGGCTCATGAATTAATAAAGCACGCTTAAATAATTGAAGAAATCTCAGCTGGTTATTTTGTGTTGATTGACAGGGCGGCAGGGCTGAATTTGAACCCGAGGATGTCCAGAGCCCTGAATGAGCTGAATCATTCAAAAGATTTAGGACTGAAACCTATGGAAGGGGAAACTGATATGGTTGAATTGTTGTAAACCTCCCGGAGAGCTCCGGCTATGGGGCAGTATTGAAATGAAATGAAATGAAATAAAATAAATAAAGGTTTTCTCTGCTACAAGAAGAACAATATCCCAACCTGATGAGAACTTTTGCAGCTACTTCATTGCCTCTTTCACAGGCATATATAGGAATGTAGAGTAGAATACACCAAACCATTCCAACCAACTGCCCTGTGAGCAGGAGAGGAAGAGGAAGTAAACAGTCACCATCACCATATGAACAACCCACCCACCGTGGCTTATTTTCATGGCGGCTGAAACTCATGCTAACACAAGACTTAAGCCCCCTCTACAAGATTTCAGTTTGACGCCCGGTTCCCCGATTATGCGCATCTTCTCTGAAGCGCTTTTACGCCTAATCCCTATACATGGGAGGCGTTGAAGCGCATTACAGGCTGTATGAAAGGCATTTTAAAGTTGTTGACATCGCATGCAAATGTTGCTGAAAGTAATGCGCTTTGTCCCAGAGAAACTCCCCAAACCGGTTTCCTCTCTTTCTTCTCCCCACCCACTAGAATCTCCCCCCTTTGGTTTCCTAGGTTACCTGAAAGGAAAGAGTTGATTTAACATATTTAGCTACCTGCCTTCCCCCCTCCTTCGCCTGACTGGCATGACTTCCTCAGGAGTAACTGTGAATATGCGCACACACACACGCCAAAACATACAGGGTGGATGCTGCTTCGTTCCTTCCCCCTCCTCTTCCCAGCGAGCTCAACAATTGTAAAACATACATACACACACACACGCCAAAACAGACAGGTGGATGCTGCCTCGTTCCTTCCTCCTCCTCTTCCCAGCGAGCTCAACAATTGTAAAACACACACACACACCCCTCAGCTCAGGAACCCAGCAAGAAGTGAGGGGAAGTTATGTCTGCTAATGGCTAATTATGCGCCCATCCGCCCATCCTTCCTACCTAGGCTGACCATCTGAAAAGGAGGACAGGGCTCAGGTAACTTTAAGAGTTGTAGAGAAAAGGGAATTTCAGCCAGTGTCATTTGTATGCAATTAGTTCCTGGTGAAATCCCCTCTTCATCACAACTGTTAAAGTTGCAGGCACTATACTAGAGTGACCATATACAAAAGAAGGCAGGGCCCCTGCAACTTTAACTGTTATGATGAAGAGGGGATTTCACCAGGAACTAATTGCATACAAATGATACTGGCTGAAATTCCCTTTTCTCTACAACTGTTAAAGTTACATGAGCCCTGTCCTCCTTTTCATATGGTCAGCCTATTCCTACCCCCTTTCCTTCTCTTAAAACCACCTCCATCTGGCCCCATGTCTCCATGTAAAAAATATTTCATCAGGGTACTTCAAAGAAACTTTATTTTTGGTTCACGTTGGGTCACCTCTTCTTGGCGCTTCCATCCAGAGAGACGGAGTACAAGGAGGAAGTTGCCAGGAGGAGAGAGGAAATGAATCTAAACCAAAAAGTGGGAGGTTTTCCCAGCGAAGGGGCAGTTCTATGCATGAGATCACGACCATAGTCCAACCCCCTGATCGTTAATGCGCCTCCTCAGAAAGTTGTTTACACGGACATAAGGCGCTCTTACTCCCGCCATAAATTAAAACTCACTAATTAACGCGCATTCGATAATGCAAATAATCGGATGTTTAAAGCGCCTCAGCTCCCAATTTGCGCTCCTCTCTTGTAGAGGTAAAAATTTTAATCAGCCTTGAAAGAGCTTTAAACCTCTCTTGTAGAGCCACCCTTAGGAGACCCTGCTGAATGGGGTGAGTTGTATTGTGTGTGGCGGTATTCCTCCAAAATTGGACAGAGGGCTCTTCCTCTCTCAAAAGGCAGATCGTGGATCTAACCATTCTTGCCAAGCAAAGACATATTTCAAAACGTTTCTATACATAAGATGCATTTGGTATCTGATCTGTGTGCTTCATCTCTCCATGCTATTGTGGTTTGCTTTCTTGCAAAACTACAATTTTGCTGCAATTTCATTTTGTTATGGTTACTTGAAAAATCTCGCACGGCTTTGAAAGGAACAAAATATATTTTTAAAAGAAAAGAAATGGGGAGGGGGACTCTTACCAAACCTATAGGGCAGTAGGTGTTCCATGCTATGAAGGCATATTTTGGGACATTATTTGTAAGAGATTTCTGCTTGGCTTCTGTTGTGGCAAAGCTCTCTCCGTGCAATCACACACACCCCTCACTTAATTCAGTGACTGGAAAGGATGTAATGATGACTATTGTAGTTCCAATAAAAAGAAAAGGATTTCTGAAAGCAGTACAAAAGAAAACCTTCACCATAAAAATTGAGTACAAGGAAACCTCTCTATAAAACATATTGAACAACAATTGCCTTCTTTTAAAAATGTTTTATTACATTCACCATGTCTCTGAATGATATGAGGGGGGACTGGCTTGGAGTTTTGAAGCTGGTGAAACAAAGGGAGAAACAGGTTCTCCAGATGCTGATTTTTTATTTATTTTTCCAAAGTTGAAGAGCTGACGCATTTTGGCCTAATCTTTATATGGCCTTCTTCAGGGGGCTGTAAGCATTTAAAATACATATTGTAAAAAACATGGTGGGAACAACATGAGTTAAAATATATTCTCATTATAAAATCAAGCTGACATATTGCCACAGAGGCCTATGTACATATGCAAACTATTTTGCAACATTTTAAATTATTACAAAAGGACAAATTGCTTTGTATACTAGTATTTCATTACATACATGCAATACATTTCTAATCAAAAGAATATCTGTGAAATCTTACTTGTAGGAAGGTATTTGCAAAGATCTTCCTCTCAACAGAATTTCTTTCTCTGATAAATAACAATTGAAAAGAGTGGTATGCAGAGCCTTGTGTTATAACCCTGCACACTTTTTTTATTCCTAAGAAACTGGGGGTGGCAACTATCATAACGAAGGAATCTTGAGACATTTGTAGGTTTTCTATAATTTGAGGTGATAAGGTGTTTGCCTTCTTTTTTGATTTTAAGGTCCAGAAAATGTATTTCTAAAGTGCTATGCTAGATGTCAAATTGAATGTCTTCCTTCCTGGAATTTATATGCATTATCAATTGCTGTAGTTCTTCACCATTACCCTGCCAAATTGAAAAGACATCATCAGTATACCATATGTCAGGAAAAACCAGGACATGTCAGGATTTTTGGTAACAAATCTGGGAAGGGGGGGAATTATGAAATTTGAAGAAAAATCTGGTTTTTTTCCATCCTCCCCCCACGCAAAGGGCAGCTCTACTCATAGATGTGCGCAAAAGGTGTGCCCAGGCACTGCCTAATGTCTCAACCAATAAATGCCAAATTAAGGGGGGCATTGAGTAGGGATCCAGACGGGGATCCAAACACAGCGAGAACAGTCTTCCAGCAGTTCCACTGGCGCCCCTCCCCCCAACAGTGAGTGCGCTGTTACTCCCTGCAGCAGGACCGAAAAAGAATCACTCTGCTAAGAGCTTCTCTACTGGGAGCCACACTTCGAAGAGGCCAGAAGGAGGGACCCTGAAGGCTAATATCACCTCCTCCGGTCAATGTCACCACAAAGCCCCACCAATGCTGGGGCCTGAGGAGCTTCTCCTCATTCCTCCCCCCACCTCACCTGCAACAACCAAGCTGAATGCAGAATAGGGCATCAGTGTCTACAGTATTTAATAAATAAATGAATAAAAATAATGTCCTTCATGACTGAGCATTCAATAAATGTTTGCCTTTTTAAAAAAAAAAAACCCTGGGTGCACACCCTAATGAAATGTGTTGCACATGCCCATGGCTCTACTTTATAGTCAATGGGAATTAACAAACATGCTTACAGCTCTGTCCATTTTAAAGATACAGTGATGAAACTTGGCATCATGATAACCCTTAGGTAGGGCTTTACCCATGCCATGTTTGAAGCAGATCCGTTCATTCATTGATTTTTAGGGGATTAAAAAAAAATGAGGTTTTAATTTTTTTTTTATAAAGACCGTTGTTTTTAAAGATAAAGAGATGAAACTTGGCACCTTTATATCTCTTGAGTAGGGCTTCAGCCATGCCAAGTTTGAAGCAGATCCGTTCATCCATTGATTTTTAGGATTTTTTTTAAAAAAAAATTGAGGTTTTAAAACAAATGCTTTTTAAAAAGTCATCATTTTTAAAGATAAGGAGATGAAACTTGGCATCATGATGAGGACATTAAACTTAGCCATGCCTATTTTCAAGCAGATCTGTTCATCCATTGATTTTTAGCATTTTTTTTTTTAAGTTTGAGGTTTGAAAATTAATTTTTTTAACAACCATCATTTTTAAATATAAAGAGATGAAACTTGGTGATATGATAGCTCTTAAGTAGGGCTTTAGACATGCCATGTTTCAAGCAGATCTGCTCATCTATTGATTTTTAGGATTTTTTTTAAGTTTGAGGTTTTAAATATATATATTTTAAAAAGCAATGGAGCAATAACCTTCAAAGTCAGGTTATCAAACCTCCTCTTTGGTGTCTTGCACCTTGAGCAGTTTCAGCCCTTGGATGTCTCACTTGTATGTAGAACAGTTTTGTCTTAATTGTGCTGTAAAATCAGACATGTGACCAAGACTTTGTTCAAGTGGGCACCCCCCCCCCTTTGGCGCTGGACATGCCCCCTGTGGGAAGACATGTTGGTGGGGAAGCCCTCATGGGAACCAACCATGTTGTCCTCTTTTTTGGTTTCCAAAATATGCTCACCCTAATTTAACTCAAAAATATGATTACTGCAGAAAGTGAAAAGTCAGAGTGAAATGATGACGCTGAAGGTTGTAGCTCAAGGATCATTCAGGGCTTCCATTATAAAGTTCCGCCCCTGACATTTATGCATTCTCTTAATAAAGCTACCATTTGGAAGCAATTCCTTCCAAGAGGGTAGTTACATGTATGTAATCTGGAGTGCAGTTTATTCACATTGCTTTTATTTTCTACTTTTTTTACCAGTCTTCCTTACTTCAGAAGCCTCTGTGGGAGTTGCTTATAAACTGGACAGCAAGATAGATGGGCATAAGATATCACAACTATGTTTTTATTTGACATGGGTCTTTTGCCTTTAGCACTGCGGTTGGGGCATGCAGAATTCAACAGATAAACCAGCACTAAATGTTTTGCCTGTCATACAGTTGTTGTTGCCTAAAATAAACAATTGATTTTATTTATAGACCATATCAGTCACTTTTCAAAGATTCCTCAAGGCAAGGTACAAAATAGTTTCTTTAAAAAAAAAAAATTACATTCCAATTTGAAAAAAAGCTAACACACGTACCTGAAAACCTCTTATAGAAAAAAAAAGCATAGAGATTCTCTGGAGAAAGAAATACTGAATCTTTGGAACAAGCTCCATCAGAGGTCCAACATGATCCGTCATTGCAGGCTTTTAAGAAGGCCTTGAAAACATATTATTTTACCGTGGTCTTCTCGTGATATGACTACTGCTGTTGCTGCCATTGTAATTGTTGCTGTTGGTTTTATGGTTGGATTTTATTGTTTTTAATTGCTATTTTATTGTGTTTATGTTTTTATTGCTTTTAATATTTTAACAGTTTTTATGTATTTTATTGTCGTAAGTCACCTTGTGAGGGCTTCTGGCATGAAAGGGGGCTAAGAAATGTTCAAAATAAATCAATAAAAAAGAAAAAGAAAGAAAGAATAAAATACTTGTAGAGGGTGGAGGAGGAGATTTGTAAAGCAGACCCCCCCCCAAAAAAATTGTGCGTCACTCCCACAGATTCTTCTTGCCCTCCATCCATTGTATCTGTAGACAGGTATTGCTTCTTGGAATGGATTTATTTTGGAATATATGTTTGTATAGTGTGTGATTACATCATTTATTGAGAATTTTAAAAGTCATGCTGGTATAACTCAATAGTTTTATTAAATGGGGCAGAAAAGAGGATGGAAAAATCCTAAAGATGATGATCATTCAACGCAGTTGGAACTTTTGTGTAGTGAAATAAGTCTTTACTCCAGAATTCATCTTATTTGAGGAAAGAAGCTAACAATTTCATATGGAAAAACATGAGAAATTAGAAAATTTACTAAGAAAAAAAAGGATGTGCAACTTAGAAAAGAAACTGTTATAGAGAGAATAGAAAAGGCAAAGTCAAGAAAAAAGGCTCAGGAAAAAGATAAATTTGTTAGAAGAAAATCAATTAAAAGCTGAATAGCTATTGGAACCAATACAAACAAAGAGCTCCGTCACACCTAATAATGTTCCCTGGTTTGCAGCCGCGTTTTTTCCTCTGATGCATAAGCATGTCAAGTTTATGGTTCCTTTCGCTGTTTCACTCTTTTGTTTGTTTGCTCTTCCACTCCACTCCACCCCACCCCACCCCTTTTCCTTCTCCCTCCAATTCATTGGTTGCTTCTCCCCCCCCACACACACACACCCTTTAACAAGACATATACAAGCAGGTCCTGTCAAATGAGCACTTCAACCAGACCGCCTTTTGGCCAATCAAAAATGGAATGATCCTTTAGTCTGGCTCTTGGGGGCATCGAGGGAGTACAATCCTGTCTCTACAGAGATTCGGGCGTAGTACAATTTTAAAAAACGCTTTCAAGCCTGGGATGCAAGGTTTGGATTTTATATTGAGGCTTGGAGCCAGCTGCTGGGAGAGATCACTTTCCCCTGCCAAGACCTGATGCAACCCATTCAAGCCAACAGCAAGACTCCAGTCACAGCACATGTCCCCAAGAAAGGAAAACGTGAGACTACAGCACTTCACAGAGGCTTAAGGGCACATTAAACGCAGTAAGGGAAAATAATCCGGACTTTAGGCATTCTAGGACAAGACGGAAAAGGCTGGGGAAGAGGTGGGGTGTCAGCAGGACAGGCATGGCATCATGTGAGTACCGTGCTGCAAATCCATACACCAGGCATGGCGAGAGTGCACTAAATCGCTGGTGTGATGGAGCCCTAAGTTAGAAGCAGACACAAACCACAAGAAATAGAGTAAAAATGCAACAACAATGCATTGTCATTAGGCAACTGACAGCTAAGAATAGACAGCTTGAGATTGATATGGGAAATAATAATGATACTCTGTAGAAATTAGCAAAAGAGGACAGAAAAAATAATTTGAAATGGAGAGATTGCTAAAGGGGTGGAGAAAAAAAATCTAGGATTTACTATTTGGAACACTCTCTAGGAGAACATATTTCATTGGAGCACCCCATTTAAGTGATTTGTGTTCATTTATTTGTGTTTTTGAAAGGTAAATGAGTTACTCTTAGAACAGAAACTCTTGTTGAGTATTAAAGTTTCTATATCTTTCGCCATGTAGTTAAAACCCCTAGTTTAGTGTTATATCTGAACACAACCGCGGAGATGTTTATACAGGAAAAGGCATGAGAGGCAGGCTAGAGATCTGCTACAAAAAAGCTACAGCTCTAAGCAAATGAAACATCAAAAAGTGTATACTTAAGGCACTGTATCAGTCTGCAGTACGTGTTGCTGTGATGTAAATGTACTGCCCATTAAGAACAGGATGCTTAATTTTTCATTTTCTGGCTTTGGGGCATTCAGGCTAACCTCGCCTGCTATATATCTTCCACCTGCCCTTCAGAATGTTGTTCTTGTTGTTGCATACTGTAATGTTCTGTACTTTTAAAGTGTCAGCTAATAATGACCCAAATGTACACTATAGTCAGATAATTACAGATGATTCATGCTGCTAAATGGAAAGTATATTGCACTGAAACACTCAGGCAGTCTGACATTTTCTCCTTTCCCTACTTCGTGGCTCTTCTAACTTTCTAGCTCTAAGTGATCAGCAGAGGGCAGCTATCCTGTACCTTTCGTCTGCACAGAAAAATAAGCATGCTATAGTATTTCAACTTAACCTAGAAAGGCCCCAGTTCAAATTACTGCCTCATTCAGGAGGCTCACTAAGTGAAGTAGTACTGGTTTCTACCTCACAAGGTTGTTATGAGGACATAACAGGATTCTGCCCTGAGCTTAAATATGAGAATTTTGGCAAATCCATCTTACTTTATCACAATGGTAAAAGCTACTTGCCTAATATGCCCTCTCACACACAAATTTTACAGGGACAGATGTCCTGTCATGTATGACACATCCAGTCATCCTGCTCATCCCACAGTGCTATTCTTGAACCTCTGCCACACTCACTACCCTCCCACGGCAAATTAGGAAAGAATCGTTATAGGCTGGGGAGCACTTTCTGCATATTTGCACCCGAGTTAGTGAGGGAACTCAAAGTCTCTTCTGCCCTAGTGTGAATGGAATATCAATATGCTCTTAGTGCTTTCGCAGCTCCTTCTCTCTCTGAAGAGAGTCGGCTCCATAAGAAACCAATTTTTGAAGAGGTTAATGCATGCTGCTTGCTTCTGCTTCCCTCAGCACCTGCCTTTTTCGTTCCACAGAACAGAATGTTCCTGGATCTGTTTGCAATGGTGCAGTTAGAGTTGGAACTTAGGGCTGAAATCATGGGCCCTTGAAGCCTTGGTGCCACCAAATCACCACACAAAGAACAGAAGATGATGAGGCGAAGCAGCAAACAGGCCTGTTGTCTACACATGGGCACAATAGCCTTCAGATTAGCTAGATGATTAGATAGATAGATAGATAGATAGATAGATAGATAGATAGATAGATAGATAGATGAGTCAGAGGATGGCATGTGCATAGTTATAGATGCTAAGTTGTTGGTTGTTGTTTTACTTTGAATATATTATCCATTTCTATAACAAGATGGTGCTTATTCCCACGCAAATGCTTTAACATCAGGCAGCAGAAGCAAACTCCATTTTATTCCTGTAGTAATGACTTTGCTAAGCTTTAAATGAATTTAAAATGTGCTCCGAGTATTGGGATTTTTTAAAATCAGGGTTTGCCAATCTGTTTTGTTGTTTCTTTGATTCATTTATTTCATTTTATTTTCACTTTTCCTCTAATATATTAGGAATGTAGAAGCAGTTGTAAAGCATGGATTGCTTTTGGAATGTGGAGGGGGGGGAGTGAACTGTTAGTGGTATACTTCACAGCTGAAGTAATGCACATGGCTTTCTAAAGTCCCTCCCCCCCCCCCGCCCCACGTAAGACCATTAAGTCCAAGGTGTAAAAGCTGCCCTATTGCCTGTTTGGACATTATTTCCTCTTCCTTTCATCACTTTGCACCATTATGTCACACTCCTGCCCTGTTTCCCTCATCACATCAGAAAGGAATGGCTGAACCAGGCGGCCCTGCCTTTGTTTAAATGTGGGCTATCCCTTTAGCCTGGAAAATTAATAGTATCAGCTGTACTGACTTGAAGTAGCTGTAACCAGATAATATGAATTCTTACTTCACAAAATTATGCCAACTTATATAAAGAAATGAGAGGGAAAAAACAAGACAAGGTCAGATTCTTGGAGGAGGGAGGCAGATAGAAAATATTTTACGAGTGTAATTCGTCAGACTTGACTGAAACCATGGGTTAGGTAAGTAGCAATTTCAAATGTATTTCTTGCTCGTACAGTGGGGTTTAAGAGTGAAGTATCAGCCCACATATAATGGCTTAAAGCTATTTTATTTTGCCTTTGTTTACCTCACTCTGTTTTCTCATAGGATGAAAGCAAAACACACACAATTCATGCCTGGCTTTTACTTGAATGGCATCTTATTTAAGGAGAGTGATGACTGGGTAGGAGCTTTCTATAAAAGGTTTAGCTCATCGCATTTGAAGACGCAATTGTTTTGCATTTCAGATGTTTCAGGATGTGTCCCAGCTGCACCCCGTGACCCATATAGATGTCAGAAATCTTCACAGACATCCCCTCTACAAGGATTCGCTTTTGCGCCTGGTTAGGCGATTATGCGCATAATCGCTGAAGCGCATTTACGCCTATTACCTCTGCACGAGAGGCGGCGAGAGGCGGCGAAGCGCATTAAGGGATGACCAAAATGCGCTTTACAAGTAGTTAATGCGCATAAGCGCTTGTTCACATAGTCAAAATGCACTTTAACGGCCGGAGCAAAATAAAACTCGCTGTTTAACGCGCATTCGATAATGCGCATAATCGGAGAGATAACGCGCCTCTACGCCCGATTTGCACTCCATTCTTGTAGAGGTACATTTTTTTAAGCGCCTTGAAAGAGCTTTAAACCTCTCTTGTAGAGGCAGCCAGATACTCATTTTGTGGATCAAACCAGGGTTTCAGCAACCATGTACATGCTTCCGTGAGAGTCAGTCCTTACTTAAATATACTGCCGACATATACACATACCTGGGAGTAAGACCCATTGAAGCCAATGGAATTTACTTTTGAGCAGACCTGTACAGAGTTGCTCTGTTAATGTCTAGCTCTGGCTTTTAGCTCTTTGTTTTATTGCATTGTTTGGATTTCATTTGTTTTAATTTGTGATTGTGAGCTGCCTTTGGAGGAGGGCTCTCTGAGGGGTCTGAAGAGCAGGATAGGAATAGTTCAATAAATAAATAAGACCAAATAAGAAGTGATAGCAGTTTTCAAATATATGAAAGGTGCTCATCCAGAAGATGAAGCAGGCTTGTTCTCTCTTGCTCCAGAGGGCAGGACTAGAAGCGATGGTTGGAAATCGTTGGGAAGCAGAATTTGGCTAAATGTTAGGAGAAACTTTCTAACAGTGAGGGCTGTTTAGCAGTGGAAGAGACTGTGTCAGGAGATGGTGGGTTCTCCTTCACTGCAGGTATTTAAGCAAGGCTTGATGACTATCTGTCAGGGATAGTGTAGAATAGGCTGACCATAGGAAAAGGAGGACAGGGCTCATGTAACTAACAGTTGTAGAGAAAAGGGAATTTCAGCCAGTGTTATTTGTATGCAATTAGTTCCTGGTGATATTCCCTCCTCATCACAACAGTTAAAGTTGCAGGCACTATACTAGAGTGACCATATACAAAAGAAGGCAGGGCCCCTGCAACTTTAACAGTTGTGATGAAGAGGGAATATCACCAGGAACTAATTGCATACAAATGACACCGGCTGAAATTCCCTTTTCTCTACAACTGTTAAAGTTACACGAGCCCTCCTTTTCATATGGTCAGCCTAGTGTAGAAGCATTGCAGAGCCTGCATTGAGCAGGGGCTTAGTTCTAGGATAACCAACTGTCAGGATTTTCCTGGATTTGTTCTGGTTTTTGTTCTATCCTGGGTATTGTGGGGCGGGGAGATTTTCTGTAATTTTCTATAACGTCCTGGAATGACATACTTTCCCCTTTAAGACCACCATTAATGTGGTGAGGTTTTGTGTTTTTTTTGTAAATACATCTTTATTCCGTTTTTACATATCTTACATGATTCATCCACCATTTTAACATCGTTACTACTACTACTACTACTACTACTACTGATAATAATGTGGTGAAGGGGATGATGCACTTTCCAGAGGCCCTCATTGGAGCAGTGGGGGGCAGGAATGACACACTTTCCCCTCCTCTTCTCCAATCAGGACCCTTAAGGCCCCAATTGGAGTGGAAATGGGGAAAGCGTGCTTTCTGGGGCCTCTGGAAAGCATGTCATGCACAACCACCATGTTAATGGCAGCTGCCAATAGCATGGCGGGGGAATTATATGCTTTCCTGCCCCCCATCCCCGCCCCCACTGGGTGTCCTCTTTTTTGGTTTCCCAAATATGGACACCCTAGATTATCTTCAAGATCCCTTCCAACTCTTGATTCTAGGATTCAATGAATTCTGGAAACTTGGTATACACTGAGTGATTTTTGTGAGCTTCCTAAGATATAATCTGTTTCACTCAGGAATTCCTTTCTAATAGCTTGCCTCACCACACATTTATTTTGTGTAAGGAGAACATGGAAGATCATAATATCAGACCAATTAGGCAACCTGCCAGTTATGGGTAAAGAGAATTCTGCAGGGCCTTTTTTAATGTGTCTGCAACCAAATATACAATATGCAGTTCCAGGGGGTGGGGGGAAAGTGTAGTTCCAAAAGAACATTGGTGCAGTTCAAAATTGAACTCGTGATAAAGTTGTACTACGTTAGCTGATGTTAAAAAAAGATGACTGATAAAAATGTGAAAAGTAAAGGGAATTGTTTAGGCTCCTTTAGAACTCTAAACTCTGATCAAGCATACCTATTTCTCCACCCCTGCCAAAGACGATCACTCCAAACTGCACTGCTACTTTCCAGTGTTCACCAATGCTGCCAAGGTGAAGGGAATAACATTGGGGAGCTCGTCCATTAGAAGTCATGTGAGCATTAATGCCAGAAAATATCCAATTTGACATTCTTAACAGGGATTGCTGCCCTGTGTTTGTGCATCTGCTCTTTTATGTTGGAGGTCATTATGCCTCTTGTATGAAGCTTGAATATAACATACTTCGGCACCAGAATGGTCAAATTCCCAGTTCTGAGGATTTTCTGTGACTCTAAGCATCAACGTATGTGCACACACAAGAAAATGCACATATGTGTTGTAGCAGCATATGCACATTACAATCATACCACTGCGCAGTTCAAAATTTTCCTAAATAAAATTTTCCTGGAACTCTGCCAGAGTAGCCTGCCTGCCTGCCTGCCTGCCTTGGCAGGAATGCCATTCTGTTGAGAGCTCAGTGACAAGCATAATTCAATTGGAAAAGCTTTTCCCAACATGCAGATAATAATGATAGGGAAAGAGTCACCTGTTGAGTTACAATGTGTAGCTGCTAAAAGCACATAAGCCCTGCCAGAAAATGGTTGGCAACCCTATACTGGAGCTGTATTTGCACAGCTCTGCAAAAGGGAAAACTGTGATTTTCAGAAGTACATCTGAGAAGCCATATAAACATACATAGTTCTGTTCCACAACAAACAGTCGTGGATTCTTGGAAGTCATCTCTCCCTCTCTCTCTCTCTCTCTCTCTCTCTCTCTCCCTCTCTCTCTGTCTTACACACACACACACACACACACACACACACACACACTTCCATGGAGACAAAACTAAACCTAGGGGTGATTTCTAGGATTTATATTTTCTTGTATACGAGTTCTTCTACCCAGAGTATCTCTTGTCAGACATAAACTTTCAGGTCACAGCTAAAGTGGCTAGATTTTGTGCAGCAGCCATAACCTGTCGTAGAGAGGTAATAAATCTACATCATTGAACATTCTACAGTTGGGTTTCTCATGTTTTCTTCTGTTGGTGCTTGTATAGTTTGACTTTTAATCTCTCAATTTTAACTGTATTTTACTGGTTTTTTAACTGTATTTTATTGTGCATTTGTTTTGATATGCTGGTTATTTACCGTAATAAACTTGATTATTCAAGTCATACCCTGAAGTCCAATCCTGCTATTGTTGCATAGGCAAAGCTATTGCTGACTTAAAGGAGAAATATTATATGCAGAAGCATTGCTAGCTTCTCTCAGGTAAGGGCCAGGTGTGTGTGTGCCTAAAGATAGAGGCCGTTATCACACGCGGTTTGATACACACCCACCTCGACTTTGATCCACTTCTTCAGAGCTGGACTCGCATGATGTCATCCCCGTCATGCTGTTCTCTCGCCCTGAGGTTTCAGTTTTTAGTTTCTGTTTCAATGTATCCCTGAACAGGCAAAGTCCGAAAGGCAAATTTGGAACAGGCCAAGCTGAGGTACTGCAGGAATACCGATCAGGTGTAAATCAAAGCGTAAGACTCACATAGGAAACGGAGGGGGAACCCGCAGAAGAAAACCAGGGGTGGGGGAATGTAGGTATGATGAAGCTCAGAGTCTAATCCTTGGTCAGCTTTGAATGTAGACACCCCCACACACACACTGATAAAGCAAAAGTGATATGTACACATAGCAGGCTTCAGCATAGGGATTATTTTGGTGGGTCAGGTTCCATATGCACAGTGCAAATGTTTGTCAGGCAGAGCCCCTATGTGTAAGGCGGTAGAGTACATCAGTCATTCAAGTGGGACTGGATGCACACCGCTGAACACATGACATGATTAGGGCAGTCTGCTTTAATCACCTGTATGGGGGAGATCTGTATCCTGGTCTCCTTCCTTCTCCTATCAGTGTTATCATTCATGTACTTGGAGGGGAAGGCACATACAGCCCGTCTCATTATATGAGTGTATCATTTTAAAGTAGAAAGCACCATAAAGCACAATAAAAGACATAATTAAAAATTGGAATGATTGCACATAGCAGGATGGGCAAAAGTTAGATCTCCATTGACTGATAGAGATCTCCTCCCACCGTCTTGCCCCTCCCAATGTTGTAGTCCTGAATTGAAGAAAGCTTGAGATAACCAAAACTGGATTTGTGTGTATGTGAGGACTGTGAGCTCCTCTCAGTTTTGGTTCTCAAAACAAATTCCTGAGCTAAATCCTAAGTGTATGTCTTTTGCACCAGACTCTAATTGGTGGATCTTGGGTTCTAGTAAAAAAACAAAATAGATCCTCCTTGCGTTGCTGGACTGCAACTTCCATTATCCAACACTATTGGCTTTTATGGTGCTTTATGGTGCTTTCTACTGCTGCTACATGAGGATCTTAACGCATACGTTTACCGAGGTTTCTGCCTCTGGTTTCTTTGCAGGATTAAGATCTGCTCCTTTACCCTTATTTTTTCCAGGGTTTTTCTTTCTCTACTTTTTCTCTACATTCTATTACAACCATTGAGTGGCACTGCAATATACCAGACTTGTGCAGTTACACGGGGCTTTTATAACGCCATTGAGAAAAATACCATACTTTCCTCATTAGGAAAAATAAATGTGAAAATGGTTGCAAAGCACGGGAGAGGCCTGGGGGATAACAACATTGTGTAACGGGCCCATAAACTACCATGAGTGAGCAATTGCGAGTGCACAATGAAAGTCTCATGTAGTTGACATTGACACTCACCACTACTGCCATGCAACTGTTGTTCCTTATTTCCTGTGCTGCAAAAGAACTTCTTTGTGACAGGACAATGGGAAATCCTAAATGTGTAGAAACAAGCATGGGCAACTAGTAGCCATCTAGATATTGTTAGACTCCAATTCCCATCACTTCCAGCTTGCATAGCCAATGGTGAGGGATAATGGGAGTTGCAGTCCAGCAACATCTAAAGGGCCACAAGTTGACACAGAGAAAATCTTTTAAACTGCAATCCTATGCCCACTAATCTGGGACTAAGCCCCACTGAATTCAATGAGTCTTACTTCTGAGTAGACATATACAAAAAACCCATCAGCTCCGGAGTTAAAAGAGCTTTACTTTTCTTCTATAGGAGGAGCACAGTAGTAGCTAGAAAAATGACAAGGCTGAGTCCAAAGCATACAAGTATGAACAGAACACAAATATGCAAAATATTTGATAGTGTCTGAGTAAAGAAAGGCTAGGCTACTGGAGGACCTAAAATATTCATTTTATAGCTCAAATGCCAACCACACGCACCTTCCAACTCTTCCACATAGTTTTTGTTCTAGCCAGATTTGCTCTTATTGGTGTTTCCTAAAAAAGTAATTACGTCTAATATCTGAACTTGTAATATCAAAGCAAAATTCTTAACTGCACTGCTTAGGCTTTTTGCAACTGTTTAGTGCTTTGCAAAGCATTTCGTGAATTAGCTGTCAAAGGACCCAAGTTACGCTGCAGTGCACTTTGCAAAGCACATTGTTTTGTGTTATCAAACCCTTCCCTTGCACCTTGCAGTAATTGAGCTTCTAGATCAAGTTGGAATGGTTGGCGATCTCAACTCCCTTGAAATGTAACCTTCACTTGAAATTTATTTGAGCTACATCTGGGCTGCTAAGCAGCTCATACCAAAAGTCTTGCAGGCAGATCCTGTGGAGAATCCTTTTTCAGAGAGCAGAAAACTTGTATCTACCGCTAAGCTTAAAAACATGGCATTTTGATATTATTGCTTTGAGCACAACAGAGGATTATGAGTATAAACAATACGTAAACATTAATATGGCAGCTGTGCTTATCCTTTATACTTTGAGCTTTGCACAGAAATATGACAGAATGTACCTTTTGGATCCCATGGTCTTTGCATCTCACCGTTTATCCTTCTCCCCCCCCCCCCCACCGACCCAATACACACACACACACACACACCAACTGAGGATAGATCATGCATCTGATGAAGTGTTCTTTAGTCCACTAAAGCTAATGCCACAATAACAGCATAATCCAAAACATGTCTACTAGGAAGTATGTCCCACTGAGTTCAATAGAACTTACTCATGTGTGCGTGTAAATCTGTTAGTCTTTTAGACTTGTGGCAAGTCAAGTAGTGAGGGCAGATCTGAAGACTTCAAGCTTGATGGTGGTGGGGGTTAGAATGTACATCTTTGTCCTAGATATTCAGTATTTTGTAGGTAAGCATGTATAGGGGGGAAGAAGGTCTTTCCGAAATGTGAGCTGCTTTCATCTGCCAAATCTCAAAGCCTCCTTTTAAGAATAGAGGGGTGTTTTTGTTTTGTTTTTTGCCACCATCCTATTTGCTGGAGATAATCAAAAGGAACTTAAAAGGAATTCTGTGATTGTAAACAAATTACATCCCAAAGATTTCATTTGAACTTACTTTCATATTTATTTTTGTTCTGAGCACCATTACTGCAAGTCTCTGATGATTTTTATACTCAGAGTTCCTGGTTTGTGTGAACAGTATGCTTTGCACGGATCCTTTATACAGATAAATCTTAGAATTCTAGAATACCAGCAGGGTTGCCCAAGGTGACTAATTGGCAAAAGATAAAATACCTCTCAATACATATCTAATTAACTTTTGGAATCCACTATCTGAAGATAGTTGACTTGCTAGCTTGGCGATCTTGAAAAGAAGAATATTAATTCAATTAATGAAACTAATATTAAAAAATAGCTATAATATAGCTAATATTATATCGCAGGCCTTTGAGCTAAAGGTGCCATACTTTCCCCAATGCTGTTTAACATTTACATGAAACCGCTGGGAGGGATCATCCAGAGGCATGGGGCGGGGTGCTATCAATACGCTGATGACACCCAAATATATTTCTCTGTGCCTTCAACAACATCGTCAGCTAAGGATAATGTGTCTCCTCTGAATGAATGCTTGGAGGCGGTAATGGGCTGGATGAGGAAAAACAAACTGAAGCTGAATCCAGACAAGACGGAGGTGCTTGCTGTCAAAGGCCCCAACCTGGGTTTGGAGGTGTGTCAACCAGTTCTGGATGGGGTTACACCCCCCCGAAAGACTGTGTTCGCAGCTTGGGGGTACTCCTGGATCCGTCGCTCCAGATGACAGCTCAGATTGATGCGACAGCCAGGAGTGCCTACTATCCGTTTCGGCCGATACGCCAGCTGCGCTCCTTCCTAGAGTTGGAAGACCTAAAGACGGCAGTGCACACGCTGGTAACTTCGAGGCTTGACTTCTGCAATGCACTGTACATAGGGCTACCTTTGTGCCTAGTCTGGAAACTTCAACTTGTTCAAAATATGGCAGTCAAGTTGGTCACCGGTACATCTAGAGGTGATCACATTACACCAGTTTTAAAATCGCTTCATTGGCTGCCAATCAGTTTCCAGGCGAAGTATAAAGTGTTGGTTATTACCTTTAAAGCCCCACATGGTTTGGGTCCAGGTTACCTGCGGGATCGCCTTCTCCCGTACAATCCGCCCCGCACACTTAGGTCCTCTGGGAAGAACTTACTCAAGTCAGCCAGAACTAGGCTGACGAGTGTTACCCAGAGGACCTTCTCTTCCATCGCTCCCAGACTATGGAATGGTCTGCCGGAAGAGATTAGACAAATTAGCAGTCTTTATGAATTTAAGAGAGTCATGAAGACTGCTCTCTTCCGGCAGGCCTACCCAGATGAATTTTAAGATGTTTTGAATGATGTATTTTTTCTTTTTTAATTTTTTTTAACTGTTGTGATTTTTGTGTTCTATATTGTTGTTGTTCCCCGCCTCAATCCGGAGGGAGAGGCGGGTTATAAATTATTATTATTATTATTATTATTATTATTATTATTATTATTATCATCCACCTGGGGTCCCAGTCTGGTCCTTCAGCATTCACCAAATGGCCACAAACACTTCACCTCACCCCAACCCTTTATCAATCATTTGGTGGTTTCCGGGCTTCTGCAATTTTCTCCCCATTCTAAAGGGTTGAAATGTTTCTCCTAAAACTTAATTCCTTGTAGCAAGTGAAAATATGCTGGTGTATTTTTTTTGTGTGTTTTTGGCTCCACCTCTTTTCCCCTTTGGTCTCCACCCACCATTGCAATGCAGCTCCTGAGAGCTTCTCAGGAATTGAATTTGGCTGTTGGAATGAAAGAGGTTTGGCACACCTAATATATGGGGTTCCTATCACATACCTATGAGTAGAGCTATTAGAGCGGGTTGTCCTGAGGAAATACCTGTCTAGACTCTTAAGTCTTGACAACAGAGTGTGGATAGCCTTGGCGTTCAGGTCACTGATGGTCAGAGAAGGCTAAATGATGGTCAGAAGAGAAGACTCACCCAGATCCCTCCCCCCATTTCTTCTTCTCTAACCAGGAGAAGGGAGCAAGATGTTTGTGTATAAAGAAATAGCCTACCATTTATTGCAGGATTGTATCGCATTCATCACTAATGGGGCACATGATGTTCACCTATTCCCACGGTGATCTAGGTTCCACCTCTCAGTTATACTGGAATATTCCTGACTGCTTTTGTTGCGGTTTTCCCCACTCTCTTGCTTCCATGTGCAGTGTGCCCCCCCTTTACAATGCTGTTGCTGTTTGCCACGAGTTCTGGGCTTATCGAACAGCCAGTCAGCTATGAGGGGCATGCCCATGGGTATCGGAGATGTGTGGGAGTGGACCTGTCCGCCATTTCCGCCACATATTTTGGATGAGTGTCAGCGTGTTTCACCACTGTGTGTGTGTGTGGTTATTTTTTAATACAACCATAGTCTGTATTTGAAGGAGTTTGTATCACCCCATACGTGGCTGCGCATTTGCGCTCATGCGCATCCCTTACGAGTCAATAAAAAACCCTCTGTCCCATAGTCATCTGCCTAGCCCCGCCCACTTCTCCTGGTACACATGCAGAAGCGCCGTAATGGGGCACACGTGCTCCTGCAACAGCACTCCTGTAATTGTGGTAAAGATCAGTTGCGTCTGCCCCATGAGCAGCAATTGCAGAAGCGAGGAACATTCGGAAGCATCCCTCTTCCGTAGCAAAAGGGCTGCAGGTATAGATTAGGCCTGAGGAAAGACATAGAGAACTGTGCTTCAGCTTTGTAAAAGCACCTTAGAGTACTGGCTGTCTATAGGACTGGCACTCAAGTGTTGGCTATCTTCCCCCTCACCTGTCATAGTACCAGTGGCATATTGGGTGCCATCAGCATATTTAGTACATCCAGGCCCCCAAATAAATCCCCCCAAAATTAGTTTTATTAATAGCTTTACCTTGCAGCAACAGAAAAAGTAAACATTCCTTTGAACATTGGATCAAGGCATTTGCTAACCAAAGAACAGGGTGCAGATGGGATTCCTTTTCAAATCATGTAAATAGCAGTTTTGCAAGTAACAGGAAGGATGAAAAGGAGGAAGTGACTCTTGTATGCCAGATGCACTGAACAGAGATAGCTGCTGAGCATGAGTATCTTCTTTTTATAGTCGTGGGAGCTTTGTAGAATTGCTAACGTCAGCCTAACAGATATTCTGCCATCTACAGAGTTGGAATATTAGAAAGCATTCATGTATATGTGGAGGTGGGGTGGGGTAGCCCTGGAACACAGAGCCCAGGAGTATTGTGGAATCTCCAAATGTCTTTGAGAAAAGGTTGGCCAAACATTTCGTTGGATTCATTTAGATCAGGTGTGGGCATCTTGTGGCCTTCCAAACGCTTTGACCTACAACTCCCATCAACCCTTGTCACCTTAGTCAGTGGTGAGGCATGATGGGAGCTATAGGCCAAAACATCTGGAGGGCTACAAGTCACGCACCCTTGATTTGGATGGCCTCAGACCAGGAAACCAAAGGAGTCCATGGATGGTCTGTCATGGTCAGTTTGAGCAGTATAGGTTAGGTTGAAAATGGAAGTGGAGCAGGGGGAATAATCATGCCTGAAAATGAGAGTAAGTAGTTCTCTTTTTGAAGTTTCTGTCTGGAGACACACAGCTTGGAACCCTATTGGGAATGTTCAGTGGATCCAACTGATTAAGTGCCAAACAACCCATAAGGTTAAACATGCAAGTAAGAGAAGGCAGTGGTTGCTCCTACCTCCTCCTGTTCACCCTCTCTGGGCACCTCAGGAAAGTGGGTTAGTCCCAAGGTGCTGGCTACAGAGAAATTGTAGAGAAACTGCAGAGAACAGCCACCACTTTTGCTTGCTCACATGCTTCCCGATCCACCATCAATGCAGAGCTCAAGAGGAGGTGCTCTGGGTGGGGGTTTCAGGGACTTCCAGGTCAGGAGGTGTTGGTTTCCCCCCTCCATTTTCTCTCTCACCTTTACTGAAGCACAGGGGAAGACAGAAAAAATAGCTCTTTATTGTTTATTTAAGACACAACAACACTTCTCATCACCAGGAGTGCAGTTAAGCAATTTAGACTCTGGACTTGTGCGCCCCCCCCCCCTTTAGACTGTAACGTGAATTACCTCACTCACTTCAACATGTGTTAAGCCAGCCCTGCTGCCTTTGGGGCGGCCCTCCTGTTCGGTTTCCTGCCCCAAAGCCCCGCTCTTCACCACCAACAGCGGCGGATCCGCAGCGTTTCCTCCAAAACAAAACGGGAGGTGTCACGCGTGGATGTTTAAAATCCGTGTTTAAGGTAACGCGTACTTTGACCTTAACTCGAGAGGGAAACGGGGAGGGGGGGAGAGAGAATCAATTCCCTGCCCCATAATCCACCCCACCCCTCCCAGAAAGGCTCGATCTAACCAAGAGGGAGCCTTTTCTTCTTCTTCTGCCCTGTTGTGTTTACATTTGCGCGTCTCGCTCGGTCCTTCCTGGTTTGGAGTGGAACAGGCGGCGGCAGGAGCCCCACCCCTCGGTGCTGCTACACAGGCTCCCCGCGCACCCTTGCCTGTGCGAAGGTGCTTGCGGAGGGGCGGCGCAGCGCAGCAGCAGCAGCTGGTGCGGCGGCGGACACATCCCCGTGGCTGGAGGAAGAAGGGAGATTGACCCCAATCTCTCCGGAAAGGGCTGCGGAGCGCTCGCCAGCAAGGCACTGCTCTGTGGCTGCCCAGCCGCCCTGTGCCACACGATCCCGCCTCCTCCCCGCGAACACCTTGGAGCGGTAAAATCTTCCAAACTGGGCGGCGCAACTAATCCACCCTCCTTGACTTGGCTTTGATTGCACACCAGCCCTGCGCAGGCCACGATTCGACAGGCGCCTGGGACGAAGCCAAAGCAGAAGAGCGCCTTCGGTTCCTATTCTGATTGTATTGATTTGTTTACAAGCGCGGCAGACGACTCCGATCCAGCTTTGGGGCAATCCGAGGGGCATCCACACACCCCGCGCCTTCGGCTGCTGAAGATCGACCACCAACACCGCCCTGACCTCGCAGGTTGCAGACGCCGCCTTTTCTTCCCCCGCCCCTCGAAATTTGCTTCCTCGTGTGGGTGGAGGGTCTCCTCTGTCTCCACCCCTGGCCTTCCGATCGCCTCCCTCAGCTGGTGGATGCTGCAGAGACCCCCGGCGCCTGAGAGGCCAAAAGGAGCGAGCTAAGGAGGACCCCTCGGGTGCGTTACGGTGCTCTTCTTTTGCGGAGCGTTCTCTCTCCGATCAGCGCTCTCTGGTGGGAGCTGCCAAGATACAGGGGAACGCCTGAGATGGTGGCGGGGTTGACGGTGCTTCTTGTTGTTGTTGTTGTTGTTGTGACAGTCTGCTTAACGTCTGTGTCTGGCAGCAGCGGCGGCATGGCACAGGCGACGCGCCACGAGGGTTCTTCTGATCGTGTGTGCGCGGCGCGCGCGCGGGTTTATGGGCAATTGTGTGTGTGCGGACACGTTGTGATCGGGGCTGCGGAGACGGGGGTGGGTGAAGGGGTGCGGGCGTGTGTAATGGAATGACTGAACGGATCTCAGGCAGGACAAATAAGGCAGCACTGTCGTTTTTATTTCTTTCTTTTGGCCTAACCGCTCAAACAAACAGGTGACTACCTTGGGGAATGGTGGCTAGCGGCACATACAGTGGCACATAGTCCTTCCCCGATATTCCATATCGGCTATCCGCCCCCTTGCCCGAAGGCTGGTATGAAATCAATCTTCCACACCAGTAGCGGTCGTGCTAGGTAATGCATTAGTTGTGCCTTTTGACATGTATTTTCCTGCACCTGATAGCGGTGCTGAAGGTCTTTCCCGGAGGGCTCTCAGATGGGTCTGTGTTGCGACTGGAGGCCAGGAACTGAATTGGAGATGAGGTCTCGTTTCTCCAGGACTATGGCAAGGCTAGAGAAAAGTGTCCCCGAGGAAATGGGGAGGGGGTCAGAGGAAGAGGCCCTGATCTCTTGGTGGTGGTTATACGGCCAGTAAATGGAGGGTTTTGTAAACTCAGTGCTATGCAAATTGTTTGGCCAGCCTATTACGTTTTCTTCTTAATAAAATGTCATTATCGTAAGAGAATAATAGTTAGAAGAGACTGTGGTTGCTACATTAGTCCCAGAGGATGAGAAATTCAAAATTAAGATATCTCATGAAATGAAAAGCTTGAATATTCCTCTGCCAAGCTGCGTTGGCCCAATAGATCAAGGGTGGGTAATAATAATAATAATAATAATAATATATTTATTTATTACCCGCCTCTCCCTCCAGATCGAAGCGGCCCCTATATTTCTTTATTTCAGCAGTATAACTGTTGCTGTTGCAGAATAATGTTGTTTCTATTGTTAAACAATGGCAAGTTAGAAATCCTTGTCAGACTACTGACAGTCTCCCTGAGTGATACCAATACCCTTGCAATAGAAGATACCATTTTAACTTTTGTCATATAATTGAATAACCGAGGACAGAGTTCAGCCTCCCCACCCACCGACCCACACCTCTGCTAGTAGATCTTCGGGTTGTAACTTCACACACGGCTGCAACCAGATCTGTGAAGCGATGGCAATACGGTGTTTTTGAGAGAGAAATGGAAGGTAGGCCCTGTTCAGAAGACACCTTAAACCATGGCTTTAACTACAGTGAGTAAGGCTTTTTGCCTTATTCACTTTGGTTAAAGCCGTGGTTTAAGGTATCTTCTGAACAGGGCCGTAGCAAAGTACCCTGGCTTGTGACTCACTTCTCTGCTATTCTTATCACAAAGTTACTGAACTTGGTAACCGTGCTATGATTGTTGCCAGCACTTGTTCATCATAATTGCTGGAGGCCATATCAGCCATGCATTTATGAAACTGTTCTCTTTACTAGCTCGTGTTCACGTGGATCATGTAACTGCTATGCTAGGCCTCTGCGCTGCTTCTTCCTGACAATGGCATAATGCTTTATGATATTCTTTCAAAGGCCCACAACTTGCAATTTAATACAAAACATGATACTGTGGAATCTACCTTTGTCTGTGAGGTGTAATTTTAAGTTAAGTTGAAAAGAATGAGGGAGAATTAAATAATAGTGGATGCCCTATTCACACTTTGAAAGACAAATAGTGCATATTTACTCAGAAGTAAGCCCCATTGAGTTCAGTGGGGCTTTCTCCCTTACTCCCAAGAAAACTGGACTGCAGCCTTGAACATCAATTTTACACCTTTTGCAGATATACATAGCAATCACATTAGTAATATGAAAATGACTGGAGTGTAACTTTATCCCAAGACTGGAAATAGTTCGACTTTAAATCAAGAGTATTTCCTAAGAATATATTTCAAATTCATTACAGCCAGGCTAATCAGTCCAGATTATAAATATGTGTAGTCCCACGTAACACGTTCTTCAAAATCAGAAAATGTAATTGCATTTTGAAACCATAATGTAAGGAGAGCAAAGGTTATGGAATAAATACATAATAAGTCAAAGTATGTGTAATTGAAATAAGCACATTTTCGGCCCCTGCCTACCTATGTTTCCATTTTCCCATTTATCTTTTGTTTCCCTTTGTCTATTTTAGATTTTAAGCCCCATGGGATAGGGTCCTGTCATTTCTATTATTTATCAAGAGTCATTTACATTGATTAATAATAATAATAATAAATCTTTACAGAGAATACCCAGCAATGTTAGACAATTTTAATCTTGCAACAACTACAGTAAATATCGCTCTCAGGGCTAGAGAGTTGAAGGCACAGGAAGAATCAGCAGATAGAAGAAACTGGGTGGGGGAGGGGGGAAACCCGTTTTCCATCAGATACATTTTTCGGGGGGGGGGGGGAGGAATTGAGGGGGAGGAGGGGGTATAACCCATTTTGCACCAGGGACTTTTTTTGTACTGCAGGGGAACTGAAGGCGGGGGAATTTTTTTTAAAAAACAAAAATAAAGCAACACTTTTCCCCCCAGGCCATCACTTCTCTACTAAGGACAAAATGATATTAGCTTGTAGGCCATCCAGTTGTTTGTTGGATTCCCATCTTTGGTTCTAGTCAGGATTTTTTTAAGTATGGGGCATCATACTCCATATTAATACTAAGTAGTGTGCATGGAGCTGGCTTGAAAATGATAACATGTGAGGGCTGTTCTGCCTGGCAAATTGTTTATTTGCAGCCTGATAAGGGGCTGTAGCTCAGTGGTAGAGCACATCTGCATAGGATTGTGCTGGAGGCCCTGCATTCATCCACTGACAAGGCTTGTGCATAGTTCAATCATGTAGTTTTGCTGCTGGGGTGTTGTGAAGCATTCTTCTCTGTGGCTTGTGGTCCATGGGCAAATTGTAGCACACGTGTGGCTTGTTTGCCTGAAGCAGGTACTGTGTGGAGTGAATTATAAGCAGCCTCCGTGCTCCTTGGTGTTCTTTGAGGCAAACCTCAGGAGGACCACTTTCCCAGCTGTATGCTTTCTTTCCTGCCCACAGCTAGAGTACAGGAGGCTTCTGTTTATATTACTGTGGGGGGTAGAAATGGAACCTGCATTCTCCTTATTGCTTCACACATTAGATCTCTAGAACAGGGGTGGGAAACTTGAGTCCTACAGATGTTGTTGGACTGCAATTCCCATTAGGCCAGGATAGGCAGTGGTGAGGTATGCTGGGAGTTGAAATCTAGCAACAGCTGGAAGACCACAAGTTTCCTTGCTCTGAAAATCCTATCTAGTGATGGAAGACACCCTAGCCCTATGGAGGTATTTGCCTGCTGATGTGTAGGACAAAAGTGGGGAAGGGGATAGGGGTGCACATGTAAACTCTGCCCCGCCCCTTCCTGGCTGCCAGTTAGACCTTTGTGCGCTGAGTGCAAAGGTCTGAAAAGAGATCTGTGAGCAAATACAGCTGAACATGCTTCCAGAACCTTCAGTCCTTCACTCTTTTGACCTACACACGGTCAAGTGAGTGCCTTCATAGGGTTATCCTTTAAGTAGCCATCTGGAACAAGCTCTATTATTATGTATTCCAAGTACAATTTAGGGAGCTCATAAGTGTGTGTTATTGACCTGCTTAATGCTATATCTGGCATAAACCTTGGAGAGTTCTCATGGCAGGTAACATGGCTAATAAAGCACACTTACTACAGTTGTATTGATTTCCATTGTTGGATGAGTTTTTAAAAAGTGAAGAATGATCACACCAAATTAAATTCTAAAATGGCTTCAAGGTGGTGAATAATGATGACTAGTAACCGTGAATAATCTGTCACAGTTCTCAGAAGTTATGGCTTCCATGCTTTTCATTTTAAAGAGCAGTTCTCGTTTTCATCTTTAAAAGCACCTGAACAAGACTTGAGTGAGATCACTAAAAGAACATGAGCAGTCCTATTCTTGGCAATCGCTACTTAACCAATTGTGTTCTTCCTGAGGTCTGTTTCACTCAGTAGTATCGTTGTCATCAGGAACCCAAAGCACATAGTTTGGGCTGATTCTAAGCCTGCCAGGAAAGCCCCCTAAAAATTAGTTGTCCTGGTATTGTGAGAACCATCCTAAACCACTGAGTGCTACTTCACACAAGCTGAACAAAATTTGGGTTCCTTGCAGCAGCCATTCATAGCTTTAGTATCTCATGAAGTGGAGTTGAGATTGAAGTTAAAATGTGGAAAGGAAAAGAATATGCACTCCTGTTCCTGAATTGTTTATTTATGTCAGTGTTACATGTGCAGGGCCCTGTCTCTTCTTAAGGGGATACACATGATTGCCACAGGGATCTCCTGCAAAAAAAATTCATTCCATTGACCAGTTTTACTTTCTGCAATAACAACAGTAATACTTCACATTATAAAAATGAGCACACAATCAATAAAAAGCAGCTTGGAACAACCAGGTCATCATGATCCACTTGAAACAATCAGGGAAGGAGCCACTTGCTCTTGCTATTTTAGGGCATTCCATAGGGACGGGGCCACCATAGAAAAGACTGTATCTGTCGTGCCTTTGACTCTAATAGATCTTACAGATAGGCACATGAGTCAGGCCTCTGTGGCTAATCTTAGGGCATTGGCAGGTATGTACATGTGCAGGTGGTCATTAAATTAACCTACTCCCAGAATGTTGAGGGCTTTAAAGGGTATCTCCCGCAGTTTAAATGGTTCCTGGAAACATATTGACAACCAGTACAGCTTGTACAGAATTGATGTTAAGCTCTGATTGCCTAGCCCCTATCAGCAACTGGGCAGGTGCATTCTGTACCAGCTGAAGCCTCCAAATGATATTTAAAGGCAGGCCTACATGAAGCACATTCCAGTAGTGTAGTCTGGATGTAACCAGGACATGGGTGACTTGCTCCAGATAGGGGGTACAGCTGGCAAATCAACTGAAGAGGCACCCATGGTATCTGTTGCCACCTATGCCTAGAAAATATTGAGTCCAGGGCGACCCCCCCAAACCACTGGTGCGTCCAGTGTCAGTGGGGACGTAGATCTAAGTATCATTGGTGCATTGAGAACACCTTAGTCCAGACTTCTGGATGACTTCCCTCAGTGACTTCTAAGGTAGAATCTGAGGCAACCCATAGACCAGTGGCCATGGGGAAGAACAGGAGTCCCCCAGCATGACTTTCTGTGTATGTATATCCAGAAAAAGGTGGAGTCTCCATTATGCCATGCCCAAGCCCATCCTACACTGTCTAGGTGTCTCTGAAAGATACTATAGTCAATGGTATTGTAGGCTTCAGAGAGGTCCAAGAGAACTAACACGATTGTTCTCCGCCATCCATTCCCCACATTAACTCATTTCCATTGTGTAGTAAACATCTCCACCTCATCAGTGGTGGCTGCTAGCAGAAATCAATGGTGAAACTAAGCCATGTGGTAAAGGCCTGCAAAAATTACCATGGGGAAGAGCTAATCAAGGGGATGTTACTTCTGCAGGCCTCCCCATGGTGACATGGTGCCCATCCATGACATAGAGAAGAGAACTGCTAGGTCTCTTGGTGCAAGGGAGGACAGGTTCTGGGGCCATGGGTCAGATCATAGAATCATAGAATAGTAGAGTTAGAAGGGGCCTGTAAGGCCATCAAGTCCAATCCCCTGCTCCATGCAGGAATCCACATTAAAGTTTACATGATTGTGGCATGGAGCTTTAACCCTTTCGCCACAGCATGATCCCAGTCTGAATGGGGCAGGAGGGACTTACCTGCTATTTGCACTGGGAAGAAAGCTGCCAATGGCTCCAATGGGAGCTTTCTGTCCATTGCAAATAGGGGGTGTGGGGGGGACCAGTTCCAGCTGGGACTGTCGGCAGGGGCAAAGGGTTAAAGCGCCTCCTGTGGCATGGGCAAAGGGTTAAAGCTCCAGTTGGGACTGTGGCAGGGGCAAAGGGTCCTGATCCACCTCCCCCCGGGTTATTTGTTAAAAGAAACATGTGAAGCCAAACAGTATGAATAACATCAGTTTACATCCTTAGTGGCTTTTAGGTTCTGTATCCTGTTGTGTCAGTTTCACTTGCTGGTACATGTGGATTTTACCTTGCTTTTTCCACTTCAGTTCCTTAGGACTTGCTGCAGTTGCCTCTGGCAACTAGACAGTTAAACCTGTTTTTATTTAAGCTGTCGATAAAACTACTTCTCTGTTGGGATAATGGTTATTTGGGCAACTAAATGAAAAGCGGTGCGTGCCTGATAAAATAAGTTATTCCTCATGAATCGATACTGCTGTCTCAATTAGTCGTCGTGGCAAGCCTACCTTCAATTAGTCAAAACCCCAGTGTAATGTTACTCCATTCCTAAGTCTCCAAATTGATTGTTCGGTCCTATGTGCTTGCGATAGTTCTTCTCAGAACAAACGATTAATTGTCTTGTAATTATAAATTGGAACTGTGGGGACTTTCTTCAAACAGTATTTCAAACAGTACATTTCTTGGGCCAGATCTATGCCAAGCAGGATATAACGCTTTGAAAACGGTTTGAAAACGGTATATGTGATGTGTTCTGGCCTCAAACAGTTGTCAAAACCATTATAACCCATTATAAAAAGTAGTGTAGATCCTGCCTTGGAAGAAGTTCAGAGGATTTTGTATACAATGTTGTGTTCTATGGATTTGTTAAACGTTGTCAATTGAATTCATGCATTGGTAATGTAAGTGGCTTATCAGATTGGAAGAGGTCTTAATGCAGGATTGTTGCAAGATAGTCAAATGGAAGGGAAGGGAACATCTAGAGCCAGGGTTGTGCTAAGTGGAACAGCTCACAGCCAACCATGTAATCCTATACATGTCTACTCAGAAGTAAATCCCAGTAGATTAGCCACCTTGAGCACCATTTTTGGTAGAAATGCAGCATATAAATTTAATAAATAAATAAAATTGGGTGCAGTGGGGCTTACACCCAGGTAAGTCGATATAGAATTGCAGCCTAATTTGATATGCCTGAATACAACCCATCAACTCCACGAACAAGAAAAGTTTAGTATTTTGCTGGCTCTGGCTCTTTCACACTTGCAGTGGGATGTATCATAATCCCTCCATTCTTCGGGCATGAAACACCTTCCATATGTAGAGTGTGAGCCTATCTACACATGCATGATATAACACTTTGCAAACGTTTTGAAAACTGTATATGGAGTGTGTCCTGGGCCCCAACAGTTGTCACTACTGTTATAGACCGTTTTAAACCGTTTTAAAGCAGTAGTGTAGATAGGCTCTGAATTGTATTTCTTCTGCTGACATTAGTGGTTGCGTTGGCTAATAGAGATGTTGATTGTGCTGTTTAAAAATGTATTGGTTTCTTGTTTAATTATGTTTGAGCTTAGTGCTTTGTGGGATTTTGAGCAAAAATGTGCATCATCGTCTCGATTTAGTTCACCATTTTCCCTTCACTTCTCTGGCATTTTTTTTATTTCAGAGGGCATTAAGGTTTAAAGAGAAAGAGAAAGGGCCCCCTTTTATTTCTTGCCTTCTGAAACCTTCCCTACTTGCCTGCTCTGAACCTGATAACTTGGTTGCTATTAGAGATGGGGGTTCTGGGGAATGGGAAAGAAAATGAGGCATCTTTTCCCCTATATAATTGCTCCTGCTATTGGGGGCTCAAGCAGGCCAATTTCCTCTCCCCTAGCTTATTTTTTTTCAACTGACACCTCCAATACTCTATAGGTCCCGGAAGTCACTGAGCTTTTATAGCTGGAATAAGGAACCTGTAGCCCTCCAGATGTCTTTGGACTACAACTCCCATGGCCCCTGACCATTGACTACGCTGGCTGGGCTGATGGGAGTTGGGGTCCAACAACATGTATGCTATGTAGTTCTTCTTGGGCCATTGGGGGGATTTTAAAATTATTTTTCCTCTTAATTTACAAACTAGTAGTACAAACTACTTCTGTGCACCTAGCCCATCCCCCAGATATGTATAAACCACTGTCTTGTTTTTCGATAGCTCCATTCCCTTCCTAACTGATGGACATCAGATCTCCCAAGTTCCACATTAGAGGGATTGATTATGTTATAGCCATGAGTGTACATGGTGGTTTACCAAGTAACATAACCAAAGGAAGGTTTCCTGACCAAAGTAGCTTACTGTCTAAATTTAGACAGGAAGCATACAACTTCCCTGTTGAAACAGCTTCACTGGCTTCTGGTCTGTTTCCAGGCACAATTCAAAGTGCTGGTTATGACCTATAAAGCCCAATACAGCTCGGGTCCAAGTTATCTGAAACAATGTACTCTCCCTTATGAGCCTGCCCATCTTCTGAGATCTTCAAGGGAGGCCCTTCTCTCGGTTCACCACCATCACAGGCACACCTGGCAGGAACTCAGGAGAGGGCCTTCTCTGTGGCTGCCCTGGGGCTCTGGAACTCACTTCCCAGGGAAGCTAGACTGGCTCCCTCCTTGGTGTGCTTTCGGAGGCAAGCTAAAACTTTTTTTTTCGGCAGTTCTTTGGGGAGTAGTTTGGACCTCTGTTGATGTGTTGTTTATATATTGGATTTTTAAAATTATTCATATTTTAAGTGTTTTTAAATGTTTAAAATATTTTAATATTGTACCATGTTAAATTATAATTTTAATTTTTGTATATCTCTACCTGTTTTTAACTGTACATGTTTAATTTGTAAATCCACCTTGAGTCCCAGTATTGTGCAAAAGGTGGGATAAAAATAAATATAATAATAATGATGATGACGATGACTGTGGGGATGGGGACAACACAGGTAGAGGGGGAAAAGGATGTCAGAGTAACAAAATAGTAAAAAAATGAGAAAGATAAGAGGGGATCATTATGATCAAATGTTGTACTTGCGGGGGAGTTCTGTGTGTTAAAGATATGCAAGCTTTGTTTTAGTTGGAGAAGAAGGAGTAGTTGGTTAAGGATTGTGGAAGATGTAAGTTTTCAGGAAGTGTTGAAAGCAGAAAGAGAGATGGGCAGCATTGGGTGGATACTTGAAGGCAAGCAACAAGAACTTGTTGTTCATAAGATAATTTCTTGTTATACTTTACAGTGTTTGTTTTCCATAGAATGGCAAACTCATAGTATATCATTGTCAGGAGTAGCAACTCAGATTTCCACATTTCCATTCCTTTGCTTATTCTCTAGACCAGAGCTGACACCCAAATGCAAATTTGAGTAATGATCGTATATAGAGAACAACATCAATCGTATACAGTTGTCAAAAAACGCCTTTCTTAGCAACACTGTCATAGATTAATAATAGGATAAGAAGGCAAAAGGTAATTCCAGATATGTGGGGACAAGATGTCCTTGAAAGAACCTAAGCGTTGTGGATAATTGAAATCCAGAGAGCCTGGGAGAGCATTTCCTGGAAGTCAAGGCATATTGACTCTGTACTGTCACCTGGCTCATTTTTCAATTACACTTTACTGATTGTTTCCTTTAAAGTTACAGGTAGCACAGCTAGATCCTTCCCCATATTGTGGCCACTGCCAAGAGTGATTGACTCTGTGGTTTTTATTTCCATTGCCACTACTTTGTTTGGCCTGACAGCTGAATACATGTCATGCTTTCTCCCATGTGGGTGTTCATGTAAGAATTGCGTCTAAAATGGAGAGGCACTGGGAGCAAGGCACATTTAAAACATCATGATGATGACGATAGTAATAGAAGTATGTGGTAGATGTTTCTGTTTGCTGAACATGCAACTTCCAGGTAAGACTTAAGACGTCACTTTGCCCACAGTAATTTGGTTGTATCATTATTTATGTGAATGGGATGCTTGATTTGCCTGACTGCAGGTATATTATGCATGTGTAACAGCTTGCAATAGAATTGCCTGAGGGAATGTTCCAGCGGGTTTCATTGATGTGCTCACTTGTCAGCTTGTATTGGGTTAGCTTTAGTTTAGGATATGAGGGAAGAGCTCATATTAGTCAATCGTGTTTGAGGAAAGTTTTGGATAATACCTGGCAAGAAATGGCATTTGTTATTGTAAGATATTGTTGTAAACAGAGCATTGTAATTGTGTAATTTTAACCTGCAGTATTCTATGTTCTTAAACAGTTTTCAGTCTTGTAATAAGCACTGTGCTTAAAAAAACAAGGGGAAAGATGATGATGATGATGATGATAATAATAATAATAATGATAAGTGTCTTTCCAGTTTGGGCCCAACTGTATATTGCCATGGCTGTGGTTTTTTGATAACTTGTTTATGATGGGGAGGGGGTAACTGAATAAAGAAATTGTTTTATTTCGTACAAATGAGTGATGATTATAGGGGTGTTCCAAAAACCAGCTCCATGCATACCTCTAATGCATGGAGTGGGGGAAGAATTCAGGTAATCTCTGGCCTATCTTTTAATGCCAGTTTAATGCATTTATGTGTCCTGAACATAGAATGCTGCTCAATTGTCTGAAATAATTTTGGGGATTTTTTTTTAGCATTCTTCCCCCAAATATTCAATAGTGGGTGAAACCTAAAACTCCAGAATATGCTATACTTCTGGCTACCCTGGAATATGCTATAATTCTGGTTGAGGATTATGTCTTGGATGGATGGGAAATGGAGCAAAAAGAACTGATGGGACAAGTGACGCAGGAGATTGTTTTGAGGTTAGAAGAAGAGAGAGAACTAAATGTGTGTTCTAGAACTCTTTCAAATTTTGGCGAGTTGGAGCACATTAAGCATTTTTTGCCCTAAAAATAAGATATCAAGATTTGGGAAAGAGCAAGATTGTCTTATCAGAAGTGTGGAAACTGTTTAATGTAAAATGGTTGAAATAGAAAGGAGGAAGATATAAGCTAGATACTAAGAACGATCAAAATAGGAACAGCTGCCTTCAGAACTGGAACATGTAGGGCAGTATTCCCCAATTAGGTGCTCTCCAGATGTTTTAAACTACAACTCCCAGGTTTCTTGACAATGCTGACTGGGGCTGATGTCCAAAACATCTGGGGGTATCAAGTTAAGGAAGGCAGCTATCCCATAATATATACATAAACCATGTCTGAATTGGAAGATATCTAGATGAAGATCCACCAGACTGCTGCTGTTCAATACAGCACCAGAGCACGTAACGTTTCTTTTGTGAATGCACACTCCACAACGCCTTTATTCATGTATTTATTTTGTTTATCCCTGAGCATGAATTTGCCACTCAGTAGTGGCCGAAACAGAAACATTGTTGCTGAGAGGCAATTTATACTTCATTACTGATTGTGGGTGGATGAGTTAGCCAAAAAACATGTCGGGGCCCAACCAGGGCAGAATGGGAGACTTCAGAAGGCAAGTGTGTTGTAAATGTCCCTCTATGTCACTGTTGACAATAGAATAATGTGCAGTCCTGCAATGTACAAAGAAAGACTTTGTTACAACTGGTGCAAATGATGTGCTTATGTAATTGTTGATTTAGTTTATTTGTACCCTGCCTTTCTATCAAAAAATGGCACTCAAGGTGGCCATTATAGAGCTGTGTTACAGAGCTGCCTTCCAAATTACAAGATTAAAGCTGTAATCCTATGCACATTTACCTTAGAGTAAGTCCCACTGAACCCAGTAGCATTTACTTCTCAGTAGACAAGTATAGGATTGCACTATAAAACTGTAACCCTTCGAACATTAACCTGGATGTAAGTCCCATTAGACTCAATGGGACAAGACCAGAGAGTGTCCTCTTAAATAAAAATGTCCCTTCAGAGATTAAATCAAGCATTAAGGAGCCAGTGCACTCACCATCCATCCATAGTTTATTGTGTCTTAGCAAATTGCCATTATACACAAATATAGCAACAACAGCAACTATACAATTTAGAACTCTACTAGTAGACCATTAAGAGTTGAATACTTTTCCATATAGCCTTTAAACTTTATGACACATATTTGTAGAGAATTGACAAGAAATGTAGATGTTCTAAAAGATACACACTTCTCAGCATCCAACAATAGGAAACAAGCCTTAACAGGGAGTAGCCTTCCCTTCAACAATCTTAACAGCGGATAGATGTATTTGGTTCTAAAATAATTATAAATAGAGCATTTTAGCAGTATGTGAATAGTATCTTCAGTCGACACAGAATTGCACCGCATACTCCGTCCTTCTTAGGAACCCCCTTATGCTGACCCACCCAATCTGCCAATAGGAGAACATTTAATCTTGCCCAAGTGAAGGCTACCCTCATTTTAATATTTGGTAAGTCTACCAGGTATTTTGGAAAAGATAAAAACAAAGGAATAAAGGAGCCCTAGAAGTTATTGGATTGGCAAGTTTTGATCTCAGCCACCCAAGATTGCATCTCTGTATCCTTGAGCCATTGGAGCAGTCATAGTTTAGCACTATCAAGGTTATGATAGTGCTGAGCTATTACTGCTCCAAAGGCTCAACTCATGGAAGCATAAAATGCAGTTGGTTGCCATGAGTTTGGGATTATCCGTCTCTTTTCTTTTAATTCAAGGTTATAAGAAAAGGGATGGAGAATCCCAAATTTATGGCAACCAAATGCACTTTATGCTTCCATGAGTTTGGGCCCATCTCTTCCAAAACCACCAGAAGAAATTCTGATACCCATGAAAAATTATTTTTAACCAGAAAAGCAGGCAAATCTTAGAGTCTCAGCTTTGATTGAGATTACACCCAGTTCTAATTTTGTAGAAATGGGAACTGCCAGGTGTCTACGCAAAAAAAATATTTCGAGCTCTTTCTAATGGATCTAAGTCGGCCATAGCCCACAGTGATGCTCCATATAGCAATTTTGGCAGAACCATGGTCTTGTACAATTCTAAAGTGGGCTGAACCAGATTGCCCCCTTTTGTACAATAGAACCATAATAGTCCATTTAAAGTTCTGCCAGCTAACAAGATGCTTGGTTGAAACTGCAAAGGCCATGTACCTGTCCACTGAAAAACCACATCAAGGTATTTAAAAGAAAATACTTGCTCCAATTTATTCCCATCAAGTGACTTGTGGATTTTTTATTATTATTATTTATCAAACATCGTAACTTTTTTTTTTTTTGGTAATTGATAGAGAGCAGCTCATTCATGCAATATAAATTGAACCGGTTCAACAATCTGTGCAGACCCAACTGAGTGTAAGAATCAGGATTGCACCATCTGCATAAAGAAGGATTGAATATTTCTGATTTCCCATTTTAACTGGAAAATAGTGGTCACCTCTTAAGAACTCAACTACATAATTTATAAATAAATTGAAGAGAAGGGGAGCAAGCAAACACCCTTGTCTTACTCCTTTTGTGACTGGTACAGAGTCAAATAAACGTTCTCCATCAATTCTAACTCGCAAGGATGTTCCAGACTATAAAGTCATTGTACATTTTAGAAGCTGCATGTCAATGCCCATAGATTATAATTTGCTCCAAAGGCGTTCCAGAGGAATATAATCAAAATCAGCTTTCAAATTAATAAAAGCCACATAAACATGCTTTACAATTCTGACCAAATATTTATCAATGATATACTTCAGTATAAAGCAGTTAGCTAGAGTTGACCAACCTGGGCAAAAGCCAGCCTGTTCTGGAACTAGCAAACGATGATCTTCCACCCAGTCCTCCAGTTTATCAAGAAGAGACCTGGCATAAATCTTCCCTGGAACATCTAATAAATTAATTGGCCTATAATTTGCTGGATCATTTCTAGGCCCCTTTTTGTAGATTGGGACCACAATAGCTGATGACCAACTTGGAGGTGAAATCCTAGTGGTGTTAATTAAGGAAAATAGTGATGCAAATATTGGAGCCCACCAGTCAGGGAATGCAGTAAAGTGATCTGGTGGAAGACCATCTTTTCCAGGAGCTTTACTATTTTTTAGTTTTAGGATTAGTGAGTTGGCCCTATTTACTGAAATATTTTTCCAACATTGGTCCCAGTTACATTCAATATAGTCTTCAGAAGAAGCAGTAGGAGGGTTGGGCTCACTGAATACCCTCCTAAAATGGCTTTCCCATTCGATCTTAGCAATACTTCCCTCTAGAATGGGAGCTGATCTTTTTTCCAAATTTGCACGTATATCCCAGAATTTACTTGGGTTCTTTTGCAAGACTGCAAGGCCTAGTTCCTTCCACTGTTCCTCATAATAGATCCTTTTTCTCTCTCGCTGATTAATCTTTTATACTTTTTTTACATTTCATAAAATTGAGGGGGGATTATAGAAGAGTTACTGGTACAATATGATTTTATAACTTTTCCCATCAGCCTTTTTAGATTCCTGCAGTCTTATCGAACCATACATTATCCCCTTTGATTTGATAATTTTCTGATAGGGATACCTTTTTAAAGAAAAATGGTCTTAGGGAATTTATTAGTTTAAATGGATATTGTATTTGTACTCTGTTTTTATGCTTTTAAAATTTTGTATATCGGTTTTTAATGTTCAATGTTTTTAATCTTTGTAAACTGCCCAGAGAGCTTTGGCTATGAGGTAGTATATAGATGCAATTAATAATCATAATCATAAGTTTTACATATAATTGATTCACTACTTCGATACTGGGCACTTGGAGCAGATTATTTCTTAATCTCAAGAATTCTTCTGAATAAAGCCTCCATTCCAAATCGGCTTTTAGCGAAGGATTCCATTTAATCCGTTTGTCTGATGTTAATAGTGCTTGTTCAAAATTTAAGTGAGTGTCAAAATTTGTAGTAACACTGGTAGACCACTGCAAGGAAAATCTAAGTGGCTGGTGATCACTACCAGCTACTGAATCTACTGAGAAAAATAGAAATGTTGATCGAAAAAGATAAGAAATCATCACATAATCCACAATGCTTGCACCATAATTACTTATATAGCTACATTGTCCTTCTGAATGATCTAATTGGGATCCATTAATTAATATTAAATTTAATTTTATTGCTAATGCAAAAAGAATGAGGCCAAAGTCATTAATCTTCATATCTTTGTTTTTTCGGGTTTCCAAGTGTTCCCACAGCTCGACTGGACTTCCTAGAGCCTTAGCAATGGCCTGGTTAGTTGGACCTATATGTGCATTAAAATCACCAACCACCACTAGTGGGATTAAAGGGAATTCATTCTCGAGCTCACCTAAGTAATCTTCTAACTTGTTCCAACAGTCCACATCATAATATGGTGAGCTTCGTGGAGGAACATAGATATTAACAAAAATGTAAGAATGAATGCATTTTTAATAAAGACGGCCATGGCACATGGGGCCAACCCTTTAAGCTGAATGATTGAGGCCTGAAAAGAAGTAGATATTAGTATAGCCAATCCTCCACTTGGTCTACCACCCTTGGAAGAAGAAAATTCGGGGGTTGAATAAGCCACATATCCAGGTAACCAGATTTTCTGCATTAACCAGGTTTCTTGAAACAACAGAATTTGGAAATTATTGATGTAATGTAAAAAATCATTATCCTCTAATTTATTCCTCCAGCCAGGTTCTAAGACAAACAGGAAACTCCAGCTTTTAACTGTATTGGTTATCGTTGTGTTAGAGCCTCTATTTCAATGGCCTTTCCTGAGGTTACTATTGACCCATTCTCTAACAAATGAGGATTACATTGTGGTTGGTGTATTTCTACAAGAGTAGTAACTTTCCTTATAGCCTTTCCTTCTCCTAGTTCATGGGGCTGCAATTTTCTCATCTCTAACCAATTAGCTGTTGTTTGACATGTTTGATTAGACACAGCATTTCTATTGCTAGGGGAGACCTCAAGGGAAATCAAATCTCCTGGAACATAGTGTCGACAATCCCATCTGGTTTGGATTGTGTAATCAATGGTGCCACTGTATCTAGGTACAACTCAGGCCTGCTCTGCACAATTAATATTTTTCTTAAAATGCCCACTCTGTGTATATTAGCTTTTTGCTCAGTCTGGGGCAACAGATTAAATGAACCTATTAACTGCTCTTCTTCTGTGACCTTAGAATTATTAAGTGGGTCTTGAGAGCAATCCTTTTAAGAAGTATTCAGTAACACAGGATGTAGCTGAGTACCCTGATGTTCATTACTGAGGGATATCAAGGGTATTTCTTTTGAGGTCCAATTCTTAGTCAAGAGGGATGATCCAAGATAATGTCTTCCCAAACCCTGGAGATTATCTAGAGTCAGAAGTCATTATCATTTTATTATGCGATCACAGACTCGATTAGAAACAATAGCAGTCATCATTAAAACCATAAAAAACACATTCATTAATTCATGATACAACCGGCCCAAAAAAAGTTATTAAAACATACACATATTTAAAATATATAAGCATAGTTAAAACACTTGATACAAAATATTAAAAATAACAATACAGAAGAGAAGTTACAATTAGGATGAGGAAACCGTTTTACGAGACTTTTGTATGGAGAAGAGGAACTTAGCCACTGACTCTGTTGTTGATTTGTTTGTACCTGCCAGGAAATATTCCAGATACTGTTCGCATGACCTTCCAGGGCATTTTCTCATAAAAGTGCCAAGAATTCTATTTTGCTCCTCCCTGTGGAGGCTGCATTCGAAAAAAACACCCTAATGATTCAACTGCTTCATCACTGCAGGAACACAAGCGATCCTCATATGGGATGCCCTGATAGTGCCCTTCCAATATTGCAGAAGGGAAGCAGTTGCATATAGCCCTAGAAAAAACATGACGGTACTTGGGGATGTTCAAATAATCCAGATATCTGGCATATCTAGGAAATTAAAAAGTTAGACCAAAGTGTATTGGAGAGAAGGATCTACGTGCATTTGACATAGCATATTGAAAATCAATGTCCTTAATCCGTTGTTCTACAGGATAATCTTATGTATGGAGAAAATCCATAGATAGACCTAATAAACGCAGTTGGACCATGAACTGGTGAAAACATCCCATTGCAAAAGATAAAGATAGCTTGGATCAGCATATGCAACCTTTAGCCAATATCGAAAGGCAAAGGACCAAGCCCTGCCTTCTGTAGATGCAAGGCCAGCCTCCAGGCGTAGTTCAGCAGATGGCACACACCTTGGCATTCCAAAAAGTGAGTACAAGAAGTGAGTACAACAATTGAATACAACTGGGCCAGAATTTTAGCCTTAAATACTTGTAAAGCAGCAGGAATAAATTGTGCTCCCTTAGTATATATATATATTTTTTGAAGTACTGCCTTGCTAATATTCTGGGCAGCAGACTGCCTGTTGGTAGTCCAGGAGAGTGTAGAAAAAAACGTAATACCCAAATGTCTAAACTTCTTGACTTGCTCTAGGTGCTGTCCCTCTATTAACTACTTATTTGTTGCTCTTTGTCTAGAAAATACCATAATTTTTGTTTTACTGAAATTGACTATCAGCAGATAGTTATTACGGTAAGTCATAAAGACTCGACGTAAGTGTTTAAGGCCTATTTTGGACACTGACATTAGAACAGCGTCATCTGCATACAACAATAATGGGACTTTGGTCCCTGCCAGTTTTGCTGTATGAAAGTCAAATGCTAAACAATTCCCTATCAAATAATTTAAATAAAGATTGAACAACATAGGGGCTAATATACAACCCTGGTGAACCCCCTCGTTGGCTAAAATAGAGACCACTCTAGTTCATGTCAAAGTCAGGGTCCTGCCTTATGATTACACTGAGTACAATAATGTTGTGATTCAGTCCTGCCGGATCAGGACCAGTGTGTCTGTAAAGATGCACATGGTAGTGGCTATTGAGAAGACCCATCCCTGTGATAAAATGGTAATATAGCAAATTATGACAACAGATTACCAAAAATGGTCATATAAATAGGACAGAAAATAAGACGAAACATTGTTCTCTGGGGAATATTGCTTTCAGAGAAAGCATACCATTTCATTTCATTTGTTTTCATTTCTTTGCCTTAGTGGGCAACTGGATATGTGGAACCCTGAATTTCAGGGATTAATTCTCATAATTCTTAACTACTAAGGCCCTAATCTTTGAGCTTTTCTCTCTGTTTAGCTTCTTTTGTATTCCTTTATGGAGTGATATCAAAATAAAACAATGCCCCAAGGGGAGTTTGGAGCCTGGTGGAGATTGTTAATAAACTGGAAGCTCCCCCTTCCTTCTTGATTTATATTTCTGTAAAGCTATTGGACAGCATGCCAAAAAGCCCATTAATCTACCTTTGGGAGACCTGTCTAAGGGAATGGAGATAATGGCATGCTCTTTTCCTGTGTTGATTTAAACATGAAGATGAAGCAAGAAAATGCTTTGCGTCCACCAGGACATGTAAACTTGATATCAGCATTGGTACAAAAGACTGAATGGGGAAGAAAAAGAATTAAAAGCCAGCAAGATAACTTCTGTAAAGGCTGATCAAATTTGGGATAATTGGTCTTCCTTACTTTCACAGATAAGTACCTCAAGTGCCAGTCACACAACAATATACAAAGTGTGTCACACACAATGTCAGGGTCTCCAGGGTGATCTGGTAACTTCATGGCCGGCAGCTGGATCCTAGTATAGTGAGTTCTTTGGGACTGTGTGGGCTCAGGCCTCAGAACCCGCAACAGAGAAGGAGTATGAAATACAGTCTCTTATTGGCTAGGACTAATAGGAGGCTGAACTTCTGCCCATGCGTGGTTAAAGAAAATGCTATCTGCCTGCTGGATTTCTGGCACTGTGTTCTTCAGGTTCTAGCTGTAGCAGCTGAACCTCAGAGACTTTCAGATTAGACAATAGACTTTGTGTTGAGATTCTAGCATGACCCACAGCCCTGTCAGACAAAACCAAAGCCCTTCCCCAATCTACTAATATTTGTATCTCGTATACTTCTGATCAATTTTCTTGACTTGCTTTTCCCCCACCTGTAATCTATTTAATTAATTAATTAATTAATTCTCAACAACTGGTTTTTCTATTGAAGATATTCATACTTTGATACCATGACTCAATGCATTTAATTGATATCTTGCTCCTGATTGTGGGCTGAAGAAAAGATCTAAATGAGGCCATTTTATCCTCCACTCAGAACTGACAGGAAAAAGATCCAGCTAAAGGATCTTTGTATATTAATTTAAGGGGAACATTTGTCAGTTTAATTAGAGCTTTAGCATTTGCACAGAGGTGGGCAGGATTCCTCTGCTTCCTAGCATTTACTCAGAAGGAAGACATCCAGTTAAACTCCAGTACTTAAACTCCAGTACTTAGACCATCTTCCTTTCCCTTCTGCAGTGCTCCACGTGGCACTCAGTAAGCAAGGCCCAAAGAGTCTAGGCAGATGCAAATATAACCCAGCCCAGTAATCCCATTGAGCACATTTATTAAAAGAAAGGGTAAAAATGGGGGAAGGGAAAAGAAAGTAGTGAAGATGCAAAATAAAACACAGGAACAAATCATAAGAACATAAGAAGTGCCAGTTGGATCAGACCGAGGGTCCATCTAGTCCAGCACTCTGTTCACACAGTGGCCAACCAGCTGTCAACCAGGCACCAACAAAGCAGGACATGAGTGCAACAGTACCCTCCATTCCATGTTCCCCAGCAACTGGTGCACATAGGCTTACTGCTTCGGATACTGGAGGTAGCACATAACCATCAGGACTAGTAGCCATTGATAGCCTTCTCCAGGAATTTATCCAACCCCCTTTTAAAGCCATCCAAATTGGTCGCCATCACTACATCTTGTGGTAGTGAATTCCATAGTTTAATGATGTGCTGTGTGAAGAAGTACTTCCTTTTATTTGTCCTGAATCTCCCACCAATCAGCTTCATGGGATGACCCCGGGTTCTACTATTTTGAGAGAGGGAGAAAAATGTCTCCCTATCCACATTCTCCACACCATACATAATTCTGTACACCCCTATCATGTCTCCCCTTAGCCTCCTTTTTTCCAAGCTAAACAATCCCAGCTGTTGTAATCTTCCCTCAAAGGGGAGATGCTCCAGCACCTTAATCATTTTAGTTGCCTTTTTCTGCACTTTTTACAGCTCTATAATAGCTTTTTTTAGATGTGATGACCAGAACTGTACTCAGTATTCTAAGTGTGGTCGCACCAAACATCCTGGTCTGCCTAAGTTCTTGACTGAGTGAGTTAGTAGAGTAACTTACATCAGGGCTCTTCATGGTATTTCTTAGAACATCGTGGATGGAGACAGGGAAGGCAGGAACAGCTCAAAATGGGCATGGTGTTCCTGACATCCATTGTGATTATTATTTGGGTCAGGTTTCTCTCCCCACCCCACTTTTTGATCCCTTGTTCTGCAGAAGACACTCCGTGTTTCAGTGAAAAGGGCAAGCCGTATTTAATAAAGATGATGCAAAACAGCAGCAGCACTTGCAGAGATGTGAGGCTATCAGCAAAATGTAAGACTAGCTGCAGTCAGGTTCAGGATATTGAATTGATATGGGTGTTTGAGGGCTAAATGTGGGGCCTTGAATGGGGCCACATTCACTGGACCTGCCCTCAGTGTCCATGTCTGACCTCGTCCCTTCATTGCCTAATCTCCTTGCGGTCAGATGGTTCAATGGATGGAGAGAGGGGAGCCCCACTCCCTGCCTGAGCATGGAGAGAAGAGCCGTCCCTGTGTGTTTGTTTATATGAGAGAGAGAGAGAGAGAGAGAGAGAGAGAGAGAGAGAGAGAGAGGGTGGTGGGACAGAAAGAAAGTGTGGGGTGATGTTGATCATGACACTCCACACTATTTCTCTTTCTCTTGATATTCTGAAGAGAAAATGAGAGGTAAACAGTGTAGGGTTGTGTGATTTTAAAAGATACAGAGAGAGGGGGGCTGGCTCTGGTTCTGTCTTCTGGCAGCATGCAGTCCTCCCAAAAATTCCCTCCAAGGAATGTGGCCTTCAAGGGGGAAAAAAAGCTTCTCGCTCCTCCAAAATACCTTATGTGGCTTGAGCTTTATCTGCCTAAACAACCAATATGCATCCTTTGCATTTTATTTTGCTGAGATTGGCCTTTGATGTTGCCCTTTATGAATCAAGTAGAAATAGGAAAGGCATACAGACTTTGATTCCTAGGGAATCAAGTTTGAAAATGTTCTTCCAGAAGGTCATGAAAACTTCTGTTCTTCCAGAAGGTCATGAATATTGCAGCGTCTTCATATTTCGACAAGTGTTTAGTGACTGATGTTGATATGGAAATGTTTTCAGGTAAAATAATCTAAAATACATTGATTATTTCCCCAAAAGTTAATGAGGTGTCTAAACCATTGTTCCCCCATCTGTATGTGAATAACACATTTACTTCTGTATATTTTGAGCCAGTAAACCCTGCCAGTAGCACTGTCCCCCACTGTTTGTGGGATCAATCAATGTCCTTGATTATTGTGATGCTTTGTCCCTCTCGCCAAATGTCCTTCATCCTGCCTGTGCGCAAAGAATTCTGGGACTAGTAGTTCTTGAGAGAGTATGTTTATACAGGGAAGCACAAATCTCTCTGCCTCTCAAAGTACAGGTCCTAGTCTAACTGCACAAGCACACACTCTCTTTTCTAGATAATGACCAACTCTAGCAACTCAATGTTCAGACTGTTGCCTGATCTGCTCTAATTGCTGCTTCTGTTTTGCTCCAGCAAATCTCACAAGATGTGGTCAATAGGTACATGGTTACAGAGAAATAAGTTTCCATAAATATCCTAACGCATCATCTATAATTTAGACTCAGTACTTTCCATCATGGTAATGGATTGCTGCCTAAGCCATCCCCCTGGATCTCCAAGCCCTGGTAAAGTGTACTTTCCCTCCCCCAATGCTTGGTCTCTACTTATGATTGGCTGGCCTCTTTTGTCTCCAAATGGATAGGCAACCAACCATACAAGCTTGCTATTAGAGGGAATTGTGTAGAAACCTTTAACTATATGTCTTCTAAGAGACACAAAGTGACACCCACTGCACATGTATTCATTGATCTAACCCTGATTCATGAGGAATTTCTGCAAATTTTCTTGTGGGCAAGATGTAGAGGTTAAACATTTTACCAAAAAGTAATGAAGGAAGAAATACAAGTGAATCACACTTCTTTCTCTCCCTCCTTGCTGTTCCTTTTAGAATCTCTTGAAGACAATTAATTTGGAAGGAGTATCTGTAGCTTCTCAAATGCTCAAAAGACCTTTATGTCCTGTTGTAGGAAAGATATTCAGCAGAACATTGCCTGAACAGATTCAAGTGACAACATAATTGACTATTCCTCACAATATGTTTACACGATAAATCAGCCAAGAGCTTCAAGTGACAGTAAAACCCCCAAAACAGATAGAAAAGACAGGACATATTATCCCACAAAGGAAAGAGGAAACCAGCTTCTTCAGAAGATATATCAACTGTCAGCCCCTTAACGCCCTATTATTTTAGCAGTAGGAAAAGGCCGTTGAGCTGGCAGAGGTTTATAAAAGATTAATGATGTGAAAGTTATGAAGAGATAAGTACTTTCTCCAATATAATACTAAAACATAGGATCAGCCAGTGAAATAAATTGCTGGTAGTAGTCAGCAATTCAGGATAAAAGTGCATAATTAACTTATAGTTCATCAACAGATGCAGTGCTGGTCACCAGCTTAGATGTTTCTTCTTTAGAGGATTAGATAAATTGATTGAGGATAAGTGTATCGATGGATATTAATCCATGATGGTTAAGTGACGCCTTAACCAGAGGCAGTGTACTTCTGAGTACCAGATGCTGAGGCGAACCACAAGGGAAGATGACCACCTTTAGGCTGTGTTTGAATCCTTCCAGAAGTATTTGGCTGGATTTTATGAAAAAGAATGCTGGACTAGATGGGCCTTAGTCTTATCCAACAGATCATTTCTTATCTCCATCAACCTAAAACTAAAACCTACACCTCTGCTGGAAGACAAATACTTATAGCCAAGGTATTGCAACAATGCAGTAATGATTGAAGTAGAAGCTAATGACTCACTGAGTTCAGGGGGGGGGGATTAACAAGCATCGGAACTTTGCTCTTTCAAGGCGCATTAAAAAAATTACCTCTACAAGAACGGAGCGCAAATCGGGCGTAGAGGCGCGTTATCTCCCCGATTATGCGCATTATCGAATGCGTGTTAAATCGCGAGTTTTATTTTGCTCCGGCCGGTAAAGCGCATTTTGACTGTGTGAATAAGCGCTTATGCGCATTAACTACTTGTAAAGCACATTTTGGACATCTGTTAATGCACTTCTCCGCCTCTCGCCGCCTCTCGTGCAGAGGGATTAGGCGTAAATGCGCTTCTGCGATTATGCGCATAATCGCCTAACCAGGCGCAAAAGCAAATCCTTGTAGAGGGGACCAAATAGGGATGAACAGCTGGCAGCCTGTTGGCTAAATTAAATTCTGTGAAACACATCAGCAGCTGGCCTGTCCTCTGGCAAACCCTAGCCCTTCTATTTACCTTCTTTCTTGATTGGGAGAGTAACGTGTGTGTGTGTGTGTGTGTGTGTGTGTGTGTGTATGTGTATGTGTGATATGGATGGTTGCCAGGCTATTCTCTGCACGTTTCTCCAGATTTCCTTCTTCCTTGGAATCGGCCTCATGTTGGCATGGAGAACGTTAATAAGTGTGACAGTGACGCTGATTGAAACGGCACCAGTTTGCAGCAGGCATAGAGTGTACTGAATCTGCAAGTGGTGGAGCAAGTGGCAGGATTCTAGTGGTGGTACCATCCTTCTTTGGCCCCTTTGTTCTGCACTGACCATTACTTGCCAGCTGGGGCTCTAAGATCTTGTTCCCTGTATCACCTTTCTTGGCAGACTTTGCCTGTACTTCCAAGGGAAGGAAAGAAAGAAAGAGGGAGCGAAAGAATGCCAAGCTGACTTTTAGTATTATGTATTATGACACAAAAGCAGAAGTGGACTTGTTTCAAATTTTCCTTGAGCCTCCTGCCACTCAATATGTGATTCTAAGAAGCCATTACAAATGTACTCAATAAACTGTTTATTGGTGGTATGGGTGGTCTCAGCACCTCAAACGTTGTCTGTAATATCCACAATTCAAGGTAGAGCAGGATTAGATGCCCCAGTTTCTCCATAAGTAGCACACTCTGCAGGTAGTGTAAGTTGTGACTAAGGCTCAAAAAAAAAAAAAAGCAGCTAAAATGCTGTTCTCTCCTCACATTCATTATGGTTATTACTTGGGTCAGGATTTCCCCTCCTTTCATCTTCTTGTTCTGCAGAAAACATGCCAGGTTTCAGTGAAAAGGGCAAGGCATATTTAATAAAGATGACACAAAACAGCAGCAGGACTAGCAGAGATGTGGGGCTGTCTACAGAATGTAAGACTGCTGCAGACAAGTTCAGGACAAGCTCAATTGATTATTATAGGCATTTCAAAGGACATGTGAGCCTGAGAGCTAAATGTGGGGACTAGGATGGGGACATGTGCCCTGGACCGGCCTGTGCATATCTGGCCTTACCTAGGCTGACCATATGAAAAGGAGGACAGGGCTCCTGTAACTTTAACAGTTGTAGAGAAAAGGGAATTTCAGTCAGAGTCATTTGTATGCAATTAGTTCCTGGTGAAATTCCCTCTTCATCACAACAGTTAAAGGTGCAAGCACTATACTAGAGGGACCATACACAAAAGAAGGCAGGGCCCCTGCAACTTTAACTGTTGTGATGAAGAGGGAATTTCACCAGGAACTAATTGCATACAAATGACACCGGCTGAAATTCCTTTTCTCTACAACTGTTAAAGTTACAGGAGCCCTGTCCTCCTTTTCGTATGGTTAGCCTAGCCTTACCCCCTTCATTGCCCAGCCTCCCTGCATTGAGCAGGGAAGTCTGCATGGAGGCCTTACTCATGTTGAGGGCAGGTAGAAGCTCCCTTCTGACATTGCCGCTCAGTGCAAGGAGGGCGAGGAATTACAGGGCAAGGTGTGGCACGCATGGGGAGACATGGCCTCAAGCTTAACTGTATAGGGCTTGTCTATGATATGGTGACCCCTGTATAGATAGAGCTTTTATATGATGTGTTTTGGCAGACAGTGATGAGAATACAGATGGAATCTACTGGCACTATCTTTTCACAACATGCTGTTTTCCTCATTCTGTGTTGATTCATTTTCTGAGATGACTTGCGCTGCAGCGGGCCTCATATTTGTGGAGCTATTTAGTATTTAGGCTATATAGTACAACTGGCAAAAATTCTTTATTCAAGTTAAACGATGCTTACCAGGTTAAGATGTATTTCTTTAATTCCATAATTCTGGTTGTGGTACTGGGGATTCGAAAGAGTTGAGATCATTTGAAAAGCTCTGACGTGTGGCAAATGAGAAGGAAATGTCGAAGCATAAGCTGCTGAGCATTCAGAGATGGAAAGTCATGCCCAACTCACGGGGCTCCTTATCATGCAGTGACAAGGACAGCAGGCAGCGTGGCTTGGAGGGCACCCAGTTGGAGAAGGGCATGTTATATCATTACAAATCTACTAAGCCCCAAAAGGGAGCTGTTTCACACAGATAGCTTACCATATGAAACTGGATCTAAAACCCTTTTTGTGATTTCAAAAACTTCACATCCCAATCCTGAACATCAGAACAGAGACAACATGTACACTTGCATGATTTCTCCAGGTGATTGGAGGTCCTCAATTTTGTAGGTTTCCTAATTATGTGACAGAACCTATATGTGTTTCGGGTCATGCTGTGTGAGCCCTTTCCCAGCTTTTGGATCAACATGTGGGAGAAGGACAATGTGCAATTCTGCTTCCTACTCCATGTATTGTGCCTCTATGGTTTCTGAACATGTGAAAATGTTCTGTGTGGTTGCATTATAAATGGACACCCACATGAGTAGGTGAATATATATATATATATATATATATATATATATATATATTGCAGTAGGCTAATAATTATGTGGAAGAACAAAAACATCCCCAAAAAACTGCTATGCAAAACGTCAGAAATACAAATCCTGCTAGGTCCAGCAAAATAAATCTATATATCTGTTCCTGCTCACTGAGCTGAGCTGCATCTCCTATTCATCCTAATGGAAATGCACACTGAACTAAATATGAGATTCATATTTTATTTTTTTGCTATCATACAATTCAGAAAACAAATGGCTTTTTTGGCAGAGAAGGTGTGTGGGATGGCAGGGGTTTGATTGTGGGTAAATATTCAGGCACAACTTGTCCCATGTTTCAGCCACAATGGAAAACTCTAGCTAAACTTAGAATAATACCGCCAAAATTACTGGTCAATTTTTGGAACAGTCTTTGAAAGAACTTTCCCCATCTCATTAAGGATGGGTATGAATTCTTCACTTTCACGGTTGGGAGAAAAAAGGGAAAAGGCTAGAATGTATCCCGAGGTGTCCTACATTCAGAAGAGTTCTTTGGAGTTCTAAGGTCCGGTCACTCATCACTCTATCTCAGTGGCATGGAAGCTGCTGTGGAGTCACATAGTGTAATGTAGGAAAGCCCAGAGCATGTGAGAAGAAGAACCTATCCTGTGGTACATGTATCAACTCTTGGGAAACTAGGTTAATGCTGGTGTGGGAAAAAGACATAGGCTCAGTTTGGACGACATATTAAGCAACGGAGGGGTAAATAACGTACTGACCGTGCGTTAGGCAGGAGGAGCTCCACAGACGACACACTGCAGCCGGCGCTGCTCAGAACCGGCAAACGCCCCGGCTGCAAGGAACTTGCGGCGGCCATTTTGGTTGCAGTTTTTCCTCCGTGTGTCCCCCAGCCATATCCCAGCATGCACCGTGAGTTCTGCTGGCTGCACAGAGCGGCTGGGTTTTTTTTGGCTGCTCTAGGCAGCAGAACTCTATTCCGAAACGGAATAGTCCACGGAGGTGGGGGGGGGGCTGAATTCGGACGACACTTTAAACAAAGGGGCTTCGGGCTAAACAATGTGCAAGCCCGTTGTTTCGCTCCATTGTTTAAAGTGCCTGATTAACGTACTGTCAGTTGTGTGTGCGTTGTGTGCTGCCCTCCAGCCGACACAATAAGCAACACAACTGACGATTGTTCCCCCCCTCCTCCATTGCCTAATGTGTCGTCCGAAATGAGCCATAGGTCCCCTCTACAAGGATTTGCTTTTGCGCCTGGTTAGGCGATTATGCGCATAATCGCTGAAGCGCATTTACACCTAATACCTCTGCACGAGAGGCGACGAAAGGCGGCGAAGCGCATTAACGGATGACCAAAATGTATTTTACAAGTAGTTAATGCGCATATGCGCTTGTTCACATAGTCAAAATGCGCTTTAATGGCCAGAGCAAAATAAAACTCGCTGTTTAACGCGCATTCGATAATGCGCATAATCGGAGAGATAACGCGCCTCTACGCCCGATTTGTGCTCCGTTCTTGTAGAGGTAAATTTTTTAAAGCGCCTTGAAAGAGCTTTAAACCTCTCTTGTAGAGGCAGCCATAGTGTGGTTTCTCTCATGAAGTCCCAGGTTTCTTGTGTTATTCAACAATGTAGGTAGGAAAGGCATTGTTGTGGCTCGCACATCACTGGAGTATTGTGAGGACACAGCTTAAGATAATGTAAGAATTTCAGTGAAATCAGGCTAAATTCACATTGCCCTTTTGAGTACAATGCTTATATCCTTTGAGAGAGAGAGACTCATTTGGATCGTCATTGATTTAGATTTTATCATGTCTGTCCATGTATCACGTAGAACATGTGACTTTTGCAAACCCTGGTTCCTTTATATAGCTGCCCTTTTGTTCCCATGGCAGACCTGTAACTTTCACATGTTTGTAGTTCATATACTTCCATCAAGGGCATGGTCTGAAGGCATATGATGCAGTTAACTTGCTGAAGCTAATCAGGTCTGAGTGTGGTCAGTGTCTGGATGGGGGACCACCTGGATACCCCATCTGTGTGACCTTAGGCTCAATGGAGGAAGGGAAGGTTATAAATGAAATGAATTTGTAAGAATAATTTCAGGTTGCATTTATGTTGAACTGAGCTCTTCATAAAGATGAGTATGCTGTAGATGTTTCATTTAGGCTTTTCATTTCAGGGCGGGCTTTGAAAACCAATGAATGTGGTGAATGTAGTTTATCATTCTATAAACTCTAGGAATAAAGCGGTGATCTGAATATTTCATGATTTTTTCCTCCCCTCTAAGGTATGTATTATGACCAATGCAAAATCTCTCTCTGAAATGGGATGGATCCATTTGTAAATATCTGTTGCATGATTGTCAGAAGTGTGTGTGTGTGTGTGTGTGTGTGTGTGTGTGTGTGGTTGAGAGAGAGAGAGAGAGATTATTTTCATGGAGATATTGTCTGGTTCTTTTTCCGTGGTGAATGTGACATTATTGTGTGATTTCTCCTCTGCTTGAAGGGATAATGCCTGAATGTTTAAAGCAGAGTGTGGAAAATACTGGGGACAAAAAAGACTGCTTTAATCCATGAAGTTGACAATACTTAAATTTCAGCATAACAATAAGTGTGATATTCATACTGTTAGAGAGGTGTTAACACAGTGACTTGGCTAAATTCCAACTTGATAATTATGTTCTGCCTACTTAAAATATTTCCCAGAGAATTAGATGAAAAGAATTGGGATTCATTTCCTGTTCCAGAAGAGGAGTAATTCCTAACATCTCCAGAGTAGCTTTATTGTGTTTGTTGCTTAAAAAAGGGGAAGAAAGTACCTCTAAAAGTTTGGGATCTTTATGTGGGGGTATGCACAACTTTTGAGTAGAAAAATACAGGGCTTGGCTCCTGTGCAATGGTCCTAACCAGTGGCCGAAACAGACTACATACCTATGCCTGCTTAAATTCCATCAGACTTACTTTTATTCTAAGTAAATAAACTTTGAATTGTAGTGAGAATCATCAGTTCAAATGAGGGCACAGTTATTCTCTGGACCTGGATGGTCACTTCTTGATGGTATTGACTCTAGAGAATCTGCATGTCTCTAGAGGACTTGAAGCCAGGTTAAGGGATGTACAGAACATAGATTCCCTCATGGGAGAAGCTCTCATGTTAGACATAGATCCAAAAGCAGGCAGTGCAAAGCCTCTGAAAATCCATTTCTCCAACACCTGATCCTACCTTTACTTTGGGGAATGGGTCCCCCAAAGAGACTACAGGAAATTGAAGAAGTGCTGGTCTGCATGCCAGACTGTCACTCCTTTAAGAAATCCACTCCTCATTGAGGGAAGAAGGCTTGTAGCAGCTTCAGAGCTCTTGTGCTGCTGTATCAAACTGTGTACTGATTGAAGTGCTATATCTAGGGTGACCAGATAAAACCCAGGTCAGGGCTCCTGTAACTTTAACAGTTGTAGAGAAAAGGGAATTTCAGCCAGTGTCATTTGTATGCAGTTAGTTCCTGGTGAAATTCCCTATTCATCACAACTGTTAAAGTTGCAGGGGCCCTGCCTTCTTTTATATATGGTCACTCTAGTATAGTGCCTGCAACTTTAACTGTTGTGATGAAGAGGGAATATCACCAGGAACTAACTGCATACAAATGACACTGGCTGAAATTCCCTTTTCTCTACAACTTTTAAAGTTACATGAGCCCTGACCTGGATTTTATCTGGTCAGCCTAGCTATATCTGTCCAGAGTTCTGCAGACCCTTTATCTGGTGTTTCCCCTATCTTTGCGACCAGCTTTCTGCTTTCAGTGGGCTCCCTCATAAGCTACTATCAGCTCTTACTAGAGGACTCTGACTATAGATTTCCAGATCCTATTAGTCTTTATGTGGCTTCAATCGATCCCTGAAGATTTCACCTCCTCCCCCTGTGAAGTTCACCGATCGAGATAGGATGGAGTATAATTTTTATCTTAGGATAATGTCACTTCCTGTTGTCAGAGGATTGTAGTTTTTGCGGGGTGGGTGGGAGGGCGTTAACTAAAAGTTGTATTAACAGAAGCGAGAGCTGCTCATCTCGAAGAGATAAACAAATCTGTTTGTGAACAGACAGCAATAAATCCCACTTACTTTCCCTGAAATAGGCTAGTGAGGAAAAAGGCTCTGATGAATACTGTACCAGCCTATGTAAATTGCGGGAGGTAGAAGAGACAGAGGCAGAAAATTACTAAATCCAGATGGAGAACAATGTGGACTAGCTGTGCCAGCTGGCATAGACAACGTGATTCTCAAGAGCTCTGGCTTAATGTCAGCCATGCCATGTTGTGCTTAAAAAACAGAACATGTAATCTTTAGATAGCTGCTTTTTGTATTCTAGTTACATGCACTGCGCTTATATGTATTCGCTCAAAAAGGCACAGCTACTGTTTTGGTGGTGACAACCTGCAGGGTTAGCGCTATGTTACATACATGTCCCTCAGTATTAGGAGCATAATAATACCTTTATTTCATCTTGGTTATTTCTTTATTCATTTTACATGTGGACAGACAAATTGCCTGCCACTTTGAATAAAATATTCATTACCTTTTTGTGTCCAGGACAATTTTTTAAAAAGTCATTTTAATGTTATTGTTAATGTTGTTACTTATTTTTCATCCGTTCCTGTCACTTCAAAGTAATATCCCAGTTCTAAATGCCCATACCACTATATCTATCTGCTTTGTTTGAATATAGTCCCTCACAGCTGGTGTCATATTTTGCAATATTTCCCAGTACTAGGCATTTATTTGTTGGAATAAAAGTATTGAAACTTTTCAAGTAAAATATTAAATTGAATTGACCAGGATAACAGCAACCAAGCTGAGAAATCACTTCTGCTGCCTTTGAATCTCTGAGTTCTAATCCTGTGTCCACCAGTGTTAACCAGTCAGGGTGAAACTACATTTTATAATAAACACAGAGACTCTGTCCAGAGCTTCCATCTCAAAAGGCAGCACCCTGAATAGGAAACCCTGTTTCCAGATGTCATGACACAGAAATTGCTTTGCCCCTGCTAGGCATCGCAAGCAACCAGTGATGTGGGTGTAGAGGTGAGGAAACATATCATGTAATGACATCTGGACTTAAGACATATTGTACTGTATATTCTGGAACATTTGCTGAAGTGCCATCATTTTATGTTCTATTGTAATGGTTTTTTAAAAAATCTTTGTTATATTAGAGCAACCTGAAGTAAGGCTGTAACAACTCGCCCTTTTGGCAACAACTTAAGCATTATTAAGGCATTATACATGTGTACCAAGTACACATGTGCGCATGTGCACACTGATGTGCACACCACATACACGCCATGTATGTTTAGGAAGCTTTCTTAAGAAGCAGCTCCATCTATATATGCTGCTGCTGTGCCATAAATTTACCTACCATGCATATGCCCATATGTAGAGCATATCTAGACTAAGTATGTGTGAGAAGTTTGTTCTGTTTAGGGTTGGGGGATGGGGTAGGACATAATCCTATCCAGAAGTTTACCTGCCCCCAAAATTGGAGGATGCCAACTATCCCATGCAGAGGGGCTGGAGCACCGAGAGAATCCTTTCCAGTGTGCTCCAGCTGCCCTGCATTTTTGCATAGATGGGCGATTTCTCCCATCTAGGTGTGACTTTGGGAAGGGGGTGAGAAGGGGCCTGGAGACCTGATAGGAAGTTGAATAAAGCAGCTTTAGTGGTCTCCTCCCCTCCCCACCCTGAGGATGCCCCCTTTTCACCCTCTCTTTGCCAGCTGTGAGGAGGTGGGGAAAGGGATGGGGAGCATGGTTTCTGTGGTTCTAACCTTAGTTCCCAGAAACCGAATAATCTTATGACCCTCTAGACAGTGTCTAGTGGCCATAGGATTGCTTCCTGCATGGATTAACTCAATTCAATAACACAGACCCAAACACAACTTGTGGTTGGAAATCCATATATTTCTGAGCTTGTGAAGCATTCCACAAAACAGAAACAAACTTGTTTAACTATGTTGACAATTGAAAAACACACCGAGAAAAATGCATACATTTCTAAAATGAGCACAAGCATGCTTTAATCAGCAAGTGCATGTGTCCAAAAATGTGTATGTTTAAAAATGCACACCAAAATGTTTAAGTTAATGTGTACATTAATGCAGATGTTACAAAATATGTGTACAAATGTAGTATTTTAAAAATACTTTTAAAAATCACAAGCTCATATGGAAATGGGATGGAACGAGCCTGACCTCAAACCCACCCACCCCAGCAATCACAGTGAGACCAAGAGTGATAGATCTGTCCATCCCTAGGACTCTAGACTGCGTCTACCGTAGAATCCTAGAATGAACTTGGAAGCCATGCAGTCCAACACCCTGGTCAATGTAGGATACAACTACAGCGTACTTGACAGATGGCCATCCAACCTCTGTTTCAATATTTCCAGTGAAGGAGAGCCCACCATTTCCCAAGGCAGGCTATTCCACTGTTGAACAGCTTGTACCATTAGGACATTTCTTCTAATGTTTAGCTGAAATCTGCTTCCCTGCAATTTCCACCCATTGGTTCTAGTCCTATCCTCTGGAGCAATGTATAATGGTGACTTAGGATCCAGCAGGCTGCGTCTTACTCTATCTCCATCTTAAAACATAATCCAGAAAGCTTGACAGCATACTTGACAGATACTTAGACAGAAAATGTGTACAACTCCCAGCATTCACCAGTCAAGATGGCTAGCTGTGGTATGCTGGGAGTTGTACACATTTTTCTGTCTGAACATATATAGGGTTGCATCCTAGGGGTACTAGCTATGCACCATGCTCCAGCAACTCTTCCCACTGACCATCTCTAAACAATGGAGCTCCTTTCCCACCCAGTATGCTTTTAATCTTTCAGACACATTTAAAGACACTTCCTTTGGAATGGCTTTTGGGAGCCAAAGTGAAGCCAGTGGGTGTTGGTGGGTTTCATATTAGAATGCAACACTTGATGATTTCAATTGATACTTTATCTTGGTGATTTAATCCTCGTCCCCCTTTGGCCGTTTTGACAGCACAGGCTAAAAAGTCACAAATGCATCGAATAAATGTTTTCAGCCTCACATAATGCTAATTGTATGAATCTTTCCACATCTTTCCAAATGTGTGACAGGTTTGTGGGGATAATGAGAATTTGTGAAATTCTCATTTATTTTATATTTTAGAGTCTTCAGTGGAAACACATTTTAAAGGCTTCAATCAAAACAAATCTCGATCTTCATGTTTTTGGCATAAGACAGATGGAACTAAGTGGTTTTTCTGAATCACACTGTGAAAAAGGAAGTGCATCAAGGAGGTGTGACTTTGCATAGATACCAAGCAATTAAATGTTCTCATCCAATGCAGCAAACAGGAACTCATGCGGTTAGTTCTAGTCTGACTTTTTGTTGTTGTAGTAAAAGTTAATTAAAGAAAACCATTCAGGATAATTATTACCCCATTACAAATGCAATTTTTTTTTGTGCGATAACACTTTGTAAAAGCAATTTGAAAAACATTGCCTACCAACTTGTATATGTAAATAAATAACCAAGAAGTTTGTTTTTTGATGGAAGGACAGTAGGCGATAATAGTTAACTGCAAAGTGGATATTTTCCAAGAAATTATCATAATGAGCATACAAATATAAGAAGACTCATGCCAAATCAGACAAAGGTCCATCTAGTCCAGAGCTCTGTTCACACAGTGGCCAACCAACTGTCGACCAGGAACCTACAAGCAGGATACGGGTGCAACAGCATATGTCCTTGTACCTCCAAATATTGTATGGTTCCAATCAGAATCCAATAAAAAAAATGTGTACTGGTCATATGGGGCAAATTTAAGAAAAACCCTGCTGGATCAGACCAAGGGCCTATCTATTCCAGCACCTTGTTTCTCACAGCGGCCAATCAGATACCTCTTGAGAAGGTGATAAGCAGGGCACAAAGTCAAAAGCCTTTCTGTTGCTCCACAGCAACTGGTACGCTGACACATATAAGCCCTCCATACGCAAGGGTTCATCTCTATAGGGAGGTGGGGCTGTGCATGCCTGTCCAGCCCTTAACAGCCCCAAGTAGACAGGTGCCTCTAAAGGCATCATCCTTCTAGCTTACACTAAAATCTAAGAGCGAAAGAAGAGCATTAAAGCAGAAATTAGCATATTCATCCAAAAACAACATAGTTGAAGGGGGAGAGAATATGTAAAAATACCACTACATTGTGCCGGCTGCACTCCTTTTTCATTCCCTTTTATGTGTGTCTGTACTCTGACTTGCTGGCATTAGCACATTTTTTTCTCATCTTTTCAGTGTGAGAAATCAGTGTGGGACAGAATGGTACATGTTATGGTAGTGGTGTTGCCGGTAAGGTTGTGATAGACCTAGTACGTAATTCAAAGTGCTAGTATTCCAATTCACATGATTGAGGAGTAGTACACCCCTACCTCTTGTTCATCAAGGATTAGGCACATAATGTCACATCGGATAATCGGCTCACTAGGAAGCCTGACCATGCAATGGCTTTTTATGCTCAATCATCTAAGGTAGATGGCATATGAACCATTAAACTAACTCTACCTCTGCCATTGCAGTGTAATCTAGTTAATAGTAATCTTTTTATTGAAATATGTTTTGTGGAGTTTTCTACATTGTAATTTTGTTTTGTTTACAGTGGGTGGGTATCAGTATTTTATAGTAAAAACAATACCCCCTATTTTGTATTTTTGGACCTATTTATTAAGTAATCATACTGGTATCCTAGTCTTCCTCCAAGAAACTCAGGGTGGCATACATGGGGCTAGCCCATCTTACAATAATACTACAAAACATTTTAGAGGAGTTCTGCAGAACCTCAGACCTGGGGGCCAAATCTGGCTTGCCTTGGGTCCCAGTCCAGGTCCCCAAGTTTCCCAGATGGCCCCCAGGGTCACTGATTGTTTGGTAGGTTACCGGGTTTTGAGCAGTTCCCCCCCCCCCCATTTTAAAAGGTTGAAATGCCTTTTAAATGCCTTTCCTAAGGCTTAAGTTCCTGTAAGAGCTCTAAGCTAATATACCTTTGCATTTTTTGAGTTTCTGGCCCTATCCTTTTGGCTTTAGCCCTCACCCACCACTGAAATGCCTCCCCCCACTGCTTCTCCAAAATTGAATTCTGCCTCAGGCTGAAAGAGGTCCAACACTTGCCTAAGACTCTTCCATTTATCTCATGGCTGAGTGGAAATCTGAACCCAGATCGCCTTGATTGAAGTCTAGCATTCTGGCTCCCAAATATTTCTATCTCATAAATGTTTGTCCTTGCCTTTTTCCCAGAGGGTGAGAGGTTAGCCTCATAACGCCCCTGTGTGGTAGGTTAGGCTGACAGATAGTGACTTTCCAATTAGGCCTCCTCCACACGAGACGTTTAATGAGCCTTGAAGGCTCATTATAAATTTTACCTACACACGAGCGGAGCGCAAAACGGGCGTACAGGCGCGTTATCTCCCCGATAATGCGCATTTTCGAACGCGCGTTAAATAGCGACTTTTATTTTGCTCCGGCCGTTAAAGCGCATTTTCGCTGTGTGAACAAGCGATTATGCGCATTAACTAGCTGTAAAGTGCTTTTTGGGCATCTTTTAATGCGCTTCGCCGCTTCTCGCCGCCTCCCGTGCAGAGGGATTAGGCGTAAATGCGCCTCCGCGAAAATGCGCATAATCCCCGAACCAGGCGCAAAAGCGCATCCTTGTGGAGGGGGCCTTAGAGTGTGGAGAAGGACAGAAAGGTAATTCTATATTAGGAATATATAACTATCAGGTTTGAACGACACTACTTGGTAAATTGTCCTGTAGACTGTTATTTATGAAACCATCTGGAAAATGTGAGAAATGCTATATGTCAATGAAATGGTATGTGAGATAACTATATGATATATAAGTATCAGGGCAACTATTTGAAGTGTGGGATGGGACATTTGCTAAATCATAGGAGATACAATCAACACATTGTATTTGTATGATGAACAATTAGATTATTTTGCTTAAAAGCTAATGCAATGTGATAACTAATTTATTGCTGCATGCCCACGGTGCAATAAAGTAAAGGCATTTCATTAACTTTTAATTTATTGCTGGTCAGGAATTCTTCAATAAATTCATCTTTGAAATGTCATCAGACTCTTTGGTCTGTTTCACACGTGCATGCTTATCACTTGATTGCATGAATGAGCCATCGCAGATGAAACGCCACTGGCAGGACTTTTACATCACCTCATGTCACTTCCAACACAATTCTTTTCAGTAGAGTCAGTTCACACATTCAGCAGCAAGTCATCAAATCTGTGAAATCATGGGATGGGATGGGCATGCCACCTGTGTGAACCGCCCCCCAGACTTTTCTTTTTCCCACATATTTTCTTATTTAATTTTACTTTTTTGCTGCAAAAGGCAAAAACAGGCTGCTACTCTGGAATATGGAATGTGGCAAAGATGCTTTTTCATGCTGGCTTCACAGAACATTATGCGCCTTTTTCCTGAAAGGAGAGGACATAACTATTGCGGTTTTGCGCAATGATTGATTTCAATGTAAAATTTGATAACAGAGAAGTGTTGTGGTGGTCAGCTTAAGACAGCTAGTCCAGGAAGCAAATAGGCTGGTTAAACTGGTTTGAATCAGGTCAGGGGGGCAGTCTTACTTCAGAGATATTTTCCTTATCTATAGCAACACACATTCTTCCTCTATAAATAGGGGAGGAAAAGGCTTGTGTACAGAAGGGCAGATGAATAGCATTACTCAAAAATTATCTTTCCTTTCACTTCATCCCTTTGGCATATCTGTGATTTGTAAACTTGGGGATAGTTGCTTTCTAACTGAACTCCAGTGGGAGCAAGTACGCCGTGGCGCCCTTTGTTTCTTCTTCTCACCGCCATGTTGTCTGGGCCAGAGTCAGAGGCAGGTTGCAGTGATGTGGAGGAGGAGCAACTCCAAGGGGCTCTTACCAGTGGGCCTCTGCTGTGGTATGGGCCCTGAGCAAGTGCCCAACCATTTCTATTCTTGTTGCTGACCCAGGCTTGGTAGTATTAGACAGTGCTTCTCCTGCATGTCTCTCAGCTGTCATCAACCAATCTCTGTCAACCTCTCTCCTGCTTTTCACAGTGTCCTGACATTTTCTTCACTTCTATCAAGTCTTTTCCCTTCAATCCACTGCCTGATAAACTCTGAGGAAAAAGAAGCTAGCCTTCGAGCAAGGAGGAGATAAGCACAATGGTGGGTGTGGGGAGGGGGTAGTAGACAGTAGCTTTGCTACTGAAGGAGAGAACAAAATCCAGAGAATCCAGCCGCCAACAGACCACCCCTGTTTATTTTTTGGGCTTGTTTGTTTTATTAATTAATATCTTGCTCTGAAAGCACTGCTCAAGGTGTCTAGATCCTCTACACGTCAAATAACGTCTTCTTTATTGCCATTAAATTTTTTTGGCTGCATTCTGTCCAATGGCTTCCACTGGAAAGTGAGGGATCTGATTTTAATTAAGCATATATTTGGCATGCAGTCTGAATTACACCTGGAAGTGGTTCCCTCGCCCAAAAATAAAAGAGTGGGATTTGATTTAGTAAAAACATTGCCTCATTGAAAAATATAAATTCCCTCTGTGGTTTTAGACAAGATATTGTTTATATCCTAATACAGTGGTTTTCAACTGGTCCAGACCTGAGACCCACCTCAAACTCCCAACCTGCAACTTGGGATCCACTTTCATAATTTCACAATTGCTCAACATGGCAGCTACAGCTTTGCCGCAACCCATGTGGACTGATCTCATGAACCACTTTTGTGTTGTGACCCGCCAGTTGAAGACCACTGCCCTAAAAGGAACACTTTTTTAAGATTAAAAAAAATACAAAGCAATTGTGTGAAATTGTATGGTGTGTTAGCTATCTTAGAGGTGAATATATTTGGTGAATAATGATCAGACCATACGTCCTAGTCCAGCATTTATTCACACGGTGGCCATCCAGCTATCTGGGAAAACCACAAGCAAGACATGAATGCAATAACACCCTCTCACTCATTTTTCCCAGCAACTGGTATACATCAGCATAGTGGCTCTGACACTGGAGGTGGCATTATAACCATCAGAACTAGTAACCTTATCCTCCTTAAATTTGTCCAATCCCCCTTCAAAGCCATCTAAATTGGTGGCCATCACTACATCTTGTAGTGAATTCCATAGTTTAAATATGTGCTGTGTTAAAGAGTTCTTTCTTTTATCTGACCTGAATCTCCCACCATTAAGCTTCACAACTGAACTGTGCCTCATACAGTTAACCATTAAGCCATACCACCACCTCAGCACAATGGAAACAACTCTGGTGAAACAGAATCTCCCCCCCCCCCCCCGGCGAAATAACTGGTCAGGATAGACACGCTCACGACACTGTAATCTGTTTTGTAATCTGTTTTGTTCTCTCTGTCTTTCCAAAGGACATCCTTTTTTCTCCCTTCTTTCCTCTCACATACTTTCAAAAACTACCGAGCTGCATTTTTAGTGACTTGTTTCTCTCGGGATTCCATTCCATTTCAGAGAATCATCATCTTTTATTCACTGTGGAGAACACAGCCTTTTAAAAGCTCTACTGGAAATAGTTAAATGCCAGTAAAACTGGCAACATTCTTCATGTACTGCCAACTGCTTTCAAGTTATTGAGGTTTTAATAGCACTCCTGTATATTATAAAGAGTGGGAGTTAACTGCTCTTGATTGATCTTTATTTCTTCTTGTCTGCCAACTTCCAGAAGTAGTTTATTGCTTATTAGTGGGTAAATTATATTAATCAGCCACACTAGCATTTAGCAGTCAGACGTTGAGGATGAATGGGATTCAGAGAACTCACTAATGGCTCCAGATAATTTGCAGTTTGATGGTATGTACCATTAATAATTAATTAAAAACAATTGCGTCCTACAACTATTTAGGATCAGATTTTTGAGTGAGTCAATGCAAAGTTCACGCAAAATTTATGGAAGGCTCCATGCATTATGTGTCAGCGCACATGGCCGCACAACCAATGGAACATTCCACCTGGAGCTGTAGCCAAGCCTCGCTCTCTTGAGTGTACAATCAAGTAAGATATACATTTACAAGCACACGTGTCTCCACACATCACGTCTTTAAGAATATGCTTTAAAAAAAATCTTAGGTAGAGTTCTAAAAAAGTATCATGTGAAACAATGATCCAATTTGTGTTGAATGAAAGGGGGAAATTCTTGCGTTTTTACGGGGGTGGGTGGGGAAGTTTACTTTACCTTCTCAGAAAAAGGCAGTTCTTCTCACAGAAGAACAACAATAAGTAAATAATTGTTGGGGAATGTGGGTGGGAGGGTGTTGTTGCATCTGTGTCTGTTTGTGGATTCCTCGTCGACAGCTGGTTGGCCACTGTGTGAAGAGAGTGCTGGACTACATGGACCCTTGGTCTGATCCAGCATAGCTCTTCTTGTGGTCTCGTAGAATAGCAACTGTCTTTTTATATATTTGATTCCTTGTTCCTAATGACCAATGTAGTGAAGTGGGTTGAAGCTCGATTTGGGAAAGTTGGGTCTTTGCCTATGGATTCACGGTATGGTGCCTCATTTTCCCTGTTAAAAATGAAAACGGCATGACAGATTTTAACAGAATGAATGGAAGGAGATAATGTAAACCCAGTAAACCCATAGACCTCTTGTGGTATGGAAAATGCAGTCCTTGTGATATTTACCCAGCAGTCAATCCTATTAAAGTCAATGGGAATGATCTTAAGTAAACATGGCTAAGATAGGGCCAGTTCCAAAAGTTGGCAAAATAAGGCATTTACTGTGGCCCCAAGACTGGTAAAATGTCCGCTTCCCCAATGGTGACACCATTCTCATTTTGATTGGAGCACCCAAGAAAATCAAAAGAATGTAGCCATCTGTGTGCTTACAGCTGTCATTTAATTCTTGCCTGAATGGCCTCTTATTGTGTTTCTTAGTTCTGATTATTGTGGTTCAATGTTCCCAGAAAGGCCAGGCCCCTGTAACAAGACTGAAAATTGCTAAAACATCATATTATTCACTGTAAAATGACTGCATTTCTCATGACTGAGCATCGTTGCACCTCTTTACTTTTTGCTTTTTTTCCCCCCTCCCGTGGGAAATAATTTCAGTCAGTAATAGCTCAGCCTTGTGAGTCTTGGACATTTCAGGCTGTAAGTCGTACCATTCAGTATGTGACAACCGCATAAATTTATCTTCTTAAAATATGGAGAGTTAATTACTCACCATATGTTTCACTTCCCATAATAAATCCCTGCCACTTCTGGCTGTCATCACGTAGGTAGAATGTCTAAATGTTTGCTGCTATTTTGTTTTATCACAGTTTGTACAAATGTAAAACTAAAGTTAAACATACATACACACATGCACACTCACCAGGACAATGAAATACATTTAACTTAGAGGCAATTTTAAGGGGAAATAATAATAATAATAATAATTTTATTTACTTATTTCTTACCCGCCTCTCCCTCTGGATCAAGGTGGGGAACAACATTAAAAACAAATGATATAAAATACATAAAACTGATTAAAAACATATTAAAACTAATACATTGTTAAAATACCAATAAAATATCATGTATCAGGCAGCTGATTTTGGGTGTCATGAAGCAACCGTAAGTGGTTAGTTATTTGCTTTGTTTTTGTTATATCTGCTTGTGGAAAAATCCCAGAAGAGGCACTTATGGGATTTTCTGGCTCAAGCACCAAAATCACTTGACTGGCCTTGCATACTATACACCTTAACTTCAGGAGCAGCGTGCGCCATCTTCTTTTGCATCTCAAGTAGCAAAATGTCTTGGGGCCAGCCTCTAACGTAATGAGCTTTTTTGCCCTGTGGGTAATCTTAGCCTGCCAAGTAGTAAGGAGCATTAACATCGCCTACATTGCAATATTGTATGTTGTGAGAAATGAATCCACACGGGCTCAGACTTACTCGATTTCAGATATCTTTTACCATACATGAATTCAGTGTTAGATACAAATGTTAATGTTGCAGACATCTAATCAGACAACAAGTGTAGTGAAAGTAACCTGTGTTTAAGTCATTGATGGGTGTGTATACTCTGAAAAGCAGAGTTCTGTGACAAGAGCCAATTATGCAAATGAAAGAGGTTTGCATATGATAAGTTCATTCACGCAACTGCCTCTTCTATCTGTGGAAGAGGGAGCTATGCAGAATAGTGATGCTGGATCTCAAAAAAAGCTATTGGTTTTCTAGCTCAAATGGGTTTTTTTGTGGATACATGGGCATTGATAACTTACTTTATGCAGTGCTTCATATGCGCATGGCTGCTTCTGCAACTGTTTGATGCTTATGGTGGTATTTCGTCTAGACTGTGCATGGTTATTGTTGCTAATTTTATTGTAAGTCCACTGACAGTGCAAAATAAGACTTTGTGCCATAGTAAGGATTGAAAGTAATAGGGTCTTGTTTTCCTGTTCTCTGTAGGGAATATTGCCAGAAACTAAATCAACGACAGGCATTATTCTAGCTTGATGCAAGCTAATTCAGTTTTGGCAAGAGGAAAGTAGAGGAAGTAAGATAAATGATCCTGCCTTAAACTGAAGATGATTTTTTTTTACATGTTTGCTAGTTACCTATGCACAATATTTTCAGTCATGTCTGAGGCACCCATCTTGTGGGTTGGATGCTGCAACAGTGCTTGAAAATATTGTGCATAGATATTGCACATCTGTAGACGTAACCATATACTTAGCCACATCTAGCTTCAAATTTTACCACACATTTTAAAGTTTAACTTCACAGAGAGTGAAAACTGGTGTCAGAATGACCAGTTCTGCACTCAGTTCTATATTCTGGTGAGGTTCCAGCCCTATTCAGGTGTTCTCTTGCCAGTTTTAGCTAACATGCAAGGAAAGGGAGTGTTCCAGACCCTCCCCTCTCTCTTGTCGCATCCATTGCCCTCTACTCAATAGAGGGTGACTACCTGGAGAGGAAAGAATCGTGTTTTCATGGAGGTTGTCCACATGAGCCAGAACACTGGAAAAACTGCATTCTGGCTTGCATGGGGTGCATTCGTGGATTCAGAAGGCGCTCCTCTTCAGACAGTTGCTCTCCATGATTGATGGAAGAGGGGGATGGGGATGGAATGCTCCCTTTCCTTGTGTGTCAGCAAAGTAGGCGGCACCTGAATAGGGCTTCTGTCTCCAGAACATGGTGTACTACAGTCCTGCAAGCAAATAAAAATGATAGTGGCTCATACATAAGCAATGCAATTCGTGTTGATCACCTTCCCTACATTTACTTTACAAAGAAAGCTGCCTTATACCAAGGAAAAGCATTTGTCATTTAGCTCAGAATTGTCTGCCTTTACTGGCAGGACATTTTCCCAGTCCGTCTTGGAAATACTGGGGATTCAACCTGGGATCTTCTCCAAGCCTGTGTTCTACCACTGAGCTGTGGGCATTTAGTGTATGTTCAAGAGACTGTAGGTGGCTTTGGAATCTCTGTGACTTTTCTTACTCTTACCACTTTTTTTTTTAACTTGTTATAGTTCTGGAAGGAACTGGAAGATCATAATGGGGAACAGCGTTGGAAAACGAGATCAAACTACTGAGAGGCTAAAGGTAAGGGAGAATGGTTTACTTGAAATTAGACTAATGAGAAAAACTGGGAATATTTCATGACACATTGACGATGTTTTCATTGCTACTGAAGCTCACTGTTGGGAAAAGTTTGATATGTGCAGTTTTACCCTAACATTTCAGCACAGTGATGGGAAAAGCTGTACACCCCAAATGTCTCTGCCATATAATGGCTGTAAGCGGAAGGATATTCTTTGGATTGGAATCAGTAGTGTTACTAAATATATTGTGTTTATATTTTATTTGGCCTCTAACAGAACAATCCCAAGGGAGGAAGGGGGCAGTGAGGCGGTGGATCATGGACCACTTCCAAAGGGCAACCATGAGATTGAGGGGGGACAATCTTACATCTTTTTTTTCTGGGCAGTTCTTATCTTTTTTTAATCCCTCTCATTGGATTCAATAAGAGAGAATACTACAGCAGCTCTATGCTGTAATAGGTGAGGGGTCCACCTATTGCAGAAGAACGAAGGCCATCTCTGGCACAAACATACACTCAGATTGCTCCAGTTCATGGCCTACCAAGGTAAATCTTTCCCTGTGGAGTTTTCCACAAGTATACCAGAGGCTCTCAGAATGGGTGAGTTTTGTCCACTGCCCAATGCCAGTGAAAAATTACATCTGTCCTACTATTCTCACCCTCTCCAATAAGCAGATCTTGGACTTTGGATTGCTACCTAAGATGTATACATTCTTTCTTTCTTTCTTTTAAAATTATTAATATTTAAGTAGCTCTCCCAGACAGAGTGTAGCCAGTAAGAACTGGAAATCCCCTTCATAGAAAAGTTGCTCATTTTATTTGTTTCTTTGGTATTGTCTTTCCTGTTATAGCAAACAAGCACACAAATATAGATATTAACTGGGGATATTTGGAATACCCGACCATTTATCCCAGTTAAGGAAAACAGTGAGAGGCAAAGAGGGAAGGAGCAGTGAAGAATGCAAAATACTTTTTGCAGAAACTAGTAAAAGAGGAGAAGATACTTTATGGTAATTGGATGATGCTGATGGTAGCATTGGTTTTAAGATAGGCAAACAAAGACATATTCAGATGGTATGGTTTCGTTTTGAATGATTTCACTTCTTTCTTTTTCCCATTCAAAGATGAGTAAGTTGTCTGTCTCGTTTTGCCAGCTATTTCCACATATTGTGAAACACAGTACCTTAACCGGCATGTGTGGCGTTTTTGAGAAGAGTCAGTGTTCAGAATTAAGTAACACTTTATTGGAAAAGGAAGAAATACAGAAGGTAGAGTGCTGGACACAATGGGCTGGATCTAAATGACTGACTTAAGTCCCATCAATTTCAGTGGGACTAAAGCATGGCTTCATCTGGCTCACCCACTGATGGGACCCTTGGCTGTGATTCAGGATAGCACAGAATTAATTCCTAGCTGTACCTTCTCATCTACCATTTGACTTTATCCAAGTCACTTCACGTTTCTCTGGATCTTTTTCTGGCTTTGTATTTGGAGTATATGTGTTTTGGTACAGGATCTTTTTTCTTCTTCTTTCTTCATGGATGTGATGGGCTGAACAATTTGCCTCATCCCGGTGGGATTACACAAACAACAGTAGCCATCTTAGATGCAACCTGCAAAGAGGTCTCCTTGCTTTTAGTTACTACCTTTGGCCTACACTAGCACGTCACTCAAAGGGCGGAAGAGCTTAGTAACAAATGCTGAGGTTCTCCAAGTTCACCCAACATATGTGAGAAAGTAGTAAAATCATTCAATCAACAGGGGAGAAAAAAGATTGGCCGTGTCTGTTGCAGGTACTGCTGCAATACAGATGAATAAGACATGAATGAATATTAACTATGTGATAATTTCTACTCAGCCTTTCTAATGCATTCACATCACTCAAGGCAGTTTATAACAATTAAAATGACAATATCACCATAAATCAACAATATCAAACAAAATACATTGGAAATGGTTACAATTTGACTAGAAGTAGCCAGCCATATTATTACTTGGAGATGTTACTGGGCCTGTTCAGACAACACACTAAGCCATGGTTAGGCCACTAACCCTGTTGCAGCAAATGGTTACTGAGCATGTTTAAACTGTGATTATGTAGCTACCATGGTTAGGAATGGTTCACATGACACACTAAATCATCATTCACATGATACACTAAACCGTAATGTTTAGCTCAAAAAGCTTAACTGTGTTTGTGGCTTAGTGTGTCGTCTCAACAGGGTCATTGAATGGTATAATGGAGCCTTCCCCAACCAAAACAACTTTCAGATGTTTTGGACTTCAATTCCCATCAGCTCCAGCTAGCATGGCCAATGGACAAGAAATCTTGGATTTGTAGTCCAAAACTACTAGAGGGCACCAGATCAGGGAAGGCTGACTTAAAGCCTTATATAGGCAGTGTTGGCTCTCTGCTCCAAACAACTTTCTCTGAATTGTACCCATTTTGATTTAATGAAATACCTGAATGTGATTGTACCTGTTCTGATTGGATGATTTGTACCCATGAGACTGTACCCATGACTTGTAGCCATTGTACCCAACTGTAGATAGTGAGCTTTGCTGACAAAGGAGGCAATAGGAAAACTGAAGTATAGTCTTTCTTGAAAATAACACGAGTGAATTTATTCCCTTCTTGTATCATCAACCTGTCTCTTTTCATACTTTTCTTTTCACGAGCTCCTGAAAAATAGCTTCGAAAAACCCATTTAAACTACTGCAGATATGGATACCATTACATTAAGGAGGAGGAATGTTAGCTTATATATATGAATGATATAGATATAGATATAGATATAGATGAATGAAATATTCTCTGGTCTTTGCAAAGTGCTCTTCAGCTGTTCGGGTTTCTTTTTTTTTTTTTTTTTGAAATAATTTTATTAATTTCAACATAATAATAACATAAAATACATACATAATCCTCGACAATCCCCCCCGTGCACCCCCACCCCATGAGACCTTCTCTTAATCTTTTATTCTATCCAGAAATTTATCGACTCTTTTGAAGGTGTTTGTCCCTTCCCCGATCTTAATACATATTCCAATAGGGGGCTCCATATTTCCCCAAAATCATTTTTACCGGACATTCCCTTCTTTAATTTCATTTTACAAGTCAGCATATCATTCAAAGCCATATCCCATATTTCTTTGTACCATTCTTCTATTGTATAGCTTCCTTGTCCTTTCCAATTTTTTGCAATCATTAGTCTAACAGGTGTCAGGAGGTTGTTTATCAATTCTCTCTTATTGCTGTTCGGGTTTCTGAAGGAGTGAAAAATGGTCCAATAAAGTGTTTTTGACAGTGGTTGTAGCCATAAGTGAGTATTTGATAATTGTACTGAAAATAATTAAGGCAAGAGCTGAAAGAGATGCTTAAGTAAGACAGGAAGTGGCAGTGTTCTTGTGGCTTTAGGCAACAAAGCTGGGGTGGAAGAGGTAACAGGGGGAATCGAAGCTTTGTTTCCTCACATTTAGCAAACTTCAGTGTGCCTTCAACATCGTAATATTTTTCTGATAAGCAGCATACCTAAAATAATAAAGTGGGATAAACTGCCGTGCAAACTGCACACGCAATTTGACTTAATGGCAACCTGGGTTTTTGTTTTATTCCTAAAGTTGCACCCTCCTCCCAGTGTTGTATTATTTTGCGTTATAAATAATATAGGGGGAATGACCCTGTAATACATTTGCACCTGCATGTGAGTTTTCCTTCTTCTGATTCAGCACTCTCCTCCAAAAGTAGTAGTATAAGGAAGAGTCCCTAGAAAATAATAACAGTATTTATATGGTAGAGCTCTCCCAATTTGTACCACTTCATTTTGTATTTCTTATTTATTACATTTCTATACATTATGTTTATTACATTTCCATACCAATAGCCAAAGTTCTCTGGGCAGTTCAGAAAAATTAAAACCACAAAGTACAGCATAAAGCAATATAAAATATTGTATGTAGGAAGCAATCTGCTCGATTGCTACCCAGATCAAAAGCTACCTGTGTGGGTAAAGCTAGAACTCTTTCATATGCAGGTTATTCTTTTAAGGGAGGTAGCAATCAGATATGCAATCTGACACCTGCATTTTCAAAGTGTAAAATCCAGGTTGGGCTGGTGGGCAGCCCAGTTAGACAGAGGCGATGAAAAAAATTAAGGCAGTTTGGTTCCACTAATGCCAGCAAGTTTAAGACCAAGTCAGGACGGTCCTACCATTAGGTAGAGTGAGGTGGTTGCAGTACCAAAGTTCAGTGGCATGGGGTGGGGGTGGGGGCGAATTCCAATGGATTGTGTTAAAATGGCATAGCAGGAATGATTAGTGATTTATAAGCTAAGTTCACATATGACTCTCTTTAACAGTGAATAGAAACAACACAAAAGAAAGTCCTAGTGTATTCCTACACTAGGGACTAGTGAACTGACGTACATTTCTCCCCATTCTCCCCCCTCCCCCGCCTGAGAAGTCACAGACTGAGACCAAGTGAGTCTAGGGGAAAAAAGTAGTAAATAGTGGGAAGAGCACAATAAATAAGTTTTCCCAAGGAATGTGAGCTGTATAGGATAAGAGAGGTGGGAAAGAAGTAACAGCATTTCAGAAAATGGGGTGGTGGGAAGACAGAGAGCAACAAGAATTGTGCAGAAGAAAGAATTACACGGAGACATTTGTTAATGGTGATTTGAGGTTTCATCCCAAATAATTCTTCACAATTTGAAATCTTTGGTTCCTGGCCTTAGTCAGAGATGCTTTGGTCAGTCCATATTCCATAGTTTTGAAAATTAAATCAAAGTGACCACTCTTGGTGTGTTAGGCCTCCATGTGTTTATGCCTTTTTACGGCCCATTTCTAACAGCAATCTTTCTTAGGCCAATAGACTGTTTGTCTGCTCCTAATGTATCTATAAAATTATGCCTACAGAAACCTCTGTTTATTACTAAGCGGAAAGGACCACTGCTTTAAAGTGTTTGTTTCTAACACAAGTCACCTATCAAAGGAAGATTAAAGCATCTCTTGGGATGCAGATACCTGGAATAACCACTTCTCTGGAGAACTGTACATATATGGAGATTCTCCAAGCATCATTTTTTATATATAAATAGAGCTGACAAATACCTCTTAAGAAAAGAATCTGCTGACAAGTTTTCCTGTCAATGTAAAAATGGCAAGAGGATAGGAAACAAAATTCAACTCATTAGATATTAACACAGACATTCTGCCAGGTGATGAGCCAAGAGGGGGACATCCAGAAATCAGTGCTCCAGTGGCGCTTGAGTCCTTGTAGAATCAGGATCTAGAATGGATAAGCTGGAGAAAAGGTAAGAGCAGGCTAGTGGAAGCCCATGGAGTTTAAAGAGTTACATGGTTTACAGGGTCCTAATTCTAACTTAGGGTCTGTTGATACAGAGACAGTCAAAGCAGGGTGATTGGTATATCATTTAATTATTTATTACATTTGTTACATTTATCTAAAAGAATCCTGTTTTGATCAAATCATATGTGATTGAGGTCACAGTGAAAATATTTCACTGCATTGTGTCTGTACTGCTTAAGAATGCAAGGATTCTTCTTGGGCTTGTTGCTGGGCTAACAATTAGATTGTGCGTGTTACAGATTTTTATCTCAGTCAATGTCCAGAAGTACTCTAATCGTGTGAGAGTGCCTCTGTTTGAAAAAAAGGGATTAACCAGTTGAGTTGCCAACACCACTTCGGTTCACTTTGTAATCAAGGTGAACACTCTTTGGGTTTCAAAAAGGGCAAAAAGGAGAAACCTGGGAACTAAGGCCAGTTAGTCTGAGATCAATCCCTGGGAAAATTTTGGAGCAGTTTATAAAGAAGTCAATCTGTAAGCACCTTGAAAACAAAGCAGTGATTACTAGAAGCCAGCATGGATTTGTTAAGAATAAATCCTACCAGACTAATCAGATCTCATTCTTTGATCGGGTAACCTCCCTTGTGGGAATGCCGTGGACATAATATATCTTGATTTCAGTAAAGCTTTTTACAAAGTACCACATGACATTCTGATCAGCAAACTAGCTAAAAGTGGGCTAGATGGAACAACTATTCGGTGGATCCACAGTTGGCAACCAAATCGGATTCAAAGAGTGCTTATCAATGGTACCTTCTCAAACTGGGGGGAGGTAACAAGCGGGGTGCCGCAGGGCTCAGTCCTGGACCCAGTGCTCTTTGACATTTTTATTAATGATTTGGATGAGGAGATGCATGAAATGCTTATCAAATTTGCAGACGACACAAAATTGGGTGGGATAGCTAATACCCAGGAAGACAGAAACAAACTTCAAAGTGATCTTGATAGGCTGAAGAGCTGGGCTGAAAACAACAGAATGAAATTTAATGGGATAAATGCCAAGTTCTACACCAAGGAAAAAGAAACAAATACATAGTTACAAGATGGGGACAACTTGGCCAAGCAATACTACAAGCGAGAAGTATCTTGGAATTGTTGTAGATCACAAGCTGAATATGAGCCAACAGTGTGATGTGGCTGCAAAAACAGCAAATGCAATTTTGGGATGCATTTATAGAAGTATAGCATCTGAATCGCGCAAGGTAATGGTTTCCCTCTATTCGGCACTGGTTAGGCCTCATCTTGAGTATTGCATCCAGTTCTGGGCACCACATTTCAAGAAGGATACAGACAAGCTGGAGGGGGTTCAGAGGGGGGCAACAAGGATGATCATGGGTCTGGAAACGAAGCCCTATGAGGAGAGACTGAAATAACTGGGCATGTTTAGCCTGGAGAAGAGAAGACTGAGGGGAGACATGATACTTGAAAGGTTGTCACACGGAAGAGGGCCAGGATCTCTCTTGATTATCCCAGAGTGCAGGACGTGGAATAATGGGCTCAAGTTACAGGAAACCAGATTCCAGCTGGGCATCAGGAAAACTTCCTGACTATTAGAGCAGTATGACAATGGAACCAATGACCTAGGGAGGTAGTGAGCCCTCCCACACTAGAGTCCTTCAAGATGCAGCTGGACAGCCATTTGTCAAGTATGCTTTAAGGTGGATTCCTGCATTGAGCAGGGGGTTGGACTCGATGGCCTTATAGGCCCCTTCCAACTCTACTGTACTATGATACTATGTACACCAGGTTTTTATTCCACAGCTTTACTGAGGCTTCTGCTTCAAGATTAAGATTGGCTCTTGTTAGGCTGACCAGATAAAATCCAGGTCAGGGCTCCTGTAACTTTAACAGTTGTAGAGAAAAGGGAATTTCAGCCAGTGTCATTTGTATGCAATTAGTTCCTGGTGAAATTCCCTCTTCATCACAACAGTTAAAGTTGCAAGGGCCCTGCCTTCTTTTGTATCTGGTCACTCTAGTATAGTGCATACACCTTTAACTGTTGTGATGAAGAGGGAATTTCGCCAGGAACTAATTGCATACAAATGACACCAGCTGAAATTCTCTTTTCTCTACAACTGTTAAAGTTACATAAGCCCTGACCTGGATTTTATCTGGTCAGCCTAGCTCTTGTACATATTTTCCGGGGGATTTCCATCATCTGTCATTCTATATGTTTCATTATAAAGGTACTAGATAATGCTGTGGTGTAGTAGGATTGCAAAAATGAAGTAGACCTCTATGGTGATTTAAAATAAAATGCCAGACATTCCCCATTAAAAAACAACAACCTGTGATATTGGTCATAAAGCATGGGAGAGGCCCTAGGGGTTGACACCACTGTGTAAAGGGACCCACAAACTTCCATGAGTGACCAATCACGAGTGCACAATAAAAGCCTCATGTAGAGATGCCCTTTGTTTATTCATCTGTAGATTTTAACATCATAATTTGAATTAAAGCTGTTTTTTTAAGAAATCATAGTTCTATAAATGCATTATTTATGAGGGAAATTGTTTTAGCCAATACTGGATTAACAGGTGCACAGAGTCACATCTTTCTGACTCTCATGGGGCCTGTTCAGACAACATGCTAAGCCATGGTTAGTCCGCTAACCCTTTTGCAGGAAGTGGTTAGTGAGCATGTTTAAACTGTGGTTATGTAGCCACCATGGTTGGGAATGGTTCACACAACATGCTAAGCCATAATGTAATCCAAATCTTGCTTTGCTCTACATCCTACACACTACGTTTACACAGTTAAGCAAATGTTCAAAATGCCTCTTAATTTGCATGATTTCTGTTGACGTTTTTAGTTGTGAGGAAAGGTAATGAACTATTTAGGATATACAGACCCCTACATGAAGTACTAGATCATGTCAATGGCTCCTTTGCATGAACGCAGCCAAACCCCGAGCCCTGGGGTAGCCCTGCACACTCTTGCATTGTTTGTATGGATTGAACCAGGAAGTGTGATCCATCCCTTCATCTTATGTACATTTGGGGATGTAACTGTGTTTGAACTGTATGTAGTTCACTTCATCTGAAAAGGCTTATACAGTGAAGTTTCAGTACTCTAGATGTAGTTTGGTTTGTTTAAAATCCAGTTTACAGTTGATAAATACCACATCCTGTGTGGGGTATTGTACACAGATATCTCTGTGGAGCACGGGCACATAAATTGCACACCTTTCTAGGTTTGGAAATTCAGACTTAATCTAAAAGTGAGAGTCAGGATGAACTCTGCTTTAAAAACAACAACACAAAAATCATCAACTAAATGAAGTTATGTTCATGGAAGACACTCCACTTTCATTTATCTATTTCTGGTAGAAGTGTTTTGTTGCTATCATACATGGATATTCTCCATGGAAAAGTCTATGATATATTGCTGTTCCAGCTTACAAACTGAGAGGTTATTGAGACATTTTGCAGGGCAAGTGAAGGGATAGTATATTTCAGTGCATCACTGAAACAAAAGTCTCCAAGCATACAAAGAGCTAGCGCATCAGAGAAAAAGCTTATATGTCAGCAGGAGTTGAAATTTCTCAGTAAATTGACCTGATTCACATGACTCCTTAAGGCATGGTGACGTGTCAGAATAGCTTGTTGTGATACCTGAACTCCAAGCATTTTTTTTATCCTGCGTTGTTTTGTAGAAACAAACTGCCCAGAGAACCATGGCTTGTTGATGGGCTATTCAAGGTCGCTTGTTTTTAGGGTGGTTTGTGATCAAACCTAGCAGGGCAACTTCATCATGGGTTGTTAGGGGCAGCTAGAGAGCCACCCAGCAAGAGCAGTGAAACCACTTGTTGCTCTCATGATCTCACCATCCTCCCTCATCTCTTGTCAGTGCCCTCCACTCTGTTTTCCACAAAATGGTAAAGAAAGAACACCAGAGAGTGTCCCAAATATGTTCACAATCTTTTTTTTAAAGGGTCTTGTGCAAGTGTGCACATTTGAAAGTCTACTGCTAAGAAATTTGCATATATTTATTGGTCCCACTTACCCTCTACCTTGAAATCTGTGTATATTTACTGATCCACCTCACTTGTCTGCCTTGAAATTTGCATATCTTTATTGATCCCATAACTGCTCTGCCTTCAAAGTTCCATGCCTTTACCAATCCCCATCACTGCTCTGTAACGATATGTATATCTGATATCTTACTAGTGGGGGGAAGTGACAAGCACAAAGTAGTGGGGGGAAGCCGAAAGCTTCTGGCAGCTCCAGGAGAAGGGCCTTTTTGAACAGGTGTGATTACTTCGGTAGTATGTGAACTGTCCCCCCCCCCCCCCCGGGTTCCTTTTTTAAGTGTTTGCTATCAAGGCAAGTGCCAAAGTGGGAGATGAAATTGACAAAGACATTGACAAGAGGGGGATAATGATATGCTGGGCTAAATAGCGGACAGGCAGCCTTGAGATCCTGTGTATATGTTCAAGACCTTAATTTTTTTTTTAAAGTTTATGAACATGTTACCACATTCATAAGGGCTCTGAAAATTATATGCATTATATGCATTCAGTGTTCTGATGCAGAGTGCCGGGGAGGGGGGGAGTTCCCCTTTTGAGCCAGCAACCCCAGTGGACCAATTGCAGAAAGGCTGCTGACGTAATGAATGCGGAAACAGGGATTTCTGCTGCAAAAGCACTTGGGATACATGCGAGTAGCAAGCAGGAGGACTGAGGGAGAAACAAGCCACAGCAAGCTACAGAGTACCCTCTGGTGTGTCAGGAGTAACAGATAACCCACCAACCTACCATGGCTTATTCTCATGGTGGCATAAAGTCCAAACTCAGCCATTGTGATATACTGGTGATACAGATGCCAAAGTTATCCTTGGTGATATTCCCCTCATTCCTCTTATTCTCCAAAAAAAATAGCTTCTTCTTTTGGCTTTGTAAATAATTACTTAGATGTCAGTTATTCATATTTCACAAAAACTTCAAAATTCAGAGACAAATGAAGGATATTCCACATTCTCATCTGAAGATATTTTGTTTAAATCTAATGTAATTGATTTTTAGAAATACATTCTCACTTTAGATTACATGATAGATGAGGTGCTGGGCATTAGATTTCTCACATTTTCATGCATTTTTTTTCCTGCCCCATTACCCAGAAGATGTAACGAGCTAAGGTTGATTAATGATATTTTAAGAATGTGCTAGGAAACTGTAAGGTAGAATTCCTAGGTAATGAAGCATAACATAGCTGTGTTTTCCACTTGCTTTGAAAAGATAAGCAATATATACCATGTAGTGTGAACTAAACCATATGGCTCTCGTTTCTAGCATGAAGCCTGCACAGGAAGTGCTTTTTTTAAGGTATGTAAATCACCCTCTCCTTGTTATCTCCTCCTTTTCCCATACACATTTTTTTATGTCATTGTTTTAGTCATGGACTTGTTATCCAAATAGCTTTATCCGCTGCACCTGCTTTTACTGGGATGGGGTGACCAGTCCAGAACGCCTTTTAAGTTTCCCAGTTTCAAATACAATAGAACATGGTTGTGATCTTCGCAGATGCTTGTGGCTGGCCACAGTTGAGGGCACAGTGCTTGAGGATGCAATCCTATGCATGTTTAGACGGAAAGTAGTCGTATAATTCCCAATATCCCTCCAGCCAGCCATGCTTAAAGGAGCATGCTGACAATTGTATGACTTTTTTCCTGTCTAAACATGCATAGGGTTGCACCCTGAATGGACAAACCTCGAGCAAGTGAAATATTATGCTCCTAATGTGGAATAGAGCATTGGTTTGTGTAAATAGCTTAAGCCAGTGACTGTTTTTATAAGGCTTATGCAGTTTCTCTCATTTCGTAAGCCAAATCCACTTTCTCTCATTTATGGTACAGTTCTGAGAGAAATATTCAAGGGGAAGGTTATTCAAGTGTCCCAGAAGATGTAGGCCCACTAAGAAGATGAAAAAACTGGAAAATTTGCAGATGAAGAAAGAACTCAGAATTCATTGCATTATGAATGTGTATATATTATATATTTGTGTGTCTAGTACACACATGCATACTTTTATATCTCTTTTGTGTTCCTGCCCCAGACTAAGGGAGCAATCTATTTATTTATTTATTTCATTTCATTTATATACCGCCCCATAACCAAAGCTTTCTGGGCGGATTACAAAAACTAAAACCATAAAAGCCTAAAAACAAACTACATATCATTTAAAACTGTCCAGGGATCAGTTAAAAAGCTCAACATATTCTGTTAAATGCCTAGAAGAAGAGAAAAGTCTTCACCTGGCTTTGAAAAGGTGACAGTGTTGGCGCTAGGTGAGCCTTGTTGGGGAGATCGTTCCATAGTTGGGGGGGCACCACCTCTCCCTTGTTGCCATCCTCCGAGCTTCCCTCATCTTATGGATGTTTAGACAGCAAACAGTTCTACAACTCCCAGCTGGGAACTGTAAGACTTTTTTTCTGACTAAACATGCATAGGATTGCACCCTATATTGTGTAGGATATGCTTGATTACAGTGATTCATATATTTCTTGCAAATTTACAAGAACTCAGTGTTAATAATCCTTCATTTTAAGTAAATGGCAGTTTCTGTGGTGTGCAGAAAAAAGCTATCTTTTTCCTATTTCTTAATCAAAGCAGATAACCTTCACAAAACTCTTATTAATTGAAGCTATCAGTTTTTCTTCTTTTTTCTCTCAAAAACAAACAGTTTTGTTGCAGTTTTTCACTAACCAATCCTAAGGGTATTATGTCTGTCATAATACATTTCCACAGGATATTTTCAAGTTAATTAGTTGGAAATAAAGAGGGTATCCTTATTTTTAATATTAATGATTTCATCTCTATAGTATTTCCGTTTTTGCTTGCCTTTCTCAGAAGGAGAACCTAACCTTGATAGAGCAGTTCTATTTACTGTGCTGTTGTCATCTACCATTTTACTTTGAGTCATTTTACGTTTACTCCAGAGGTTCTGTCACCCAATAATACTGAGCTAAAAAAACGATTTAAGGGTGCAGTCATGCATATTTAAACATGCTGGCTGGGAAGTGCTTGGAGTTATAGCACTTTTTCTGTCTAAACATGCATAGGATTGCACCCTAAATATATATAAGTGTTTCTTATTTCTAGGGTATATTCTGGAAATTAACTTTGGCCTCTTTCTAGTATTGCTTCATTCATGTCAGTACATGTGCTTGTTACTGTCATCCAGAATTTATTTTCTAGTATATGACAAAAAATAGAAATTGCTTATTAAAAAATAATATTCTGGAATGCTATGAATGCATCAACCCTTTATAGAAGACTGAATACTGTGATGGAAGCATCATTAGTATGTCGTTAGATTTGTTGTTCTCTTATATTGGGAGAGAAATGGTAGACAGAACTATAAGGAACTATTTTTGTCTGGTATGTCTAACCACAGTTAAAATTAATACCAACTTTTAACCACAAGAGGTCATTAAACATTCCTCCATTTCCATTTCTCGATTGCTCCTTGAACAATCATGAGGTCAGGAAATCAGCTTCTGTCCACGTTCAACCTGTAGCGTAGCCTTACAATAGTGCTTTTTTAAATGGTGTAGATATGATACGTTGTTGGGTGGTAGGAGCATGTGGATTGTTTCTAGCAGAACAGGAATGTCTATTTGCAGATGAATCAGCTGTCACCTGGGAGTGGAAGACACTCCTTGGTTTGGCATTTAAGTGAATCATTTCCTTGTAATTTCAATGCCTTGAATTCATAGATATGTATTTGAAATGGCTGATTGAAAAAGTGTGTGATGTGAAGAGTTCTTCGTATCACAGTTTCTGAGGTTGACAAAATGTTATACCACATGGTCATCATTATTAATGGAATTTTGACAGTCCATTTCCCTGGTTTTTATTAATTAATTACTTATTAATGTTGTTAAAATTACTAATGTTGTTAAAATCTGAATAAATAATTAATATTATGTCATATCTAAATGTCTGTCATTAGCACATCATGTGCTTGGCTAATATCTGTGTTTCTGCCTAACTGCCCATCTACCTAAGAATACAATGGTGCATCTGCTGCAAAATTATTTTGATTGAAGGGATTTTAGAAGCAATAGTTACATTTTGTAAAAAGGAAATGTAGATTTTTTCCCCCTTTTCATGTTGAATAAACATTTAACTTCTTTGTGCCTGGTATTTGTACAATGGGAATAGTATTCTTTGTTTTTTAAAAAAAGTTTAATCCATTCTATGGCAATTGCTGTAATTCAAAAGATGAAACTAGAATGTAAATGAAATTGCTAACATCCATGTACTTGGAGCAAGAACACTAGGCACACAATTTGCATCATTCATTGTTAGCAGAGAAAAAACATCTTTTTTGACTCTGAGATGGCTGAGAAAATAATCAAGCATGACCATATCAAGTATGGAGGTCTTTTGCAGATTGCATTTCAGTTTAGAATTTGATGAATGGATGCATGCAAAAGGAAAGATCAAAACAGACATGCCCTGCATCAGGGGACAAGGAAGACAGTCAAAGATGAGTTTACATAGGGTGTCCAGATAAAATCCAGGTCAGGGCTCATGTAACTTTCACAGTTGTAGAGAAAAGGGAATTTCAGCCAGTGTCATTTGTATGCAATTAGTTCCTGGTGAAATTCCCTCTTCATCACCAGAGTTAAAGGTTCAGGCACTATACTAGAGTGACCAGATACAAAAGAAGGCAGGGCCCCTGCAACTTTAACGGTTGTGATGAAGAGGGAATTTCACCAGGAACAAATTGCATACAAATGACACTGGCTGAAATTCCCTTTTCTCTACAGCTGTTAAAGTTACATGAGCCCTGGTCAGCCTAAATTTATCTGGTCAGCCTAAGTTTACAGCCAAAATAACTGTAGAGTAGTTTCAGATTAGAGAGCCTTGAAATTGTCACTTCTACCAGTGTAATGTAGCATCTCGCCTGCAGTAGGTGAAATGGGGTAGGTAGGCAATCAAAGGTAAGACATCAAACATGCCAGGTCTCCCTTCTATGAAGCTTTTCATGGAAAAAGGAACCATTTCCTAGTATTAGTCCCACCGTGCCTCCAATACTTGCATAAGCTATTAACACATTACATTGACTGAAGACCTACTCTGTTTCCACTGGCTTTTCAAAAGCATGGCATCCCATTTGTTATGTGTTGTCCCATCTATACTTGTGGGCTGAGCCTCTTTTACTTTAGCGAACAAAAGCTGTTTTGCACCATTGGGCAACTGGTAAAAACATTTTCTATGAATAACCCTCAGTATTTCTAGTCCTCTGCCTACCTTCCATATTTCCAAATTATTAACAGGGGCCTTTGGGTTTTGTTGATTTGTTATGGTGTAGAAATGTCTTTACTGAGCCTTTTCCTTAACTGCTGTCTGCATGCAACAAGTGGCTCTAAGAAATTATATTATAATCCTAACTATACCAGATGCTTTTTAATGTACTGTTTTTGCAGAGACAGAGATGTAATGGCCATTACACATTGCTCTCAGATGATTTCACTGCATAGGCTTTTTATTAGGCTGCCTACACTGTACCTCTGGGTGAATGTACTAGAAGAACATTGTGACTGCGGTTTTTACATTTGCAGGCTAGAACATGCTGATCCTAGCCATTTGAGAGCAGAAACATCCATATGTCACCAAACCCCTGCCTGTTGCCAGTCACACTGTTATCTCCATTTGGGGAGGCCTCTCTTTATTCACACATTTGCAGAGAAAGTAGCTTAGCTGAAAGGCTGCAATGTGGGAAACCTCCCCAGCAAACCTAAGGTTCTTCAGCCATTCCACTGTATGAGAAACACAACAGTGAAATGTGAAGAGAGGGATTGCCGGTCATCTCCGTAGTCTGCCTCCTGCCTGTCAAGCTTGATGAACAGTTGGCTAGCAAATCATATTGGCCCCAATTAAACACATGGTTAAGTATCAAAGTGAGCTTCGAAGCCCAGTTGATTGCAGTGTCACTTAAGCAGGCTTTTTGTGTGTGCGGTAAAATTACTATTAATTAAACCAGCAGGGAATTAGGCATGAAGCCTTGTTGGCTTGGACTTTCTAGTTATCCTAACAAAATATACTAACAAACTACAGTATCCCACTCTGTATGGGTTTTTTATATGCCGATATGGATGAATGTGTTTATTTGTCTTAAGCATTTCTGTACTCCTTTTTAAAATAGGCAACCTCCCAAAGGGAATGATACAGTATCAATAAAGATCCATACAACGTACAGAATAAGATGGCATCAGGTGAGCTTTAAAAAGCCCGATAAATGTGACAGTCCTGAAAAGCTTGAGTGAATTCAAAGAAAATCTTCACCTGATGCCCAAAAGATAAGAGAGGTACCAGCATGTGAGTTTCCCTGGAAAGCAAGTTCATAGGCAAGGTTCCACAACAGAAGGGACCTTATCCTGCATAATCCTCATTTCACCACAGACAGTGCCGGCATCTGCAGGTCTTAATGCTTGGGTGGGATTTTTAAAGACTAAGGCTGCCTCTACAAGAGAGGTTTAATGCTCTTTCGAGGCGCTTTAAAAAATTTACCTCTACAAGAACGGAGCGCAAATCGGGCGTAGAGGCGCGTTATCTCTCCGATTATGCACATTATCGAATGCGCGTTAAACAGCGAGTTTTATTTTGCTCCGGCCGTTAAAGCGCATTTTGCCTATGTGAACAAGCGCTTATGCGCATTAACTACTTGTAAAGCGCATTTTGGTCATCCCTTAATGTGCTTCGCCACCTCTCGCCGCCTCTTGTGCAGAGGTATTAGGCGTTAATGCGCTTCAGCGATTATGCGCATAATCGCCTAACTGCCCTGTCCCAGTTAATAACCTAGTTGCTATATTTTGTAGTAACTGTAGTTTTCAGACCATCTTTAGCGGCAGCTCCATGTGCAGCACATTGTGAAACAATGCAAATGGGATGTTACAAGAGTATGAATAACTGTGGCTTGGCTACTGTTTAGGAGAGGCCATATTTGTTTTGGAGAAACCATAGCTGATGCATCAGGCTAAGTCTGTGGAAGATGCTTCATGCCACCAAGGCTACTTGGGCCTCCAGATATATGGTTGGATCTAATATCCTCAAATTCTGAACCTGATGCTTAAGGGGGAGTGCAGTCCCAACCGAAACTGGCCACACAGCATCTCCCAAATGACTTAAATCACCTTTTAACAGAATCTCCATTTTTTCCAGGATTGATAATCAGCATCAGTATGTTGGCCCTCATTTATTGTTTAAGCAATAAATTGTTCTCACTATAGGGGTGACCTCAAGCATTAATAGGTGTTCCTCAAAAAATATCCCCAATGCCTCTTCTATTACGCTGCACATCTGCAAAGAAAGTTAGCATGGCTTCATGAATCTCACCAATGAATTTTCAAACCATTTTACTGCACACCAACATATGAATTTGAATTTTAACCTTTAAAATCCTTCTAGTTACTGTTAAATGAAAAATACCACCTTCCCCCAGTTTGCAACCCAGAAAGAGCAGCTGGGGGGGAAGGTAGGTGGGTTGGTAATAGCTACTAGCCGACAGGTCTGAGTCCAGAAATCTCATCCCCATTCCCAGTTATGGTCCTTGCTACTCCTGCACTCCACCAAATAAATAGGTGTAGTCACCCCTGGTAGAGCAGTATCACCATGATCACTCCATTTGCCCAGTGTTGCATAGCAAGAAGCAAACAAATAATACAAATAATATTACATAGTTTAAAATGGTTATTTATCTTAGAGGTTATATCCATTATTTTAATTTTGATTCATTATATTATTTTGGTCAAAACATTGTGATACGCTGCATGTTTGTACTGACTCACAAGCATCTAATCTTGCAATCCCATCCAAACGTGCTGTTTGTCGGAGAAGCTAAATAACTGGGGAATATAGAAATATGGAGGTGATGGTGTTTTTTTTTTTAAGTAATGCTGAACCACCACTTCAAATTGTTAATGCACACACTTCAGTCTGGAAACTTTCTTCAGCCCCATCACCGTGAAGGTATTTCTTTCATTTTCTGCTGTCAACTTCTTAGCAGAAATCTGAGACGAAGGATTTTAGGTTTTATTACTTTGCCCCAGAAAACGTCAAGAAACTCAGGAAAGATGTTTACATCTTGCAGCATTTCAAGCATTTCTGTCTTTAGAATGTAGACATTCGTGGCTTTAGGTCAGGTATGGGCAAGCTGTGGCTCTTCAGATGTACTGGCTTACAACTCCCATGGGTCCTCACCCTTGGCTGGAGGGCCACAAATTTTCCACTGCTCCTTTAGTGCTATGATAGGATAGGGTTCAAAATTGACTGCTGAAGTAAAAGTGTCTTACTTTTAGGAAAATAACCTTTATTTATGATTTTGTAAAAATATTATTACACATTCATATTTTGTAATTTTTATGTATCTCTGTCTAATTCAGGGGTAGGCAATGTGATGCTCACAGGCAGCAATGCACTCGCAGACACCTTTCTCCGTGTCTGCCAAGGTGCCTTCCCACCTTTTTTTTTTTTTTTTAATGACACATTTTCTTACCAGCAGCTGTAATTGCTGTGAAATAGGTTTCGGTTGGTGCTGAAAATTGCGGGTTCAAATGAAATTAATGTGTTTGGGCTCAGCACCCACCTCTGACTTGTACTTAGAATTTTGGACAAGTTGCTTGTCCTTTGCTATGCCTCCTGTCAGCCATTTTGTGGTGATGCCCAGGAAAGTTTCTCAAATTGCCAAATGTGCCCACAGCCCAAAAAAGGTTGCCTATCCCTGGTCTAATGCGTGATGGAAAAGTTGGATCCAGCTTTGTCGTTGCACCCATGGAATGGGTATCACTGGCAGAATAAGAATACTTTCTCCCCTCACCCCGTAGGCTCCTGTGCACCCTCCAAATCTCCAGAGAGTCATTCAACCCTCAGGAGCAGATCTGGAGGGCACACAGGGGGTTGCAGGCAAGGGAGAGAACACAGAAGTCCCATTCTGCCAGTAGCAACTGTTCCACAGGTACAACAATGAAACTGTATCCATCCCCCTGTACTTCTCACAAAAAACAACTGAGCAGTACACATATCATGAGATGGCTTCATCAGCTCAGCAGTCTTAGCCAGAGCTATATAAATGCCAAACAAGGGCATGGAGAAAGCGCTGGCGTTGGGATGTGGCTCAGTTTCTGACAGGAAAAAATTGCATTCTGGGATCCTACCATCCTGTCTGTGTTGGTGCAGCTGTGTATTTTTGGTTGCATCTTCACTGGTAAATTGCTTCTCCTTAAATTTGTACAGCAATTTTTCTCTCTCCACCAGTCTTTTCTTGATTTAGTTTGATTGATAGATAGATAGATAGATAGATAGATAGATAGATAGATAGATAGATAGACAGATAGATCCAGGATAATTAACCCATGTTTTGTGGTCTTGATTGACGTATCATGACATTTCGTGCCAGTTCCACACTCCCACCATGTTGTCACTGTCATGTATTCCATATTAAGTTTTGTTATGCCCCTGTTACACCACATTGATGAAGCTGGTTGCTGTTGGTACACTAGTTATCTTCATGTGCTTCTAAGATGTATGTCTGTGATATGAGAAATCTAGTTTTCCCAGAGGCTGGAGAGGCATGATTATTTAATACGGAAAGGCTGTTGAAAGCGAACAGAATGATCAATCATTTATTTTATGATTAATCTTTGGTATTCAAAACTAATTCCCTCTCTTTCACTTTGGTAACAAATCATTTCGGAGTGTTACATTTCACAGACCTCTTACACTTGAAAAAGTGCAGGAACCAATATCAGCACAAGAGAGCACTAGAGCATCTGGAAAGCGCTGAGGAAGATGACTCTCATTCTTGTCAGGGACTTCCCATAGCTCAAGAGAGCACAAGGCACTACTGAGACAGAAATAACTCCAGGAGGCTTTGATTTATTCAAAGAACAATGGCTTTTGTTCTGGGCTTGTGTGGAAGAAGCTTGGCTTGTCACCAGAAGTAAGGCTGCCACTGTACCGCCACTTCCAGAGAATTTCTAACCAAGTTTGTCATTTGCCTTTCAAAATAAATGAATGAGATAGATAGATAGATAGATAGATAGATAGATAGACAGCATGCTCCCCCCAGATCGGCTTATCTTCATATGAATGCCAACTTAATTTAACGAATGTGTAACACGTTAGGACTTCTGCTTGTGCTTTTTCTCAGGGCTGATTGAAATAGGACTTTCACAGTGGTTGCTGTGAAAAAAACAAAATTTCTGTTGGATCCGGGTTTCATCTGCTTGAAATCAAGCTTCCTGTGTGGCTCAGCCAGATGGTTTGGCAAGTACACACGTCTGCCCTGTGCCAGTGCTGGCATGAATACTTACTATGTAACCTGGCCAACACATGAGAAGCCAAATCTAAGAGTTACCACAGTGATGTGCATCCCCAGCCTCAAAGAAGCTATTTCCATGGCAACCACATCACTGTAATAACTTCAGAATTGATCCTAAAGGAGAATGTAGTGAGTTACAGCAGGAGGACTCCCTGAAGAGGTATATGTATCCCTACTATTGAAATGCTAATTCATATTATTTATTTAGTTATATTTATACCCAGCCCTTCCTCGCAAGGAGCCTAGGGTGGCTAATAATGGACCTGTTCAGACAGCATGCTAAGCCATGGTTAGGCCACTAACCCTTTTGCAGCAAATGGTTAGTAAATATGTTTAAACTGTGGTTATGTAGCCACCATGATTAGGAATGGTTCACACAACATGCTAAGCCGTAATGTTTAGCTCAATATGCTTAACCACCATGGCTTATTGTGTCATCTGAAGAGGGTCAATACAATGCATGCACACATTAAAATCATAATTCTGAAATTACAAACAAACTGTAAAATTCAATACAATCATAACTGCAACACCAGAAAACAGACAAAACACCTGGCTATACCCCCAAAGCTTGTACAAATACTACGTCTTTAGCTGGCCCCTAAATGACAACAGCATGGGAGACAGCAAAATCTCTACTAGAAGGGTGTTCTGAAGTCAGGGAGCCACCACTGAGAATGCTCTGCCATGTGTGATAGCCCCACTGACCACATTCCTCAAGGATGCCACAAGAAATGTCTCCCTGGCCGATCTTTAATCCTGGGTTGATCATTACTGGGAGGGTGGTGCAATATCAGATAGAATTAGAATTCAGACCTATTTGTGCCAGATGGAATTTCCATGGGCAGAATCTGGTTAATCACTAGCCCTATTCAGAGGTTCAAAAGACCCACTCCATTCTTTCACACCATAGAGAGGAACACTACTTCTCTGTGGATGGGTGGAAAACCCTGAATGAGTGGAGGATAACTCTGGAATCCCCAGACACAACTTCACTGAATATCACTTCTGGGGTATGGGCTCTTGAACAAACAAAATGTGTGGACAGTAAAGCAGTGATTACCCCACACAGGAGTACAGATGACACTGTGCATCTGTTAATGCGAATGCAGCCACATTCAAATAATGATGGAGGTGTATTGGGGAATTGGGCACATGACTTTAAGAAGTCAACAGGATGTTTTCTGATACAGGCAGTCTACCTATGTTGTCAATTTCAATGTGAAATTCAAACCTGGCAAGCTTTAGAAGCATCACTATGACATACATTAACGTAAGAAACAGTTATGACGTTCCAAATGGTTTGGTGGAACTCATACATTAAATGAAAAGGGTAGTGTCCAAAGAGAAGATGAAAGTGATGAGACTAATGACTCCACTAGAGATAGAAGTCATTTATCTGATTCAATACAATGCAAGATGAAAGCCACCTTGTCTGTGATCCTAGACTGCATAGTTCTCATGTCAAAAAAAATAGATAGTTGTCTTGTTGAGGTTGACTGAGAAACATCTTTGGATTCATTCCAGTGAATGACACCAGCTGAACATTAGCAGAGACATATCTACATCCTAGGTGGAATATGTTTTAGGAATACTAAAGGTTCTAGCCACCATATGAAGTGGAACATAGAAAGAAAGAAAGCCAGCGTGGAGGACAGACCTATTTGTTGCAGATGGAATGCCCATGAGTAGAATCTTCTTTGTCACTAGCCTTATTCAGGGTTTAGCGTGAGAGCTAAAAGACCTAAAGACGGTAGTGCACGCGCTGGTAACTTCGAGGCTCGACTTCTGCAATGCGCTGTACATAGGGCTACCTTTGTGCCTAGTCCAGAAACTTCAACTTGTTCAAAATATGGCAGCCAGGTTGGTCACCGGTACACCTAGGGGTGATCATATCACACCAGTTTTAAAATCGCTTCATTGGCTGCCAATTAGTTTCCGGGCGAAGTATAAAGTGTTGGTTATTACCTTTAAAGCCCTACATGGTTTGGGTCCAGGGTACCTGCGGGATCGCCTTCTCCCGTACAATCCGCCCCGCACACTTAGGTCCTCTGGGAAGAACTTACTCAAGCCAGCCAGAACTAGGCTGACGGGTGTTACCCAGAGGACCTTCTCTTCCATCGCTCCCAGACTATGGAATGGTCTGTCGGAGGAGGTTAGACAAATTGACAGTCTTCATGAATTTAAGAGAGTCATGAAGACTGTCCTCTTCCGACAGGCCTATCCAGATGAATTTTAAGATGTTTTTAATGTTGTATTTTTCTCTTGCTTTTTAAAAATTTTAACTGTTGTGATTTTTATGTTTTATATTGTTGTTGTTCCCCGCCTCGATCTGGAGGGAGAGGCGGGCTACAAATAAATATTATTATTATTATTATTATTATTATTATTATTATTATTATATGGGGGGGGCGTTGAAGGCATGGCTACAAGCCCCATCCTTTCTCAGCCCCCATCCTTCCTATGCTGATGGGAAGTCTAAAAAGGACTTCTACTTGCATTCACTTGAATGTGAATAGAAGCCTTTATAAGATTGGATGACCTGTCAAAACGTTGGAGGCAGGGCATGCATGCTAACCCTCACTGCATTTTTAGCCCTCGCGTGCGTAGGTTGAACACCTGCATAGAGCTATAGATGATGTGTGAATAGGCTACAGGACTGCATGCGTAAGTTCTGTTAGCATGTCCTTGACATGGTGAAAGAACTTGACACATTCAATGTGAAGGGTTGATGCAGGATTCAAAGCATGTTCAAGGGAGCATACTTAAAATACTCCCTGCAGTCGGGAAACCTGTGCTATCTGATATCCTCCAGTGTTCAGAATAGCATGCTAGTTTGCAGAAGCTTTACAGAACGTACATCTGTCTTTATACATTTGTAAGACAAATATGTTTATTTTCTAACTATTATTTTTTATTAAAAACGTTATGGTTTTTTGTTTTGTTCACAAATTCACAATAATAATAACAAAAATTATATATATATATATATATATATATATATATATATGTAAGACACTATAAGCATCCAGCAGGCTAACTTGAATATTGTTCCATCAAACGAAGGGCGAAATTTTCAAACTGGAATGATGGTTGAGAAGGTTTTCCTGCAAGCCCAGAATGTTTGGGAGACAGTTTTGCCTTTGTGTATCTTTGAAGAATGCTGGGTTCCCTTAGCCTGGTTGGAGTGGATAAAGAGATTTTATCTTTTTAAGCAAGCCATGAGAGTTGGTAATATCTTTGTAAACTTGGGCTATTTCTGCATAACCCAGTCACTCTTGGAGGAAAGTTGGAAGCTTTTATCTGCCTCGATATAACATAAACATGACAGAATCCTGCAGTAACAGTTGCTGTTAATGTTATCAACTTGAGCAAAACACACATATATTTTTGGTGTCAACCTGCATAGATTATGCAACCTTGATTGTTGCAACAGTGACAACTGTGTTTTGCAACTTATTTTGGTTTTATTTCCTAATAAATTTATTAGCTATCATGTTTGGATTATTTTTCCTTCATGGTGTAGGGGTCTGCTCTAATAACTTAAAAGTGTGCATGTATATTATTTGTTAATAATATTTGAATTAATGTTGAGGAAAAAGAATAGTGTATTCTGTGTTAGAGGTAGGTAGATTGGAATAATTTTATGGCGTTGGATCCAGGCTTAGTCATGCTCAGAGGAGATCCATTGAAATAACTGGGACTTAAGATAGTCATGACTGACCTAAGTCCCATTGATTTCAATGGGTCCATTTAAGTGACTTTTATATTTTCATCTGAAATACGAAGAAAATTCAAAGCACTTTGGACGCAAGGCTCAAACTGCGTTTTAAAGTCTTCTTTTACCAACCCCCCTATACTGATATACATCACAAATCTTATGGGATACACATTGTCAGCAAATTTGAAGTAACATGAATGTGTCTCATGATTCTACCGTTGCTTTGTCATACCCTGTGTGAATACAGGATTATTTCTGCAAAGACAATTTTCCACCTGCTACACATTTGCACTATTTCCAGTTAGACAAGAGTTCAGTAGGCAGGGATAAAAGGGTGGAGAAGGGAATTTGACACATACCCTTGATGAATCGTCTTTTTAACATGTTTTCACAGAAAACACGTCCCTTCAGCTATTTTTTTTTAAACCAATGTTGCATTCTGAAAAGGACTTTCTATTTCATGCCTTGTTGAGTTTTTGAGCAGGGATTAATTTGAGCTGCTGTTTAGCTCTGAAATCCTGTTTACACAGTCGCAGTCCCACCCACTCCGAGCCCAGGGGCCTGACCCACATAAGCACTGAGCAGATGTTCGAAGTGTATGTGTAGGAGAGAATTGTAGCACCAAGCCCTATCCCTTCAGCATGCCCAACCTCCCTGTGTTGGAGGATATGTCCATATAATGGTCTACTGACATAGACATTAACTTTGTGTACTTGATCTAGTTTGCAAATCATATACATGTAGGAGACTATAAAGAGTTCCTCTAAAAATGTGGAGGCCGGGCATCCAATGCCACAATCATTATCCACTTTTTAACATCTTTGAAAATCCACACAGGGATCTGGTTTGTATTCTTGCTTTCTTCTTTTGAAGGAAATGGTCTTTTAAGTATATATGAGTTTTGAATGGAAAACTGATTTTACATAGGAAATTAACTTTGTTCTCCTTTTTTATTTATATTCATTTGTTTTATATCTTGTAGAGCCACTCTAAAAAAAATAGCCTTTTAAAGATGTGGGATGCAACTCTAATAATGGATTGATTGATTGACTGATTATTTTGTTGATCAGTTTAAGAGAACTCATAAGTATATGTGGGCAGATTACCAATTTCATTTGAAAACAATGTTAATTAGACTTTAGTGCAAATATAAACCCCATAATGGTAAGATTTACAGAATGACATTAAAATGCGCCATAAACATGCATGAGTCTCTGCAGCCCACTGAGAGATACAAATGGGAAGACGTTTTTGTTTTGTTTTTTGCTCTTTCCATTAAATTATGACTAATGGATTACAGGGCATCTAAGGACAATGGGAAAGAAAATTAAACAGCTGGATTAGAGTTAGGTTTTCAATTCCTTCTCTATAGCAGAAAATGTTTACAGCATCTGTTCCCCACTAGATAGAGAGAGTATACTAACAAGTCATAAATTTACTAAAGTGGAGGGGTAACTTGGAGTGAATTTCAACTCAATGCAACATAGCTTCTCTTTTTGGATTTTAGATCAGAGCAGATAAATTTATGACTAGCAGTAAAGTGTGCTTTGCAATTAATTAGCTTTAATTTCTGATTTCACACTAAGCTTGAAGTATGGGGAATAGTTCAGCAGTCAAGAGAGACTTTGTGCAAGACAACCATGTGCTGATACCATACAAGCATTAAGACTCATATTGAACCCGTTCTACTCTTTATTTGCGACTCAATGATGGGTGATCCATGACTCAGTGTGGGGCTTATCTCAGGATGTGTGTGGCTTGTAGGGGGTTCTGTATCCTGAGAAAGAGCATCCAAAGTTTGGAGAGAAAAGCCCTGTGTGGCTATGTTCCAGGGATCCTGGGCCATAGAGGTTCATACTCAAGATGTCTCCCCGGTCACCATCTCTTCCTACATCGCACAGGAAATGCCATGTGGTTCAGTCCATGTCTTTCAAAAACACAAGAAAAACACATAATCATTTTTTAAAAGCGTTTTGAGAGAAATAAAATATAAGTGGTCTTTGCATACAGATCCAAGTGGCATGCTAATTTAAGAATGAAGAACGCATGACTAGTATCCCTATAATATCCAAAGCATTTAGATATCTAGGAGTACAGATCCCAAAAAAACAGAAGAACATATTGAAATTAAATTATGGAAGAGTATGGATAGAAATTAAGAAGGATTTGGCCAGATGGGAGAAAAAGCAATTATCGCTATCAGATCGAATTATGGCAGGAAAGATGATGTTGGTGCCGAAATTTACATATTTGTTCAATGTACTACCACAGGAAATTCAAAATAGTAGGTTCAAAAATTGGCAAAATAGCTTGGAAAAAATTATATTCAAAAGTAAAAAAAACACGAACAGCAAAAACATTTAGATATAGGGTTACGCAAGATGGAGGATGGAGTATTCCACAATTAAAAATGTACTATGAAGCATACCAGTTAAAATATTTATTAGTAATAACAAAGGAAGAGGGGAATCTACAATGGGTAGAGATAGAAAGGGAGCTAATGGGACTTAAAAAAGAAGAAATGTACAATATATTTTACAGTAAGAAAGATATTAAAAAACAAATGAATAATAAACAAAGCTCAATAAGAGGAATGATGAAAATTAATGCCGGGGATATCACCTCTAACGCCAATCTGGATGCATCCAGAATTTGATATAAGTAAGAAAGCAATAACCAAAATTAAATTGAAAGAAATAGGAATGATACAAATGAAAAAAAAATTATGAGCAACAAAATCTAATAACACAAGAAATCTGGAATAGAAGAATACAAAATTTGGGAATTTCATGGATGGCATGGATGCAGATTGGCAAATTTATAAGAAACAGAAATATAGGAAGGGAAAGTACAAGGGAATTAACAGAGTGGGGAAAATATGTAGATAAATACAGAGTAGGGGATAAAGGAATGATAACACAAATATATAGAATTCTGATAAGACAAGAGACTGGAGGAAAGCAGATAGTAAGGCAGGTATGGGAAGGAGATTTGGTAATAGAAGATAAGGAATGGGGAGATATATTGGAGAAATTCCCCTTCCAAACAACCTCAACAATGATAAGGGAAGGGGCTTTAAAAAATAGCACAAAAATGGTACATGACACCAGTGAAGATGGCAAAAATAAACAGAAATCTGACATCAATGTGCTGGAGAGGATGTAAAGAAAAGAGGACCCAAATACATATGTGGTGGGAATGTAAAAGGGTTAAGAAATTTTGGAAAAAGGTATTTCAAAAAATAGAGGAAGTTACGGATCAGGAGATAAAAATAAAGGCAGAGCTAGCTCTACTGAATATGTATATTAAAGAAAACAGAGGGTTAGAAGATAAAATTTTAATTCGGTTCATGTTGACAGCAGCAAGACATCTGATAGCATTCAAATGGAAGACAGCTAGGATGTTGACAATTAAAATGTGGGGAAAAAATTATGGAACATTGCAATAAATGAAAAATTGACACAGAAACTCAAGAGTTTATGGGGGGGGGGGAGAAAAGCGATACCTTCAGAATGGACTGGAAAAGCATATATAGAGTATATGAAAAAAGAACCAAATAGGGAAAATATGGTGGAAGCATATAAAAAGTTATGGGACTTATGAAAATAAAAGAAAGAAAAAAAGAAGAGAGAAAGAAGGGAAAAAAAGAAAAAAAAAGAAGAGACAAGCCAGAAGAAAAATCGCGGGGGGGGGGGATGAGGGGGGGAAGGGGGGGAAATTATATTTTATATTGGTGGCTATTGTTAAAATGATTTATATGTTGTTGGATAAGAAAATGTAATAAAGAAGTATTCAAAAAAAAAAGAATGAAGAACGCAGAACATCTGCGTTTAAAACATCTGCGTTCAAAACAGACTTGGGTTTAATAAATGATAGTAATTTTTCCTGTCAAACTTCATACAAACTGTGCTGATCAGGCCAGAGGCCCATCTAGTCTAGCGTTCTGTCCCCACAGTGCACAACATAGGTGCAATAGCAATTGCTGCTGAAAGGTATCCAGTCTTCTCAACCCAAGAATCCAGCCCTTGAGAGCCGCACCTACTCATTGTGGGGTTGTAGTGAAAACTGGATAGCTGTGATGGAAAGATGATCCTCAGCCACCATATATCGTCTGCCCAACCCTGCCAAACAGCATCTTCATTCTTTGCAGTCAATTATTGCCTCTGTTTAAGAAATTGCACTTTGCAAAAGAGAAGTGGAGAGAAGGGGTTTCTGGCCAAATAGAGGTAGAACAGGCTACCTAGCTAAAGTCACCTCACCAGCCATATGTGTATGTGTGTATGAGAGACAGAGAGAGACAGAGAGAGACAGAGACAGAGACCTGCTGAGTTCTTGACTTTCCCCCTATTTTTAACATCCCAAGCAGGCACAAAATCTGGGTTTATCAAGCCCTCTGGTGAGCACCATACATAGCTGGTAGTTTGCATTCAAACTGATAGGTCAGGTGAGCAGTAAAGGCAGTCAGAATTTGAATTAGGTAGTCATCATTTCATTAGGGGCTCATCTAAACCGATGAGCCTAGCGGGAGGGAGGGGGAGGATCGCAGACTTACCTGCTTCCGCAATCCTCCCCCAGCTTCTACATGGACGCACGACATCCTGGAAGGGAAGAGGGCCATCGCGGGCGCCATTTTTTTTAAGAGGAGCCGGGTCGCGCGACAAAAAAGTGAGTTAACCCCCCGCCATCCCAGGGATGGCAAAATTGTGGCCCCCAACCCCATGGGCCCAGAGCCACCCTGCGCAGCTCTGTGCCCATTTGAGGACCCAGAAGCCCATGCCACATCAGCCGCGGTCCTCAGGGTTGTTCTGGTTTTTCTGCAGTCCCGGGACATCCCCAGTTTCAGTTATCCCAGGGAAAGTCCCTGGTTGACCCCAGGATCCCCTGTGTGTCATTTGGATGCACAGGAATGACCTAGAGATGACTCCGGAATAAATGGCTGGTGTAGACATGGCCTAGGCCGAACTGGCCCTAGATAGTACCTTTCTCCTAATTCAGTGTAGCGAGAACATGTGAACAGAGATGCATTTGCTCAATCAATAACACCTTTCTGTTACTGCCCTAAAAGAGCTTAAACTTGAGCCATGAGTCAAACTTAGACTGATTTTCATTGCCAATGTTCTCACCAGCACATGTGAAAAAGAAATGTAGGTGGTGTCCATGAGTATGTGCAGAATGTGTTTTCTTCTCCCCACACATCTGAGATTAAGGGTCAGACTTCCATGCAGCTTGAGCCCTGACAATTTTCTTTGTAGAAATTAAGCGCTGCCTAAGGTGATATATCTGCTATTGAGCAAATATTTCCTACAGACAACTTCTTAACTGACTTATGTAATGCATCATTGCAGAATGCTGAAGCCACAGTGGAGGAAGTGGAGGATACAGCAAGCTCCAAAGCACCCCAGCTAACCCAGGAACCTTCGGAAGACAATGAGGTTTTTGGTATGTATCCTAAGAACTAGAGACGTTATGCTTCACACCCTAACTACGCCATTGTTAGTAACCTTAAGGACAATACTCACATTTTTGTATCTGTTACGGGTAAAATGGAAGATTTCTGGCATTCCTAAGCCTGCGGTTCTAAGCTCACTAAAGAAAACTTCATTTAAATCAGGAATGGGCAACTTACGGCCCTTCGGATGTTTTAGCCTGCAACTCTCATGAGCCCTAGCCAGCTTACCCAATGGTGAGGGATCATGGGAATTGTGGCCCTCCAGATATTTTTCCTACAAGTTGCCCATCCCTGATTTAAATGGATGGGACTGGGATCACACTAGATATGATGACTGTCTAGGGGTGTAGGATGAAGAGCATAGAACCTGTAGTTGCCTACCTGTAGTGCAGAGTGTGTTCCTAAATAGTTTTCTCTTCAGCTCAGCTTTGATATCAGATTGTGGCCACCTTGGATAAAAATGCCTTGGGAGAGCTGTTGCAGGCAGGAGGGTGATTCTGCATTTTTCACCCACCAAGCTTTTTGCTAAAATTGCACACGAACATACCCTTACCCTCTTTCTATATGGTTTGGGTTGTTCCATGTTTACAAGTAGCTGCTTAGATTAACCAATCGCAATGGCATTATTTTTCATTAACTTTTATTTTTCAGCTAAAATGGCATAAATTCTGACATAAATATGCTCGTTCTGCAACTGTTTGTTCTTTTCCTTTTCCTTTGGTCAGTCTATGCCTTTTCAAAATGTTACGTACTGTGTTTTGATTTGAGGAATGTGTGTTTAATAAGAGGAGGTGTCCTGATCTGGTGTAATATCCATTTATTTGTTCTACTCAGATTTCTTATAACTCCTGAGTCCTGTCTAGAGATGGGCAGAACTGTTGGCTCAAACTTACCATGGCTCTAATTTTTCCACTGCCAAGCTCATTCCATCCTGATTCAGTATGGGGGATTTTTCACACAGAAATTTGTATGTATTCTTGTGTGAATTTTCAAATGTTACTAATTTGCACCCATTGTTTAAAGCAGGTTAGTGTGCTTTTTAGAAATCTACGTTGTTTTCTTTGTGCACTTTTCAAATGTGCTTGTGTTAATGGATGATTGTGTTTGTATTTTTTGGGTTTCAACCCATACCTCAGCTCAGATGTTTCCCCTTTAATTTAGCTATTCATTTTGTCAATTTTTGTTATTGAGATATTGATTTTTGTTAACAAAATGTGTTAAATGAGCCCAGTGGCTTTCCAAATCTGGAAGAAAAAATGGAGAAAGAAAAGAATTGCTATTATTCAACTTATATATGCACCCACATTTTGCTATATGGGAAATAGAGGGGAACCCTAGATGGCATTTTAAAATAAGTTTGTATGAAGTCAGTAGGCTATGTAAGTAGTAATTTGATCACCAGCACACTGGCTGTGGAAATGAGTAAAGACTTCACAAAGTTAGAAATGAATCAGACAGAAGAGGGAGGTAAAGTTCTAATTTTTCTACATGATGGTGTGACATACAGTCCATTCCTTGATAAAGTCCCTCACCAAAGACTCCTGAGCAAACTTAGCAGTCATGGAATAAGAGGAGATGGTCCTCTTATGGATCAGCAACTGTTTAAAGAACAGAAAGCAGAGAGTAGAAATAAATGATAAATTCTCCCAATGGAAGGAAGTAAATAATGGGGTCCCACAGGGATCTGTATTGGAACCAATTTGTTTCAACTTGTTCATAAATGATCTGGAATTAGGAGTGAGCAGTGAAGTGGCCAAGTTTGCCAATGATAACAAATTATTTAAGGTGGTTAAAACAAAAAGGGATTGTGAGGAGCTGCAAAAGGATCTCTCCAAGCTGGGAGAGTGGGCATCCAATTGGCAGATGCAGATCAATATAAACAAGTGTAAATTGGTGTACATTGGGACAAAAAAAATCCAACTTCAAGTATAACCTGATGCGATCTGAGCTGGCAGTTACCAAGAAAGAGATCTTGGGGTTGTGGTGGACAGCTCAATGAAAATGTCAACCCAGAGTGCGGCTGCTGTAAAGAAGGCAAACTCCAGGATGGGCATTGTTAGAAATGGGATTGAGAATAAAACTGTTAGTCTCATATTGCCTTTATACAAATCTATAGTGTGACCACACTTAGAATACTGTGTGCAGTTTTGGTCATCACACCTAAAAAAAAAAGATATTGTAGAGCTGGAAAAAGTACAGAAAAGGGCAACTAAAATGGTCAAGGGACTGGAGCATCTCCCCTATGAGGGAAGGTTACAACAGCTGCGATTGTTCAGCTTGGAAAAAGGAGGCTAAGTGGAGACATAATAGAGGTGTACAAAATTATGCATGATGGGAGAATGTGGATAAGGAGAGATTTTTCTCCCTCTCCCATAATACTAGAATGTTCAACCATTTAATTTTTGTAAACCACCCAGAGAGCTTCAGCTATGGGGTAGTATATAATGTATATATTATTATTATTATTATTATTATTATTATTATTATTATTATTGAACCCAGGGTCATCCCATGAAACTGATTGGTGGAAGAGGTACTTCTTCACAGCACATAGTTAAACTGGGAATTCACTACCACAATATGTGGTGATGGCCACCAATTTGGATGGCTTTAAAATGGGGGTTGGATAAATTCCTGGAGAAGTCTGTCAATGGTTACTAGTCCTGATAGCTATGTGAACTTCCAGAATCAGGGGCAGCAAGCCTACATACACTAGTTGCTGGGGAACATGGGTGGGAGGGTGCTGTTGCAGTGTCCTGTTTGTGGGTCCCCGGTCGACAGCTGGTTGGCCACTGTGTGAACAGAACGCGGGACTAAATGGACCCTTGGTCTGACCCAGCATGGCTTTTCTTATGTTCTTACTGAACAAGTTTCATGCTGTGCAGCAAACTGAATGCAGGTCTCTCTGATCTGAGTCTGCTAGTCCATACTGACTCTCTTAAGTTAGAGTTATCCACAATGTGATCAGAAGAAAAGACGTATACATGAACTTTCTTCTGACCACATTGTGATTTAATTAAAGGGTGAATTTGCTATTACTTTGCTAGTATTTTATTATGATTTTATTTCCACCTTCAATTTTTCTCCCTCACGAAAAAAAAGAAAAGAAAACACACCTTGAAATGGCTGTATCTCCCTGTTTTTCTTTAAATCCGTCCTCAAATGTACTTGTTCTGCAAATCCTTTTGTTTAACCCCTGATTCATCAGCCCCAACCAAATAAACCTCTATGCATATTTGGTGTGCCCTCCAATTAACTATTTCTGGGGGGAAATTGTATGTGCAATATTTATAATTACACATATTTCTGTACCCTGTGACCCTCTAACAGTCTTGCTTGGCTACATCAAGGAACAGATGGACCCCATGTAGAGAGAGAAGATTAAGAATCTCTTGATTGCTGCCAGGATTTTGGTTGCCAGAAACTGGAGGAGTAATGTAACCCCACACTAAATGAATGGCTGGAAAGTAGCAGAAATGGCCAACGTCTCATCTACACCAAGCAGGATATTGCACTACAAAAGCGGTATATAAAAGGCAGGCACCACACCAAGCAGGATATAGCGTTATGAAAGCAGTATATGGTATATGTCAATGGGCCCCAAGAGTTGTCAGTGCACTTCAATACTGCTATAAATCAGTAGTGTGGCTCCTGCCTTTTAAATACCGCTTTCATGCTGCTTTCATAGTGCAATATCCTTCTTGGTGTAGATGAGGCCCAAAGTAACCGAATATGCTCATCTGAGAGACGGAACTCTAAAAACTGCTCATTTTTCCAATGCCTGGCACCTTTTCATTGTCTATATGAGAGATAGATATGATTTAGACATCGATAAGTATAACTGTTTCTTCCTGCTATCACCTGACCAAAGGGGAAAGCTTACGAATATACTCTTTATAACCTCTGCAATCAGCACCACTTTATACCTTTGTTAATTTTCAAATCTATTGGTGTTAAATGCTATTGTGTTTTTTTTTATTATTATTATTATTATTAATAATAATAATAATAATAATAATAATAATAATAATTTTGAAAGATAATCAACCCTCATCCTGGCTTTTTTTGGACTCTCACTTAAAGATTTGCTATCGGATGTGAACGAAAGATGTAAAGACTGATTTGATCGCAATGAACTCTTACAGTTAAACTCTACTAATATTCTAGTAGATGACAATTCCCAGCTATTTTTGTTTTAACCCCCCCCTAAAAAAAACCCAACCCTTAAGTATGCATAACTACAAGCCTTTCTACTTGAGGCATTTATTGTGTGCTTGTGATTCTTCACTCACAGTAGTTTGCAGGTACTTTACACAACATCCTCCTCCCCTACTGTTTTTTGCAACCATTATAGGTGTGTGTGCGTTTCTAACAAGAAAAGTCTCATATTTCCATGAATGTCAGCATGAAACCATAGTGTATTGGCACAATTCCAGTATACCACAATGCAACCTAGTGGTTGTGTAATGGAACATATAGGAAGGCAGAAAAAGAAAAACCTGGGGGGGGGGGGAATACATGTAAAGGAGCCTATCTTAATCTCACAAAGACTCTGGACACAGAAACTTCAGTAAAAGGGCGGGTTAAAAGCCTCATGGAGAAAAGCTCTGTTTTGTTATATGTTCACCATTGTTACTCTTGCTTTTATTTTTCCCTTACCCTGTTAGAATTTTTATTGTAAGCTCCTTGGAGCTGAGACTGGTCTCTTTTGCTTATGTTGATCTATTAAATGCTTTATACACTGATGACACTATGTAAAATAATGATAACTAACAGTGGCACAGTTCATTTTTCCAAAAGATCTGTGTGTGTGTGTGTGTGTGTAGACTTTGAGTGTGTCAAAAGGCTAGTGGGGAGCTATTTTCAACAGCAATGTTCTCAACATATTGACAAAATGCCAGACGATATTGCCGTGTGAACACTAAACCTAGATCAGTATGTGTACTCAGAGCTAAGTCCTTCGGCATTAGTAGGATTGCAACCTGGGTATCTTACATTTGCCAGCATGTTATTTAAGTGGTTCCTTTAAAAAAAAAGTAACTATGAACATTATGAGGAACATATCAGTATGTTGTTTTGTTTTTTTAATGTCGACCAGGATTTTACAGTCTTAATCTCTTTTTATGTACCATTGTACCATTGCAAAAGGAGAATCCAAGGCCAGTTTTGATAAATGAATTTGGTAAACATGTGGACAAGAATGATGTTTTCTCTACAAAACTCTAGAGCAAACCTGACCAACACCACCCCTTCACCTAGAAGCAAACTTGAATGACAATCTAGAGTGCTCTGCTTGGAGTCTGTCACATCATGTGCCTTTAGTAGCATTCTGCTTTACGTTCCTACAAAGGGCTTCAGCAAAGGAGGGGAGCCATTTTTGCGTGCCATGCACATCATGCCACAGGGAATTCTGTGAAGTGATAGGAACCTCTGTAGTCTTGATTCTACCCAGTAGGTCAGAGGTGGAGGAAAGGGAGCTGCTGACGTTGATCTTTAATAGAGGATATGGGTCTATAGGCATTGACATCCTGTGATCAAAAATTTATTTCACTCCCAGGTCATTGAGCTTGCAGATCATGGAATCCCTGTTGCAAGCGAGTCTGGGACCACATATGGAGGTAACTTTAGGCTGCAAGCCTAGACACAGTTACCTTGAAATTAATATGCTTTACATCTCAGTAAACATGCATAAGACTGCCCCGTAAAGCTCTGATTAGATCCATACATTCTGTGAGATGCAGATGGGACAGCTAAATGCTCTTTTACAATCTGTGACGCTGAGTTTGATGGGATTCTTCCTCATAATGATGTCCTTCTACCTGTAGACTGGACTGCTGGCACTGACACAGCTGCCTCCTTGTTAATTGGAGTGACTGAGCAATAGAAACGTAATTCCTTTTTTGCTTCTGGAGGCAACCTAACACATTAGTAATCTATTAAAGCCTAAACAGTATGACAGACTGTCGTGTTTGGAAGCTATCTTGCATACCACATTAAAGCAACTGCCGGTTCCTTGAAAGATGTTGCTGTCTGCATTTCACATTAAACTGATGGAATAAGTGGTAAAGCGTGATCCGCTACAGGCATTCATTTCTGAAAGAGGCCGGTGCAACAGAAAAGCAAATTATATCGGCAAAAGAATATTTTCACTAGCTACTAGCAATAAAATGCATTTGTTCCAATTGTACTCATCTTCAGCACCAATGTAATGGTTAAATAAGCAGCTGGGGATTGGAATTCAGACATGAAACTTAATTACCAGGCAAGCTTTCTATTATGATGTTTGCAGCACAGGAGTTTCTTAAGCTTTATCGATAACTGAAGAACAAGCAATGGAAGGATGGAAATCAAATATAAGAATAGGTAGAAGAAAATTAAGACCAAACTATAGACTAGTAAATAGCTAGTCACCTGGTCATCTGTGGCAAATAAAAATGCTTCCTGGCAATGAGCAAGGGAAGAAAGTTATGTCCTGTTGTTGATGATGATGATGGCAAACTCCTCCTCTTCCTCCTTCTTATTCTTACTCTTCTTCCTGTACAAATACCATGCCAAAATACCTTGTATTGCTATGTATGGGCAGACAGGTTAGGCTTGCCAAAGTGTTTATGAGCTTCTGGTTCTGTGCTTTTAGCAACAGATTGATCCGCAGACACTAGGAGGTGACGATGCATCTCTCCATGCTGAAATCCATCACTTGCTGATATCTCCCAACAAGCTCCTATTAAAGCAAGGGTAGGGAACCTCAGGGCTGCAGCCAGATCTGGCCCTCCCAGAAAGCTACACCCCTTTCCTCGACCACTGATTGGCCACCGATTGTTTGGTGGTTTCCCAGCTTTTGCTTTCGGAAATTGAATTCGGCCCTAGGGCTGAAAGAGCTTTCCCAACCCTGTGTTAAAGGAACAAGAGAAGGCCAAGTCTTCTTTTATTTCCTGGTCTTTTAGCAATTCTGATATTAACCACTGAGCTGTCAGACTTATTTAACAACAAATATTTAATTGAAAAGAAATCTCAAAACTGGAAGGACTTTAAATATATAGAAGCCATAAAGGTTTATCTTGTTTCCTCTATGTCCTGTTATTCTCAAATGATTGAGATTTATACTGCACCATTAGAGTCATGAGAAAAGTGTTGAACAAGCTGAAGCCACAGTTCCCCAGGCAAAAGCTGGAGTGCTTCATTGCCTGCCATTTCAACATTTAATATATAGTGAAGACAAATTCTCACGACCTAACCAATCTCTTACTGGCTGTGTTTACACATTACAGTAAGCCATCAATCCTGGCTTAATAAAACGTGATATATGTGAGTAGCGTGCTGCTACCTGCAATCTGATCCATTTCACTCCTTTCTTTGTGCGACAAGGTAAACAACCTAGCCTCAATCAAGCATAGCTTCTTGTCACATCCGAAATGGGGGCTATGGTTAATTGCTTCCAGATGAGCCACAATCAGAAGCAAGAGTAGTATTAAATTTCCATCATTTGGAGACAGTGGCTGGGTCTGGACAATCATTGCCTCCCACAGTAGTTCAAATAATCCATTGTGGTTTATGGCATGTGTCAGGTGCCCACATAAAGGTGGACCTTGGCCCCACTTGTAGGTTGTCAAGATTTCATGAATCTGGCGATTGTGGGTTGTTGATGTAATTAACCAACCAACCAGAACCCATGGGCTATTTTACGGCTGTTGAAGTAATGATCATCCAAACCCTGTCAGTAAGGCATACTAGAAGCAGGAGTGGACAGGCTATATGCACCAGCATACTGTTTTTACGTATCATGGCTTATTAAGCCAGGATTGATAGCTTAATAAGGATTGATGGCTTATTGTGACATGCAAATGTGGGCACCATCTTTGAATATCTCATGTATGATGGGATGGAGGCTTTGATATAAGCCTTGATACAAACTTTAAGTAATAAAGTCTTGATTTTGAGTATTTTTAACTTACTAAAATCTCTGTTATGGCAGGAGAAGTTTACATAGATGGAAATAAGAAACTGAAAGACATAAAGGTAGGATATTAGGCAAGGTATGTGTATCTGTTCTGGCCAACGTTTTTAATATACTCAAAGAGCTCCATCACACCAGTGATGTATCACGCTCTCACCATGCCTGGTTTTTGCAGCGTGGTCCTCACATGACATCATCCCAGTCCTGTGCTTATTTCACCTCTTCCCTTCCATTTTCCATCTTATTTTGGAGCGGAGAAAATCTGTGTTTCCTCTCCGTTTGCCATAAAGGCTCTCCTCCCTCCTGTGTATTGCTGTCCTTGTGCTATATCAGACCATCCCATTTTTTGTTTGGGGGGGGGGGTTGTCAAAGGGCAGTCTCACTGACAAAAGAGGATGGCAGGGCGGTTCTCCACTCAACTGCTCAAATGTGAAGGGAGAGAAGGCAGCCGAACACCTGCCGAGAAGGCGACCAAGGCCGCCGCCACCCCTGCCCAGGACTCTGTCCCATTCAACTCTATGGTTCTTACTCCTGAATAGGCATGTCTAGGGCTGCCTCTACAAGAGAGGTTTAAAGCTCTTTCAAGGCGCTTTAAAAAATTTACCTCTACAAGAACGGAGCGCAAATCGGGAGTAGAGGCGCGTTATCTCTCCGATTATGCGCATTATCGCATGCACGTTAAATCGTGAGTTTTATTTTGCTCCGGCCGTTAAAGCGCATTTTGCCTATGTGAACAAGCGCTTATGCGCATTAACTACTTGTAAAGCGCATTTTGGTCATCCGTTAATGCGCTTCTCCACCTCTTGCCACCTCTCGTGCAGAGGTATTAGGTGTAAATGTGCTTCAGCGATTATGCGCATAATCGCCTAACCAGGCGCAAAAGCGAATCCTTGTAGAGGGGACCTAGGTTTCCTGAGCACAACAATGTCGGCTTCCCCTTGTCTTGTCAACATTGACCACAAACTTCTCCAAAACTAATTGTAATACTTTTCCTTCACTTATCTTGTTTTATATGATCTTAGGGGAAAGCATAGTGTGTTGTTTTACCATAATTGCGCAGTTTCAGGCTGCTGTACTTTTGTATTTGCTGAGAAATAAAATATTAAAAAATATAAAAAATTAACTGCAGGGAGGAGAACGTAGGGGTGGGGTGGGAGATTTCGCCGGCAGAGTAGCAATACAAGTGAAAAGATAAATGAGCTGAAATAGTGCAACAGTGCACAGATGTGAAAGTGCCCAGCACTCAACTCGCTAACGAAATGGAGGGGGAAACCACAGATGCAAACGGGGGGAGGGGGAGTAGGTGTGATGGTGCCTAAAATCAATTACATAAGCACTGGAGAGAGGTTACAGGGAAACACTTGTATCGCCTGAGAGTTGTGGTCAAGAATTTTTGAGAACAGGGAGTTACGGTGCAATTCCAGCAGCATAACCCGATATTACAACAGTGGTTTCTGAAAGATGGGGATGTTCCTCATAAGGTTGAAAATGGCCCGTCAATTGAAAATCCCTTTGGACAGAGCAAGTGTCAGATTTTTTAATTGTATTGGATGTGCTTCATGAACAATATGGGGGGAAAACAGAAGCTACACTAAACAAGCAAGATAGATGGAGAAGGAAAAAGAGGCCGGACGGAGATAACTAAATACTGGAGAGGTTAGTACAGTTTGATAACTCACTGAAGTATCGCTTATATTACATTTTTGTTGTTTATTGAGAGATAAAGTTTTAAAAGAAAAAGTATCATTATTGGCATAATGATACAATATATGAAAAACAGAACAACCATCGCAATAGCAACTGGGAATAACAATGTCACAGACAGAAGCTGTGATGCGACTGTAATGTAATTGCTGAGTTTTGAAGTCCGTACTTCATGTACATTAATACATTTATTGGCTTTATACAGCAATGATAAACAAGATGGGGGGAGGAAAGTGAGCACAAATGAAAGTAAGAGGCTCCACAGCCACTTACCTGATTAATTCTTTTATTGGCAGGCATCATGGAGTTGCCATGCAGTGGATGAAGGCTGTGAGGTTATTGCAGTTCACAGCGATCTACTTGCTGGCCAGCTTCTCCCATCAGTTGTGAACCTAATTGTTCCTTGAGAACAAGTCACAGCATTAATGCCAAATGGTGACAAACTGGCACAAAGCTCATTCTGGTAAGAGAGCCTTGAGAGACCGTGGCAGGATGGTGTCATGATCATGGCACAATCCTTCCCTGTGTTTGTGTGCCTTAGATTGAGGACATTGATAATGGAGCTCTATGGCTGTATAAGGAGGTTTTTTTCTCCCCTTTCCCTTACCTGAATTTCATTTCCAATGAGATTATTTGTGAAGAAAATTTGAATAAATCCATAAATCACATCAAGAAAAGCTGGAACGCGGTGGAAGGTTTAATAATCTCTCATGACTGAGGAAGAGAAGAAATTTCGTCGCTGGGAATGTTTTTGTGATGATCTGCTCATCCTATACGTGAAATGATTTCAGGATAGGTCTTTACAGGTACAAACATAGGAGGGAACTCAGCCCAGTCCTAGAGTTCAATCAGATGAGTGTTTCATTGCACACTCATTACTGGGCACTCGCGGATTTTTGCAGGTCCCTCTCACAACGTCATCTGCCTGCCGTGCGCCTCCAGCCCCTTCAAGAAATTTCGTCGCTGGGAATGTTTTTGTGACGATCTGCTCATCCCATACATGAGATAATTTCAGGATAGGTCTTTACAGATACAAACATAGGAGGGAACTCAGCCCAGTCCTAGAGTTCCATCAGATGAGTGTTTCATTGCACGCTCGTTACTGGGCACTCGCGGATTTTTGCAGGTCCCTCTCACAACATCATCTGCCTGCTGTGTGTCTCCAGCTCCTTCAAGCCTTCTTCGCGTGACAACCCCCCCCCCCAGTAAGTATGACTTATTTTTAAAGATGGAAGTTGCCGCTATCTCCTGCTGTGTGCAGGAGAAGCAGCACAGTCAAAATGGCTCGCTGAATGGGCCATGTGCACATTGTTTACTTCCTCTTTCAAAAGAGGAAGTAATGAGGGACAAACACAATTTTCCTCCATATTATGACACAGCTAGTGCTGATCTGATCTGGGTGCCAAAGCCTAAAGAAGACAAGATATGGGGGGGGGGGGGGGATGTTTACATGCAGTGCAAGGGGTAGCTGAAAACTCAGAAATCTGAAATCATAAGTTTTGTCAGGTTTGGGATGCACCTGACCTGATTCCAAGTGGTGAAGACTCCCAGCTAGATAGGATTTTAAAGGGGTGGGGGGACTCGTGTGATGTTCAGCTAAGGGGAAGTAGCAGAGTTCTTTGGCTTTAGTTGCAGGGTGAGAAGACAATAGACCTAGAAAGACTTTTACCTGGGAGCCAGGCATCAGGACAACCTGCTTGCCATATTTGACATTTCCGCTGTTCTGCACGCTTTGTGGTGCAGAGCAGTGGTACTATCAGGGTAGGACTTTGGGACAGAGATCCAGGGCCTCACTCAGCAGAATGAGCAAGGGAGTGGGTAAATGCAGCAAGGCTGGGTTATCGCATCTTGAAGGAACTGTAGTAATACACACTACCGTTTAAAGAGTCTCTTCCACCCTGCCCCCCAATCAAAAGACCATTAAGTGCAAAATCTAAAATTGCCTAACTGGGCCACTGGTGTCTGACTGTTTTCTGCGGCTATTTCATCAGCTAGAACATAGAGAACTCTTTAAAGACACACTTAGAAGCTACGTCTTTTTTCCTCTGGGGTAAGCACAGGACACATTAATTAAGACACTAGCGTAGGGGTAGGGGGGACCTTAAAAATTCACCCCATGCTGTGGTCCCAGTCTGAATCGGGCTTCAGTCCCTTGCAATTTACACTGCCACAAAGTGGTTGATTAAAATAAATAAATCACTATGGGGCCCCTGAACAAAACCACAGCATGGGGGCAGAGAATTAACCATCCCCCTACACCCCATGCTAGTGTTCTCATCATGTCAGCTATGCTTACTTGAGAGTAAAAAAGCAAAAAAAAAGTGTGTCCCTTCTAGCTAGGGTGACCTCATGAAAAGGAGGACAAGGCTCCTGTATCTTCAACCGTTATGTAGAAAAGGGGATTTCAACGGGTGTCATTTGTATGCATGCAGCACTTGGTGAAATTCCCTCTTCATCAAAACTGTTAAAGCTGCAGGAGCCCTACCTTCTTTTGTGTCTGGTCACTGTAGCTATACTCCTGCAGCTTTAACTGTTGTGATGAAGAAGGAATTTCACTGGGTGCTGCATGCATACAAATGACTCCAGCTGAAATTCCCTTTTCTACATAACTGTTAAAGATACAGGAGCCTTGTCCTTTTCATGTGGTCACCTACTTCTAGCTTTGTATTTTAAGTAACATGTAGTTTGGCCCTAACAACTACATATGGCTGGATTGGGCCAAGGTGCTTAGAATAATCGCAAAAACTTCATTCCAGATTGGGTCCCCTGTGATTACGTTATAGTAATCAGGATCCGGGCATAGGTTCAGGGTTCCTGAGCAGACTATTCTGTATGTCCTTAAAATAATGTGTAGTTTGTCTCTAAGGGCTGCAGTCTTACGCACACTTACTTGGGAGTACGTCCTATTGAAAGTAGTAGGATTTTCTTTGAAGCACAGCAGGGCAGGGTTAAGTGCCACTTAATGCAATTGAATGTAATTGCAACTCATTTTTGCTGGATCAGGGCAATTCCGTGGAAGTAATCAGGCTACACGCTCAGGGTTCTTGGAAGGGATGTTCTGTACACTATCATCAAAATGTTAAAAGGAATTGGCAAGAACAGAAATTGAAAGTAGGGAGCTGATTTGATAAAATCTGTGTAATTATGAAAATTATTCTTTTGGGATTAGGCGGTGCGATTCATCAGTCTCAGCAGGTTATATTTGGCATTCCATTTCAAGTCTGACATTCTACAGTTTTATTAATTGTAAATTTATATTTCTTGTTACCCAGGAGCTCAAAACACCTTTCAAAGTCTTGCCCACTTGATAGGTTATATTTGTAAAACAAAAACCCTACACACAATGGATGTCGAAGAAAACTTGGGCTCCTTAAGCTATTATGTCTAGTGAGAGGGAACCTGTGCTTTGGTTTCATTTTTATAGGCATAAAGAGTGTCTCTTTAAGGACTGAAAAGGATGCACAGTAGAAATTAGCATCGGGGGTATTAAAATTTGAAATGGGCGGGGGGGGGGGAAGCGAAGTGAAAAGAGCTCGTATTTTCAGCCTCCATACACTGGCACTTGTGTGGAAATATCCTGGTGGTGACAAGACGGCAGTTCCTTGCAAATATCGCAGCGGATCCTTGATAATGCTCTCCTTTATTTCAGTAGCATTCAGAGGAGGCTTACCCTCTAGTGCCTTCCCTATGCTCATCTCATCCCTTTCATAGCTCTAATGAAATGCTTGATTTATCAGGGTTTTCTAATTGCACAGCTCACAAGGGATCATATAAAGGCCGGCTATTGTAAATGCACTTAAAAATTGGTCCCTTCCCAAACTGGTTCAGTTTTCAGGTACTAACACACTGACAGTTTATTCCCTCTCTTGCTCAGTCTTTCTTTTCATTCCCCCACCCCACCCCCTGCTCTTAACTCTGGCCACATTTTCATTTTCCCAGGACACCTTACCAGCGAAAGCCTAGTCAAAAATGACTTATTTTGAGCAGAATTTGTTCTTATTTTTTAACATTAAAAAAATCAGAGCTGGGGAAAAACAAAGCAACAATACTTTTATCACTACAAAGGTGTCCAGAACTCCAAGCATGGACTAGATGTCAATGATTGCCAAAGAGTAGTACACACCCTTACTTTTGTATAGTCTCATTGTTTTCCCCTCGGGGATTCAAAAATCAGAAGGTGGGCATTTAGCCATCAGGCAAAGCATCTTTGGTGCCCCGTGGATAAGAGCAGAAGAGGAGCCATGCTGGATCAGACCAAGGGTTCATCTAGTCCAGCTTTTCTGTTCTCTCTCTCTCTCTCTCTCACACACACACACACACACACACTTGAAAACCATATCGATCAAAACTATCTAAGTTAAGAACATAAAAACATAAGAAGAGCTATGCTGGATCAGGCCAGTTGTCCATCTAGTCCAGCACTCTGTCCACACAGTAGCCAACTAGCTGTGGACTAGGAACCCAGAAGCAGGATGTGGACGCAACAGCATCCTACCGCCCATGTTCTCCAGCAATTGGTGTACATAGGCTTACTGCCTCTGCTACTGGATCATCGGCTATCCCAAGATAATCATCCTTGTGGAAGACAAGGGAACATATCGTTTGCAACTTGCGGAATCGGAGCGCAGTAAATAACGAGACGACACAATAAATTGGGTTTAAAATGGGCCACACTTTATTGATGAATTTGCAGAAGGGGAAACTAGCGGGCATCCTCAATACTTGGTGGCCAACGCCAATCTAAGGATAGGGCGAGTCAAATCGAGGCCAGGGTATGGCGTGCAGCTCACGCCACCCACTGGCCCCCCCTTTTGGGTAGGGAGGCTTTCCGTGTCACCCCCAGCTCGTGCCTCAAGACGTCCGAGCGGGTGAGGAAGGTCCGCCCCAAAGGTAACCCTTATCTCACCACCAGGGCCTCAAGACAACTCAGGTGATGAGCCTCAGGCATTACCAGTCACCGCTCGGTGCCTGTGAATGCTCACCTCTCCCTTACCAGATGAAGATGCCCGCGCCTAACCGCCACAGGGTGCGACAAGCCTTATGCTTTGTCGCCAACCCCCCATCTGCGCAGGATCAGATCCCGCAGACCCCTCTGCAAATCCATCAAAATTACATCATTCCCGAGGTCCGATAGATGAACCCCGTCAGGCCTATAAAGCTCCCTCCGCGCTGGGTATATAGCGGGATGATTAACATACCCATCACCCCACACCCGTAAGCTGCGACAAATCTCGCCATTTGCCTTCCTACCGGCCTGATTCAGGGCTCTGGGATCGCACGGTGCCCTCCACCGGCACCGGGGCACAATTGCGGACCACACAATCACTATCCCAGGCCGCCAGCTCCGAATAATTTGAGAATCGGAGGTCGCCTGCAGCATCAAGGCCTTGCCCTTCAACATCCCCAAGTCGTTACCTCCCAAATGGAGTAACAACACCTGCGGTGGGGATTGGGCCACACGCCGCTGCATTAACGTCGGGATGAGCTGGTCCCACCTCATCCCCCGCCTGCCGGCCCACTGTATGTTGGCCACGCCGCTCAGTCCCAACTGAGTGCCAACTGTGGTACGGGCAGCCCTCCGTCCGGCCCAGAACATGTAGCTGTGTCCACAGATGAGAACCCGAACTGGGGCTTCCGCCGGGCGGCAATCTAGAAACAAACAGATTATGGTCAGCCACCGTTCTCTTCCCCCCCCCCAGGGAGCATGCGTCACTTCCCCCCTGAAGGTAGGGCCTGCGTGCACACTGCAGCCAGAGGGTCTCCCCTCTCTTCGAGCAAACCTGGGCTCCAACGCCAGAGGGTCGCACCCTCTCTTCCAGGCGAACCTGGGCTCCAATCTCAGAGGTTCACTCCCTCTCTTCCAGGCGAACCTGGGCTCCAACGCCAGAGGGTTGCACCCTCCTCTTCCAGGCGAACCTGGGCTCCAATGGCAGAGGTTCGCTCCCTCTCTTCCAGGCGAACCTGGGCTCCAACACCAGAGGGTTGCACCCTCCTCTTCCAGGCGAACCTGGGCTCCAATGTCAGAGGTTCGCTCCCTCTCTTCCAGGCGAACCTGGGCTCCAACGCCAGAGGGTCGCACCCTCTCTTCCAGGCGAACCTGGGCTCCAACGCCAGAGGGTCGCACCCTCTCTTCCGGCAAGCCTGGACAGCAATCATGGCCTCATGATCAGCATGCCGGGCCTGCACTGCCGAATGATTTCCCAATCGGCCGACACTTGTACAAGCAGGGCCTTGCCTCTAAACAAGCCCAGCTGTCCCCCCTTAATGGAGCATAAGGATTCAAAAAGGGGGGAGACTACAGGCATGCAGCTGCATTAAGGTGGGAAGCCCCCACCGCATGCCGCATCTGCCCAACCAAAGAATGGATGCACGGTGACTCAACCCAAACTGGGTTCCCGAGCTGGAGGAAGATGCTCGCCAGCCGGCCCAAACGACCATGCTGTATCCGCATGTGCTCACTCTCACTGGGGTCTGCCTCCTCCAAGTATCCACAAGCAAACATGGGCATGTCAGTGACTCGGACAAACCGACTTCTTCCCCGTAAAACTTTCTAAGGAAGGGCTGTGGAATGCCATCTCCCCCAGCTGATAACTGTGCGGGAGAGAGCCCGCACTGGCCATCGTAGTTACAGCGCCCATTCGGAAGGAATAAGCCCCAAGCCCATCAACCAGGAGACCAAAGTGCCCTAAAGCCCGCTTTGTCCCCCTAGCCTACACTCGTGAAGCCCTTCCGCATGTGAAGAAGTGATGTCCCACATCCTGACCAAAAGTGCTTCCAATTACCCCTTCAACAAATCGCTGTAGTTCGCATATACAGCCCACAACGAACCAGTGAGATGGGGGGGGCACTTCCCAACTGGCCTGTGCATACTGGGCATGAGCACGAATAAACTTAAAATGCCCCCAGTAAACAGCTTGCACACTTTTCCATGCGAAGCCGGGTGCTGTAGATGAAGGGCGGCCCGGCCTGGCAAAAGTTTAAAGTGCCCCAAAGTGTTTAATTAAGCCCCCCTGCAAGCATGGGGGGGATCCAAATGTCCTATTAAGGACAGAAAATTCTAATGCTTATGACTGGAAAACAGTTGGCCAGCAGTGGCAGTTCACAGTCATGAGGCCTTGCTCCATTGGATGGTCCCAATCACTGAAGTGCGATAAAGACTGCACCATTGGGAGACACAAAGTCTCAATCCAGAAAGGGACATGTCCAATGCACCATCCTTAGCTGATGCCTCCCAGTCGGGCACTCTAACGCCCACATAAATAGTAATAAGGCTGTGACGCAGCAGTAGGAAAATACTGACACACAATAGAGCCTCATGGATCATGTGGCTATAGATTCAACGTCGGGTTGGGGGTGTCTGCCTGAAAGCAATTTGGAAATTCAGGGCTGCCACCTTGCAACATGTCATCAATCTGGATTTTCCCTGATTTATGAATACCGTTATTCTAAGCCTAAAGCCTCGGGCTGCCAGGGATAACTAGGGCAGCAAAGCCTCACTTGAGGCCATCCCTTGACAGACCCACAGTTCAGATCCTGAGCTGCCCATTTCCATGATCATTCTGGCAAAAACCTCTGTAGTAGGGCTGCATCTGCTAATATATTCCCTGCTCCCGGATAATGGCCTAGGCAATCTTAGTGTAGATAGCTTGGCAAATTCTCCTGTATAATTTGGTATGATCCCGCACCTCCACAGCCCATGACCCGCGAGGCCAGAGCCGAATCCTACCAAAGATAGTTCCAGTTGAAGTTGTCCATGGAATAAGCCAGTACTGCATTACCTGTTTGTCCCCTGAAGGCAAGAGAGCCCTGCCTATTTAAAATCAAGGGTGACCAAGGATTCCGTCCTGGTTTGCTCATGTTAACACAAAAATGTATTCCCATAGTCCCTACCGGGGGCACGTTGCTTGCAAACCTTTACGGCATGTCAACTAAACCAGTCCTTCATATGTGATAGCCAGCTGTATAAGGGTGGTGTGTGTATGTCTGAACTGCAGCTGTTAACAGAGGCCAATTCTCGAGATTAGAGAATGGCTCTCCTGCAATTAAAGGCCGCAGCAAAATGGAAAGAACTCCAGGTAAAGTAGGTCTCTCTCCATCCCTTTGGAACATCAAAACACCCAAGCTGAATGCCCATAGATGCGTCTTAGCAACTGTCCAGTTCGACTGCCATGATGCACACATCACGCTAAAATCCCAGACCCTTGAATGCCTGCCATGTCACATTAGTGAAGCGGGTATAAACCCACGACCTGAGAGTGAACGTGTTACCCTTATCACAGCCGTCATTTGAGGAGAATTCCTAAGAGCTCCTGCCATATCCCAGCCAGCCAAGAGCTGCACACATCGTGAAAACCTGCCATGCAGCTGGCATGGCTAGTTGCAGAACCAATGCCTGTTCTTGTTCAGGCAACCCTGTAAAAGTAGGTGATTCCCTGCCATTGGTGTGTAATTTCAATGGAATGTGCTGGGTTGGTGTTGGGCATAGTACCTGGGTCATCTGTAGGACATCTGAAGCAAAGGCAAATTAAAACCCGACGAAAGTGTGAGCAACCCCATGTACCATATGGAGCCCCGACCTCATGCAAGGGGAGTGGGCCCCTGACCCTTCTCACCATGTTTCAAGAATTACCATGCCTGCACCTGCAAAGAACTAATCATGTGGCTCAGATGGGGATGTGAGAATCGCTGTCACAGGGGTCTGCTTCCAACGGGTGTTGTACTGCCCTTGTTGCTGCTGCCTCGGAGGTGGAACTCCCGGAGGCTCCTACAGCATCCCAGTGGGCTGAAAAAGATGAGAACACATCAGACCACACTTGCCTCTTAGTCTGAAGTAGCTGTCTTTTTCTCATTGCCACAGCATCAAATCATGCCTGGAACGAAGCAATACTGATTCCTGGGAAATTAGATATGGGCAGCCAATACAGTCTCACATCGCAGCCCAGACAAGGCTCATACCCACTCAGCTCCAGCTGGAATCCCCAAAATATGTCCCCCAAGTATGCCCTGGGGTCCATTTCTGCAGATCACCAGCTGACTATAAGCCAACAGTGTGATGTGGCTGCAAAAAAGGCAGATGCTATTCTGGGATGAATTAATATAAATATAGTTTCTATTTGCAATAAGTACTGGTTCCCCTCTATTCAACACTGGTTAGGCCTCATCTTGAGTATTGCGTCTGATTCAGGTTATCACACGAAGCAGAGCAATGATCTCTTCACGGTCATCCTAGAATGCAGGATATGGAATAATGGGCTCGAGTTACAGGAAGCCAGATTCCAGCTGGACATCATAAAAACTTCCTGACCATTGACCAGTACAACAACGGAACCAATGACCTATGGAGGCAGTGGGCTCTCCCACCCTATAAAAAAGCTGCTTTATCTAATGCAGTCTCCCATCCAAAACCAGACCAGGGCTGACCCTGCTGAGCTATACAACAAGGCAGAGAACCCTGAGTCTCAGCCACTCCCCTGCTGCGCGAACAAAGACAAAGGAGGGGAGGAGTTCCAGCCTAATATAGGCTCCCCTTCCTCCTCCCCCTCCTTTTGGCGCCATTTCAGGAGGCCGCCAATAGCGCGCCTCCACGCCGTCTCTATCTGCGCCCGCCGCAATCGCCCCACCACCCCCAAGCTGCGCCAGGGGTGGGGTAGGGCCCTTTGTGGCTAGAAATGTTGGTAGTGTGGAGCATGATACAAATTCCGTTTCATAAGAATTTGACCCATAATAACCTCTTAACGTATATATAACTTTCCACCTCAAACATCCATTCCTTGATACATAATTAACTTGATTAATTATTTACTTAACAAAACCACCTCTCCTGCTGGTGCTTTCCATAGAGTGTCTAATTAGGCCTGTGAATCAGCTTGCTATTGGGGTTTTCCATCCTGCAATCTTTTATTGGCATCAGCTGGGTTCACAGCACTGGACAGCTACAACTAGAACCACAAGCATGTCAAAGAGTCTATCCTGTTCCTTAGAATGGATTTTGTCTAATTTCAAAGTGTTGTTCCCCCCCCCCCGAATTTAAGAGTGTAAGAAGAGTCATGTGGAATTCACATAATTGAACTTCACTTAGAAAATGTAATTTCCTTTTTAAATTTCATTTTCATTTTCTCAGAATACATAATTTATGTGTGTGTGTTTTCAAATAGATGTACATTAATATTATACCTGTGGGTCAGAACTTCATGTATTGTCAATTAGGACTATCAACAAAATTAATATCTATGCATTTTCACGATGTTTTGAACATGCCGATAAAGGCAGTTGATAATCATCTTCAGGTATTTAGCTCCATCTTGGCTTTTCAAAGATCTGAATATGCTCTAATACACACATCACCTCTAGGGTACAGAGGCTTCTTTATTTGCTTTAAAGAGGAGGGGCTCCCTGCACACAGAAGGATGCAAATACAAAGCTGGCCCATCACTTGCAATGATGTGGAGAATTTTTGCACATGTGGAAGTTCTCATATGCGCCCTGGATCTCTGTGGTTACAAATAGCATTACATGTCTCATAAGACTGTCCTTAGTCACTGTGGCTTATGGACCAAACATGTTTCTTGTTCTTTCTCTCATCCAGAAAGATCCAAAGGCACTCATTTCCTGCCGCACACCGAGGTCCAACCATAAATCCTTAGCAGTCACCTTCTTGGATTCAAATGGTTACTTCAAGCGTCTACTCCTTCTCTTACGTTTCCTTTTATCCCCATAGTCCCCTGTTGCTTGAGGAGATATCCAATGACAGGACTTGTTCTGATGCCAAAAAATAATATGCACATCTTTGTTTTCTGATTAAACATTTATTCGATTATCCATGTTGGGGCAGCTCATCTAAATGGGCCCAACATCCATGAGCCAAAATATCACGTGATTGATTCTGAGATTTTATGTGGGGAATCAACTGCACAGTTTTGGTCTACAGGATTTTATATGTATACGCTCTATTTGAATGGACCATCCCCATGTGGGTGCAGAGGCGAGACAAGCACACATGCTCCATATGTAAGACTGGATCGGTTCTATGAAGTTATAAAACTAATGTCAATATTACCATGACTAGGGTGGTTGCTTATGAATCGTCAAAAAAGAAGAACTACATCACAGAAATGGACAAAAGAAGACATCAATTTGCATATGCTAATTTATATCTTATAGATGCATATTAAGACATTATTATTATAATTTAAATAGGAATACAGTGCATCTCATCATAGTGTGGAGGACTGTGACCAGGTGACCAGTGTGTCTGCCTGTTCAGTCTGCTGTCCAAGTGCTAACTGTTGATGGGAAACAGTGCTTACGGTTCTTTATTTTAAACTGGAACTGAACTGGACAGTCCTTCAAATAGAGGATGGGCCTCTCGCATCCCTTCAAATATAGGACTGTCCTCTGTTCAAGAAAACACATGGTCACCCTAACTGTGACGTAAGCTGTAACTCTGTAAATATTGATCATTTTGATAAAAATATATACATTTCTCACAGCTGTGTCAAGTTTAAGACAGGAATGCAGATATATTGCACTCACGTCTGCTGTTGCACATCATGTCGTGTTTGTGGGTTTCCCACGGGCAGCTGGTTGGCCACTGTGTGAACTAGATGGCTAGATGAACCCTTGGTCTGATCCAACACAGCTCTTCTTATGTATGACTACCATACATAACACTTCTCTTTTAAAAAGCAAATGTAATTCCTTTCTGAGAGGAGAGTCTGTTTTGATAGACAGGCTCATATCCAAGTGCCCCTAGCAATTTCAGATGCATTGCTTGGATTGTTATAAAGCAATTATTTTTAATAGCACATCAAAAGGTGTCTTCAAGTTGAAATAAAAAAATAGTCTGCCTTTAGGGGGAAAGCATACTTGTGAGATAATAATAATAATAATAATAATAATAATAATAATAATAATAATAATAATATAATTTCCAAGAAACAATAGACCATATAGCAGGAGGATGTAAAATTCTGGCAGAAATGGACTATACGGACAGACACAATATAGCTGCAAAATAATTCACCAACAAGTGGCCATCAAATTCAACCTTATCAAACAACCTACACCACACTATACATATTCACTTGAAACAATCTTGGAAAATGCAGGTCATAAAATATACTGGGACAGAACAATTCATACGGACAAGACAATACCTTGCAACCGACCAGACATAACGTTCATAGACAAAAAAGAAAAACATACATATCTCATTGACATAGCAATACCGAATGACAAAAATGTTGTTGAAAAGAAGAAAAGAGAGACAAATATACGCCACTTGCCATGTAAGTCAAAGAACTATGGCAACAGGAAAAAGTCACAATTATTCCATTCGTAACATCAGTCACCGGCATCGCATCAAAAAAATATACAGAAAACCTTCAGAAACTGGGCCTAGCAGAATACATCCACACCAACATCCAGAAAGCAGTCATAATTAAAATATGCTCAATCGTCGGGGAATTCCTGAATCAATAAAAGACAGCATGACTTGGCAATGTCCGTCTAAAAAAACCACCACAAGCGAGAAAGAGATTAATAATAATAATAATAATAATAATAATAATAGGCTGACCATATGAAAAGGAGGACAGGGCTCATGTATCTTTAACAGTTGTAGAGAAAAGGGAATTTCAGCCAGTGTCATTTGTATGCAATTAGTTCCTGATGAAATTCCCTCTTCATCACAACTGTTAAAGTTGCAGGCACTATACTAGAATGACCAGATACAAAAGAAGGCAGGGCCCCTGCAACTTTAACTGTTGTGATGAAGAGGGAATTTCACCAGGAACTAACTGCATACAAATGACACTGGCTGAAATTCCCTTTTCTCTACAACTGTTAAAGTTACACAAGCCCTGTCCTCCTTTTCATATGGTCAGCCTAAATAATAATAATAATAATAATAATAATAATAATAATAATAATGTAAGTCGTGAGAACTTAGGGCCAACCTAGACATGATGGCAGCAGACCAGACCCATGGGAAGAATCGGCAGTAAGAAGATTAAGAAGCATCCACTTCCTGGTTGACACTAACGACAGTTTGTTGTTACATTCAAATGAGCTAGTTGAAACTATTGATATACTGAAACAAGCCAAGGTGTTAAACTAACAAGATGTTAGTTTAAACTAACTGCAGTTCACAGTTTGGTCATATGAACAAACTGCAGTTAATTTAAACCAGGAAGCAGATGCTTCCAAGGAGATGGGAATGGGAAGCATGCAAGTCTGTGACTCAAGCAGGGTCATTTCTGTAGCATTCAACTGTGAGTATTATGTCCAAACCAGGCCGTAGTAGACTGTATTCAGACATAACGCTACAGTACGGTTTAATGTTGCGTGCACTGGCCAGCACAAGCTTCGGGCTCATGTGCTGCCTCCTTCCCTCACATGCATTGATCGAAAACTTCCATTCCTAGGACAGCAGGGTAAATTGTTTCCTGTTTTGTCTACATCCAGCAAAATGGGTTTGCTTCAGCTGTGGTTTGCCAACGTCACAGCAAGCTAGGAATGGAAATTGTCAGTCGTTGCATACGCGTGGTGGTGGGATGGAGTATGTGAACCCCAAAATGCGTATTCTTGAAATGGCGAAACTGTGGTAATATTTATTTATTTATTTATTTATTTATTTATTACCCGCCTCTCCCTCTGGATCAAGGCGGGGAACAACATCAAACACAAATGATATAAAATACATAAAACTGATTAAAAGCATATAAAACCAATACATTATTAAAATACTAATGTCTAACCAGCCCGTCCCAGTATAGCTGTGTGAGCAGGCGTAAGCTCACCTGGAAGAAAAATAGTATTCAGTAAAGCAGCTTGGAAAGGCACGAATATGGCATTGTTCATCTCAAACCTTCTCTGCCTGCTCTAATAGTGTTTTAAGTTTTCTCTCCACCCCCACTGTTTAAAGTCAAGGAGTTAGCTGGTGTCTTTCTGCTATCACATCTAGGCCTAATCTACACCAAGCAGGATATTGTACTATGAAAGCAGCATGAAAGCGGTATATAAAAGGCAGGAGCCACACCAAGCAGGATATAGCGGTATGAAAGTGGTATATGGTATGTGTCAACGTGCCCCAACAGTTGTCATTGCAATTCAATACCGCTATAAAGCAGTAGTATGGCTCCTGCCTTTTATATACCACTTTCATAGTGCAATATCCTGCATGGTGTAGATTCAACCCTAGTTGTGCCCTTAGAGACAATAACTGCTATTGTGAACCAATGACTGTTGGGGAGGGGGTATTGAAATCCAATAAATAAATAAACATCAGCCTGATCCATCCAGGGCATATATGTGCATGGAAGCAGGTTTTACCATGCAGATCCCCAGGGCATCAAATATGCAAGCAGCAGCTCCATGTGCAGTTCCTCAATGTGGCCCATCAGTCAGATATGTGGATGGGCCTAGTTAGTCACTCTGAATACCCCCATTTAATTACTTGGGATGGGAAGTTGGAGAGAGGTCTAGGTTTAGTCACCGTTGCATTCTCCTTCCTGAATAGCTGATTGGCACTAAGCAGGGTGTCTAACCTGCCTGCGGCAAGTGCGTAAAACTGTATCAGGACCACCATTGTTTCTACTGTCATGAGTGCTGTTTGATTTTTCTGGTACATTTGTGGAATTCACTGCTGATGACCAACCACTACCTTAGATAATTTCAGCAAATGATTATTAGGCAAATTTGTGGAGCACAGATTGTTCAATGGCAGTATACCTCAGAAAACCAGATGCTGGGACAAAGGAAAGACTGCCCTGTCACCTTCATGTAATGGTATGCTCAGACCTTAGGAACCATTTGCTTTTAATGTCGGGATTCCTGGATGTAAACAATATTTTCATAGATGCTGCTTGCCTTATTTTTCCCTTTTACAACCTCTATGAAAAAGACTTTCCACAGCTTTGCAAGAACACTTCTATATGTTCTTATAGTTAGAAAAGTGTGCGGATTCAAAATCTCTATTACTTAAGCTGGTAGAAGAGGACTTCTCACTTCACTTGTTCTCATTCTCCTTTAATGAAACCGTTGGACAAGGTGTTTGCTCTGTTTTTTCAAATTGTTCTTAAGTTACAAAATTGGTTTCCTGCTGAAAGGTTGGGATGTGAGAACACTCACAAGGTGTCTTTGTTTTCCACTTAGACTGCTAAGATTCATCTTATTTTTTGTCCTTATTTGTGATTTGTTGTCCTGTAAACATCTCTTAAAGATTTGTTTGTTCCTAACCATTTTAAATTGTCTTGTTTATTAAGATGTTTTGATAGTGTTTCTTGTTTCGGTCTTTGCTTTCAACGATTTCTAAGCCAACTTCTTCCTTTTATTTAAATGGATTACCAATTCACTGAAGGCATGTTGTACTAATGCTTGCTTTACTTCCCTTCTACCCTATAACATTCTGGCTGAAGGGAAACGCTAAATAATTCTGATTTTATTTAAATTGGCTCTATACCTGGCTTGACTTCAAAATTCACTGCCAACTTTAATATTGGAAATTTAATATAATTCCAGTATAATGCACACTACCAGGGAATACATTTTGAGTTCATAATATTGACAGAGAAAAAAAACATTTTGTTTATTTGTTTACTCTTTATGCAAATTGGGTATAAATTTAATCTAAGTATTTTAGTAGTCCTACTTCTTTGTTAGGGAACATAATGAACATCTTTCTGCCAGGTCCAACATGCCACTCACTCAATTCCCATCACTCCAGCTAGCATGGCCAATGGTCAGAAAGGCTGGGAGCTGTAGTCCAAAATATTTGGTGGGCACCTGGTTGGATAAGGCTGCACTACATCATATTCTCCCCCATGCTCCAATAGCAGAGAAAGATCTAGAGGGCCTTGTTGGAGATGTTCATGCACCAATTCTTTCCATGCCAGCCCTTCCCTAGTTTCCAGAAGGGTCAATGCTCACAGAGGAAGGAGTGGCTTGTGTCATGGACTCCACCTACATGGCCCAGATCTTCTGATGTTACCAGAGCAGCATGGAAGGAGCAGTGCCCTCTGCGCTGTGCATCATGAACTCTCAGTGCACTCCCACAGTGCAGTGGCCCCTACAATGCTAAAGTACTGGCAGAGGGCTGCTGAAGTGCCATAGAAGTCCTTTTGTATTTTTGGTGATGTGGGTGGTGGGGTGTCGCTATTCATCTGCGATGAAAGAAAATCATGTTTTCCACATGTTTTTCCTTCTCAGCAAGTCTTTCATAAGGGCACAGCCCCATCAGATCAAGTAACACAGCACTATCTCAATTAAGTCATTAATATGCTGCCGTGCATTCTGCAGTTTCAATGCATCTAAGCCATTGTAATGTGGTCATATTTGCATGAAAAATGCTTTATTGCAAATATGGAATTGGAGGCAGTTAATTCAACTTGCATTCATTTCTGCAAAAGGAATTTAACCAGGTTTTTAATCCTTCCCAGGGATGGGTACACAATCCTCTTAATTCATTTTTGTCTTACTAGCATGTGTTACTACCGTGAATAAAAATGGGAGAGAAAACCACTAGGAACATAATGACATCACGCCCATTATGGGCCGTGACAGGTAACATTTGCCAGTTTAACTAAGATGAGATTTACTCCCACAGGATATGAGAAACGAAGTATTCTCTAACTGTATTTTTGTGCATTTATAACATTTGGAAATTGAATTGAATTATACAGGGTGATAAAAAGAATAGTCCCTTGTGCACCACGATCTTATTTCGTAGGGCATATGAAAGGTATATCCATTACCAATTGTCCTCAGTGTATAAATATTCCCTTTAAATAAACATCTGCAGCAGTAATGCAAAATGTTATATGGCTCCTATCTGGCCAGTGCATTCTAGAACTATGCCTTGTTCTTTCAAAGGGAGAAAGAGAGCCAATTATAGCGGTCTTAATCGGTGGTTTAGAAACATAGCATTCTGGTTCTTGGCTGCTTCAACAGGTAGTTTCAAAAACCCTCCCAAAATGTAAGGGCTGTTTTGATAGCTTCTGTGGCAGTGGTAGCCAAGGGTGTAAAAAGTCATGTTGGAGCATATTACAGAATTAACTGGCTCAGTTCAGACAACACATTAGTCAACACAGTGTGAAAGCTCCACTCAACTGTTGAGTTTTTAGGGGATACTCCCCACACAACATGTTCTAACTCCACTGTTATAGGACTGTGAGCTACCGTGGAGTTTAATAAAATCCATCAGGACATTTGATTGACAGTTCCTCTGCCCTCTCTCCTCCCCCTGTCCTCCCAATGATATCCTATCAGACCATTGCTGCAAAAAAAACCCAATCCCAGCAGCTCCCCTAGAGCAGCACTCCCTCCTTTCACTGCTCTTGCCAAGGAACTCTGTAGCCAGTGGGAAAAATCAACTCAGTGCAACAGAAAACTCCACAGGGCCTGCCACACAACACGCAACACAATGGTTGTGCAGGAACTCTCTTCTGCACAGCATGGATATTCTGCGTGGAGTGTTTTCCCAAAACAACCTCCACCGTTGCATGGAGTTTTCCCACCAGACAACACATTTCTCAGCTGTGGTGTAAAAACTCCACTGTGGAGTTTTAAAACCACCATTGAGAAATGTGTTGTCTGAAATGACAGACTACATTCCCTGTTGTCTTTGGTGGTTTTGATTATGGTCTAGTGAGCTGAAGGGCTGGAAGGCAGTGAATGGGGAAGGAGCGGCCACGAGTACAGCCTTGGCTCAGTTCCCTAACAGAGTCCAGAGCTGTTCTAGCAACTGTCTGGAAGTGCCAAATTTTCCCCCAGCAGCTGGACTGTGAAAGTCTATGAGAACTAGCTCCATCATATCACAGCTTCTTCTGTGTTTGACCTCTTGTTACTCTTCTTACTGATTTCCCCTACTCCCCTTGGCTATGCTTATTCCATTTACTCTTCCATAAGATCAACTATTTTACTTACTGCCTGCTTCGGTGTGAACCAGCCTTTAGCGAAGAGCTGACAATTGAGGTTTTCCTTGGCAATATGGATCTTCGGCCTTTTACCAAGTAGGACTGGATTCACTGGTGCAGAGATAGCTTGGTGATAGTCACTGTCATTAAAACAAATAGAGTACAGAGGAGACTGTACAAAGGTTTTAAAGACCTGAAAGGTATAGGCCTGGATTGCACACAACGCTAAGCCATGGTGTAGTTTGTTAGAAATCTGGCTTGAGTCTGAACCCAGCCCTGCAAACAAACCATAGTTTGTTAACTGGCTACAAAATCACAAATAAAAGTTCTGGTTTGTTGTTGGCTTACTAAGTCTGCTAAATGGCTGCATTCACACATAATGCTAAACCATAATTTATGTTAACCATAGTTTTTTGCTTTAGCAATGAATTGTCTTGCACACAAGCAAACAACCACAGGTTCTTTTACCTATTTCTGTTTTGTTTCTCTCCCACCCATTTTGCCAGTCTTCAGAGCTGGTCATCTTAGTTTTACCATGGACAGTAACATAAACAAGCAAGGTTTTGCCTTGGTTTGTGGTTCACGACAAGCCACGATTTAAACAAGCCAGACCTAGTAAATCAACAACAAGCCACAACTTCTATTTATGATTTGTAGCCAGTTAACCAGTGAATCCAGTCCTACTTGGAAAAAGTCCACAGATCCATATTCCCAAGGAAAACCTCAATTCACAGCCCTCTACTAAAGGCTGCTTCACACCTACATGTTAATCACTTGGTTGATTTTCTCATCATTTGATGACTTGCTGCTGAAAATGTGCATGGAGCTCATTGGAAAGCATTATGTTTGAAGTGATGTGTAAGATTGACCTGTGGTATTTCATCTATAATTGCTCAGTCATGCACGCAAGTCACAAAGCTGTGAAAATGCATGAGTGAACCAGCCCTCGGTATATTACCACCTTCTGTTTCATATTTCTGTAAATTACAATGCTGAGAATCTATATTATCTTCTCTAAGAGCTTTTGAGCGACATTATCTCAGGGACATTGGATAGCAAATGAGTCATCCACTGAATACATGTCATCATGTGCAACTAGGGCATATATCTGCTTCCCACAATCTTTCCCATGCCCTTTTTGAGGGGATATGATTGCAGAGATGTGTGTGCGTGTGTGTGTGCATAGAGATATATGCACACCTGCTTCAGGTGCATCTGGTTTCTGATGTCCCACTGTGTGTAGAGGATTAGCAGTTTAAGTTTAAACTGACCTTTGGGAAAGATTGCAAGTGGTATTGCTTCAATAAAGTATTGGATTGAACAAAGCAATATGGAAATGGAAGTTAATCTTACAGAGAGCGAATATCGTCAAAGCCTGAACATGAATAATAAGATGCTCTGTAACAAGGCAGTTAAATGATAAATACAGCCAAGGATTGACTCCACTCCAAGGTTATCCTGCACTTTAAAATTCATTTTGTTGGCTGCCTCTGGATAGAGAAGGCTCACCATGGGAGCAAAAAGAAATCTAACACAGTCAGTCCAGCTGCAGCATCAGCTTTACATGTTACCATTTTAAGATGATACATGACTGTTGGCAGGTTGTTCAAAGTGGTGACATCAATAGTTAACTTCGAGTGGATTTTTTTCAGTAGGATGTATGCACTGATAATGTTGTTGTTCCTAATTTGGACGGCAATTCACAACCAATTTACTCCAAAACACGGCAATCATAGTCAATGTGACTGCTCAAGAACAAGTATATTGTAACTGTATAACACAATCCTTTGAATGTCTACTCAGAAATAAGTCCCATTAAGTTTATTTCCAGGTAAATGGATATAGGGTTGCAGTCTTAATTAACTTTAACTGAAGTTAATTAAGGCAGCCCTTGCAGCATTAAACAAGAACAGCGCAACAACATAGAGTCTTATAGCACCTTAAAGACTAATTTCTTAGGGCATAAACTTGCCTGGACTAGTATAACATATCACTTGATGCATTTGGTGAAGTGTTAACAAAAGCTTATATCTTAATACATTTGTTAATCTTTAAGGTGCTACAGGGATCTTTGTTATTTACATACAGCTATGCCTAAAATGCCCTTTTTTATGGAACAAGTAGTAAGGTTTTTGTGGCCGATCAATATATGCCTGGGTAAAGTTGCACCGCCTCAACAATTGCTGTACCAGCACGCAAACACGTGACAATTCGGGAAACACAGATGGAATGCATTTAACAAAATCCTCCCATCCCTAGGAAAAACTGCTAAATAAATTACCAGAGTGCAGTGAGACAAAGACTGGCATTTGTTCCCTTCCCTGCTCACTTTGACTTGTACAAACTTTACACCCTAAAGGTTATGTTGAACATACACGCCCTTGTCCTGCATGTCCGGTTTGACCCTTGGTGTTTCTGTTTGTCATAACCGTCATAATTCCACATTCGTGCTGCTCAGTCTGTATCGGTCCAGTATTAACTTTTTATCCCAAGCAGATTGTTTTGTTTTCAGCTTAGCCCCAGGATTAGTCGGTGCTGCTAAACTGAGTCAAATTCAACAAGCTGAGGGCTAGGCATTCTGTTTCCCGCATCCCAAAATTGTTCCATGTTTTAATACATAGCCGATGTACCACCATCCCTCATAGAAATGAGAGAACATGCTGAAGTAAAGCCTGCGTTCATTGCCTTGGTTTTGATGCTTTCCCCTCTGTGAATAAGAACAGGGCAGAAAACCCGTTTCTCCATTCCATTTGATTTATACTGCAAATCAAAGCATCAAAGGACAGGCTTCGTTCAGTGCTTTATTCAACAAGAGCTTCCAATGAAATCAAAGCAGTTGGCTCGAGTAATAATTAGGACTTGCTTTTTAAAATACAGATTGTTTCTCTCTCTCTCTCTCTCTCTCTCTCTCAGGAGCTTAGAAAACATATGAACCATTCAATTGCACATCTTCTACCTTTCCCACCCAAACAGATCAGCAGCAGAGCACGTACTTTGTATGCAAAGCACTCCCCCAACCCCAGCCCCAGGTTCTGTCCCCTGCATCCCTACAGGATCTCAGGCAGCAGGGCTGGAGAAGATCTCGGGCTGAAACCACAGAGAACTGCTGCTGGTTGAAATACACTATATGAGCTATATGGACCTATAATACAAGGTAGTTCTAGATGTTTATATGTTGTAAAGCAGGAGTGTAGAACGCCATGTCTGTGGGCCAAAACTGGCCCACATAGAGTCCCCATCCAACCCTCTGGGGTTCTCCAGAGGGCCACGCCACCTTCCCCTGGCCCCATCCCGCTGCCATTTTCAAAGCAGGGGTGGGAGTCTATCCTCTAGGGTGCAAAGTTTGTACAAATAGATAGGAAGGGGAGCGAAATCCACTGTTTTACCTCACAGCACTCCAGTAATTTCCCCCAAGTGCACCATTTGTTTGGTGGTTTCTTGGCTTTTGTATGTCCCCCCCACATTCTAAAAGATTGAGATGCCTCTCCTAAGGCTTTGTTACTAGCAGTAAGAGCTTTAAGATAAAATAAGCTTATATTTTTTATTTTTGGGCCCCGACCCTTTGCCTTTGGCACCATCCATTTTTCCTTTGGCACCACCCACTGCTGGAATGTAACCCCCAAAACATTCTCCAAAATTGAATTCGGCCTTAGGTTGAAAGAACTTGGGGGCTATCTTCACAGTGCCACATTCCTCCAAAACCCCTCGCTTTCACTCCGAGGTTGCGGCAAATAATCCCCACCCCAAGGAGCAAGTGCGGGGTTTATGATGGTCATCCGCCCCCTCCTTCCCTGAGACAAAAAAAGACATAGGGCAAGGAGGAGGACTAGGAGGTGGCAGCTCTGGGGAAGAAAATAATTTATTTTAGGAGGAGGAGGAAGAGACGGCAGCAGCTTGGGACAAGAAAATAATTGATTTTCCTAAGCTCTTCTCCCCATGGCAAGGCAGCATGGGGCATTCCAGCACCCATTCCCCTCACCAGCCAGCCCCCTGCTTCAACAGAGGGCAACCAATCAGGGGTCACCATCTGCTGGGAACACCGCCAGAGTGGCTCCTGAGCAAGGACAAACCTGCGGAAGAGCCAGGCTGCCCTTGCTCTGGCTGGGAAAGTCGGGGCAAGTCCCCGACTTTTCAGCCACACATCTTCCGCTCTTTACCTCGGGGTGGCTTCAAATCCAAAGCTGCATCATCTGTCCGACACCGCACAGATTCAGAGCTACCCCGGGGCAAAGAAGACGTCAAGACAGTCCCCTGGATATCCCAGATGGTTGAAGAAGAGCAGTGGAAGTGCTTAGCCTTATTCTGCGAAGTGAATTGTTTTCATGTTACAAGGTCTTTGGTTGGTTGATGGAATTTAGAGTAGCAAATATCTGTGCCTTGGCTCCCAAACTTTATCTGGGTACTCAGGATTAATGGTGTCAAGTATCATTTAGCTTTGCCCTATCTCTCCCAAGTTCTGATGCACATTTCAAATGATTTATACAATTTTTTTTTTACCATCCCTCTCAGCTGTACTCATGGCAGTGGACAAATTGAACCAGGGCAATCAATAAAAATGGATACAATGCTGTCTTTAGCTGCAGCAACGCAAGGCACTATTCACTTTGCTGCAGTTTAAGCCGGATCAGCCAAGCTACTAAATACAGGCCTCCTACATATAATCAGTCCAAAGACAATTCTCTCTCTCTCTCTCTCTCTCTCTCTGCAAAAAAAATGCAAAAATGTATAAATTGATCCCAGTTGTTCACACGGTTGACATTTTTCTTCAAAGTTACATGTGTTAGAGAGCAGTGCACTCGCTGGTAACTTTGAGGCTCAACTTCTGCAATGCGCTGTACATAGGGCTACTTCTGTGCCTAGTTCGGAAACTTCAGCTAGTTCAAAATATGGCAACCAGGCTGGTCACCGGTACACCTATGGGTGACCATATTACGCCAGCTTTAAAATCACTCCACTGGCTGCCAATTAGTTTCTGGGCGAAGTATAAAGTGTTGGTTATTACCTTTAAAGCCCTACATGGTTTGGGTCCAGGTTACCTGCGGGATCGCCTTCTCCCATACAATCTGCCCTGCACGCTCAGGTCCTCTGGGAGGAATTTACTACAGTTGGCCAAGATTAGGCTGACAACCGTTACCCAGAGGACCTTTTCTTCTGCTGCTCCCAGACTGTGGAATGGCCTGCTGGAGGAGACTCATCAACTTGACAGTCTTTTAGAATTTAAGAAAGCTATAAAGACTATTCTCTTCTGGCAGGCATATCCAGTGGACTTTTAGAATGTTTTTATGATGTTTTTAGGATGTTTTAATGCAGTTTTAATAATGTGTGCCATGTTTTAATCAGTTTTATGTATTTTATCATATTTTATATTTACTGTTGTTCCCCGCCTCGATCCAAATGGAGAGGCGGGTAAGAAATAAATTATTATTATATTATTATTATTATTATTATTATTATCATCATCATCATCATCATCAGTATTATTATTTCTCCAGCACTCAGAGCAATATATATTTTCCCCAGGAAGCTGTGATTCTTCCTTCCAAATAGCCAAATTATGGATTGTGAAACAATGTGCATTGGTGTCATGAGCCCTGACTGATTGTTGGACATAGCATGGGTAATGTTCCAGCTCTCCCGCAACACCTGTTCATCATTATGTTTTCACTTCCTCTGCATTGACAGCCATGAACGGAGGCAACTCCCTTTCAGGGCTGGATTTGACCCAGGGCTTGTAAATTGCTGATCTGCCCCTTAGGCTAATGGTTTTTAGATGAATACATGATGATGGGTTAGATTGCCTCTGAAACCACTTTCCCTTTACTCCTCCAGCTCTTTCTGGTTTTAGCAACACTTGAGATACATTTATTCCTCTATTGGGAAGATGTAAACATACAAATCAGAATACAAATAAATTCTTATACTTTGTTTTAAGGTATCAGTGTGCTGAATACAGGAAATGTTACTATTTTGAATTGTCCTGAGAGTTATTTTAGTGTATGACTATCTTTGGCTTGAATCATCTTGAATTTTCTGCCTCATAACTTGGAAGGTTCTCTCTCTCTCTCTCTCTCTCTCTCTCTCTCTCTCACCTGTAAACCATATAGATCAAAACAGTCGAAGTTAACAACTTAAAAACATAAGCAGAGCTATGCTGCATCAGACCAATGGTCCAGCTAGTCCCGCACTCTGTTCACGTAGTAGCCAACCATCTGTCAACCAGGAACTCACAAGCAGGACACAGGCACAGCAGCAGCCTACCATTCATGTTCACCAGTAACTGGTGTATATAGTCTTACTGCCTCAGATACTGGAGGTAGCACCATTATTAGAAAATCAGGAGTTTATCTGACAACAACTAAAATTCCTGTGTTCAGGAATTTCTGTTAAGAAGCATTTGAAAGAATTTGGGGAGATTACTGTCTTACAAGTTAATTGGGGGAAGTCAGAAATGATGTTATTTAATTATAACAAGGAGGAGATGGAGGAGGGTAAAGTTAAGTTAGGTTTTAGGCTTAAAAATATAGTACGTTATTTAGGAGTTAATATTGCAAAAGATTTAGATAGGTTAGAGGAAATTAATTTTGTGAGTTTGAAAAAACAGGTAGGGGAAAAGTTAGAGGCATATAGAAAATTAAAACATTCTTGGTTTGGTAGAATAGCGGTTATTAAAATGAAGATATTACCTAAGATTAGTTTCTTGTTTAGAATGCTTCCGATTAAAATATCGGAAGTAGAGTTAAAGAGATGGCAAAATATGATTAACGCTTATTGCAATGGAGATAAGAGAGCTAGGATTAATAAAGGGTTATGGTATAAGACACAAAAGAAAGGAGGTTTGGGACTTCCAAATATAAAGAATTATTATATTGCTAATCAGTTAAGATATGTTATAAATAGTATATTAGGGGAGGAAGATTTAGGATGGTTAGAAACGCAAACAGGAGAACTAGATTTCAAATTGCAAAATATTTTTTTTATTAAAATTCAAAAGAAAGATTTGAGGGGACTGGACAACCCATTGCTGAAAAATATTCTAGAGATCTGAGAGAAAGTTAAAGGAAAGTTAATACCAGGAGACTCTCCACTCGCCCCAGTGGTAGTAGTGGGAAACTTCCCAAGGAATTTAAAAGTAGAGTTGGAAGGGAGTCTGAAGGATCAGGAAATTATTAAGTTAAGGAATTGGATGGAAAGAATGATAGATAAGGAGCAAATTAGAGAGTTATTAAAAGGACAAAAGATAGCTTGGTTCAAATGTTTACAATTGGAAAAATGGACACAGGAATGGAAAATGAAAAATAAGAAATGTAGAAATAACACAAGATTTGAAGATTTAATTGAATCAAGAGGAAGGAAGGAAGAAACTAAAATTAAAAAAGGTTTGACTAGTGAGATATACAAAATATTGATAGAGGAAGATGATTATCAGGACTCTCTTAAAATTATTAAAAGATTTGGAAAGATGATGTAAAGGAGCAAATTAATGAACATAACTGGGGGAGGATATGGGATGCAAGAATGTTAAAGCTGTTGTCGATTAGAATTAAGGAGAATTATTATAAGACAGTATGGAGATGGTATTTAACACCGGTAAGATTTCATCAGATAGATAAAAAAGTGTCCAAGAATTGTTGGAGGGGATGTCAGGAGGTTGGAACTTATTTTCATATGTGGTGGAGCTGTGAATATGTACAAAAAAATTGGGAAAGGGTGTTCAAAGAAATAAGTGAAATAATTGGAAGTAAACTAGAATTAAGCCCAAAGCTGGCTCTACTAGCAATATGGGATAAAGGAAATGAGAATATAAGCAAGAGAGAATTGATAAACAACCTCCTGGCTCCCGTCAGAATAATGATTGCTAAAAATTGGAAAGGGCAAGGGATATATACTATAGAAGAATGGTATAAAGAAATATGGGATATGGCACTTAATGATAAGCTGACGTGTAAAATGAAAATAAAGAGGGGAATGTCCAGTAAGAATGATTTTGGAGATATATGGAGCCCATTTTTGGAATATGTATTAAGAACGGGGAAGGGGCAAATACCTTCAAAAGAGTCTTTACAATTTTGGAAAGATGAATAGTGAATAATTGAAGGTCTCCTGGGGGGAGGGGTGCACGGGACGTTGGTTATGTATTGTATTTTATGTTGTTTTATGTTATATTATGTTGAAAAATTAAAAATAATAAAAAAAAGGATTTTCTGTTCAGGTCAGAAAATCTTCAAATGAATATATTAGTGTCTTTAATACAATAGTTGCTGTAAAAGTCCTTGGGTCTATCTAAACGTCATCTTTGACCTATAGTGGCTGCAAATTGGTGCTGCGTCGGTTATATGATATAGCCACCAATTCGATGCCACCATAGGGCAAAGAAACGAAGTTGCACAGCAGAAAAGTCAGGGACTTTTCTCGACTTTTCCTGCCGGAGCGAGTTTAATACAGCTCTTCTGCCATCTGGCCACTATCCGACACCACACCGGGGATGTTCCTGGGTAGAAGGTGACCTCCCATTTGTCAGCAGAAGCTGGGGGAGAGGGCAAGCCTGGCGAGCCAAATGGCTGCTGGAAAGCCCACACTGTGGGGATTACTCACCGACACCCAGCAGCAGCGATACTGTGGGGTTTGGTGGTGGAGCGGTGCCAATGTGGCGCAATGAAGGCAGGGCCCTTGTTACAAGATCTCTGATATTTTATAAAGATATTCGCTGTTCATAGCTTGTATGCTGTGGTAAAAAATAGTTTTTGCCATATTTAAGAGATTATTCGACTCAAAGGTTTCTTAAATCTCACAGGTTTTATTTTAATTTCTGTCTTTTGGATCAGACATTTAGATATTTATTTTTTGTAGCAAGCTGCATACGTTGACATATTTTAAATGATCATGCATAACTTTATTTTCTCTGATTTTTGAAAGCAAAGATAATAGGTACGCTAATGTTTCAAAATAAGGAAATATAAGAAATAATTTACAACAGTTTGTTTTTTGTTTTGTTTTATAGGGTAAAAAAAGGAAGAGAAGCAGGTTCTCAGAATGCTAAGCTACTTTATTATTCATGCCCAACGAGTTTCGGCCTATGTTGTTTTTTTAAGGCGTTCTTCAGGAAGCTATAACATCAAGAATACATTACATTATGTTTATGGGAATAACACCTAACATATCAGTGTAGGGGGTTAGTTAGACATACTGCCTCAAAAGACCTGTGCCTATATATAAGTTTCTTTTTAAAAAATTGTAATTAATACAATATGAAGGCTCTTGGGCCTGTCCACATTATACATTAAAATTTCTATAAATTATATAAAACATTTTTGATGTAACAACACTTTTAACAAAAGTTCAATATATTGGTTTTTACTTGGTAAGAGATGTCTGCAGAAAACTTTTAGCAAGATGATAGTCTCCTATGATATTAACTGGCGACTGAGGAAATGCAATCATTCCAGGGCCCCCTTTTTATTATTCTAATTCATCTTTTCTCATTGTTGCATCATTTTTTTGGTCATTTTTTTGCTTTGCCAGGTGTTTCTATGTGGAAATGATAAGTATAAGGTCTCACAATACATCATCATTGCTATCGTTATTCTTGTTATGTGGGAGTCACTGCAGGTAATTGCTGAGTCACAGGAGTGGCAAAAATTCAAGATCTGAGTTTAAGCCACTGGGGTTTAGAGTTTTTAACCATTAGAGTTTATCCATTCTATTTCCTTTCTTAATAACAATTTGTTATCCTGTCTTTCCAATTTTTCAAGTGCCCAAAACTTTAAATCTGCAAAAGAATGATTTTGTGCCGAAAAATGATTTACTAAGGGAGCACCTGATCTGTTGTTCTTCAAGTTACTGAGGTGCTCTCCTATACGTTTTTTCAAAGGTCTAATTGTTTTGCCTATATAGATAGGCTGACCATATGAAAAGGAGGACAGGGCTCCTGTATCTTTAACGGTTTCATAGAAAAGGGAATTTCAGCAGGTGTCATTTGTATATATGCAGAACCTGGGGAAATTCCCTCTTCATCACAAAGTTAAAGCTGCAGAAGCCCTGTCCTCTTTTGTATCTGGTCAGTCTAGTATAGCTCCTGCAGCTTTAACTGTTGTGATGAGGAGGGAATTTCACCAGGTTATGTATGCATACAAACAACACCTGCTGAAATTCCCTGTCCTTTGCAACTGTTAAAGATACAGGAGCCCTGTCCTCCTTTTCATATGGTCACCCTATATATAGATCTTTGGGTATTTGCACTGGATGGCATAGATGACAAAAAGGCCTGTTACAAGTGGTAAAATGTTTGAGGAAGTATCTTTGTTGATCAGATGGATTTTTGAATTCTGTGACTTTGAGGGTGTATTTGCAGTAGCAGCAATGTCCACGGGGATGGTGTCCTTTAGGCATGGAAGCACCTAGTAAAGAATTGGGTAAACTTCTACTGTGTTCTTTGTATTCACTCCTGATTAAAAGCTTCATGCAGTTACAAGAAAGAGGGTATCCTGATGTTGTAATTTCACAAGGCCTGAAAAAGGCTGAGGCTAAACCACGTTCAGAGCTTTTCTCAAAAAGGAATATAACAGCCCCAGAACAAATCAATTGTAGTCTAACATATGACCATATAACAAATCACCTGCAAGGAAGCATAAAGAGACACTGGCACATTGTCCAACACATCCCAGGGTACCAGAAAAACCCATGGTCTCCTTTAAAAGAACCAGGAACATTAGAGATCTTGATGTTACAGCCCCCTGAAGAAGGCCTTAACAAAAAACATAGGCCGAAATGCGTTGGGCGTGAATAATAAAGTAGCTTAGCATTCTGAGAACCTGCTTCTCTTCCTTTTTTTACGCTGAGTGGATTCTCTCCTCCTTTTGGTTTTTTGTTTTATAGGGCCTCTTCTGTGTACTCTGTTTTTGAACAAGAGGTGTGATTTGAATAAATAATTTTATTTGAAATATTTTCCTACCAGTTGAGCAAGTGCTAAAACTATAAAGGAAAAGGTATGGCATACAAATCCTATGATTTGTTATTGGCCGAGCAAAAAAGAGATACAACCCTAACAACATATTAAAGATAGGTGTTCATAGAATGAAGTTAGGAAGAAGCTGATCCTAACACTATTTTCTTGTGTGAAAGTTCAATTAATTTTTTTTAGAGGCAATTAGAGTTGTCACCAGCCAACCTCTTATACTCATAGTTGACAGCGGTTAAAAACAGCTGCTGCGGCAGCAATTTCTCTACCCTCTTTGCATCAGGTGAAACTCGTACATAGCACTAGAATCATGTACTAGTAAACAACTACAACAATGAGAAAGCTGCAGAAATGGAAGATAGAGAATGGGGAAAATGGGTTTGGATGACTTGCTGTTGAGTACTTTGTATACCAGGGGACCTAGGTACTACTTCATGGTAGAGATTAAATGTGTATCTGTGTAAACATTGAGATGTGTGGAAGTAGATTAAACTTTTGCAATGTGTAATGCATTAAAACTTTAAAGCCATATACAAAATACAGGTACTGTTGAATCCACTGTCAGGCCATATCTTCAGCATTCTGTGGTATATATGTTATGACAAAGGTTAGGATACAAGTAAGAGGGGGTGGGAAATCAACCTCATGTAGTTTATGGAGTTACCTTTACTGAAAGTATGTTACATTTTAGAAGATGCAACCATAGCAGAGGCTAACATTATTGTTTTCACCAGTATGTCAGAATTTATATTAATCATCCAAAAATAATTTATTACTGGAATTGAGATTATGTGCTGCAGTAGCAAAAATCGTTGACATGCTTTGTCTATTAACATCAACAAACAATATTGTTGCCATTTCACACTTCCTTCATGATCCATAAGATCAGTTTCATATTTCTCTTTGAAATGCTGTCTTAGGTGGAAAGTATGTCCTTTTGCAAAATTAAAATTTACTTTAGTTTATCATCTTTTGCTAACACACCTCGTACTGTTATAAATTCTGTAAAACTGCCACAAGTGAAATTCTAAACCCTGCAGAATCCATTAATTGAGGACCACAGCATGCATAAATAATTCACGATTCTTTATTTGCCTACTGAATTATTTATTTTTAATTTATTTCACCCATTTCTTACTAATTTAAACCAAAGTGGTTTACATTTATGCAATGAGATAGAAAAGTAATACAATATTTACACAAAACTTTGTGAGATTAACACAGCAGGAACTAATAAAATGTAACAGCAGAACAAAATCAAGCCCCATAGGAAACTAGGAACACCAAATTAGACAATCCCAAAGACTTTGCCTGAAAACCCAGGTTTTAACTAAAGCCCAAAATGTTGTGGCTTGACAATCTTCTTGGGAAAGTTATGCAATAAAGTTGGTGCCACAACTAAGAAGACAATGCTCCTGGTAGACAACCACAAAACGTCAGCCCAAGATGAGCTTCAGAAATGAGCTGAACACATGAGGAACAATTTACTGAAGATTGTATGCAGTATCTGCCTTCCATGAAAGGAACTCACGGAAGGTCCCCCCCATCTGATTTTTGGGAATCCCCACCCACGACACAGCTCACCCCATTCAGCAGAGTCTCCTGACTCTCTGTGTAGCATTTTCAGGGGACTAGAGGAGCTGCAATGAGAATGAGGGGGCAGGAAAGGCCAGTTCCGCTAGCACATTTGATCCAGCATAAGTCTGGATCCAGCCTGGAAGCAGGCTATCCTTGCCATCCTTAAGGTACTCCGTTCCATGCCATTTGGGGCTTAAAGGTCAGAACCAATATCTTGAACATAGCCTAGAGATGAATAGAGGGCCATACAAAATCAGAGTAATATGCTCTGATTGCCAATTCCAGCCAAGAAACTGCAGCAGCATTTTGTATCAATTGAAGTTTCTGAATGCTTTTCAAGGGCAACCCCATGCCTAGTGTGTTGCAGTAGCCAAGTCTGCAGTTTACTAGAGCACGAATAGAGTGGAAAAAGTGCAGAAACGGGCAACTAAAATGATCAAGGGACTGGAGTACTTCCCCTATGAGGGAAGGTTACAACATCTGGGATTGTTCATCTTGGAAAAAAGGAGGCTAAGGGGAGAAATAATAGAGGTGTACAAAATTATTCATGGTGTGGAGAACATGGATAAGGAGACATTTTTCTCCCTCTCCCATCATACTAGAACCCAGGATCATCCCATGAAACTGATTGGTGGGAGACTCACGACAGATAAAAGGACGTACTTCTTCACACGGCACATAGTTGAACTCTGGAATTCACTACCACATGATGTGATGATGGCCACCAAATTGGATGGTTTTTAAGGGGGCTGGGTAAATTCCTGGAAGAAAAGTCTATCAATGGCTACTAGTCCTGATCGCTATGTGCTACCTACAGTATCAGTAAGCCTATGTACACTAATTGCTGAAGAACATGGGTGGGAGGGTGCTGTAGCACCATGTTCTGCTTGTGGTTCCCTGGTTGACAGCTGGTTGACCACTGTGTGAACAGAGTGCTGAACTACATGGACCCTTGGTCTGATCCAGCATGTCTTTTCTTATGTTCTATGTTTAAGAAGGTCAGAACAGTAGTCCCCCCACCCCCCTAGAACTGCCTTCTAGGAGCACAGTGCCTCTCGTTCCCAAAAGGATACATGGTTGCTGGTATCAAATGCTAATGAAAAACCTAGAAGAACCAACAGGGTCAAACTTACTCATTCCATATTCCAGCACAAGTTATCAATGAAGTGACCCAAGGCAGTTTCTTTCCCAAATTCAGGGTGAAAATCTAAAGGGGAGAGACAGAGATCATTGTTGCTGTTGTCTAGGTCCTGGGTATTCAACCCAACCCTGATGCAGTTTGATTTTGAAGAGTACAGGGCAGAAGTAGGAGGATCTCCATGGAGCTGTGTTGAAGGCTGCTATGAGTCTGTTGAACATCACAGCTCATTAATTGGTGGTGTGCTGAAGGTTGCATGGTATTTCCCAAGGGGCGAAGACCAAAGGACCTTCTGGCCATACCCTGATCGAAAATACCTCACTGTACATGAATGTTATAATTATATCCTACTGGAGAGTGCAGTCAGTATCCCTCTCCGAGCAATAAGAGGCAATATGGCCTCTACGATTGCTGCCAATCAAAAGGCATTGTGAAATTCTCCATCTTTTCCTCTTTAATCATTTTTCTTTTCTGGTAAGAAGAAAAAAATGTGGAAGCAGCAGCATAAATACAGGAAGGATGCAAATCAAAGATGTAAAATTCCGTGAATGAGGCGCAGTGATTGCCCAAAAAATGCCACATTGGGAAGCAGCCTAAATATTTTATCAAGCTAACGGATTTTAACTGAAATAAAACTTTCGAAAATAATATATATTAAGTGCAACAAGGCCCATAACAGTAAATGGTGCGACATTCTCAAATGCACAATAGTTCATTGACTTTAGATAGAATGAGGTTACCTAACATAAACTTTGGGTTAGATCCAGACTTGGCCATGCTTAGAGTAGACCCATTAAAATCAGTGGAACTTAAGTCAGTCATGACTGATGTGTTCCATGGATTTCAATGTGTCTACTCTGTGTGCTTAAGCCTGGATCCAACCCATTGATTGACCCCTAAATTGACTAGGTAGAGCTGGTGCAAATGTTAAGTGTTGCCTGTTAACTCATGTAATTAGCAAATGCTGTAATGGCATGAGAGATGTAACAGAGCAGGTATCTTGCGGAAGAGCTCATTTTCCATTATTAGAAAAAATCACATGATGTGGAGGTCTGTCTTCACAAAAATAACTTAAGTTCTCAGTGGTAATTATGCAACCAAGCCTTAGCTTTCTGCTACTCACAAAAACAGTGCAATCAATAGCTGCAGGACCCAGGAAACGTTGTGTCTCTGGGCTTCATCTTTTAAAATGGCTGCCTTCTTGAAAGTAAAGATATCACGAGCCAACGTAATTTGGCAGCTATACACCTGTGACAATACAGTCACATGCATCTGAGCAGGGATCTATCTAATGAATTACATGAAGTAATTGTATGTCTAGTCAGCTGTAGAAATTTTACAGAGAAAGGAAAGATTTTTCGTAAATGAAGGTATAGGGAACTGAGAAAACTGCCTGGCTCTATTCCTCTTCAAAGGAATATTAACATTACTAACTTCGGCACGATACTGATTCTAAAGCATTCAGAATGTACGAGTGTAAGAAAAGCTTATTAGAACTCAGTAGAGTTCAAAAAGTGTTTCGAACACTGGGAGTTGCATCTGTATTACCACTCCTATAATCTTGTTCTTGGCAAACCCACATCATTCTTTCAGAGTGCCTTTTTGTACAATATTATACTGAAGAATACTATACATATTTGAAAAGCTTAACTACGTTTTTTTTTTGTTTAAAAAAATGGTTTTTAAATAGCAGTAACTCCCACTAGCTGGTACAAAGCTGGGTACTGTGCATGCAGTTTTTCACTGCAGAATGCTTAGACTGAAAAGCAGATATTGTGTTGGGCTCCATCGATCACTGCCGCTGTTATATACCGTTAGCCTCCATTGTTCTTCGTGTAGCATTGAGTCACATTTAGAACCCTAATGTAAAGAATGAGTTTGCTGAGGGAGGAGTGGAGAGGAAAGGAGGAAAAATAGCTCATAGCCAAGACATCGCCTCTCTCACCACCTGTTCACATTAGCAGGGAGGAAGCTGAAGAATCCTTCCAGTGCTGAATGGGATGGGTTCTAGCTAGTTGGGAAAGAAACTCTTTCTGGCTACCCTCAATGATAGATTGCTTCAAAGGCAGTATCACCGAAGCTTCTTCTGAAGCTTCTTCTTTTGCACAAGGCACTTGGTTAGATCAGTTTTTCATACCGCAAAGGCTCAGGCAAGGTCTGGTCTGATGGCCTTTGCAGATGCTATTGCTGTCGGCGGTTTCCTCAATCTTTTTTTTGAAGGCCAACCTAGTGAGGAAGTCTGGCTTCAGCCCTGTATAAGGTGGAATGTGAACATTCTGTGTTTATGGGGGGGGGGGGGACACCCAAGATGCAATTTCAGGAGAAAGAAGATGTAAAAACAAATTTATACAGAGCTGAAGAGTTGTCTGGCACTGCCCATTGTCAGCAAAGTATTTAAATCTAATGTAATGTCAGTTGTTCTGCCACCAGATCAATAAGTTATTGTTTTTCGCAAGTTTTTGGGATTTCTCTGTAGCAGGGCAGAATATTGTCCATCAAATGCAATATTTCTCATTTATATTACAGACTGGTTGTAGTGGTGTGGTTGGGGTAGTGATTAAGTCTGAACTTCTCCAGCAGTGTAATCCTATAGATGTTTGTTTAGTTCTTAGTTGATTTCTGTGTGGCTTACTTCCAAGTTAGTGGGCATAGGATTGCAGCCTGAGGGTCTCTGGCAGAGTCGAGGGGCTCTTCACATAACACACTAACCCACTGAATGTTGAACTGTGGGTTGTTGAACTGTGGGTTAGTGTGTTGTCTGAATCCAGGACATTTTGGTTTTTAACCATTCAGTGTGGCTTGTTAACCATCCTGAACAGCCCAACAACAAATCACAGGTTCTCAAAAAGGCCACTTTGTGGAAAATATCTTGGATTCAGATACACGTTAACGCATGGTACAACAAACAACCCACGGTTCAACAACAACCCACAGGCAACCACTGAGTGTGGTTTAGAGTGTTGTATCAACCCAGTCACTGACTGCCTTTAGATCAAGAAGGGCAGGGCAGGCAGAAAAGACATGGGACGATGAAGTCTTGGCCCTGACAAAGGGAAACAAAGAAGTCTAGAGAAGAAGTACCAGAAGACAAAGTGGTCCAGATAACTTAAGATCAGAAAAGGCCAGGTAGAAGTTTTTGAGAAGGAAAGGAAAACTGGATAAGAGAATGAGCAGAGAAGAGAGGCTTGTGTATATACTAGCTGCAGGGGAAAACGGAGGCCGAACTTCACAGATGCTAATTTTAAATAACCCAGCCTTACCAACCTGGTCCCCTACAGATGGTTGGACTACAACTCCTGTAATCTCTGACGATTGGCTATGTTGGCTAGGTCTGATGGGAATTGCAGTCCCAAATATTTGGAGACCAACAGGCTGGGGAAGGCGGAAATAACCTTTCCAATTCTGACTGCAGGCCCCCTAGTGCCTGTTTAAATTAGTATTATTGTTCAGGGTAAAAAGATTATTAATACACACACACACACACACCAAGTTGGGTGTGTGGGTATGTGTGTAATGTATACTGACTGTGGCTTGGATCCAGATTTAGTGACTAATTTAAATCCCATTGGTTTCAAAGGGTCTACTCTAAGAATGACTAAATCTGCATACAACCCTCTGTGTGTCAGTGAAAGGGGGGGGGGCTTCCCAGCATTTCTTTAAAATAAACACTGGAAATATTAAAATGTTCATATTTGGGCTACTTTTATGTCTAAAACACTCCTTTGGGTAAGACTGTCAATATTTTGATCCTTTTTAATATATTTATATTTTTATTTTTGGAGCGAAGCAATTAACTAACTGAGCCCCCAGGCTGTGTGGGCATGCTTGATTATGCAGTTTACAAACAAAGGCATTTTGAAAAGCCAGCAAAGGCACAGTGCAAATCATCTTGCCCTTTCCCCTACACAATAGTCAATAGGACCCAGCAGGGGCTGTGCACTATGGTGCTGTGCTCCTTGTGGTTCAGCCAGAGGGGTGTTTGGGGACATGCCGGAGGGCACAATAGAATTTCTCCAAGGGCCTCTCAGAGGAGATTCAATCTAAAGATGGTTTTATGCCTTATCACAAACTAATTTACTCAGGCTTTTAGTCACAGTTAAGGGTACTTGGCATAATATGTGTATAAGCTTGCTACTAGAAATGCCACCCCTCCCCCTCTTCTTCCACATCTAATTCATGCACAACACATATTTGCATGGCCTTTTTGAGCAGAAACTTTTTTTGTTAAATGTTGATTTCCAAAACTGCCTTCCATGGAAGCTTAGCAAGAGGTTTCCTGAAGGAAAAGATCAGTAAAGATAGACAAACCTTCCTGGCAAGCAACTTGTTGTCCATTAGCAATCTTCCCTACAACTCACAGCAGCAGGATGTATAGGATATGCTCTGAGTTGAGCAATTGCACTGGTTAGGCCCAACAGACACTTCACATATGGAACTGAGCATGTGCCCTGGGATATATAGCCCAGAATCTCTTTTACTGTATGAAGGGTTCCATTAGACATGTACAGGGCAAATCCAGCAGGCAAGCTGATGTGGAAAGAGTAACTTGGAAGTAGAAATTCTGAGCACCACTGATTTAGAGAACAATGTGATTTTATAAACTGTTAGTGTAAACCATAAGAAACTCTGCTCCCTCTTTTCCTTTTCAAAAATTAAAGTTTCTAGCTCTCATGGTAATATGTAACATATGTATCTCTATCTATAAAGTGGAAAGTATGTGTGGGTTGCGTATATCTGGAATATACGCAACACACACATACCAGATGAGTTAGAACCTTGACATGGTGATACAAGTGATAGGTCTGGTTGTACAATGTACCAGAAAAATCTAAAACCATGAATTTTGGGGTTTTAAGTATTTTTTAAAAGAATTCAATAAAAACACAAATTCACAGTTTTGAGAATTGTAAAACCAAGCATCTGTGATATCTTCTAGATAGAAAAATTGCCTAATAATCTTACAGAAACCTTTGGAAGAGCATGACATTGTGAATGGATTAATGGAATTCATTTACCAGAAAATTTAAACATTGCATGAATATACAGCCTCATGCTACACTCACTCCTTCTTCTGTAGCTTTTGCTGTACTTCGTTGCTATACTCTGTGTGATATATTCTCCCCTTTCCTCAAATATCTTTTCTGATTGTATCCTCACTCCTCCGCAAGCTGCTGCTTAACAGGGCTTGCTGCCGGCTGGCTGGCTGGCATTTTTATTTTTAAAGTTCAATTTTTAAAAAAACTTGTGTATGATTGTCACAGGTTTCTCTGTTTTAACGTGGGGGTGCTGTGGACGGCAGACACTACTTTGCCCATTCACACTTCTCACTTATATACATTAGCTTCTCAAGGCTTTTGCCTTGGCACCACTTTTCACGTCCAGACTTTGAACACCTTGTCTACTTCCTGCACGACATGCAACTCTGAGACCCTCTTGGAGCAGCCACTGAGAAGGCCCTCTCCTGCATTCCCACCAGGCATACCTGTGATGGTTGCGGGACCAAGAGAAGGGCCTCCCCTGAAGGTCTCAGGGCACGGGCAGGGTCATATGGGAGGATACGGTCTTTCAGATAACAGTAACCGCCAGGGTCATATATTATACTAGAAGGTGATGTTTTGCTATTTCGTTGATAACTTCTCACATAGTCCTTTAGATCATATTTTCTGAGACTGTGGGTAAGGCATTAATTGGATTATTGGCCCAAGAATGAGGCATATACCTTCATGCTTTCTCCTTTCTTTCCTCCCTTTCTATCATCCACTCACAGAGAGATTCAACATTTCTATCCAGGATCAGATTCTAGCTTGTGAGTGACAATTAAACCATAGTTTCCCAATCTAAACATCACATAAAACTGTGGTTTAACATAACAGAATAGCAGTTCTAAATCTGGCCACCATCCCAAATCAGCATCAATGCTCTAAAATATTATATCTGTCTGTCTTCACCCTTACTATACTTTTGAATCAGAGGAAAAATCACTTATTATACCCCCATATATTTCAAGCATAGGAGAGTGAGGAAAGGAGCCCAATATTCTAATGGCAAAAACTTTAATGAGTGCTTTGATCTTGCTGGCAACAACTCCCAAAGTAAGAAAACAAACATAGAGCTAAAGTAAAAAAAAAGAAATGAGACACCTTTGATGGCAGAAATGGATTTCCTACAGGACAATGTTCTTTCCAATTCCAAAATAACTTTGAAGGTTTCTGCCACATTTTTTGCAGAACCATATGCTGTGACTGGCTTTAATACAAAGTAACCCAACTGCAGATGGAGAATTTCCCAGATTTCTTGCTTGTCTGGTTCTTTCCTGGATCCCCTGGACAAAATGAGAAATGCAAGCTAAAAACATCAGTCATTTGTTATCAAAGCCATGGCTAGGGGAATTATCTGAACTGCCTTCAGCACTTCCTACACAGTATTGTTGCACACAGTGGCTGTTTCAATATGATATTTAAGAACTGGGGTTTCTTTAAGAAATCTACAAAACAAATTGAAATTGGGTGGAATAAATAGCCATAATCCTGAAAAGTCTATTATTGTAAATTAGTCAGTTACAGTAGTTAGTTGGTTAGTTAGTTAGTGCTTCTGGAAAACTTTCAAAGCAGATTACAACATTTTAGAGTAAAACAAAATAAAATTACAACAAAACATATAAAATATTTAAATAGCAGCAATAAAAACATACTAATGCTGCAATCCTCTACACAATTTCCAGGGAATAAACTCCACTGAATTCAACAGGGCTTACTTCAGTGCGCAGGATTGCACTGTTAAAATCCCTAAAAACAGAAGGTAACCAAACATTAAAATCTTGTTGAAATAAAAAAAGTTTTTTAATAGACATCTAAAAACTAAATGAGAGAGATGTCTCACACTTTTGGAGCCATCACCAAAAAATCCCTTTCTCTTATACAGACTAATGCCTTTATGCTTAAATAAATATAAATCAAATAAAAGTTACAGAAAATATTAATTTGCATCTGAAACCTAAACCCAGTTCTTGGAAGAAGGTCATAAAGAAATCAACAAAACATGATTGGTTGATTGATTGAAATCATTTGTTATACACACTTTAGTTGTGACGGTCACAGATAAAACCATAGAAGTACAATAACAATCCATTAAACAAACAAATCACAGCAAGTGATTAAAAGAAATATTTATCTCCAAAGTAACATGTTTAAGTTTTGTGTATCAGCCACTGATCTCTTTAGTCATAGCTGGTTGGCAATAGTAAGACTAATATCCAGCTTCTCACCTCAAATTTTTCTAAAGTGGTATGAAAAAAAGTTATGGGAAAACCTATGTTGTTATTTTTAAAACAACATATTAATCAGTATGGGTAGTTTCCCCCGTCCCCAAAAGTGCTGCTCTTGCACCCAGATTTCTTTAATTACTCACACTGCATCGAGGGTTGCCATGTCATCTGGAACTGGCATATGGTGCAGCAACAGAGGGTTCTAACCCACCCCACAATCCCTACTATAAGGCATGGTTCGTGGCATGGGTTAGAAGCCACCCCTGCCATGCCACGTTCAGACAACACAACAACCCACAACATTGCACAGGCAATTAAGCAAATGGTGTACTGGGTCATGGGAAACAATGCATACTGTGTAGTTTCCCCTGCTAAAGTCTTTTGCTGCAACTGAGCCTATACAAAGATGTTAGTAAATTTAGTCGCAACAACATAACACGCCATTCAGCAGATATGGGTAATAGTTCTCATCTTAGTCTTGTGAGCCAGTGCAAGAACAACACTGATGCACTTACATGTGCTTGCACAACACAACTCTGTTGTGTACTTATGAGAGTCAGCATTCGGTGTAATGATAAGAGGAGAGGAGGTAACATATGTAGATTCATTTTTGACCAAATTACATGTTCATTTAGAGCCATGAACATCATTACATCTTGTGACGCAAGGCGAAAATGGTTTTAATAGTAAGTGGGACATCACTTGCCATCACTGATCCTTGAGTTAGGGACAAAAATAATGTGATTCTTAAGGCCCGTCATCAAAGCAAGCCAGTTCTGTTGTTGTTGTTTTCATTGTCGTTTCCTTAAATACATCCATAAATTTACAAAATGTTTAACTGATGGGTTTATTATTTTGTTATGCATGAACATGTCAAAGATGTTGATTTACTAGCTACTGGCCCACATAAGGTTGTCAGTCCAAGAGCTATCATAGGCAAACTTTAATGCTTTTATGACAAGGAAAGCAACTAAGTGTTTCTTTATTGAAGCAAATCTAACAGTTCACAGAGGAAATGTGTATCTGTTCCTTTGAATGATTCAGAGTCGAGTTCCTAAAAACCAGAAGAGACACAATCCTCTACAGGGAAAGGACCCCAGAAAAATATTGCATTTCATCATGCCACTGTTTGTGCACTCTGTTGTGCGAAGGGCCTTATGTTTGAGATACTTTGGCTAAATAAAAACTATATGTTCTAGACACACAAAGGCCTGCTTCTGCTTGAAATGGGTGGGTGTCTTGATAGAATTTATTTGTTGGAAAGGCTTATGGTTTTTTAGGTCTCTGTGGGGTTGTATGGATGACTGCCACATGCTTTTCATACATTCCAAATTTCTGCCATAGCAAATCCCACTAACTACAACCACAGGCTTTTGTTTTCTGCTCGTTCCCCCCCCCCCCCCATGACCCTAAGTAATCTGCATCCGTGCCAGAAGGAGTTAGAAAACACGGAGGATGTGGTGCAAACTAGGCCTACGCTACAGAAATCCACTTTAAGGCCATTGTTCTATCTCATCTCTGCAAACCAGCAGGCAATAATATGCTGCCCCACTGCGTGAAAATCTATGGGGAGCTAAAGATTCCTTTCCGGATCTAGAATCCAAACTTGTCCGATGGTTTTTCACATTCCCAAATGCTCATTCACATTATATATGTGGTTCTAATGGAATGTAATTCTGCAGTGGCATTATAAATCAGAAAGATTTCAATGCAAACAGCAGGAACAAATGCAGGATGCAATTCATCTCGCAGACACCCAGTTGAAATTTTTCCCATTGACTTCAGTAGCGGGTGGATTGTACACAAAGCATGACTTGAAACATATTGGTTGCTTTTATGTGTCGACGACTCTAGTGAAGGGTTCTTATTTGCATCCAAGAGGGGAATTAAAACCCTTTGCTTTTATAGCTATTGGCATCTAAGCTAATTTTTAAAAATACATTATGTCATCTGTGCACACCAAAATCTTTTTTTTTTTTTTTTTGGGCATGGGACATGGTTTTGATGTGCAATTAACTTAATAGATGGTTTCAACCCTAAACAACTTCCACTACATCTTTACGGATCTGAACAAATGTTGATAGGCATATTTCCTGCACACAACAAATTGTGTTTGTTAACAGACTTGTTTGAATATAAATACAGCTAAGTCTTCACACGCAATTCATTAGAAACCTTCCTAGTGTGAGTATGACTAAAATCAACTGCTGTTCTGCAAATGGAGAATCTTTTAACAATCATACAGTTTTTTTCACTGCTCCTGGTTTCAAAGGTTAAAAGCCGCCGACTCCAAATGGTCAAGATTACAGCTAAAGTTTTCTACTGCTGGTCAACAAGATTAATTCAGCCTCAGCAGCATGCACACAGCCCCTACCACTGGTGCCCATTGATGTAGCACTTCCAGATGGAATTATTGCAACAAGTTAAAATTCATGTTTCCAGAAGGGGCAGGTATCACTCTTTCCAGAAACGAGCATTTCCACTTGGGGCAGTACTTCCCGTTGGAAGTACTATGTCGCGGCTGCCAGTGGTAGGGGCCATATGAACACTGCCACTGGGGAGCCCAGCTGGCCGCATGCCACCATCACCAGCATGCCCGGGTTGCCCGTACATAGGATTCTACCCTACGTTCCAAGCCAGTATATCTCTGAATGCCAGGGAAAGACTGTTGTTCATACCATTCTTGTCAGCTTCTCAGAGACGTTAGAGGCCGCAGTTGCAAATAGAAAGCTAAAGTAGATGCCCCTTGGCCTAAAATGTCTCTCCTTTTCTCAACCTGCAGCCTCTCCTGAAGGGCAGATGGACACAGCTGGGAAAAGGAATAGATTGGTTTAGTGTTTTGTCTCTTTGACCCAGCATTCTTTGCTGTCACTGGATTGACTCAGTGTGTGCCTTTTCGGTGGTGGAATACCTAAGATGGTCACGCATAAATGGTCAGAAAAGAGGAAATGTATCACCCAAAAAGAAAAACAAAAGATACTGTTTTGCATAAAGTGTACGTATGCTAATGTAGATGTATAGATGCAAATTTAGAAATAATGATTATAACTTAAATAGAAACACATTACACCTCATCATAGTGACCGGGTTCACATGATCACAGAGGTGGAAATAAGCCACTGTAGCTTATTTTCCCCCTACTCACCCATGCTGGTTGTGTGCATTTAGCAGGGGTTCCTGGCTGTCTGTGTAGCATTTTCAGGGAGCTGGAGGGCTACCGTGGGAAGGAGGGGTGGGGAAGTCCACTTCTGACAGCACAGTTGATCTAGTAAATCTTGAACCGAACTGGGAAGTTACTAGGGACTGGTACCCAAAAAGAAGAGATTGTACCTAGTCTGTACCGAAATATGGATATTTGAATGTGGACAAAAGCTTTGAAAAGTGCTGTTCTGAAGAGCTGGGATCTCCTGCATTGTGATGAGCACAAGAACATAGGCATAGAATAGAATCGTTACTACTTTTCATTAAGCATATTGGTTTGTCACAGACTTTCATCACACTGCAACACGAAGTAGATCTTCACAGAACACTAAGCACTTCTTCAAATTCTATTAAGTAAATAGTTCTTTGGCATTCTTATTATTATCTTTATTTATATCCTGCCTTTTGCCCAATGCCTGGCCTCAAGGCGGCTTTACAAAATTAAAACATATACGGTTAAAAGCTATAAATAAGAGATATACAAAAGTTAAAAATATAATTAAATAGGTTTCAATACTAAAACATTTAAATAAATACATATTAAAATTAAAAGTCTTAACTCATAGATGGGGGGGTCCACATTATTCTCCAAAGGCCTGCTGGAATACAAAAGTTTTTGTGTGCCTCTGGAAACACATCAAGGAGGGAGCCAGTCTAGCTTCCCTGGGAAGGGAGTTCCAGAGTACTGGAGCAAAGGTATTTTACATTTTACATGCAGTCTCTTGAGACTGCAAGAACTTCCAGTAGTAATATCAATGTCTTTGAAGTGCAGGGGGTGGGCTTTTTTTTCTTATTTGCATTTTGGTACTGTTGAGTAGGGACATGCATCATCTTTGATCCACAGAAAGCAAGATTTACTAATCTAAAATTGCAGTAGTGCAAATCCTGCAGGTTTCACAGATAAAATTGTATTAGCTGCTTCTATGCCTGATAAAAAGCATAATGAAATTATGTTGAACTTCTTCATTGAAGTGTGTTGCATTTAGGAGTTTGGAAGATCCTTAAGACCAGAAAGAAAAGAAAGGATTAAGAGATGGTACTTGTATACTTAGTAGTCATACTTCATATGCCTATGGGAAAATGCACATTTCGGCCAGTGTGTTTTTATTTTATGCATTTTTCTATGACTAAATTTGTGTAAAAGTCTGGAAAGTTTTGTTTTTTTTAAACTGCCATGCAAGACCACAGAATCCGTGTGACTCAGGAAATCTGCTACAGAATCCACAAGTCAGTTTTATAGACATCTGAATTCATTTTATTCTGTTGCGGATTTCTCTGATATCCCTAATTGTGACTTGCCTTTTCTTTTGGCCTCCTAATTGTGCCCAGTAAGTAAACAAACATTTTTCATTTATGAAAAATAAAAACAAGCATTTAAATTAAACAGTCAGCTTGTTTAATTTAGGAGGAGGCATGAGTTCTAGAAGCCAAGACCAAATCTAAACATGAAACTAGCTCCCAAATCCAGCTAAAGTTAGTTTCAGCTAAACATTGATTGATTGATTGATTGATTGATTGATTGATTGATTGCATTTATTTTCCACCTTTCTTCCAAGAGTCTAAAGTGGTGTCCATGAACTTCCTCTTTCATTTTCTCCTCACAACAACCCTGTGAGGTAGATTAGGTTGACTATCCCAAAGTCACCCAGTGGATGTCATGGCCAAGTGGGAACTAGAACCCAGGTGTCCTCTAAGTCCCAGGCCAACACCCTGACCACTACATCACACCGGCTTTCAATAGCCACTGAGACGAACAGAACAAGTTGGTCAGTTCCATTGCTTTTAATGGGACATGAAATCCAATCCTGACGAGTTTACTGAGAAGAAAATCCGACTGACATTCAGGTACATTAAGGATTGTATGCGTAGTCATGACTAAAGTATAGCTGCATGAGTGTGCAAAGCCCCAGGGGTCTAAAGGATGCTTAATCCATGTGCCAGTACCTACACCTATAGTGTTCACATGCCAGCAGCAACCTATGGTTTGAATAGATGCTGAGTATAGGACCTGCCCATCAGTTAAAACATGTGCTTTTAAACATGATGCCAGGCCATGTGATATCCGACACAAGTAAATACTTTTTTTTTAGGTGCCTAGCATTTTGCCTAATTTGCGCCCAGGTCTTTCCCATGCTTTCAAATTGTGATGTCTTACCTGCATGGTGGTCATTGTGAGAGAAAATATTGGCAGGCCAGATATGGCCCTGGGGCCTTATGATGCCAACCTCCCATTGATCAGGCTGAGCAAAAATCCAGTCTGTTCTTTTCTTAGTATAGAATTTTATTTTCATATTCTCTTCAGAGGAGAACTCTACAAATGTAAGTAAGTAAGTACATCCACAGTTCTGCCATACCTTTAAAAGTGGTGATACTCCTAATGTAGGGAACAGGAGAATAAGAACTCTCAATGCATATTTTAATTACTAAAGAAAAGCATAAGATGTTCTAGCTATTGGGAGAAGCTACTTTTGTGGCACAAATGCTCTCCTTTGTTGCCCACAAATAAATGAATTCACTGACACAAAGCACAACTGTTGCAAAAATATTAGCATGCAGATGCTCTGGTGTTTTGTTAATGCATTTAATTAAACACAATATCTTAATTGTTCTTTTTCTTCCCCCCTTCCTCCAATGAATGTGTATTATGGCATAGAATCTAGCCAGTGTTAATGAATAAAATTCCTTATATTGTGTTGGTTATTCACAGAATCTTTATGCGGGCATTAATATCTGATTTAGTTCCAATATCAATGTCTTTGCATAACAACATTTCCACAGCATTAGAAGGTATTAACACTTTCTTACAACTTTACATCTCTACAGTCAGCAAAAGAGTCAGCAAGAAAGATGCTGAAGTCAAAAAAGGAGCAGAAATGTTTTCAATAAACCCTACCTTTAGCTTCCAAGGCCCTAATTGGTAGTTGTCGTTGTAAAGAAAAAATAGCTTTTGTCCCACAAAATTGTTCTGAGATTAGAATTGCCAGCTATTTTGGGATAAAGCTTTCTATCTTTAATGGAAGAATGGCAGCCAGAAATTCAAAAGGTGGAGGTCTTGCCCATGCTGAAATTCACTGATGGGATGCTGTGCCTGTTACACAAGTAGGACTACCATCTGAAGTGCTCCAAAATAAGGACCTCAAAAAACCTGATGTATTAGATGCGTTAGAACTTTGTAATGTCTTTTTAAAATTATGAGGCATCTCACAAATAAATGTTCACAAAAAAAGTTCATAAATAAGGAAAAATTCATTGAAATAAATATGGCGCATCTTCTGTCAGCATTTGGCCCCCAAATGAAAAAGATCACCTGAATAGGGAATGAGAAGATCTATATTCAGGTAAAATTTTAAAAATGGGAAATACAGTCAGTTTTTATTATTATGTAAGAAACATTCACATGCTGATTGGATCCATAGTAACGCTTAGTGGAATTCTGTGCATGTTGGAGGAAGGAGGTGAGGAGGCAATCTTAATTATTTCTTCTTCCCCCTGCAAGCCCTTCCGTTCACAGAATATGCTGTCAGGAATACTGAAGGTTGGGAATTCCAGAGCTGGGGAGCTCCTCTTTTTGTATTCCCATTACTGAATACACTCATTGTCATCTTTGGCAAATGTTAGAGCTGTTGTTGAGGTTGTAGAGGTATGGCTGTGCACTCTCTTAAGTTGTCATGAAGTATGCATGTAACTTGTAAGGTTGACAAGGATTAATTGGGAAGTATCCAGGTCGACACCAGTGGGAACATAAATTATGTTGTGCTACCATAAGCAACCTCTAGTGCAAGGCAAATAGCATTTGCTGGCATGTTGCAAACCCCATCACATCAGCTAATGCTATTGACATTGCGCTAATAATACATTGTTAGTACAATGAAATTTACATTAATGATTGTGTTACTTAGATATCGACCATTGTATTTTATAGGGGTTTGCTTGAGGTTTGCAGTCCGAAGGAACCGCTAGGCTAAGCTGGCCCATTATAGGGGTTCTTAATTATTGTAATTTGTGTGTACAAATTTAAAGGCTTGGAACTGGGTCAAGGGAGTTGGCCACAGGTGGATTAATAAGCAAAGAGCTCCTTAACTCAGGAAGAGATGGAGCTTCACAAAGGATCAGTTTCATAGTCTGGAGGTGCTCTTGGATCCAGAACTATCACTTGAGGCACCAGTGGTATATCAGAGATACCCTAGATGCAGTTATCCATGCTCTGATAATCTCTTATCTGGATTACTGCAATGCGTTATACGTGGGGCTGCCTTTGAAAATGGCCCAGAAACTTCAGCTGGTCCGAAACAGGGCAGTGAGATTGTTAATGGGGACTGGCCAACAAGATCACAATATGCCAGTACTTTTCCAGCTGCACTGGCTGCCAGTCCATGTCCAGGCCATTTCAAAGCACTGGTATCAATCCCCTAAATGGCTTCGGAACAGGTTATCTGAAGGATCACCTCCCGTGTGTACCTGCCAGATCCTAAGATCATCTTCAGGAGTCCTTCTCTGTGAGTCCCTGCCAAAGGAAGTGAGGTGAGTGGCTACCAGGAAGAGGGCCTTTTCTGCTGTGGCACCCCAGTTGTGAAATGAACTCTCTAGAGAAGATTGCCTGGCACCTACGTTATATTCTTTTCAGTGCCAGGTGAAATTCTTTTCATTTTACCAGCATTTTAGCCTTCTAGTCGTTTAACTCTGCTGTCTTAAATCTATATTTTAAGTCTCTGCATTGCTGCTAGGTTGTATTCTGGTTGTACTTTTATATTGTTGTTTTAAACTTTCATTTTTGTATATTGTTTTATGCTGTACCCTGTGGGTTTAATTTTTGTGAACCGCCCAGTGAGGTATTAGGGGTATAGAAATGAAATGAATAAATAATGTGCTCCTGACATTAGCTAAAAGCCTGGCTTTGTCAGGGAGAATCCCTCGTGAGGTTAGGTGAATACACTTTGTCTAGGAGTTTTGCTCCAGCTTGAGTCAAATCATATAGGTGTTTGCTTAAGATAAGGACCTGAGCTAAGGTTAGGAACAATGCTCTATAGGGATGGCACAGGCATCCATTTGGGGCTTGAAGCTCAGTGATTTGTTCATGCACCCCGATGCCAATCCATGGATCCCTGCATTTTACTGACCCAGTACTAGGCTGACCATCTGAAAAGGAGGACAGGGCTCATATAACTTTAACAGTTGTAGAGAAAAGGGAATTTCAGCCAGTGTCATTTGTATGCAATTAGTTCCTGGTGAAATTCCCTCTTCATCACAACTGTTAAAGGTGCAGGCACTATACTAGAGTGACCATATACAAAAGAAGGCAGGGCTCTGCAACTTTAACTGTTGTGATGAAGAGGGAATATCACCAGGAACTAATTGCATACAAATGACTCTGGCTGAAATTCCCTTTTCTCTACAACTGTTAAAGTTATATGAGCCCTGTCCTCCTTTTCAGATGGTCAGCCTACCCAGTACACACTGAGCAGGAAAGTGCACAGCTGCCTGCTCCCTTGCCGAACCATCATTATGTGTAACAATGGCAGCTCAGCCTTTTTAGTAAAGGGCCATTTCCACAAATGGCAGCGTAAGGGGGACATTTATGCAATTTTGCAGGTGTTTACATAGGAATTAAGTTATCAAGTTGTCCACTGTGCGAAGGGACTGGTTGAGTAATACTATGGGAGAAAAATGCTTTTAATAATTGAGGCATGGAGAAATATAGTTTTACACAAATATTTTAAGATTTAATTTATTAGTATCAGCGTGAATCTATTAACATGCAATCTGATCTGAATTCCATGCCCAACTGCAAAACCAAATGGCTCAGTTTCAGAAGGCAATTGGCCAATTCTTCGGACTTTCCTGGTTAAGCTGATTAACAAAAATAGATGCTGGTGCTCAAGTTGGTAGATCTTCTATTTACCTTCTATTAATTTGAAAAGAGCAATTAGTAAATCATTTTGCAATGTGTATATTTATTTATTTTTCTTTCAAAAGTTGAATAAAACTTGACAGGATATTTTTTCAAAGCCCATGACTCTGTGGTGGAGTACATGCTTTGCATGCAGAAGGTCCCATGCTCCATCCATGACATTTTCAGTTAAAAGCATCAGGTGACAGGAATTACCTCTGCCTCTGAGACCCTGGAAGGTGCTTCCAATCAGAGTAGACATACTAGGCTGGTTTGACCTGGTACCTTTGTTCCCAATGTAATTTGCCAATTCTGTTTTTCTTTCTCATAGTATGTGTTATTAGCAGAGGCATGAATTAGAGAATGTATGACTTCAGGGTACATCCAGCTGAACTAAACGTGGCTCCCACCTCAGGCCCCCATGTACCTTAAATATATCTATAGTATTTATCCTCCTTTGAGCAATATGGTCAGTTGAGAACAATCACCCGATGATTCGCTCTGTATATCAAGTATGAATTGAGGGTGCGCCAGGTGGTGTTTTTATGGCAGATCCCCAATTTTAGAAATCCCTGCTAATGCAGATTTGCTCAAGACCAGGCTTAATGGGCAGTTCTAAGTGAATGTACATTGCTTGATTTCTCTTCATTTGATTATGAATATGATGACTAACAGCTGAAGGTGTGTGAAGTGATGCAACTGAAATAGTTTATTTTTGAGATGATGACCTGTGAACGATGATCTGAGGTGATTTTCATGCTCTGTGGTGTTTGATCTGCGATGGTTCACTCATCAGCAGTGTATATGTCATTATGTATGAATCCACAAATAGTTTGGATTTTTTTTTTAAAAAAAAATGTTAACTCAATTAAAATGTCCAGGGATTAAGGCAAGTTATAAACTTCAAACTCCCCCTAAGGGGGGAATGTGAGAAGAATCACCATGAAGTCATATTAGAATTATTTTTCCAATGAAAGACATTTTACAATCCCTCTAGAGAGGACCTACAAAAGGACAAGAAGTTGTCTAACACATCAAACTGTCTAGAGAACTTGAGGAGAAGACATTATGGTGCAAAAATATTTGTATAAAATAATTAAAATGACTAATATCAGAGTCTGATGCATTAGAGTAAGCAAAGAGGTGAAACATTGGGTGAAGAACATTATACATATTCATTAGAAAATGTAACTCAGGAATCTATTCACGTTGAAAATCCTGGATAGAAACACTGAAACCTCGTTGTCCTGACTATAAATTGATTAACTGGGGAAGCTTTATGGGCACTTTGGAGTGTTTGGCATTGTTTTGTACAAAAAGCAGCCGTCCCCAACCTGGTGCCCTCCAGATGTGTTGGACCACAAGTCCCATTGGCCATGCTAGCTGAGGATAATGGGAGTTGTAGTCCAACACATCTGGGCTCTAGGTTGGAGAAGGCTGACACAGTATATAAAGAAACACCGTTGTTATTGTTAGAGTATCTAAATAAGCATTATTATTATTATTATTATTATTATTATTATTAGGGCAGATTAGAATCCCAACAAAATGGATCTATTCCATGCATTTATTTCTCACAATCACACCTGGTGTCAGCAAAAATAGTGAGTTAGGATGGGCAGTGACAAAAAGGTATCACAGGAGTTTGCAAAATTACCATGATCTGAAACTTAATAAAGCCATTTACACTAGAGAACACATTTGCTTACCATTAACTAATCTAGATTTTAGATTATGAATCATTAGCAGTTTATTATAACAGATTAAGCAAAAGGGTATTTCACCTTGTTAATACTTCACGAGCGTTTTCTGTACTCCTACTACAGGTTTCAGTAAACACACATACACACACAGCAGCCTGACTGCACCTCGTTCAGGATATATTCATTCTCGTAAAATTAATATATCTGTGTTGGGGCTGGTGGAAGGCAGCTCTGTTACAACTGCACATAATCTATGGACTTTGTGTGAAGCAGCTAACTCCAGGCAAGGGGAAGAAAGCAGCATTGTTCCAGTACTCTGTTTTTCACAGGCCTGTATTCATATCTCATCCTTGTTGTTTGCAGGAGAGGCAGATGTGAACCAGAACAATGGGACCTCCACTAAGAGCACAGCGGTGACAGACTCCAAGGACACAGCAGACCCAAAGAATGCCTGGAAGGAGGCCAACCCAGCTGACACGACTGGTCGCCCCCATTTGGTCCGCCTATTTTCCCGAGATGCCCCAGGGAGAGAAGACAACACCTTCAAAGACCGGCCCTCCGAATCAGATGAGCTACAGACCATTCAGGAAGACAGTGCAGCAGCTCCAGAGAATTCGGATTTGATGGCTTCACAGAAACGCTCCTCTTTCCGGCACGGATCCAAACTTGCAACTGCAAGTACTATAGACCATGCTAGACATGGATCCCCAAGAAGATACAGGGAACCGGGTCTACTTGACTCACTGGGCAGATTCTTTGGAGGTGACAAACATGTTCCCAGGAGGGGCAAGGTGAGCTCAGAGGAAAGCAGAACAGAATAGCTGCAATAAAGTCAAGAATTATAAAAGGAAGGGTGGGAGGAAAAAAATCAAGAGAACTGAATAACCTCCAAAGCGCAAGCATTGGCTTAGCCATCAAGATGGTGTTTATCAATTTCCAATATGGTATTTGGCTGTTATAACCATTTAAAAAAGAATGCACTAGAAAATGTAATTACCAAAAAAAAAAAATCAAATTAATCAGAACTTTGCCCCTAATCTTCTTCCAACTGGATGCTGGGATGTGGCTTTGGTAAAGTTCCATCAGGGAGTATTGTTGTTTACTAGTTGTAAGAAGCACAGTGCATATGGTGGGGAAAAGTTTTTAACTTCTTTTGAAATTCCCTCTCCCCTCCCTCCCCCCTCTAATCAGTGACATTATCCTTGCAATGTTTCTGAAAAGCTGACTTGAGAAGAGTCATAGAAAGACAATTGTTTACAGCAACTCTGCGATAGCTTTATAGACACCGAAGTCAATGCCTACTGGTTTCATGTATGTTTTTGACTCTTATTGCCATTCTGTAATACTGGCTGTGTTGTGAGACTAATGTGAAACATTCTGAAAGCTGGGGATGGCTAGTCAGTCCACATATATTTGTTCCTTTTTCCACAAGAGGAAAAAAAGGTGTGGACTAGATCTGTATTAAATGTATTAAATGATCCTTTCTGACTGATAACATTTTGGAGGCTTAATGTGAGAAACTACTTTTCAGCAATATTTTGGAATGTCAACAGCAAAGTTAGTGCTGATTATATATATATATATATATATATATATATATATATATATGAATGTGTATTCTTTTCCAGATGAGAATTAAGATAAAGGAGGAGGAAGGTATTGAGACTTGAGAAAAGCGACAGTTCTTTTGCCTTCCGTTTTTCTCTTTTAATGTCTGGTATATCACCGCAGTGTTTTCTAAACGATTTAGCCTCTGGCTGTTACATTTTATATTTTTATATGTACCCTTTTCATCTGGCAAATACTTCTGGAGTGTTGAAAACTTTGCAGAGAGAGGTGGGTGGAATATTGGTCAAGGACAGTGGATACTGGTGGCTCCGATGTCAATGGGGTGGTGATGAATCCACTTTGTGTTCCACTCAGAACCAGTCAGAATAGCTCCTGAAAAGTTCTGACTGAAACCCAGAGCAGATTCACTATTTCACTAACATCAGAGCCACCAGCCTTCACTGGTTAATGGTAATGATTCAATCCCTGGCATCACCAAGTGCAGCTAGGAAAATCTCCTATTTGAAACCCTGGACAGCCAATGCCAGTTTCTTATAGACCAAGGATGTGACTTGCTATAAGGCAGCTTTCTATGTTGCCACAAGTAAAGTAATTTTTATCAAGTGTTGATGCACTTCATTTCTTTTACTCACCTTTAGCCAAAGTTCATCCTATGAGAAACGGTGATTTCTCCTTGATTTCTGCCCCCTTTCTTTAGTGAAATGTCTCCTTTTACATGCGCAAGCACTAACTATAGGTTTCTACTTGCAGGTTGTAGCCAAATCCATTTTCCCCGCTTTTGTGTCAGAATCTTTGAATAAAACTTTAAGACATTCCAGTGCAGCTAAGCCTTAAATGTGTTAGCTGTGATCAGACAACATGAGGCGTACCGCACAAGCGAAGAGCTTCTTGGTTGGTGGTAATAACTGTTAGTATCATGGGCTTTTAATTCACATCTAGACTAGGAGGTTGGAGTTCTGTATTCTCTTTTTGAAGATGGTGTTGATTTCTTTACTCTCTAGTCCAGGGCAAGTCGCATATTGTTGGCAGTATTTGGGGGTGGGGGTGTAGCCAAATGTCTGCAAGAATTATCGTCTACATTTCAAGAAAGATTGACTGCATTTCTGAGTGAATCTAAAACTGCATGCTATCATAACAAGCATTGCCCATGCTGGCTGACTCACTCAACTGTGACTTAGGTTTAGATTGAAAGGTTGTGAAGTTACAAAACCAACAGGTATGGCACACCTGTAAAAAGCACACTATCTCTTGTAGATCAAGAGCATGTTGCAATAGGGGGATAAATCTGCACCTACAGTCATGTCCTGTTCTTACAAAGAGTGATTCAAAAGCATTCATTTTAAGCATTGGTGGTAGTGAATTAATTCTGGTTCAGATTGTGGATGTCTCTGTAGTTAGCAATCATAGTGAATTCTGTTTCTCTTTGGGGGTGGATTTGTATATAGGCACTCTGATATAAAATGTCAGTGTTTTGTATTGTTGATTCTTAGTGTACTTTTGCCAATTTTCACTGCCCTTGTTGTTACGTTTCCATTTCCATAACTTATAACCCAGTGCCTCAAGAACACAAATGAAGGTTATTGATGATTCCAAATACTATCTAGCTAAAACAGAACCTTTGCTTTTTCAAAGCTGACTTGCAGATAACCTGGACAAAGTCAGCAACACCTAGTTGTGCCACTCTGCAACAATGCTGCACTCAGAAATAATAATGCTGGTAATGAAAAAAATGTATCCTAGGAATCCATTCCAGGAGACATACAATGCTGGAAGCTAATTCAACAAGTGCCACAAACATTTGTGAATACTAGTTGTTCATGTGTGTATTTCCAGGAAAGTATAATGTTACTAGTGTCTCTCATTTGTCTGGAATGGTGTTTGAGGATTGTTGTTGGTTCATGATTATGTCAAAAGAGTTGGAAAAATAAGTATAAAAGTTTTCTCAATGTATCTAAAAACAAAATAGTAGTAGCAAATTATTGTGTTGCATAGTGAAGCAAAGAAATATGGAAGTGTTTTGAAAGCATCCAGAAAAATAACCAGAGAAATGGAAACTCAGTCCTGCAGAAAACATACTTCATCCTGCACTCAAAGAATATTTTGCTGGAGGTCAGAATTGTAATCAAACAAGCCATACTGCTGGCAATCCTGCCATTGTCTGAATGGGTCTTGCATTTGACCTAAATCAGTCCCGCAGAACTTCTTATCCCATTCGTATGGATAGTACTGTGGAGATGAGGGAATACAATGGCTCATACCACTGCATTACCTCATAGGCATGCAGCTCCACTGGGCTTCTTCCAAATGAATAGGAAATGCTCCCTAGGGTCAAGTGGAAAGATTCCCAGAGCTCCAATGATTGACATAAGAGTGGCTGGGAGGACAGTCAGGGGCACTGTTCCGATCTTCTTTTCCCAAGTGTTACAGTGCTAGTTCATATATCTGATCTGCCCACACCAGTGAGTGTCGGAATGCAGCAAACATAAATGTCCTTTTGTCCAAAGTAAGTGCTGACATTCAGTCAGGGAGCATTATAAATTCCTTGTGGAGGCATATTCTTTTCTGATTAATATCCATGGATGAAAAATACATGTGTGAATAGCATTCTCCTTTGTTTAAGGAGAGGAGGAGGAAGGAAAGCCAGAAGAAGGGGGCTTTTGTTTCTCCCTCCTCCTCATCCCTGCAGGAGGTAGGTTCTCTGTTACCCTGGTATTTTGATACATGAAAAAAGAGTGGGAGAAAAAATAAAATGTATCCGTGCGAATGTATGGATATATTGTCTTTCCTCTGTGGCAGTGAACATGTCACCTGTATTCCCATACACACAAATACCAATTAAGTGTGAATAGGAAATAAAGGCTGCCATCTCAGAGCCTTATAAAATGTAGAAATAACCAAAATATGATACATGGCTTGATGTCAACAAAGTACTTCTCTTGGTAGAAACCAAGTAAGTGCAGTCCCGTGACATAAAAGTGCAATTGATTTTGGAGTACCAATGTTTATTTGGTGTACCAAATAACCTAGGGACAAAATTTGCAGTTCCCAAGGTATGCTCTTCAACATGAGTACACTGAGAGTTGGACATCCAATTTGGCTGTGAGCAAGTAGCTTTGCTGCCTGTCTCCAAAGGACTTTATTGGTTGGCCACGTCCTATTAAATAATTTTAAACCTTTTAAACCTTGTGCCAATCATGGTATTTTGCCACCTATTTAAATAGGTATTCTCCAGAATTAGGTCCTCATTAAGTACACATAATGCAACTAGGATACATGATGGCACAACATGTACATCTTGTTCAATGCCTATTCAAGAACTAGACCAGCCTTCAGATGTTTTGACCATCCCTCACCATTGGCTATGCAGCCAATGGTGCTGCTGGGAGTTTTAGGCCAAAACATCTGGAGGGCCACAGGTTGCCCACCCCTGGTCTAGGTAGTGCTAGCTGCTTTGGTCTGTTCCATCATTCAACCGAGATTGTTTTTATTTATGGGGATGGAGAGTGACAGTAATAAATTTTCATTTCTTTACGTCAGGATTGTTGCTTATTGATATTTCCTTATTGAAATATTAACTAGCCATAGATAATTATTGTATCAGTTTAACCCTTGACCTAACGTACATGATGTTCCTAAACATTTCCACTGCTACAGCTGTGTATTGTGTTGGTGTCATACCTCTGCAAAATTGGCATAACATTCTTGTGTTTCACAGAAGTTTAGTAAAGCCGATTGTGCCCCATCCTAAGCCAATTCAGAGCCTGTGGTGGACTGAACCAAGCACACTCTGAGAGCATAGTGTGACTTTGCACAGTGCTCTTGAATGCTCATAGTTTTACCAGCTATTGTTGTGCCTCCACCAAAGGATGTTTCTTAAATTCCCCCCATTCACAATTATTCCTCCTATGCCTATTCTCAAGATAAGGCTTTGCTCTAACTCGAGATCTTTCTGCCCTTTCTCCTTCTCTCCAGAGCATTTTCCAATTTATCTTCTCTTTCATACAGGAAAGGGGGTGGGAGGAGATTAACAACACAATCCTGTGCATATCTACTCAGAAATAAAACTCCATTGAGTTCAATGGTCCTTACTCTGAGGTAAGTGTGTATAGGATTTGTAGGTTATGCTACAATCCTATACACAAAAAAAGCATGCATAAGGTTATGCTATACAGCTTTTAACAAGATGTGGGACAAACAGCCCAAAGCATATGTCAATTTTGGATTAATACTCTGAATAAGTGATGTTGAAGCCTTCAGATGGGGCTGCAACTCAACTGATGGATGCATTTTGATGATGGAGAGATGTAAAGCATCAGACACCATAAAAATGGGAGTAAGGAATTCAGCAAAACAAGAAAGAAAAAAGGGAATGCCAAGTACAGTTGTGTAGAAATCCTGGTCCAGATAGGGATTTTTTTATATTATTCTGCAACAATGTTCTTTAAAGTGTGGATGGCACCTGTGACTTTAGCACCTTTTATAAACATAGCACCTATCCATGGGGCCCTATCATTGTGTAGGTCCATGAAATGCCAGTGTCCAAATAGGCAAACTTATTTCAAGTTCTTTACATTATGACTTAGGAGCCACATTTTATAAAGTCACTGGAATTTGGGGGACGTTTTGTGAACCAAGAGGAACATTTTCTGCTTCTAACTGCTGCATCTAAGGACATCAAGCGATGTCCTTCAAGCTCAAGCTTATAAAACTGGATGAAATAGTTGATCATTATGGGAAAAGATAAGATAATATACAATGTTTACTCAGTAAAAATTTGAGCAGGAATATTGCAATGGATCAAAAAAGCAGTGGTTTTAAAAATATATAAATCTTAAATTCTTAACATGAATGAAACATTTGTGAATAATATATTCAATTGATCGTATCTGGACATATTAAACCAAAGTATGAATGAGCCTTTTGCTTTCACACTCTGCTCCTTCGCTCTTCCCTTCAGAACACACTGTTAATAAACTAGGATGTTCCTAATTAACCATAATTTAACTGGGAAACAATGCTCTTCCCTTGGAGTGAGTTGTGATTAAACCAAGAAGTCTCTAACCAGTTATTCATTCCATCTGAACCGAGAAACTATGTTGTAGCTTTGAAAAAAATGAGCATCTTATACCACAGTTTGAATTTGGTTTAAGAGCCGGGCTGAAGCTTATAATCATAGTTTCCTGGCTTGGATGAAATTGGAAACCATTGTTAATTGTAGATGTCTTAGTTCAATCACAGCTGGCTCAAAGAGAGGACCTTTTGCTTGTGCATATCTTGAATAATATGCTGAGATATGGTCATCAAACTGGGCCACATGGATATGAAATGTTTTGCATATGAAATATTTTGGGGAGATTAATCACGTTAATACTAGCTCATAGTTTGCACACGTAATTACGAGTCTTTAAAGGTGTATATCGTGAGCTGAATAAAATTATGTACCATGACTTCTTCTTTCAAGTCTTTGATGTGTCTAGGAAAATCTTGTCATATCTACTGTTTTTGTACAACTGATGTATAAATTATAGAATTGTAAAATATATCATTGATCGTACTAGCTTTCTGGAGTCTGTAAGATAACATGATTTTGTTTCAATATTTGACCTTTGTCTACGCTTGAGCATTGATAATGCATTTATTAAATAGCTTTCTCACTGCAAACTGGTGTACTAATTATTTATGTTTAATACATTAACATTTTAACCTAAATATAACATGTTGTGTATTGTACTTTGCTGATAAGGAACATTAAATAGAGAGCAATGAAACAGTTTTAATAAGAGAAAAGCAGGAAGCTGAATACCGTTGCTGGACATCTTTGGTTTACATAGTATTTACATAAGTCAATTATTAAAGTATCGCTATTAGAGAAAGGAGAAATGATTCAGAATGCTACAGAATACAATCATCTGAAATAATGGGATTGCTATTGATAGGGCTCGCATCATACTCAGTTTTCCAATAGTAATCCACTTCCTTATTGTAGCCATTGGGCAAATTCCCTAACTAGATTTATTATCATGTCAGCCCAACTGAAATAAATAGGACTATGTGGATCTGAGTGGGCTTGGTGTTACTGTTTTAAATACATTGGGTGGAATCAAAGAGGAAGAGAAAAGAGGTTGCCTCATCCTCTTTTGGCTATGGCCCCACACACTATTGACTGACTCCACCCTCTGCCAGCACATGGCCCCTGTCATATTAGCCCTAAAGGAATGTGGCCCTCAAAAGGAAAAAAAAAGTTTCCACCCTGCTCTATGCTATGGATGATGTCCACCCAAAATTTCAATTTCAGTGGGAGAGTTAAGGACCTGCCTATTTTCCCCACTTATACTGCAATCCTATGCACACTTTCCTGAGTGTGAGTCCTGTTGAACTCAGTGGGACTTATTTTCGAATAACTTGTGTATAGGATTGCACTGCAAGTGAAGTGGTTGGATCATGCCACAAAATACAATAACAAGCATGCGAATTAAGCCTTGGTCTGCAGATGCTCTCTGGTTATCTACAAAGATGTTCCCTGGGAGAAAGGTATGATGCAAGTGAAAATCAGCTTTCTGTGAACAATGTGTGATTCCACAGTGATTCCTTTTTAAGTTGCCAGTTGGGCATCTATATGCTTTGTAACATGAGGGAAGAAAATGTAGATGATGGTGGAACTAATACCTGAGAAGTATTAAGTACACTCTGCAGAAGGAAAATTCACCACTAAGGGCCTAATTTTGTTTGCTCATAACAGGTAGTTGCTCTGTTACCTCAAACAAAATGACAAAAATAGATAATGTGATCGCTTATTCAGTTTAAAAGGGAAGCTATGTCATTAATAGAATATGTAATTCAGGCTTCACTGCACTAAGTCCAGGCACATTTGCTATTGGGTCTCCTTTGACCTCTGATTGTATTGTCATAAACAAACTATTGCAGTGTTAAATAAATGTACAATACTAAAGGTGCTCTTACATCAAATGGGATTAAGATGGATTTGAATTAATGTTCTTAGAAAAGCACTGAAGGATGCACTTTTGATTTCCATATCTGGGGCATGGTAATAGAGGCTATGTCAATACATTACAGGTGAAATTTTAACCTATAAAGAACCACTTAATAGTACAACTGCTGTTAATCTTTAAACTACATGTCGCCGACTTTTACTCAGCACTAGCCTGAATTCTACTTCTTGATGCCTAAAGCTGAAACTTCATTTTAAAAGGGTCTAAAGTCAACATTTATGCAATTACCCAGAAGACAAACAAAATGAATCTTGGCTGTCTAAAACACAGCATGGCCTTCCCAGTGTTAATGGTAATTTCAGATAATAGTAATTTAAAGAGTTGAACTTTGATTTGTTAAAAACAAAATCAAGTATTTAATTAATTTATAGAATTCACTGCCACTAGACATGGTCATAACCCCTAGGTTAAAAGGGGATTAGCCAATTTGTGGAGTATAAATCTATCAATGGCTACTAATGGCTAATAATCATGATAATTATATAGAACATCAAGGTTCAGAGGCTGTATATCTCTGAATACAAGTTTATTGGGGGTGGAGTCTGTTGATTATGTGCCCATTTGTGGGTTTTCAGTAACCACTGTAAAAAAAAAAAGGATGATGCATCACATGGTCCCTTGGTCTGATACAGAAAGGCTGTTTGTATGTAATTATGTAGCTGGTGTTTTTGAGATATCCTGAATCAGTAATCCCAGTAATTTCCAAGTGCAGAGACAATCCAAGCATTGAAAAGCCTATTTAATCAGTATAGTTCATTAAATAGCCACTAGATACTTAATATGTAACATTTAGATTGTGAAAAATGCTTCACATACATGATCACATTGCATTTATGTATTCCATGTATATATACATTCCTAACTTAATAGTGAATGTTTCCGCCCTGCTTCCAAACACAGTGCTTGATTAGGCCCCTTCCTCCTTCTCCAACAAACAACTGATGTGGGATTTCACTTGGGTCTATTTAAAAATAAAAGGGGGGGCTTCACACATGCACTCCCATCTGAACTATGCTCACTGTGTTGAATCAGTAAACCTTAGAACAAAATACCTGTAAATAACCTGGCTGGTGCAAAGAGATGGGAGAAGAAATGGGGGTGAGGGGGTGGCAGCTGACAAGCACAGGAAATAGAGTTATTGTTATATATCCTATAATATTACCAACTGTATAAGTAAGGAGGGATTGGAAGGGAAGGAGATTCTCTTACAATGAAAACTTATGAAATTGTGACTTTTCAGTTAAAAGAAGAACAATACTATAAAGTAAATCAGTATTATGCCCATGTGAACATCAGAGGCTGAGAATCTTTGAGGTGAGCTATAGCTAACATGTCATTCCAACTTTGAACCACTGATTCTGGGATAGGCATTATGTTCTAACCACATCAAGGCCACATGTCCATGGGGAGATGTGTTAATGCAGTAATTTTCCACATTATCTACCTATTCCATAGGCAGAAATTCGTTACTGAAGCGCATTCCTGAAAAATCACTACTAAAATAGATAATGGTTTGTTGGGTTTTTACTAAAGTATTTGACTTACTGGGTCATTCATTTTCACGTACCCCACACATGCAATAGAAGTCAATGGGAGTTTTAAAGCCTAATTTTCATGAACCTTTTGATCCCCCCCCCTTAACTGTTCAGGGCTGTGGTCTTTAGCTCATTAACCCACTTTCAAAAGTGATTCTTCACATTGCCATCCTATGCATGTCTACTCAGAAGCAAATTGCATTCACTTCAGCGGAACTTACTCCCATGTATTTGTGTATAGGATTGCTAAAGAATTTGGGCTTTCACCTTCTTATATCACATTGATAACTTCCTGAAGGGAATATCCAGGATTAAAAGCTCTTGTGAAAGCAGCTTCACACAATGCACATTTGCTATTCGACTATTGCCACTTATGCTTGGATGTGTAAATGCATGTGTGCTTCACCTAACAAACACCTTCAAATCAACAGTTCCTTTTTTCTTTCTGAAGCTTGAAAGCAACATCCCCAATCAACAAAAATATGGCACATAAGTACATGGGGACAGAATAGATTCAACTAGTCCAGTAGCCCATGTGCAGAAACATGCTGCATGTATACTGTTACAGCTGGGCATCTTCACCCAAGTGACAGAGAGTACAGGCCATTATTATACTGACCATTTGGAGGGAGAAGAGATGCACAATCTGGCAAGAGATGCCTCAGAGTTTATAAATATAGCATGTGGTCAGGAAGAGGATCCTAACTAATTAACAATGACCCAACGCCTTTTCAGTATTGCAAATATTGTCCCTAAAGTCTTTTGCAAGCAGTATATACCAGCCTTCCCTAAGCTGGTGGTCTCCAGGTGAGTTGGACTGCAATTCTTAAAATTCCTCCAAGCCAGCATGGCCATTGGTACCCAGTTGGGGAAAACTGGTATATGAATCCAAGACAGAAGCATAAGCAGCCCACATGTAGATTATCACATTTTATGACTGCATGTATCTGCCAGTTACATTTGTTAATAAGTGTGGCCTAGAAAAAGAAAACCTGTCAAATTGCCTGCTCTGTAAGGTGCACATTTAAAAAACAAACTAGGAAATGCCATCTGCTGGTTGGAAAGCCATCAACAATGCACAAAGGCGAAAGAAGTACATACACAAACGGTTTCAGTTTTGAATGTTAATTGAACTGCGATGAGTCATAGGCTCAAGCACCCACATCCCTGGAAGTAAGCCCAATTGAACATAGTAGGACTTACATCTGAGTAAACATACAAAGGATCATACCGTAAGATTGCTATATGTTGTTAGAGTAAGAGGGATATATCTATATCTCATGTATACATTTATTCAAGAGCATTTGATATCCTCCAGAAACGTACACACAGATTAATCCATGCTTACACTCCCTGACCAACAGAAAGCAGCTGAAATCCTGCAGTCAAAAGTGCCAAATACTATTATGCTACAGAGATTCAACCATGTACTCAAGAGGTTTATTGTTGTTTGCTTGCTTTTAATATAGGGAATATTATCTTTTAGCTTTCTACAAATGTAGCTTCTCCTAACAGGATATCTCGCTTTCTATCAGTGCTATTTTCCTTCACTTTTAGTGGATCACAGAAGTAGGTGCTGTTGTTGTTTACCTCTTATTAATTCTAAATCCAGGACATGACATGAACACAGACAATAAGACACAGGAAACGACAGTAAAGCATTTTAGAAGGGGGAAATGTGTAATTCTCTATTGCATCATTCCCCAGCCTGGTGCCCTCCAGATGTACTAAATGGCAACTCTCAACATTCCCAGCATGGCCACTGAACAGTGCCAATAGGACTTGTAGTCCAGAATTGTAGTCCAGAACTTGTGGAGGGTACCAGGCTGAGGTTATGAATAAACATTCACTTTTAATGACCAGATTTAATAGCTGCTCCCTCTATGATCTCTTCTTGGAGCACAATTGATCTAACACTGATCTTCTGCGAACCATTCTCATTTCAATAGTGGGACAAAAGCAATGCTGCATACAATCGTAATTTTGATTAGTTATTGATTTTAAAAGCAGTTTGCACTTAGGAACACCAGATGAAACAGCTTCTGTATCTTTAATAGTTGTGTAGAAGAGTGGACTTTGGTGGGCGCAGTTTGTACGCTGGGCTATAAAAAACTGCACAAAGTCCCCAATGACCTTGCCATAAACTGAGGCTATGTTTGTTCTTTGAAATGAATGCACATCAGAAGTGTTATGTAGATCCTCTATGTTTAATGAAAGACTGTACTTCAGACTTGCAGAGTAGAGGTAAGTGTTGGCAAGGTTAAGGAGAGGCTGGGGGCATATAAGTGTTTTACAGGAGCAAGCCATGCCATTGAATTTGAGCAGGGTCAAGTTGCCTTTTGAAATATAGTCAAACTTTATTTGTGGCCTGCCTACTTGACACGGAAGCCACCTTTCACACATGTGCCCTACAGAAACAACTGCAGACTTCTGAAGTCAGTGTCCTTTCAGCAGGGCAAGAACAACCTATCTTTGTATCGTGAACGTACTCTTCAGTTCTCAGTGGAAATTCATTGATAGGCCTCTGGTTCTACAAGTAAGAAGGAAAGAAGGAAAAAACAAAAAACAAAAACAAAGCTTTGGGGGCACTTATTTTCTTCCCCAGCCTGGTAGTTCCTTCATTCAGCTTGATAAGTGGCTTTTTATAATAGCTCTTGAATTTGAAGTCACCTCACTATTCAGTGCCTCTCATCTACTAGCTTTCATCCATCTTAGCTTGCATGGTTTGGTTACCTTGGTGATTCTAGTTGCTTAGCTACAAGAACTAGGGGACTGGGGATGACCCGATCTCAGATGTATTTCTGCAGAAATTGCATTTGAAGGGATTTCGGGGTGGCCAAAGCTTCCCTGACACAGACACAATAGTTGGCTGATTATATGGAAAGGAGGACAGGTATCCTGTATCTTTAGCAGTTGCATAGAAAAGGGAATTTCAGCAGGTGTCATTTATATTTTTGCAGAACCTGGTGAACTTCCCTCTTCATCATAACAGTTAAAGCTGCAGGAGCTATACTAGAGTGACCAGATACAAAATAATAATAATAATAATAATAATAATAATAATAATAAATAATATTAATAATAATAAATTTATTTCTTACCCGCCTCTCCATCTGGATCGAGGCGGGGAACAACAACATGATAAAATACATAAAACTGATTAAAACATAACACATATTATTAAAATTGCATTAAAACATCCTAAAACATCCTAAAAACATCCTTAAAACATTCTAAAATTCCACTGGATATGCCTGCTGGAAGAGAACAGTCTTTATAGCTTTCTTAAATTCTAAAAGACTGTTAAGTTGACGAGTCTCCTCCGGCAGGGCTCCTGCAACTTTAACTGTTGTGATGAAGAGGGAGTTTCATCAGGTGCTGCATGCATACAAATGACACCTGCTGAAATTCCCTTTTCTATGCAACTGTTAAAGATACAGGAGCTCTGTCCTCCTTTTCATATGGTCACCCTACACAATAGATAAGCATCCCACTTTCATTTTGTAAATAAATAAAAAAAACAATAAAATTGAGTGGTCAGTGTTTCAACTGTATCAGTATTAACAATGCGTCCATGGGCTACTGCCAGCCCATGAACACAGGAACATCCCTCTGCTGCAGGAGAGGCTCTGGTCTCCCCACAGCACCAGCACAGTTTCCATTATCCACCAATGGAGATGCTTAGTTCCAAGGCCAGAAAAATCCTGCAAACAACAAAACCCCAGATTAGCTAATTTTTCATCAGTGATGAGGATAAAGCTTTTAAAAATTCAACAAATCCATATGCGCTGCTGAGAAAGGAACACAAGAACACATCCCTCTAATTGGATCTTTAACTACAGGAGTCCCAGATTTTTAAAACCAAGAAGAAGGTGACTCTCCAGGGTTAATTCTGATTTGGGTATTCATTAGCCATTGACAGGCAGTTGGAGAAAGTAGTTTACTATCTGCAAAACAGAGGAAAGGTTCAGCCATACCTTTACCATATCTCAAGCCATCTTTCTTTCATGGATAGCTCTCCGTAACAAATGTATAAGCATAAACCTTTCCCTATTTTTTTTTTTTTTAGTAATTTCTAGTAATAATGTCGTGGATCTGCCTTCCATAAGGGAACAAAGTTCACTTGTGGAAAGTCCTTTCATTTAATTTTTGAGAATTTCCCCTCCCCTCACACATCACAACTCCCCCCATTCAACAATGTAACATTTCAGTCCCTGACTCTTTGTGTAACATCTCTGGAGGCTGGAGGGGCTGCCATGGGAGGGAGCAGAGAAGTCCACTTCCATTAGTGCAGTTGATCCAGTGTAAATCTGGATACAATCCAGGGTGCTTAAATAATAACACATTTCATTGGGTGCTTTCCAGTAGCTGGTGGTTTTGTAAATATTTCGACATCCCACAATATTTCCAAAATAATCTACTTCGCTATCATCTGAGCTGCTATTGTGTGTGAGACAACGTTAGACTACATGAACTTTCCGCCCTGATCCAGTGAGGTTCTTTCTTACATAACATACAAAATTACTGGCTAGGGTTGTTTTGATATATGGATTTGACTGTGTAAAACACTCCCTGTTTAAAATGCCAGGTTTAATAAAAAGCTGTGATGATGATAAGAACTAATCAGACTCTTTTGTATCCTGTTTGGGGGAAAACTTATTCAGGAAAAAGAATATTTGAAAGAACAATATTTAGCAAATCCATTTCTCTTCTTTCATAAGTTGAGTCCCACTGGGAGCAGGGTGTTAGCAGTAGGAAACATCCGTGCTGGAGGGGTGTGCGAAGAGTAACTGGATTGTGACCATAGCTAGCTAAAATATAGGACTGAAATGGTTGGAACATTTCAATAAAGCAGCCATGAATGCGTAGAGTCCATGCACAACCATCATCATCGCTTTGGTATAAATAAAAAGAATTACATTTCAGACCCAGATGATTGTATTTGAATAATTCTGAAACTTCACACTGGTCAAACTTCACACTGTTGCCACTTGGCAACAGGACACAGTTCTTTAAAAAAATAGTATTTGATTTCTCTGTCCCAAATGCTTATCATTGGCAACTTTTAAAGCATGTGGCAAACTATGGAAAAATTAAAATGTATAACTTCACATAGTTGGTCAGTCCAAATTACATTGCTTATGGCTAAAGGCTTTTCATGCAGACAAGAGGTGGACAACTGCTGGAGATTGGGGGCTGCACAGCTTTCCACGTCCAAATTTGCTGCCACCTCCACTGACACAAACTTGATAATGGGGGGGGGGGGGGGGGAGCTAGTAGGGCTGCGAAAATGGCCCTGGGGCTGCATGTGTCTTGCCCACACAATATAGACCAAAGTATCAACCTCAACCCTCAACCAACACAGGAAGAAAAATACAGTTGCTAGATGAGATCTCAAAGGACTTTGCAGTCTTTTAACATAGCCTTGTGAAATATGCCCTATCCTCCCAAGAAGCCATTGAGTGATATAATGGGAAGCAACTCATTAAAAACAATTCACAACAGAAGCGAGAATAAAATATTCAGAAACTATACTCCACATTTGCTTTTGAATACTTTGGAACAGAAGGTAAGTGCATATTTTGCTGTTAATGACAAAGAGAGAGGAGAGCATAATATTGATATTCCAAAATGCATATCCTTTCATATATTAAATGTAGTTCTCATTAAACCTTATTTTACCTAGTATCTCAGGAATGCATCTCAGAGTACTTTTGACAGTCATGAGAGCACTGTCAGGACCTCCATTGGTGTAGGACGTTGGGAGCTTTCAAGTTACACAGAATTCAACATCAGGCGGCATGGAAAAGTAGCTCAGTTGCAGGTATTTAAGGGCCAAATTGGTTACAAATGCAAACTTCAAGGGGTGTAAGCCAAAGAATGTTCAGCACACGTTAACCCTGTCTAACCATTGTGCTCTTAGTCACTTTTAGAGATAGGATGTTTTTTCAAGAGAGCACAATATCAAATCTCTCATCTACCATACAATAAAGCAAATACAATTCTTCATCATCATCATGTATATATGCTAACAGTGGTCTCAACTCTGCAAGTGTTGGCCCTATGTAGATGGTGCCATTTATGCACAAGAGAGAGGTATCTGCAGGCTTGGGGGAACCCTGAGGTTTGCAGAAGTATAAATAGGGGGAAAACTGTGTGTGTGGGGGGGGGGGGGGAGAATGGGAAGAACAACTCAAAAGCCCAAGGAAAACTGAGCATGGGCAGTGGCCATGGAATACTGACTCACAGCTGGAGGGAGGGGAAGGAAATGAAGTCTCTTGGAGGAGACCATGGCCCTGCCTTGATGGCATGGAGTTGTCGCAAGTTTTTAGGAAAACCCGCACTTTCTCTGCTGTTAGTTGGCAGTAGCTAATCCCAATGCAGAGGGAAGGCATGGGATGGTGACCAACCAGGGGTTGCCATCCGCCCGGGAACACCTCTGGAGCGAGGATAGACAGCTGATATGCGGTACTCGCCTCACTCCAGTGAAAAAGTCAGGGTAAGACCTGGACTATTTTAATTCGCAGGTTTGCGGGAAAACCTCATGATGGCTGTGAGGTGGCTGCTGTGTTGTATAACTGATGCAGCGCCACTGCACAGCCACTGTGGGGCTTTCAAAGTGTATACAGAGTCTCTTGAAGGAGACCATGTCTGACCCACAGGAGTCATGAACAGGGTACTCCACACTGGAACATGTTGTGGTAGGTCCCACTGGTTCCCACTATTTCCAATATTCAGGCATGGGTGCTGTTGCTTATGTAGCCAAAATGGCACCAACCACAGGAAAGGTCTATCAGTAGGCTCCAGGAAACCACCAGGTTTCCAGAAGTACAAAAACAGAAGTAGAAAAAAGGTTGGAAGCCCTCCCCCCAAAACAACCTGATGATGACTGAACATGTTCAATGGACCACGTGTTACATTACGGAAGTGGATACATTACACTTGCACAAGAGGAGGAGGTTCCCTTTCCCTCCTACAGTCCCAACACAATCCTCAAATCTGCTGTGAAGGGTCCCCACACCTAGGATGCTGCAGCAAATTGAATCAACCAGTTGTGTCACTTCCACTGATTGTATCAATGGCCACGAAAGGTTAATTTTTGGCAGTAGGGGGATGGAAAACCAGACTGAGTGGGTGGGGGAAGGGAATCAGTGGAGGTTGGTAGCTCCAATGTCAGTGGGCCGGTGAATCCACTCCAGGTTGGATTGCTCCTTTACAGTTCTGACTGTGGTTCCCACTGACATCAGAACTAGCAGCCTTTTCTATATTACAAGGTCCCATGGCACCCAAAGTCAGTGGATATAGAAATATGGTTTTGCTTCCTAACTGAACATGTTTCATGCATCTTGCTGAACTTTTTGCTAACTCATTTTGTGGGGGAACTAACTAAGGCCATTTGACAAAACAGCTAACACAATTTCTGTTCAGACATATCTGTGACAAAGAATACTCAGCGCTACTTGGTTAACATCAACCTTGGTATGTAACGTCATATTTTATTTTATTTTTAAAATATACGTTTTAAACACTAACGCCTAAAGAAGATTTCTCTGTAACTTGAAAGCATCCAGACCTGTAGTATTACTTAGTCCAATAAAAGGTACTGCTTTGTTTGCTCTTTGTTTTTGTTCTGTTGCTCCAACGCTGCTACTAAGACTCTTGTTGGATACAGATGATCATTTACCAGAAGCTGACAACTTGTCAAGACAATATGCAGGGAGATTGTCTTAATGGCATCTGGTCACATTTTTATAATATATCTTATGATATGTAGTTCAACACTACGGTGGCCTGTTCCTCATATGGTTGCAAGAGCCGAGTTTACAAGACATGCTAAATGGTGGGTTTACAAGACACGCTAAATATCCAGTGACCTCAGTTGTATCTGCCCTTGGTTCAGAGGGACACAGGGTAACCCATGGGTGAGCAATTTATGCCCCCCCACATGTTTTGACCTACATCTCCCATCAGCACCAGACAGCATAAGCCACTGGTATTCTAAAATATCTGGAGGGCCACAAGTTGCCCACAACTGGAATAGGCTAATCTCACACAAACATTTCCACTTCAAATGCATATGAGCGATTGACCAACTGGCAATCATAACCACCAAAGACCTCGGTTCAATCTCTCCCCTTTATTTAACACACAGGGAACACTGCTCAGTGGCAGTGCTCGATCTGTAGGCAGAAGGGCCCAGGTTCCTAACACTTCTACCCAAAAGGACCCAGAAAGACCTCTGCCTGTACCCCCTAAAGGGCCACTGCCAGTCAGAATACACAGGACTGCACTAGATGGATCTGTGGTCTGACTCAACTTCATAAGTTCGTGTGAATGAATAGCAGAATTCCAATGCATATCTTTAAAGGTAATGCACAAGTTGAGGAGTGGAGTCCTCAGAGTGGGAGTGGTGATAACAAGAGAAATGCTCATTCGCAAGGAAGCTGCTAGTCTCTGTAAATGTACGCTGCTGTATCATTGTGGAATTAAATTTGTAAAAGAGAACAGAGGAAGTTCCTTATCTTTAAAAGAAAATGAGATAAGTTCATAAAGAATAAGTCATGTACTGGCTCTTTTAGTCATGACAGCTAAAAGGAACCAGGACAGGACAATGTATCTCCGAGTTTCTGAGAAATATGTAACTAGTCAAGCGGGCTGTTGCCTTCATGCCCGGCTTCTGAGCTACTTGGACACCAGTGTTGGCAGAGGATGTTGGACTGGATGGAACTTAAGTTCTTCTGTATCCAGTGTCCGTTTCCATCCCCTTCACCTCTTCTTTAAGAATCATATGAGTGATACAGAATTTCTTTCAAAAGGAGAGCATGGATTCCTTTCAAGCTGCATGCTGATCTATAAATATAACCTATCCTATCTTTCAGGACTATTATCACGCTGCCAGAGCTAGCCATGTAAGTTCCCTTCCTCATCCAAGGTCTCAGCATGGACGGTATGGACGGTATGTGGATGAGAACCCCGTAGTGCACTTCTTCAGGAACATCGTAAGTTTCCCTTCCAACTTAGTCTTTTTTGAATGAAAGGAAAGCCCCTTTAAAAGAATAAATCACAAATAGTTAGCCAGGGCCCCAGGGTAAATGATAAAAGGTTGGGTGTGTCTTTATTTTTGATAGCCAATACTGGAAAAAGCCATTTCCCTGTTCTGCAGTGCCAAAGCATTCCGATAGTCGCAAATCTCCTGCACATGGATCCTGCCACATTTCCTTCAGTAGAGGGATCAGTTCTATGAACTCAATGGTAGGGTGATCAGATAAAATCCAGGTCAGGGCTCATGTAACTTTCACAGTTGTAGAGAAAAGGGAATTTCAGCCAGTGTCATTTGTATGCAATTAGTTCCTGGTGATATTCCCTCTTCATCACAACCGTTAAAGTTGCAGGGGCCCTGCCTTCTTTTGTATCTGGTCACTCTAATATAGTGCCTGAACCTTTAACTCTGGTGATGAAGAGGGAATATCACCAGGAACTAATTGCATACAAATGACACTGGCTGAAATTCCCTTTTCTCTACAACTGTTAAAGTTACAGGAGTCCTGACCTGGATTTTATCTGGTCACCCTACGCACTAATAACTGTTGGGGCAAAATCCACATTCTATAAACTGCTTTTATAGTGTTATTTCCTGCTTTTATTCCACATTATCCAACATACTGTGACAAATGTTATTGCTTGTCCTACACAAGAGACAAATGCATAAGAGAGATAAAACATTACCATGATGGGATCATATAGCTACTGTGAGGTTATCCTCGACCACTTGCTACTGCTGCTCCTGTCTCGCCTTTACTATTTAGACCCCACAGCACCACAGCCCAGCCACCTGGCCTCCAGATAACTTCTTTATACCACTGCCACCAGTACCTTCTCAGGTACACCCACAGACAACACCAGAAGATGGAATTAACAAGAATTTATTAATAAGAAATTGTGTGTAAACAAGCTTAATGGGTAATTCAGTTCAATTGTGTAGCAGTTACAAGGTTTCAATGCTTAATGGCTTCTGTCAGAACTCTTATACTTTAACAAACTGTTCTTTATTTAATCTACGCTCTCAAATTTTATCTCAGTCTCTCAATTCTCTCAAATCTCTTTCAACATCTCTCTCAAAAAATCCCCCTCAAATATCCCCCCCCAATCAAACTTGTTAGCTCTCTCTGTCAGACACACATATACACTCCACTCACTCTCTAGCTCCTCCCTCACTAGAACACTTTGGAAAACTGTCATTTCTTCTTCTTTCCCACCCGGGAGTGTTGGTGTCACTGATCTCGTCCCTGCCACATCTGGAAAGTCCTTCTGCAATCATGTGATCTTTGCCTTTCATGTACTAGTACTCTACCTGGAACTCCTGTACTATCCATGACCACTTCTGCAGCATGGTGTTGTGGTTGCGCATGGTCTCCAGCCTGATCAATGCTTGGTGATTAGTCATCACAATGCACTTCTGTCCCCAAACGTAGGGCCTTAACTTGTTTAACGGTCACACGATTGCAAGGCACTCCTTTTGAACTGTCGAGTAGTTCTTCTCATGGTGAGTCAGCTTCCTGATTGGGAAGGCGATGGGATGTTTGAGCCTATCCCTCTCTTGAAGTAATGCTGCTCCCAGCCCAAACTCCGTAGCAATTAGGGGTGTGCACGGACCCCCCGGATCGGATCGGGACCCGGATCGGGACCTCCAATTTTGTCCCGGACCGGTTCGGACAAAATCGGAGGCCCCCCGGACCGGATCGAGTCCGATCCCGATCCAAAAATCGGAAATTTTTGGATCGGCCGCCATTTTTTTCCCCATAGACTTGCATTGCAATGCAAGTCTATGAGGAAAAAATGGCGGCGGGTGGGTAAGGGGGGGCCTAACTCCCTCCCCCCCCCCGGGGCCGTCCGCTGTGGACGGCCCCGGCAGGTAAACCCCCTCCCCCGCGCTCCCTACCCCCCCTGGGGCCGCCTGCTTCCATCCGCTGGCGCCCGCGGGCGCCAGCGGATAGAAGCGGACGGCTCCGGGGGGGGGTAAGCCCCCTTCCCCGCCACTTACCTTCTCGGCACGTCCGGCGCCGGCGGCTACTACCAGCGGGCTCCGCGGCCTACTCTCGAGTAGCGCGCCGGGTGATGACATCACCCGGCGCGCCACCCTGGAGCAGGCCGCGGAGCCTGCTGGTAGTAGTAGGCGCCGGCGCCGGACGGGAGCCGCCGGGCCGGGCAGGTAAGGGCCCCCCTCCCCCCTCCCCCCTCCGCGCGCCCCCTCCTCCCCCCTCCCCCCTCCGCGCGCCCCCTCCTCCCCTCCACGCACCCCCTCCTTACCTTTCCGGCCCGGCGGCTCCCGTCCGGCGCCGGCGCCTACTACTTCCAGCAGGCTCCGCGGCCTGCTCTAGAGTAGTGCGCCGGGTGATGACATCACCCGGCGCGCCATCCTAGAGCAGGCCGCGGAGCCTGCTGGGAATAGTAGGCGCCGGCGCCGGACGGGAGCCGCCGGGCCGGAAAGGTAAGGGCCCCCCTCCCCCCTCCGCGCGCCCCCTCCTCCCCTCCACGCACCCCCTCCTTACCTTTCCGGCCCGGCGGCTCCCGTCCGGCGCCGGCGCCTACTACTTCCAGCAGGCTCCGCGGCCTGCTCTAGAGTAGCGCGCCGGGTGATGACATCACCCGGCGCGCCATCCTAGAGCAGGCCGCGGAGCCTGCTGGGAATAGTAGGCGCCGGCGCCGGACGGGAGCCGCCGGGCCGGAAAGGTAAGGGCCCCCCTCCCCCCTCCGCGCGCCCCCTCCTCCCCTCCACGCACCCCCTCCTTACCTTTCCGGCCCGGCGGCTCCCGTCCGGCGCCGGCGCCTACTACTACCAGCAGGCTCCGCGGCCTGCTCTAGAGTAGCGCGCCGGGTGATGACATCACCCGGCGCGCCACGCTAGAGCAGGCCGCGGAGCCTGCTGGGAATAGTAGGCGCCGGCGCCGGACGGGAGCCGCCGGGCCGGAAAGGTAAGGGCCCCCCTCCCCCCTCCCCCCTCCGCGCGCCCCCTCCTCCCCTCCACGCACCCCCTCCTTACCTTCCCGGCCCGGTGGCTCCCGTCCGGCGCCGGCGCCTACTACTACCAGCAGGCTCCGCGGCCTGCTCTAGAGTAGCGCGCCGGGTGATGACATCACCCGGCGCGCCACCCTAGAGCAGGCCGCGGAGCCTGCTAGTAGTAGTAGGCGCCGGCGCCGGACGGGAGCCACCGGGCCGAGAAGGTAAGTGCCCCCCTCCTCCCCCCCCCCGCTGTCCACTTTCATCGGCGGGCGCCCGCTGGCGCCCGCCAATGGAAGCGGCGGTGGGCGCCAGTGGGCGCCCGCCGATCCGCCGATCCGCCGAACCGGTTCGGAGCTTTTTCGGACCGGTTCGGATTGGATCGGCCGATCCAGCTGCGGGATCGGAAATCGGATAATTTATCCGATTTCCCACTGGACCGGACTCGGATCGTGGATCGGGTCCGATCCAGTGCACATCCCTAGTAGCAATGATGAATGTTTGCTCAAAATCAGGGGCTATTAAGATGGGGATATTGCACAAAGCCTCTTTGAGTCGCTCAAATGCTTTTTGACATGGGATACTCCACTTCACAGCATCTGGCTCATTCTTGACTGTCAACTCATGTGATGGTGCAGCTATATCTCCACACTTCTCCAGAAACCTCCTATAGTATCCAATGATCCCAAGGAAGACTCTGACTTGCCTTCTAGTTTTAGGGACAGGCCAATTTTTGATCACTTCTACCTCGTCCCACAGTGGTGAGATTTTCCCTATAGCCTAGGTAGGTGACTTCTGATAGCCCACATTGACATTTGTTAGCTTTGATGGTGAATCCTGCCTGTTCTATCACACTTAGGACTCTGTCTAGGTGCTCCAAGTGCTGGGATACCATTCTGCTAAATATGGCTACATCATCGATGTAAGCCATCACATAGGCTGACATGCCAGAAAGCACAGAGTTCATCAGCTGCTATACTGTTAAGATCTCCCTAAGGCACTCAAGTCTCCTGGGGATCTTTAACCAGGCCTCCTGTGACATGCTAGGCCACTGGTCATGAGCAGTTAGCTTTATCTTAACTTTTCTTTGGTCTGAGGACTCAGAGCATGCATTGTCAGGTGCTCTTCTCACTACACTGTCTTTGTATTTTAGGGTGACTACAATCTGTTTCTCAGGCTCTTGGGAGTTCTTAGGTTCTTCCATTTCGCACAAGATTTCACTCTCCCACACTAGTTGTTCTTTAACTGTGTTAACACTGGGTGTCACAGAACGCTGTGCTTGCTTTATAACAGGTTCTAGGCTGATGTCTGCCTGCAGTTTCTGTTCATACTCACTTGGTGTCTCTGCTCTAGGAGTGGTAATGACCCCTCCCAACTCTGTGGTTGCCTCGGAAACCGGGTCTCTCAGCTCCTCAGCTTGAATGGTTCCTTGTTCTAGGCCTGATGAAATCAAGATGGAATTTTCTGTCACTTGCACTGATTTAGTTTGGCTCCTGGTGACTATGAGTATTCTCTCAGTTCCATTAATCATTACGTCCCTTCCTAAAATCACTGGTTCCTCCTGTTCATCATTTAGGCCTACAGTGAACTCTCCCTCTTGGCCTCTCCACAGTATGTTCACCTTGGCCAAGGGAATTTCCTCAGGCTTCCCATTTAAACCTTGGATTTGAACTGTTTGGGGAAGTAAAATATGTCTTCCCTCCACCAAATCTGTTCTGATCAGGGTAATTCCAGAACCTGTGTTCAAAGTGGCTAGATATAATGAGCCTTCCACTAACACCTCTTCCTTGAGCTCTGAATTGAATTCCTCAATTCCCCCGAACTTGACACTGCAGAACTGAACCTTCTTCATAGTTTCTGCTGTCTGAGGTGTAGTGCTTGTCTTTTTAACTGGGGTTGATGAGACACTGGGGTTCTCTGGACACTCCATCTGAAAATGCCCTGGTTTCCCACATTTGTAACACACCCCGACATTTTCCCTCTTAAACATGGGTCTGTCACTTCTGTTCTCATGACTTTTTATTTGAGACTTTGTTTTTCTCTGGCTCTTTCTTTATTGCATTTCTGTTATCTTTGTGTTTATGATATTTAGGGCGTTAATCTTTGTAGGCTCCTCTGTAGATGGCTAATTGGTCAGCTATTTCTGCTGCTTCTTGAATTGTTTTAGGGACATAGCCTGATTTCTGGTAGTAACTGAAATAAAAACTGATCCAGGATCATCAGGTCCCTGATGCCTTCCTTGGACTCAGCCTTAGCACTGTGAACCCGCTAATCAAATAGGTCACCTAGTTTCACACTTAAATCCAGGTATGATTTACCTGCCTGCAAACAAAATGTATGAAACTGCTTCCTAAAATGCTCTGCCCCTAGCCTGAATCTTTGATACACAGCAGCTTTATATTCCTCATAAATTTGTGTTTTTTCTGAGGAAAAGCTGTGGTACACTTTGGCCAGTTCTCCTTTCACTAAGCTAGGAATGTACCTCATAAATTCTCTCTGAGGTATATCCCAATTCTTAGCAGCTTTCTCCAAAGTGGCTAAAAATACATTAGGATCTTCTCCTGGGTTAAAAGCCATGAAGTCCCTAGGTGTTATTCTGGGTATTCTTATAGTCTCAATCTTAGTTTTTTCAATCTTCTCTTGCTTGTCCTGCTAAATCTCATCTACCTTAAACCATTCTGTTTCCATTTTAATCTTAGCTAATTCCAATTCATGGAATCTCTCTTTTTCCCTCTGTTCCATGGCCCTTTGTTTTTCTCTGTCTTCCAATTCCAATTTGGCCCTCTCAGATTCCATTTTTGTCCCCTCTGATTCCATAGAACGCTGCTTTTCTCTGTCCCCCAATTCCAATTTTAGGTGTTCTGTTTCCCTGCTTGTTGTTTTTCATTCTTTTCCAATTCTGTTCTCTTAGGGTCTCTATGTAAGCCAGATCACTTGTAACTGAATTCTTATAACGTTTCCCCTCAATAGGGTCAGATACTTGGTGTTCGATTAAAATTATTTTTTGTTCTTCTGTGGCCTTCCCTTCATACGCAATTCCTAAAACCTTGCACCTTTCAATTAAAGCATCCTTTCTTAATGACAATATTTCTGCCATTTTCTGAGGTAACTTTTTCTCAGTTTCTTATTAATTTGCTTTTTATTGTCTTCCTTTAGACCTGGTGTGTCTTAATCTTAGTTCTGAGATTCCTGTCAGAACTCCTTTGTGTTTACTGTGATCAACACACATGGATCACTGTATTTTGCTAAATAGAACTGGATATCCCTCAGCTATAGTCAAAACCTGTGATGTGCACTGGATCTCATCAGATCCCACAACTAGCACTGGATTATTCATATCCCACTGCTAAGGCCACCACCTGCGATGTTATCCTCGACCGCTTGCTGCTGCTTCCCTTGTCTCATCTTTACTATTTAGGCACCACAGCACCATAGCCCAGCAACCTGGCCTCCAGATAACTTCTTTATACCACTGTCACCAGTACCTTCCTCAGGTACACCCACAGACAACACCAGAAGATGGAATTAACGAGAATTTATTAATAAGAAATTGCATGTCAACAAGCTTAATGGGTACTTCAGTTCAATTGAATATTGGTTACAAGGTTTCAATGCTTAATGGTTTCTGTCAGAACTCTTATACTTTAACAAACTGTTCCTTATTTAATCTATGCTCTAAAATCTTATCTCAATCTCTCAGTTCTCTCAAATCTCTTTCAACCTTTCTCTAAAAAATCCCCCCATCAACCTTGTCAGCTCTCTCTCTCAGACACATATATACACTCCACTCGCTCTCTAGCTCCTCCCACTCTTACACAGCCAGGTAATCCAAGCACTCCAACCAACCAGCCAATCAACACTCACCTTCCTTTCGGGCACACACCCAGCCAATCCAGGCACTCCCCCACAACCAGCCAATCACTCTATACTTACCAAGACCTATAACCACAAACAGTAAGTACATTTCAGCCTAGTTATTTACTTTACCTGTTATTGTTCTTAACCCTTTTTGAAGATATAAACAAATGCATATCACAAACAATAAACTTTGCAATATATTTACAACCACAAACAGTAGAACATCACAGCTACCACTTTGGAAATTCTCCTACAATGAAACGACTGGCCAGTTTTTGAGAGAATACGTGTCACAGAGAGAGAAAATGAACCCTATATACATATTGGAATTCTTGCAAGAAATGAGTGTATATATGTTATTTGGGAAATACATTACCCACTTTTCATTACACAACAGTTATTCAATAAAAAAAAACAATTACCCACTTTTATTTAGAAAATACCCAGATTGGAGCCAATATTGTCATTAAGGCTGCAATTCTATGCAAACTTACTTAAGAGTATGTCCCATAGAACTTACTAGAACATACTTCTGAGCAGACAATGAAGATGAATCATCAAATTTTGATTTTAGGGCTTCAGATGCTGATTCTGTTTTCAGCTCTGTTTTGGTGGTGGAGAGGAGGCTGTATCTGCTTTCCTTGAAAGAAACTACCTTAAAAGAAACCAGCCTGTTACCTTTGTTTGCTCTGTGTTTAATGTTCTACTCTTGGCTGCCTGTGTTAGGTCCATAAAATGAACACTAGCATAAAAGATCTCTCTTTGAAGTCACACAACAAAATAAACAAATGGGGAAGAGAAAAGCGAAGCACGCTCTGATTACCTGTTTAAGGACTGTTATTTTAGAGACCAGTTTTCTTCCGTTTTGAAACTAGACTGTTTCTATACTAATAAGGAAATATTCAGAAAATCCAACGGTCCAGGCATTCTAGAGAAGTGCTTTTGCTCTCTTTTTTGATAGCATGTGTGAAGTAGCCCACAAATTATTGCCTTCCCCTGAAAATTGGATTCCTGGAGGGAAACAAATTCTTTCATGCAGGAGTGGGCATTTTAAAAATGCAACGCTGCTTCTGGTGGTGGTAGTTCCTTTTCTTCTAGAAAAATAAAAGAGCTTTGCTACCACTTCAAGTGGTAATTTTCATTACCCTCATAATTCCATTTAAAAAATGGACAGAATGTCCCATGGGAACAATGGTCCATCATGACAGGGCATTTTGGAGGATTGGGTGGATGGCTCACCCCCCACCCTCATTGACCATAAAGGAAGTTACAAAAAAAGTTATAAAAAGAAAAGCTTAAACATAGGGATAAAGTTATTCTGCTCATATCAACTAGACCATCAATATTATTGATATGAAAATGTATATAAATTACCTCAAACTTGATATAGAATGAAGGTAAGTTATAGTCTGGTCCACAGAGCCTACACAGCTAAAGCACTGAGATACAAAACGAATAAAACACTGAACTGTAACAAAATTAAAATGTATATTTACCTGAGCTCGCCAGGCTATATTCAATTTGAGACAGTTATGCTATGAATATATTTTTCTTCCCTCACCCCCTTTATGTATAATATATTTCTAATTTGCTGCAGTTATATAGAGATTTATAAATCTCTCAGACTCACCCTTCTATGCTCAGCAAAGCAGCTATAGAAGCAGAGGATTTATCTGAAAATGTGTTGTTGTTTTAAGAACAGTTAATTTCCCACCCTGAGCCTCTGAAAAAAGAAGGGATGGAAATTCAAATGAATAAAGAGATTGCAGGGACTAACCTGAGATAGTACATTGCATGTTTGACTTAGTGGGGTACTGGACATTACGGAGATGCATGGTTACCGCTGAAAGCAATACCTCTCTACTCTTCTTCTTTCCCTCCAGTAATACAAGTTAAAGCAAAATATATAACATTATTCTTCACATTGTTTTCCACCACTCCAGTTAACGACCTCTACTTGTCAAGTGTGTAGAAAATAATTTGTACACGTTGTTTTACTACATATTACCAAGGGACCGAAGAGATGTAGGGCTGCTGATTTCAGTATTAGCTGCTTAGCTCCCTTAGTACTTACTGGTGAACCAGGCTGTGTTTAGCAATGAATTCATTGGGGAGTTCTGGACCCACATGAGAACCACCACCTTCTTCACAAGTTTGCCATGGGAATTATGAATGAGGCTTGCAGTGAACTTGGCACCTTCAAAGCACTGTGTAAATGATGAAAGTCATGCAATTGATCCTCTTCATTACGTTCACTTTTGTTCTGAGGAATTCTAACAAGGTTAACGGATTACACCATGGTATAAGAACTACCATTATTCCCTACAGAAATGCACTGGGGTATCTTTCAAATATCTACTAATAATGAGCCGCCAAGAGTCAGCCTTTAACGAAACATTATGGAGACAAGGTTCCGTGTAAAGACCCTTAATCTGAGTATTCAGTCAAATATCATCTTCCCCTTGATTTCTGATGCAGTGTGGAGAGATGGGATGGAGTCCTTAAGAGCAGCACTTAAGAGCTGGAATCCTTAAGAGCAGCACTCCACTTGTGTTGCTGGCAGGACCTAAGACATTTTGCTAACTGAAGTACAAGATGGCACCCGCTCTAGGGGTGTTGAAGAAATTCGCAACAGACCCAAATGAGTTCAGATTTCTATGGAGCCGCAGATTCCACAGCGGACTGTCTTTTCCCGAGCTGAAAGGATTCTGTAGACTTGCAGACTGGTTTTTTTCCCTGGAATTTTACACAAATTTAGTAGTAGAAAAATATGGAAAAACAAACAAACACTGCCCCAAAATGCACATTTCCCCCTAAAACATGAAAACACGCATTTTGGGTGGTTTTGCGTTCTGAGCAGGGAATTTGAACATTTTCGCAAATGTGAATTCCACATACAGTGGCCCACTGGACTTGGTTGGTAGTTGTACTTCACTTTAACACTGGCACTGGGACAGTGTCCTCCAGTGCACCTGAGGACAGCACACTAGCCTAGGCCACAGCAGCATACATAGCTCTGTCTTTCCCTGCCCCTGAGCATGTACTGCCAGAGGCAGATGCCTCACTCTGCCTTACGGTAGAGCCAACCCTGGTTGAAGGTCCCACTATATTAATACTGATTGCAGTTCTCCTGGTGCCAGTCCTTACATAGCCAAAATGGCACCACCCATGCACAAGAGGGAGGTATCAGCAGGCTCACAGGAACCCCAAGATTAGAAGTACAAAAATTATTTAAGAAGAAATCCTCAGGGGGACTTCCCCTTCCCCCAATGAATCCCAGTGAGGAATGAGCATGTTCAGTGGGCACAGAATGCTGGCTATTAGGGGTGGGGAAAACGGAAAATCTGTTGTGAAGGGAAATGTAATAGAATATCCCAGAAGAGGTCATGAGCATGCCACACTACAACTTTTTTTGTTGCAGGTCTTACGTGTTGTTCTTACTTTAAGTTTTGCATTAACTTTCAGGTGTCACCAAGGACAACTCCTCCTCTGCAAGCAAAGGTAAGTGTTCTATTATGAAAATTAGGCTTCCTCCATTTATTTCACCAAATATTGAGAGTTGGGCCTCTTTATTTACAATTACTTTGATGGGTTTTTTTCCAGAATGGAAAATGTAAACAGTAGAATGTGGTCTTAAAGCAGTCCTACCCCGTATTTCATCAATAGACTCAGACTAAAGGCAGGATAGGTCTTACAGCACACAAATTGGTGTTTCTCTTCATCCTGTGGCCATTGGCCCACCTTCTTCAAGGTCATCTTTAAAAGGCCATTGTTGTTCCAATACCAACTATTAAGTTTCCATCAACACTCCTCCTACAATGCTTCCCCCATGTTTCTTTATATCCTCAGGCTGGTGCTATACTGTGTAACTCTCTTCTCCTGCTCCCACCTCTACACTGCTTCCAAAGGTGGCTGCACATTTGAGCAGTCTCCTGGATGTTTTCTGGAGGCGGTGCTCACCCTCACTGCCTCAACTCCACCTTGCAATAGTCAAGCCCTCTACCTGGTCACTTGTCCTCATAACTTTGATGGGAATGCCAAGCAGAGCCATATTTGAACACACATGTCCTTTGGATCCTCCCTGCAATTGTTGAAAGGATGAACATTCTAATGATGTTATACAAAGTTTGCAAAGCAAGGCACATCCTCAAGGTTATTTACAGTACCTGATAAGACAATGCACGTATATTGCTGCCAGTTATGCCTTATTTTATGGCTTGTATCTGGAAAGCCACAGCTGTAAATATTGAAGTTGATTCCTCTAATGATACCATATTATGATAGACAGCAAAATATAAAGAGCTGCTTAGTTTGAAGCATAGGAACAATCTCTCTAGAGAAATCTTGGCTGGAAAACTGATCATGAAGTTGGTCTCAGCCAAACACGTTTCCAAATTCAAATCCTGATACACAAATGGAGCCTGAACCTGTAGATCACAGATGAAAAGCATGTACTTTACAAACTCACATCTTAAGATTCAGGTCAAACTACATGTAAATATCAATTAATAATAGTTTGACATATATTTATACCTCCATATATAGTTGGCAAGATATAATCATGCAAGGAGACAGATTTGCCCAAGCACTCTTTAAAAATACTGGCATATACTTTAGAAGACGGGTCTTTAGATGAACACCTGAAAGAAGTGGTGCCGTAAACTCCGCTAAGCTACAGCCTCAAAAGCACAACCCAAACACCTCATTTTTGAAACTTTCAGCCTAGCTAATTGAGAAACCTTCTTTCATGGATAATTCCACTATTGTACACCTTCAGTGTGTATTTGGTCCATGGTGGTCACCATGTTCCTGTTTCTGTTTCTTACATGTGCAGGGGAGAGGATTATCCTTCAGCAGATTTAGCTGGGTAGGTGACGAACAAGCTTCCCCTTGCAGCCCTTATGCTTTCCCGAGGCCCAAATAAGCATCTGTTTTCTCTGTTTTGCCTTTCTAGCTGCTGCCGAATCCTGACATTCATGTTTTTGACGTTGGCTTGTTTGCTTTATTCTTTCTGATTCATTCCTGGCTCCAAAGCAGTTTGTTTACATCCACAATTTTGTTGCTTGCTTTTATCCAAAAGCTTGTCAAACTTACAGTGTAATTAAAATCCTGTTTGCCTGAGCACACAGCAACTTTCCTGCATGGCAAATCTCTTTCTTTTAAGACCCTTTAAAGGTTCTACTGATAAGTGTGTGTTTGTGCGTGGAGGGGGGGGGGTTAAAAAGAAAGGTTCGTTTCAAATATGAATTACCCACTCCAAGTTCAATTACGAATTGCACACAGCTTCTATAGTAAACTATTTGACAGAGTGTATACATTTGCATCCCACTAAAGTGTGAGAACACCTTTGCCATGTATTGACACTTACTAAGTTCTTCAATAGTTATATTTTCAAAAAGAAACAGTTGGAAGATGAGTAAGACATGGTAACTTGTTAATTGTATACATGACCATTATGCAGAACATCACTAGTTGGGATGAATGATGGGATCATTGTGATGCAACCAAACACTACAGAGCTTATTCTACTAAAACCTCTGGTCTACCCCTCAAGAACTAAATTTTGTCCTGTGAGTTATCCTCCACTATGGGAGCCAGAGAAAATTTAAAGTTGGAAGAGAAAAGAATAGTTAAATGTAAAAATTGTTCAGCAACTGACACTTAGGATAGGCATATATGTTAAGAAGCCAGGGTTAGTACTCTTACTCTGCTCCTGTTTTCATTGTCTTTTTTTGTAAATATGTGTATGGACAGCATTTTAAAGGGCTTTCCTTGCATAAGCCCACATTCAGCCAATGTAACTATCCCATGGCCAATGTGGTTGAAGGTTTGGCTGCCTCCATCAGCATCCATAATTATCCAATTGTACCAGAACTGGCATAAAATTTGGCCTAATTTAGTTTGTCACTGTCCTTAAGTACAAGTGGAACTATTGCTTCTCTAGGAGAATATAGCTAAAGCATCACAACTTGAATAAATGTTTATTTTATTTATAATATTTATAAATAACTCTACATTTGAAACATTCACATGTGGTGAACGATAATAAAAATATCATATATATATATATATATATATATATAGTAAACATAAGATTATACCAACAAAGCTTGTTTAAATAAAAATGTCTTTAGCAGATGCTGAAACCAGAGAAAAGTTCATGGAAGTGACAAATGGAAGAGAATCCCATGGAGTATTAATTTACAGTTAGGTCAATTTTGCAACAAGAACACATTGGCAATGTCCATCACTCACTAGATATTTTGCCAGCCTATGAAAGGTCATTTCCAACTGCTTTATAGTCTCAGTGAAATGCTTCAATGGTCTTAGCTCAATTCCTATCAATAATTTCCTCATATTACACAGCAGCAACGGTCTGGCAACCTCAGTGAATTGGTCAGCTGTGGATATTGAATTATTGTTTTATCCCTTAAAATGGTTGCCATGTGCAAGACTAATTCAAATGGTGTATCACTTTGATATGAAGCACATCTGTGAAGAAGACATAATCAGCTTTTCTTGTAGTGTGTTTGTTGAGGAAGTTTTCACACATTTGTAATGGGCATTGCAAATTTGCCAATCCTGGAAAATAAGCTTTTCAATTAAAATAACATTTCACAGTTGCTGAGTGAAATACTGTTTGAAAAATCCTGCTTGAACTGCCAGTTCTCTTCATAAAGTTATGTAATTACTTCCAACTTTTCCACATTTCTAACAATGCTTTTCAAAAAGCGGATAACACTGACATGTAAGTACTTGTATTCCATAATATACAATTTTTTTCTATTACACTGAAAAATATTCAGTAAAACATTTTCAAAGCAACACGTGCTTTAAAGACTAATGCATTTATTTTGATAGTACCTCTCCATGGTTGTATCATAAACAGGTTGGCTGTTATCACTTTATAGTCTGAATGCATGAAACATATCAGTTACACTATTAGTCATCATGGCTCATCATCACCTCAGGCAATTCCCAAACATGCATTAAGATATAATTTACACACTGATAGTTATGTAATTGAGTTGAATTCAACTTCAGCTATCCTATGTATATTTGTTTACTCTCCTGTGAATACACATTTTTCTACTATCAATTTGATCTTTCCTTGCTGGTTATTTGGAGATCCCCATCCAGCTTGTCTTCTATAGCAAAATCCTATATATCTCTATGCAGAAGTAAGTAATCCCACTGAGTTCAGAGCACAGGAACACAGCCCTATTCTTTCATGCACTTGGCTAATTTATTATCATCCCATCCTGGTTTTCCTATGTAGTAATGCATTTCAATGACAAACCAGACATATTTGCAATTTCTCTTTTGCAGGGTGGTGAAACTCACAAGCCTGGATATGGAAGTGGCAAATTCTATGAGCATAAATACGGTCACAAGGGACACAAGGGATACTACCATGATGGCCAGGGAACACTGTCTAAAATCTTTAAACTGGTAAAGTAATAATAATAATAACAACAACAATAACAACAACAACAACAATGTAACCACAAACTGTGAGACGGGAGAAACTATTCTCTAGTTATCAAATCACCATATATTGCATTTGTTTGATAAATAGAGGAAATAACCATAATCAATCATCCCAGCAATATGGCTTGTGCAAGAGAAGGATGGTAGGTCTGTAGAATAGGTGGATACGTGGACATTTGTTAAAATAACCCAGCACTCCCTACACTATGGCACAAATTGCTATAATAACCAGTACACATCATCTATAATCCAGATGCTGTCTCACAAGCAGAAAGCCAAACAAGCAACGTAAAGCATATGTTTCATAAAATAAAACCCAGAGGTGAGATGTGCAACAGGACACAGGAAAGGTGGTGACAGGATCATCAGTGTTTTGGGGTGCCTCTACAAGAGGCATTTAAAGCTCTTTCAAGGCGCATTAAAAAAATTACCTCTACAAGAACGGAGCGCAAATCGGGCGTAGAGGCGCGTTATCTCCCCGATTATGTGCATTATCGAATGCGCGTTAAATCGCGAGTTTTATTTTGCTCCGTCCGTTAAAGCGCATTTTGACTGTGTGAATAAGCGCTTATGCACATTAACTACTTGTAAAGCGCATTTTGGACATCCGTTAATGCGCTTCGCCGCCTCTCGTGCAGAGGCATTAGGCGTAAATGCGCTTCAGCGATTATGCGCATAATTGCCTAACCAGGCGCAAAAGCGAATCCTTGTAGAAGGGACCTTGGAGGGGAGAAAATCCTTCCAACAACTACCTTGTAAAATGGCTAGGTTGGTACTATTAGAGATGCAAGTGAAACAGCTCCCAACCAATTAATAGACACACACTTATCTCTTATGAAACATCAACCCTGAACAAAAGATAGTCTGATTCAGTCTTCTCTGCACTCACACAGTCAAATGTTGTGATCACGTTATTTTAAGTCAACCAGCAAATTGCAGAGCAAAATCCTATTTTCATTAGCTTAAACTCCCTGCAAAAAGGTACGTTAAATTACTGTGAAAACACATGCTTGTTTTATTCAAAGGAAACTGATAGCTCTGATTTGAATTTCCTGCACAACTGTAGCAAAAATGTATTATTATACCAGTCATAAGAAGTTGTGTGAGGTTTGCAAACAGAAGGAAAATAGTCTGAGTCACTACTAGAACTTAAAATGCAATCTGATGCACTTTTATCTTGAAGTAAGCCCCATTGAATACAGTGGGACTTGCTTCCAAGTAAATATGTATAGGATTGCACTGTCCTATTGATCTGAATGGCATTAAACACTCCTATAATCAAAGCATTCTGACTGAACTGGATGAACTTAAGGTTTACTCAGGGGAAAGCAAAAACATATGACCAAATATGTGTGGGATTAACTGCTCCCCAAAACAGCTTCTGCCTCAGCCAGCACCGTATCTTGTCCAGTACACCTAAATGTAGTATATTTTAACATTATGTTTATGCTATACAAAATCATATATAAATGGAAACCGGAATTCAGCAGCCATTTCTTTTCAACAAAATAAGCCTCCAAACATTGCTGTTTTTCTTCCAACAAATAGTGTTCCAACTAAAAATAAATGTATCACAGACAATTAAGGTACATTTAGTAGCTAAGTTTATGCTACAATTATTTTACCACATTGCAGAACAGGAAGGAAAGGCTATCAATGGCTACTAGTCCTGATGGCTATGTGCTAACTCCAGAATCAGAGGCAGTAAGCCTGTATACGCCAGTTGCTGGGGAACATGGATGGGAGGGTGTTTTTGCACCTGTGTCTTGCTTCTGGGTCCCTGGTCAACAGCTGGTTGGTCACTGTGTGAACAGAGTGCTGGACTTAGGCTGACCAGATAAAATCCAGGTCAGGGCTCATGTAGCTTTAACAGTTGTAGAGAAAAGGGAATTTCAGCCAGTGTCATTTGTATGCAGTTAGTTCCTGGTGATATTCCCTTTTCATCACAACTGTTAAAGATGCAAGCACTATACTAGAGTGACCATATACAAAAGAAGGCAGGGCCCCTGCAACTTTAACTGTTGTGATGAAGAGGGAATATCGCCAGGAACTAATTGCATACAAATGACCCTGGCTGAAATTCCCTTTTCTCTACAACTGTTAAAGTTACATGAGCCCTGACCTGGATTTTATCTGGTCACCCTAGCTGGACTAGATGGACCCTTGGTCTGATCCAGCATGGCCCTTTTTATGTTCTTATGCAAGTATACATGGCTACAAAATTAGAAAACTAACTCTTGATAATTCTTTAATCCCAGAGTTGTAGTTTTCATGCAAGGTACAGCAGGAAAAGCATAGACATACAAACTTGCATAGCTTCATTCATAAGAACTGAATACAAAATTTGTTTAGTTAATGCATTTCTTAGCTGCCTTTCCAGTATTCCCGAGGCAGTTTACAATATAAAAGATAGCATAGCTAGATAAAATAATTAATGTTTTGTTCCTGTAATGTCCTAGCTAAAGCAAATTCATTCCGCTAGGTTGCTCTCCTTTGCAATTGTATTATTCTAATATAATTGCAAAAATATCAAACTCATAAGTTGCAACCACACAGACCCTGACAACTATTTCTATGGCTCATATCTAGTGCCAATCCAGCTATTCCAGGTTGTGTAACAACTCTGTGCTGCAATGTAAGTGGTGATAGAGGTAGTTGTAGACTTCACAGCAGGTTTGCACTGTAGCACTAGCACACCTTGAGCAAGGTCATGAGGGGATTGCATGAAGCCAGATGCTTCAAATTTTCATGTTTCACTGAGAAAGTTTTTCAGGGTTCAGTAGTTTATGCGATCATTACAGTTTCTGTTGGATCATTTTCACTATCACAAATATTACATCATGATGAAGCAAATAGGCAAAAAAAAAAGACAAGGAGGAGAAGGAATAAGCTACTGTGAAATTAAAATAAGAAAAAATAAACTTTGTTGCCTGTTTACATCGAAAGATTACGTAACTTAAACTGCATTGAGTTAAAGCCAGCCAGCAATTACGGTAACAACTTAATAGCTTTTTCTAATTGAACAATGCATCTGGCAATATAATGCATCTGCATTTTGATGGGCTAGTTTGGAAATAATTGTCATGGTCCAGGTTATACTACTTCTGGAGAATCCAGTATAACGTGGTGTCTGGAAGCATATCCCATTAAAATAAATAGAGGCCACTTTATCCCATCCTATTCCTAAGTATTACCAACCATGGTTTCAAACAGAAGATTTTACACGATTTCACATATTTCCAGTCTTCAGTATAATTTCGTTTTCATACACCATCAGTGTTTCTGGGTAGAACTATGTTTTCAGGAACCTCAATTTTAATTTGGATGCTATTGAAGTTGTCCATTAGATTTGTAAGCCAATAGAACTGACCAATTACATTAGGTCATCATTAGTACAATTTCATCCAGCTTTCCTACAAGAACAATCTTTCCCACATTGCCCTTCATAAACAGCTTCAAAAATTCAAGATTATCTAATGTATAACAACTGAATATGAAATGGTGCCCAATATATATATTCCCCAACATTTTCTTTGAAGCATGACTTCTTAAACAAGAGCTAATTAGCTCCCTGTGAGAAGTAATGGATTGAAAAGGTGTACTATAATGTAGAAATCACAATTCATAGGACATAATTAACAGTTCATTAAATATAATTACAATGCTCTGCTGATTTTGATTGATGAAACTAAGCAATGTGTGGCTTAGTAGCAGTTGGGACTACAAAAGACCAGAGAAATATTGGAAGGAGATAATGCAATGTTTGCTGGCTGTATCATCAGAAAGTAGTATCACCAAAATTGGGAGGGGACAAAAATCATGTAGTGCAACCCTACAACATACACAAATGTGGGTTGGAAAATGATGCGAGCAGATTCAAAAAAGGAGATCTGGGATAATCTGAAGGAGATCCCTAAAACCTGTTTCTGATCTCATTTCATGTCAATTTTAGTTAAGCCACTTGTAACCTCCTTCTGTTTGTATATTTGCTAAAACCATAAGAAGAATCAAGCGGCCTCTGAGTTTCTGCTAATTTTTACAGAGACTGGTACTAGGCAGTGATGGGAAAATATCATAAATCAATACAAGGGCACAGTTGAATTTAGGGAGTATTTGGAAGACAAGTGCCGCCAGCATTGCTCCTAGAAGGCATTTACAGCAGCTCAATAACACTGCACAAATCAGGGAGTATTGGGGGCTGTCTAAATGCTCCGAAAGCCATTGGGTGGGTGTGCGGTGGCACAGTATAGATTATACAATGCAGCAGCAATCACGCACCCACACCAAGGCTTTCCACCAAAACTGCAGAGAGAAAAGTCAGGGACTTACCCTGACTTTTTTCTCCGGAGCAAGGTGAGGACGCACAAAATGACATTAAGCTTCGCTCCAGAGTCACAGCAGAGGTGTGTGGTGGATATTGCCCTCTGACTGGCTGCTGGCTGTCCAGGCAGAGGACAGGGGATGTGACCGGCACCGGAAACCCCGCGCTTTCCTTGCAGCATCAAGATTAGCAGCGAAAGTGCGGGGTTTTGGATCATCGCACCAGCAACTGACCGCCATAAAATCCAGCCCCCAGACGTTCCCTTTCCTTTGAATGTTGGGGGGAGATGGCAGTGTGATGTCTCAGCAGTACTAGTGGAACAAGGATGAAGAGCAGAATGCCAGGACTGTTCAGGATTGATAAAGTTTAAAAGTGTGGAATTTGAAGGCTGCCTTCCCCTACCTTTGTCAAAGCATTCAAAGTATGCACCAGAATCGTGAAAACACAGAATATGACTTAGTTCTGCTAATCAAAGGTATTCTGGGGGTGCTCACTTGTGATTGTTTGTTAAGAACCATGACCACTAGGCAAACACTGCCATTAACCATATAAGGATAAGATAGCAGAGGGTATAACTGTAAATTTTATTTCCATTTTTGGTTAGGTTTTAGTGATCTCAGTTTCTCTGGCCTCTCCGGCAACACTGAAGGGAAATAATTACAAATAATTAACACTCTAGTCTGTTGAAAAAGAGATATATTATTGAAGATGCTAGCAAGCCTTGTTTATTTGGTATTTCATTAGTATAAACTCAGTGTATATTAAAAATTGATAATAAAAAAATATTATTCCCTAAACGGAAAACTTTATTTTAAATCCAATACAAAAATTGGATAGAGACAAAAATATTAAAGAAACCTAGGGCACAACCAATAAGCAATGAAAACGTGAATCCTCCATTCATTTTAAAGGGCTTTGTTTCAGATCCCAACCGAAGGCCCATTTTACAAATGAAGATTGGGTAGCAGTCATGGCTGATAGATCGCCCTGAGTCAATGGAAACAATCAGCACTGATTTATATCAGAGTATGGCAAACATGTACTGTACATCTGAGAATAATGTTTATTTTAACCCCATTTCATTTTTTTTTCTTTCCAAAGGGAAGTTCTGGTTCCCGACCTGGTTCCCGGTCCGGCTCTCCCGTTGCTAGGCGCTGAAGCTCTAGATTGTCACCAAAGGGCTACGTTCTCTGCTTCATAACATAGCTGCCTTAAAAATTCAATAACAAATTGCAGAATTCCCTAGATAGAAACACAATCTATTTGTTAATGTCAGTTGAGTTGTGCATGCAGTAGGACTATACAAAAATTGTATTGGCAAATGCTGACCAACGGTTAAACAAAAGTAAGCAAATACTTGCAATGAAGCTTTTACTTGCTGTCAGCATTACTTTAGGGAAAGTAACAGAATTCCCCATGTTACTCATTCTTCAAGATGTTCCCAAAGAATACAGGGCCTTAATTTTTCAGGCACATACATTGAGTCCCTTTCAGGTTTCTTTTTCACTAAACCTTAAGTAACAAC